>JANVCC010010369.1:8636443-8816535 GCA_025345505.1 Todiramphus chloris collaris
GGGGATGCCTCTGGTGATGGAGGGTTACTGACCCATCTTTGATTTTTTTTTGCCTCTTTGAATCCCAAAATCCTGCAATTGGATACCTGCCACCAGGGTGGCCTCCTGTCCTTGCTCAGACAAACCAGAGTTCTTTCATCTGCTTTGAGGACACTGACAAAAAAGGTAAGTAGATCAAGAGTGTGGAAGAGTACTGGGCAGGGGATGCCTCTGGTGATGGAGGGTGACTGACCCATCTTTTATTTTTCTTTCCCTGTTTGAATCCCAAAATCCTGCACTTGGATACCTCCCACAATCTTGGGTCCTGTCCTCACTCTGACAAGCCAGAGATGTTTTCTCTGCTTTGAGGATACACACAAAAATGATAAGTAGATCAGTGTCTTAGATGAGCACTGGGCGGGGATGCCTCTGGTGATGGAGGGTTACTGACACATCTTTTACTTCTTTTGCCTCTTTGAATCCCAAAATCCTGCACTTGGACACCTGGCACCATGGTGGCCTCCTCTCCTCGCTCAGACAAACCAGAGATGTTTTGTCTGCTTTGAGGACACAGACAAAAAAGATAAGTTGATCAGGGTCTTGGATGAGCACTGGGTAGGGGATACTTCTGGTGATGGAGTGATACTGACCCATTCTTTTTTTTTTTTTTCCTTTTTGATTCCTGAAATCCACACTCGGATACTTCCCACCATGGTGGCCTCCTGTCCTCACTAAGTGTGACAGAGATGTTCTATCTCTGTGGGGACACTGACAAAAAAGATAAGTAGATCAGGAGCCTGGATGAGCACTGGACAGGGGATGCCTCTGGTGATGGAGGGTGGCTGACCCATCTTTTATTTTTCTTTCCCTGTTTTAATCCCTAAATCCTGCACTTGGATACCTCCCGCAATCTTGGCTCCTGTCCTCGCTCAGACAAACCAGAGATGTTTTATCTGCTTTGAGGATACAGACAAAAAAGATAAGTAGATCATGGTCTTGGATGAGCACTGGGCAGGAGATTCCTCTGATGATGAAGGGTGGTTGACACATCTTTTATTTTTCTTTGCCTCTTTGATTCCTCCAATTCTGCTCTCTGATACTTCTCACCATGGTGGCCTCCTCTCCTCCCTCAGAGAACTCAGAGATGTTTTGTCTGCTTTGAGGACCCTGACACAAAAGATAAGTAGATCAGGAGCCTGGATGAGCACTGGGCAGGGGATGCCTCTGGTGATGGAGCGTGGCTCACGCATCTTTTATTTTTATTTACCTCTTTCATTCCTGAAATCCCACAATTGGATACTTCCCACCATGGTGGCCTTCTGTCCTCGCTCAGACAAGGCACAGATGTTTCGTCTGCTTTGAGGAGCCTGACAAAAAAGATAAGTAGATCAGAAATCTGGATGAGCACTGGGCAGGGGATGCCTCTGGTGATGGAGGGTGGCTGACCCATCTTTTATTTTTCATTGCCTCTTTGATTCCTGAAATCCCACACTTGGATACATCCAAACCATGATGCCCACATGTCCTTACTGAGAGTGGCTGACCCATACTTCTCACCACGGTGGACTCCTGTCCTCACTCAGAGTACAAGAGAAGTTCTATCTGCTTTGAGGACACTGACAGAAAAGATAAGTAGATCTGGAGACTGGATGAGCACTGGGCAGGGGATGCCTCTGGTGATGGAGGGTGGCTGACCCATCTTTTATTTTTCTTTGCCTCTTTGATTCCTGAAATCATACACTTGGATATCTCCCACCATGATGTCCTCCTGTCCTCCCTCAGAGAAACCAGAGATGTTTCATCTGCTTTGAGGACACTGACAAAAAAAAAAGTAGATCTGGAGTCTCGATGAGCAGTGGGTAGGGGATGCCTCTGGTGATGTTTGGTTGCTGACCCATCTTTTATTTTTCTTTACCTCTTTGATTCCTGAAATCCTACACTTGGATACCTCCCACCACGACGGTCAGTCTAGAAGAGATAAATTTTAAGAGTGCCTTCATTTAGGATGATTCAGATAGTAAAATGTTCACCAGTCTGAAACACTTTTGGTTATGAGCACCACTTCCAGAAGGGTCAGGATCACATCTCATATACCTATAATAAGCTTCAGTCAAGTTTGAAAACTTTATCCCCTTTGATTTTTTCGTGTATGTTCCATGTGTAGTGTGTGGCATAGGTTCACAAATTTCAACTGGAAAAAACAACTGGTATGGTCAGAAAAACCGTCACAAGTTCATACAGACTTCGTGCATGTATCACAAAGTTTTTTGAAAACACAGCTATTGCTTGCAAGGAAGAATTTATAATCTTCATGATCAAAAATTAATTTGTGATGCAAATCAAGCGTGAACTGGCATAGATTCATTACAACTACAAGCAGACTGAGAAGTACTGTTGTAAGGTGTAACTAGCTTCCTAAGACGTGTCTAGCTTCTCTTTAGTGTGAAGTCTGTAAAGCCTGTGGCATTAACAATTTGACTGCTGATTTGTTAAGAGGTGAGGAAAAAGGAAGTGTTAAGGTATCAGCACAGTAACCATGAGTGGAAGAAAAGGGCAGAAGAATCTCACTGAAAAGGAAGGAGAGGGGAAATAAATTGCAAAGATAAAGAGGAATTCAAAAGCAGTTATCATGATGTCAAAAAGATAAGATGACATCCATTGATTTGGTTTTCTTACCATGTTTTTGTCTTCAATCTCTCGTGGCAGGAAAAAAAAAAAATAAAAAAAAAAATCCAGAGCACAAAAGTAGCTAATAATAACTCAAACCGGGACACCACTAAAGAAAATACATGAAAATGGTTATGACACATAAACAAATTGAGGGCTAAAAAAACCCCTCAAATTAGTTAACAACTGTAAAGCCTGAAAAAATGCTTATCGTAGATGATGAAGAGACCAGCTCCCTCGCCGAGCAGAGCCGCTCCGGTGCGGGTCAGCCCGGCCCGGGGCAGGGACCGGCGGCGCTCAGGGCCGGCAGCGGAGCCGGGAGAGGCCGGGAAAGTGGCGGGGCCGGGCCGGGGGCCGGAGCCTGCGAGCGGGGGGGAGGGAGGGAGCGAAGGAGGGAGCGAGGGAGCCTGCGGACTCGGCCGGGAGGCAACGGTACGAGGCGGCAGAAGAGCAGGGCGTCCCAGAGCTCTGCACCCACCCCCTCGGCTGCAGCTTCCCGGACGGGGAACAGGCGGGACCCGCTGCGGGGCGTGCCCGGCGCTGTCCCCGGTGCGGGCTGGCAGCGGGGGGCGCACCCGTGGGAGGCGTGACCGGGCCGAGGAGCTCCTCGCTTAGTGACGGAGCTCAGCCAGGACTTAAGCAGGTGGAGAACTATCACGGAGTACATGAGAGAAGAAGATCAGCAGAGCTGCATTCTGCCCTGAAACAAAGCCCCCAGGCAGCCAGTGGTCCAGGTACAGAGCATTGCCCATCCTCTGCATGGCTGAACGTGCTGATCTAGAGGACAGGGGGCAATGGCAGAAAGTTCACGCCCGATGCATCAGGCGTGTCGTCTCAGTAGCCCCCTCCACCCTCCGAGGTGCCCTTGCAGGAGGAACCAACTAGTAACAAGGCCCTGCACAAGGAATTAATAACAAGGAAGATGGTTCACCCAGACCAGGAGTGCCACCTAGGCTAAGTTGCCGGAAAACATGCATCAAAACTGGTTCCATAAAGAAAGATGGGTCATTGTCATGAGTGACTCCCTCCTGAGGGGTGCAGAGGGCCCAGTGTGCAGACCAGACACAGTTCACAGGGAAGTCTGCTGCCTACCTGGGGCCTGGGTAAAGGATGTGCCAAACCACTCTCCTTTATATTTGAAAAGTCCTGGCCTTTGGAAGAAGAGACAGGACACGTGCAATGACTGCAAAGATGTTGTGAGGCTATGCAGGCAGAAAATTAGAAAGTCCAAAGCCCAGCTATAAATTAATCTGTCTTCTGCTGTAAAAGACAACAAGAAAACTTTCTATAAATACATTAGCAGCAAAAGAAGGGCCAGGGAGAGCCTCCATCCCCTATTAGATGCAGGAGGAAACATGGTGACTAAGGATGAGGAAAAGGCTGAGGTGCTTAATGCCTTCTTTGCATCAGTCTTTAGTAATGGGACCAGTTGTATTCTGGGAATCCAGCCCCCTGAGCTAGAATACAGAGCCTGGGAGCAGCAGCATGATCCCCCTGCAATACAGAAAGAGATAGTCAGTGACCATGCTTGACCTGCTGCAGTGACCTGCTGCACGACATAGATGTACACAAGTCTATGGGACTGGATGGAATCCACATGAAAGCTACATTAGAGCCAATTCCCATCATTTTTCAGCAGTTGTGGCTGACCAGTGAGGTCCCAGCAGACTGGAAGTTAGCCAGTGTGACACACGACTACAAGAAGGGCTGGAAAGAAAATCCAAGAAACTACAGGCCTGTCAGTTTAACTTCAGTGCCAGGGAAGCTGATGGAGCAGATCATCCTGAGTACCATCGCACAGTACATGCAGGACAACCAGACGATCAGGCCTAGTCAGCATGGGCTTATGAAGGGCAGGTTCTGCTTGACTAACTTGATCTCCTTGATGACCCACTTAGTGGGTGAGGAAAAGGCTGTGGATGTCTACCTGGACTTTAGCAAAGCTTTTGACACTGTCTCTCACAGCATTCTCCTGGAAAAACTCTCTGCTCGTGGCCTGGACAGGCATATGCTTTGCTGGGTAAAAAACTGTCTGGATGGCCACCCGAAGAGTGGAGGTAAATGAGTTTAAATCCAGTTGGCAGCCAGTCATGAGTGGTGTCCCCCAGGGCTCAGTACTGGGACCAGTCCTGTTTAATATCTTTATCAATGGTCAGGATGAGGGGATAGAGTGTACCCGTAGTAAGGTTGCAGACGACGCCAAGCTGGGTGAAAGCATTGATCTGCTGGAAAGTAGAGAGGCTCTGCAGAGGGCTCTAGACAGACTAGATAAATGTGGCAAGACTAATTGTATGAGTTTCAGTAAGGCCAAGTGTGGGGTTCTGCATTTTGGCATCAACTACCAGCAGCGCTACAGGCTTGAGGAGGGGTAGGTGGAAAGATGCTCAGCAGAGGGAGCTAAGGATGTTGACTGCTAGTTAGCTGAACTTGATCCAGCAGTGTGTCCAGGTGGCCAAGAAGGCCAATGGCCTCCTGGCCTGACCAGGGAAGTGATTTTACCCCTGTACTTAGCATTGGTGAAGCTGCATTTTGAATACTGTGTTCAGTTTTGAGCCACTCGCTACAAGGACGTTGAGGTACTGGACAGTGTCCAAAAAAGGGCAACAAAACTGGTGAAGGGCCTAAAGCATATGTCTTAGGGGACTGTCTGAGAGAACTGGGGTTATTTAGCTGGGAGAAAAGGAGGCTCAGTGGAGACCTTATCAGTCCCTACCACTACCTGAAAGGATGTTGTAGAGAGGTGGGGGTTGGTCTATTCAACCAAGTAGCACGTGATAGGATAAAAGGAAATGGCCTTAAGTTGCACCAAGGGAAGTTTAGATTGGATAGTGGGAAGAATTTCTTTACTGAAGAGGTTATCAGGCATTGGAACATCTTGGCCAAGGCAGTGGTGCAGTCCCCATCCCTGGAGGTATTTAAGAGCACTGTAGTGCTTAGGGATATGATTTAGTTAAAGACTTGCCCATGTTAGGTTAATAATCTTAAAGGTTAATAATCTTAAATATTCCAATCTAGGCAATTCTGTGATTCTATGTATAGAAAGTCTATTACACCTTCTCCTTGGTGACAAGCTTATCAGAGTACCCTAAATGTACTTAGGCTGTCAACCCCTACTAGGCTTACTGAATTATAAGAATTTCACACTATTTCTGGTAGTTAGACATTTTTCCTGGTTTTCTAAACATATTTGTGGTTACTTATTTGCTCATTTGCCATTATTGTTATATGGCTTAACTATTCCTTTTTCCTTCCTAGAGGTCATGCCATCACTTTGCTAGGCCAAACAAACCACTTTTTTTTTTCATATTTGCTCATCAGAGGTAGCACATTCATCTATGACTCTATAAGACATAATTCCTTTTCCTTAAATACTGCCTAATGAACACTTGTACTAGAAAAGAATGTAGTATGCTAGCAATGAATCCTGGAATCTCATTGCCCCTTTCTTTGAAAACATCTCTTTTTTTTTATTTTTGGCTCATACTTCTTTTATCAACAGTTGCACTAGATTCCTCTATTTTTTTTGTCATTTGCTACCAAATAGCTTTCAGTTAGTAATGAACTTTCTTATTACCACTCCCTAGGGATATGTACAAATAGCTGTACTATTAAATTACATCTCATACTTTGTAGACTATCCCACAAGTGACCCAGTTTTTCATCCCTCTTTTTGATGATGCTGACTAACTTTGCTTTATCAGCAAGCCTCATTAGAACTCTTCTGCAAAGGACTGTAATGAAAATATTACATTATATTGGTCCCAAGACTGATACCTGAACAACTAACTCTACCTGTAACTTTCCTCCAACCTGAGAATTTCATTTTCAGGGCAGTCCAGTATAAAACCCTTTTAACCAGCTTAAAGTCTTTACAAAATATATTTACAAGGAATTTCTTTAAATTATTGTCAAATGTGTTAATTTTGGTTAGTCCATGAGGTGGTTTTGTTGTTAGTTGTTTTTTTTTTAATCTGTAGTTCATCAACTCTATGTCTTTATTTTCTCTTTTCTTAAAATGTTCCATTAAATCTTGTCTGCATTAAGCTTGTGTCTGGCACTAAACTATAGCAGTTACTCTATCATCCAATGACCCCTTCCTAGCTAAGAATTAGGATTGGGAAAAGGAGACTCAAGGGTTGACATGAAGATGCATTAAAATGAAAACTGGCTTAACTAAACAGCCAAACTAATACAAATATGAAGTATACAAAGTTACATGCAGCCCAGTGAATGTACAGCGGTCACTACAAATGGGAAAGCAGTCCTCAGGAGCAGAATGGTAAGCAAGCCCCTCTAGGGATAGGGAGAAGCAGGGGGATAAGGAAGAGGAGGAACAGGATGAGTCTGAACAGCAAGGACCCCCTTCAGCAAACTTTCCCCTTAATAAGTGTGATATTTATAGTATGGGATACACCTGAGAGCCAGCACATGGCAGCTGGGCAACTGACTCCAAAACTGCTAATGGCCTGCAGACCATGGGTGATCTATGATTCGGTCCCAGCAAAACCAGGACAATCTTTATTTTGTGTGTACAACCCCTTGCTCCCAAGACTTAAAGACTGCAAACAATGATCACATTACAATCTATGCTAACTAAAACTACCAATGAACAAAGAGTTGCCAAAGCACCTCAGTCACCCTTCTCCCTTCTTTGTGATTAACTTCCAGCTTGCTGATTTTGTCCAATGTTTACAATAGTTGATGATCTCCAGAATCATACTCTACTTTCTTGGAAATTTCTTTGCTATTTCCTTCCATTTTCTGGAGTGTTGGCTTCAGAAAATAGGCATTTTCTCGGAAGAGTTATGAGATTCAAAATATTTGAGACAAAGTACACACATGTGCTCACACATGCACATAGTATTAACTTTATTCTCTGTCATGGAGAATCTGAAAAACATCCAGTTCAGTCCAGGTCTCAGTTTCTTTTCTATGAATATAAATCCTGCCACTGGTAGCACTCCAGTCTGGTACCCCTGCATAGCCTCTGGACAGGTAAGCCTCGCCAGAGACCCCAGCCAGCAGGGCAGTGTGGGCAGTTGCCTGAGGAGATCAGCAGAGGGGATTATGGAGCACACAGAATGCATTGGGCACTCAGAAAGAAAAGAAAAAAAAACAACTACTTACATTCAGAAGGTTTCTGAGGACTTCTGAAAATCTGCATCTGAGCTTTGCTATTGTCCCTGATGGTAAAAGCACAGAAAATTTGGTTATCGGGATGACACTGTCAACTGTCACATTGCCTAGTCAGAGAAGCAGCAGTAGGAGGTTAACAGCTGCTGGCTGTGAGTTCAACATGAGCCGCTCACTGCCTCATGCCCCTTGGAAAGAACTTCTTTTTTGCCTCAGCAACACAAGAAAACATCACAGAGCACACCGGTAAGAGACAGTAGCTCCAAGAAAACCTCATGCACTGGTTATGACTCATGCCGTAAGGTCCAAACGGAGAATATTTTTGTTCTTCTGAAGCATGAGCAGAACAAGCGTGCCCATGGCTGGGCCTGGCAGGCGGCAGTGAGGGGCACTTGGCAGCGGGGTGGGTCACACCATGCAGCCATCAGCTCCTTGGGCAGTGCAGCAGAGGAGCTCTGAGCGTCCAGGAAGGAGTTGCGGGGAGTGGGGAGTGGTGTCTGCTTCCCTGGAGAATGAATAAGGAGATCAACAGGGTAGCAGCAGAAAATCTGCAGACTCAGATCAAGAGCTGAAGGTGGCAAGGCAGTAAGGACAGCCAGAGGACGTGTTCACATAGGTGAGGGTGGGAGGCTATGAGTGTGGAGAAGGCTGGAAGCCTCTTCCTGCTTCATCTGCAGCTTCAGCGTAGGCATAGTGCCCTGGTCACTGGTGAGGAGGGGCAGCACCCACCAGAGGATTCATCAGGACTAGCAGAGTCTGAATGTAATGTCTGCAAGAAATAGGAAGGTCATGGGAATCTGTAGGAAACTTCCTCCTGTAGAAGCCAGAGACAAAAATCTGCAGGCCCCACCTGAAATCTCAAGAGGCTTGTGTGCTGGCTTGACCTTGGCTAGGCACCAGGTGCCCACCATGCTGCTCTGTCACCCCCCCCTCCCCCCTTCTCCTCTCACCTGTACCAGTGGGGGAAAAATAAGATGAAAAAAAACCTCATAGGTTAAGACACAGGCAGTTTAATGAAAAGCAAAGCAAGGCCACATGCATGGAAGCAAAAGAAAACAAAGATTCTCTACTTCCCACCAGCAGGTGATGTCTGGCCCCTTTCCAGGAAGCAGGGCTCCAAACACATATCAGTTGCTCTAGAGGACAAGTGGATGCCCGCTCCCCCTCCTTCTTCAAGCTTTAATTGTTGAGCTGACATGATATGATGAGGAGCTGGAAGCCATTACGAAGCGCATCCGCTATGATGTAGTCGCCATTGCAGAAACATGGTGGGATGACTCTCATGAGTGGAGTTCTGCAATGGATGGCTATAGGCAAGATAGAAAGGGCGTTGGTGTGGCTCTCTATGTTAAAGAGTGTTTTGAATGTATAGAAGTTCTTAAGTGTGATGAACCAGTTGAATGTTTATGGGTTAAGTTGAGGAACGCCAACAAGGTAGATGTCCTGCTGGGGGTCTGTTATAGACCACCCATCCAGGATGAAGAGGTTGATGAATTTTTCTATGGACAACTGGCAGAAGCCGCTAAATCGCAAGACCTTGTTCTTGTGGGAGATCTCAACTTGCCAGACATCTGCTGGAAATATAACACAGCAGACAGGAAACAGTCCAGGAGGTTCTAGAAGGTTCCTGGACTGTGTGGAAGAGAACTTCCTGACTCAGCTGGTAAGTAAGCCTACCAGGGGAGGTGCCTTGCTGGACTTGTTGCTCACAAACAGAGAGGGACTGGTGGGTAATGTGGTGGTCGGAGGCTGTCTTGGGCTTAGTGACCGTGAAATGATAGAGTTTTCAATTCCTGCCCAAGTAAGGAGGGGGAGCAGCAGGACTATTACCATGGACTTCTGAAGGGCAGGCTTCAACCTGTTTAGGACACTGGTTGAGAAAGTGCCTTGGAGTACAGTCCTAGAGGGCAAGGGGGTCCAGGAAGGCCGGACTGTTTTTAAAAAGGAACTCTTAAAGGCCCAGGAGCAGGCTGTCCCCATGTGTCGTAAGACGAACCAGCAAGGAAAACAATCAGCCTGGCTAAATGGGGAGCTTCTGGCGGAACTTAGGAGGAAGAGGCGACCTTTGGAAGAAGGGTCAGGCTACTCAAGAACAGTACAGGGATTTAGTTAGGTTATTAGAAAGAACATTAGGGGGGCAAAAGCTCAACTAGAACTCAGCCTGGCCACCGCTGCAAGAGACAACAAAAAGAGTTTTTACAAATGTATTAATAACAAAAAAAAGAACTAGGGAGGAGAACTCTAACCATGGGGTGTTATCACTGCTAGAAGCAGACACTGCCTGTGAGAACAGGCTGCTCACTTCAGACAGTGCAGTTAGTTAGAACTGAGCTGAAAAGTAAAATCACTGAACAGAATTAGTTCTGTTCTCACTCAAACCAGGACAGCCCCTCATGAACAAAGTAGAAGACAGAACTGCTCTTCCTGCTTACAAGGTAAGGAGTGAAGCAGTGGAGAACAGTATGTGAATGAGAGAGGAAGGAGGGAGGTAATCAATTTAGCGAAAGAATCCTGGAAATCCTCCTCCTAACAGATTGTTATTGAAAATGAGTTCTTGAAAACCTGCCTTGACCTTGTTTGAATAAAATAGGAATAGAGAAACCTTCAGTATATTCATATGTTCTAAAGTGATAAATCATGTTTAATGGACTCAAACATTTGCAGATCAGAGTAGGGTAGCATACCATAAAGGGAAGAGGGAGAGTAACACAGGTTAGTTCCCAAGGAAGCTGCGTGCCAGAATCTGTATAGACCTCTGCTGTGGGAGGCATAACTTCCTCTCTTCCAGGGATCAGTCAGTACTGATTTTGCTTGTGGAAAGTCATCCTTAAGATTATGGATGCAGCATCATATGCCAGTAGGCCCCATACTGAGTGGCCAATAGGAAAGACTTCTGTGAAGTTAAATTAAGAAAGGCAATATATCTGAAGTAAAATGGTTAGTGAAGCAGTAGGATACTGTGACCACCTCCTAGCAGTAATAAATTTGAGATCTCTACAGTCTGTTTCATGTGAAGAGGCACAGAGCGTAACTTGTCATCTTGCGAACATTTTAACTTGAACCACAGATTCATTACATCTTTTTGAAAATTTAAATCAGCCTGGAATACAGACCTTCTTTATAATAAGCATGAAAATACAAAGAGATTTTTATCATTGCTACATTTTGATGACACAGAGGCCCTGTGACAGATGCACCTGCTCTGTCGAAGACCTGCTAATTAGAATGACTAACGTTCAGTCTCAACTAAGATATAAATGGAGCCCTGCTGGAGAGCCAGCTCGATTTGCTCCTCCTTGGAGCAGCGGGTCGGCAGTCTCCTCTCTCCTAGTGGACTGGGACACTGCCCAAGGAAATTTCCCAGGATTGAGTGAGCCCTCGTCCCCCCTTTGGTGAGTGAATACCTCTGGATATATCCTTGAGCCCTCTCCCCTTGTGGGAGAGTGATCCCATTTCCCAGTAACCTTGAGTGGGAGGTTTTCCTTTCTGTGAGTTAGTGTGCACATATTTTATGTCATCTTTCCAAGAAGGAATATTTGTGATACTTAGGAAATATTTGCGATACTTAGGAAATATTTGTGTAGTATTATATTCCTGCCTGCCATCCAAACTTGTTTCCTTTGGCCCATTGGAGTGTTTGGTGATTTTCAGTAGCTACTACAGTCTGTTTTGTCAGTGCCTCCACAACAGGACCAGAAATTACTAGTAAGAAGGCTGTGAGCTGTTCTTGGGTTTTTTGAACAAGATCAGGCCAGAGAACTCTTTGAATATGAACTTTTCTACAATTCAGAAAGTAGAACAACATCGCATCTTATTATAAACATTTACACAGGATCGTATAATGTTTTGGGTTGGAAGGGACCTTTAAAGGTCACCTAGCCTAAGACCCCTGCAGTGAGCAGCCCGGCCCGGGGCAGGGACCGGCGGCGTTCAGGGCCCGCAGCGGCTCTGCCGGGGGCTCTGCGGGGCCGGGAGAGGCCGGGAAAGCGGCTGGGCCGGGCCGGGGCCGGAGCCTGCGGGCGGGAGGGAGGGAGGGAGGCTGCTGAGGCGGCCCGGGCGGAGCGGCCCCGCCGGCGGCAATCGAAACGAGGCGGAACCGCGCCAGCGGCCACTCGCCGAGACCTCCCCCCTCCTGAGAGAAGCCCCTCGGCAGCGCCGAGCGAACGGGCGGCGAGTGCCGGCACCCAGGGCGGCCCCGGGGCGAGCAGGGCGGGCGAATTGGGCACAGCAGTTCGCGAGAGAGGTCGCCCGCCGGCCGAGGGACCCGGCCCAGCGTGGCCAGTGCGCACTGGGAGGGGAAACTGCGAGGAAAAAAAAAAAAAAAAAAAAAAAAAACAGGCCGGCAAAGGGCTCCTTTATTTTAGCTCTTTTGTGGCTCTCAGCAGCCGGGAGAGCGCTCGGCCCCCGCCCCCCGCCATCCAGGCTTCTGACGCTGCTCCCGTGACATCCCCGTTAGGCAACCCATGAAGTGCGGGTGGACAGTGAGGTGAACTGAGAGCTGGCTGAGTGACAGCGATCAGTAGTGCAGGGCTGAGGTGGAGACCTGTAGCCAGTGGTGTTCCCCGGGGATCAGTACTGGGTCCGCTCTTATTTAACATATTCATCAGTGACCTAGGCGAGGGGACAGAGGGGACCCTCGGCAAGGTTGCTGATGATACAAAACTGGGAGCAGTGGCTGACGCACCACAGAGATGTGCTGCCATCCAGTGTGACCTGGACAGGCTGCAGTGCTGGGCAGAGAGGAACTTAATGAGGTTCAACAGGTCCTGCACCTGGGGAGGAGCAACCTATGCATCAATATAGGTTAGGGGTAGACCTGCTGGTAAACAGCCCTGAGGAGAATGATCTTGGAATCCTGGTCAACAGTAAGTTAACCATGAACGAATAACATGCCCTTGTGGCCAAGAGGGCCACTGGTATCCTGGGGTGCCTTAAGACTATAACCAGGTCAAGGGAGGTTCTACTCCCCCTCCACTCTGTCCTAGTGAGACCACATCTGGAGTAGTGTGTCCAGTTCTGGGTTCCCCAGTTCAAGAGGGACCAAGAACTACTAGAAAGAGTCCAACAAAGAGCTACGAGGATGAAAAAATGAACTTGAGCATCTCTTACAACAAAAGGCTGAAAGACCTGGGGCTGTTTAGCCTGGAGAAGATAAGGCTGAGAGGTAATCTTATCAAAGTTTATAAATATCTGAAGGGTGGGTAAAAAGATGATGGAGCCCGTGTCTTTTCAGTGGTGCCCAGTTATAGGACGAGGGGCAATGGTCACAAACTGGAACACAGGATGTTCCACCTGAACAGAAGGAAAGAATTCTTTGCCGTAGGGGTGACAGAGCCCTGGAACAGACTGCCCAGAGATGCTGTGGAGTCTCCTTCTCTGGAGACTTTCAAAACCTGTGTTCCTGTGCAACCTGCCCTAGGTGAACCTGTTTTGGCAGGGGGTTTGTATTTGGTGATCTCCAGAGCTCTTTTGAATACCTTCAGGGACGTTGACTCCACCACCTCCCTGGGCAGCCCCTTCCAGTGCCTGACTACTCTTTCAGTAAATAAATGGTTCCTAATATCTGACCTAACCCCCCCTGGTGCAACTTCAGGTGATTTCCTCTAGTCCCATCATTATTGACTTGAGAGAAGAGGCCATGCCCACCTCGCTACAACCTCCTTTCAGGTAGCTGTAGAGGGCAATAAGGTCTCCCCTCAGTCTCATCCAAGCTAAACAATCCCAATTCCCTCAGCCTCTCCTCACAGGACTTGTTCTCCAGACACTTTAGCAGCTTAGTTGCTCTTCTCTGGACCCACTCCAGCAACTCAGATGTTTTTCTTGTATTGAAGTGCCTAAAACTGAACACAGTATTCAAGGTGCGGCCTCATCAATGCTGAATTAAGTGGATTTCTCCAGAAATTGCTGAATTTTCTTTTGAAGATGGAAGTCAGCATAAGATTATAAATTATACGCATCCCATTGTAACTTGCATACACAATTTATACACACAAGTTCCATTTTAGTGAACCAAACACTATTATTTCCTTGAGAGTCCTGTTCTCAATGTTAAATAGGTTCTGAAGTATTTTGCTGAATCTGGAGATGATGTAACTGAAAGATTTCCATCATTTTCAGGTTAAACATGACTGTTGTGGTCTTCTGGGAAAACGATCTCATTTATCTCCTTGTTTCTCTCCCAAAGGGATTACCGTTTCTCATTTCTTCAAATGTATGAAGTTCTATATAAATGTTGTATTACTGTTACTGTATTGTTAATATGCTTCAGCTATATAAGGAACTCCCAGATACCTGAAACAGACACAAGCAATATATAACACCCTACCCACAACTCCATGTT
This sequence comes from Todiramphus chloris collaris, assembly GCA_025345505.1. NCBI lineage: Eukaryota > Metazoa > Chordata > Aves > Coraciiformes > Alcedinidae > Todiramphus > Todiramphus chloris. The sequence continues at coordinate 8,650,563 of JANVCC010010369.1, forward strand.
TAAACTGAGAGGGAATAAGGAAACTATTTCTAATTCTGTATCAAAAGTATTTCTCTCACAGCATACTTAATATTTCTGAAAACATTCCAGATTCTTCTTTGGAAAACATGCATGTGTGTCTGTCAAGGTTTAGGGTCAGGGCAGCCTGCTAGACCTGTAACAGATGCTCTCTGTTAACCCCCCTGCCTCCCCAAAGGGGAAGAGTAAGGGAATAACAGGGAGAGACTTATTGATTAGAAAAGAAAGACAGAACAGCTTTAATTAAATAATTATAATAAAATGGAATATATACAAATATGTACGAATCCAGTATCAAACCCAGCCCCCTCAGGTGGCAGTTATGTCACCATCACCACTGATACTGTGGAGCATGTACTGGGAAAGTCCCAGACTGGACTGAGGGGTAGACGGAAACTGCACTCAGGAGCTGAATTCTGGAACTGGATTCAGGAACACACAGATTGGATTGAAGGCAGAACAGAGTCCTCCTCAGATGCGGTCCATGGAAGAAGAGAGCTTGACCATCATGATCCCTCAGCTTTCTTTATACTGAATATGATATATATTGGATGGAATCCCTCGTTGGTCAGTTTAGGGTCACCTGTCCGCTCCTCCCTGCAGGTGCAGCCTTTCACTTTCTGCACTGTGGTACACAAGACCCAGCAGTGGCCTTGGTCTGCACACCAATCCTTGGTACTAACTCTAAACATGGTGTGTTATCACTGCTAGAAGCAGTCACTGCAAAAACAGACTTCAGACAGTGCAGTTAAAGAAGAGACTGAGCTGAAAAGTAAAATCACTGAACAGAATTGTTCTGTTCTAACTTAAACCAGGACAACATCTTGGTCCCTTCAACAGTCCAAAATACAGAGCAGGAACTGAGTCATTCCTTGGATTAAAAATGGTACACTGCCTACGCTCAGAAGTTAATCTTCTGAATATTAGAATGGCAGCCTTCAAACGCATGGAAACCTCTATTAAATTTCTCTGTATACCATGTACCTCCATGTTATCCATAAAGAGAATGTTGTCTTCAAAGAAAATGTGAAACCTGAACTTTTAAAGGTGAAGGTACAGAACGGTTACTTTTCTTTGAAATGCAAAGTCAAGCAGAACGAAAGCTGTATGTCTGGGAAGGATCTTAACGTAGTAAGATTTAATGAACTATCTATTGCAGCTTTGACGGCCATGGTCTGAGCTAGTGCGCATGCTGGAGAACACCCAAAGGTCCAGTCCAGTCTAATTTAATGTACAAGTCTGCAATAGTTATCTATTGCCAAAGTTAAAAAGCCCCTTTGGAAAAAAAAGAAGTTTAAATTCAATAGGGTTTTTTCCCATGTCTTTGCTATTTGTAGAATCAGTGAGAGTATCCAGTATATCCAGTAACTAAAAATTTGCTGGGCTGTATGCTATTACAGTCAAGTCCTCATTCCTCCTAAAACATCTTATGTAAATGCCAGTAATGTCTTTGGTTTGTTTTTATGCAGTAGGACTACCTTGACTCAAATACAAGGGCATTATAAAACTTATACAAACCATATTGTGCTGATTTAAACAAAACATTATTCATGCTAGAGGTATCCATAGATGCATGCATAGAGTCATACGGCTTCATTAAAAAAAAAAAAATTTAAACGTACAAATGATCACAGAATTGTCAGGGTTGGAAGGGACCTTAAAGATCACCCAGTTCCAACACCCTGCTGTGGGCAGGGACACCTCCCACTAAAGCAGGTTGCTCACAGCCCTATCCAACCTGGTCTTAAAAACTTCCAAGGATGGGGCTTCCACCACCTCTCTGGGCAACCTGTTCCAGTGTCTCACCACCCTCATGGGGAAGAAATTCTTCCTAATGTCTAACCTGAATCGACCTATCTCTAGTTTTAATTCATTCCCTCCAGTCCTATCACTGCCCGACAGCCTAAAAAGTCCCTCCCCAGCTTTCCTGTAGCCCCCTTCAGATACTGGAAGGCCACAATAAGGTCTCCCCTGAGCCTTCTCTTCTCCAGACTGAACAACCCCAACTCTCTCAGTCTGTCCTCACAGGAGAGGTGCTCCAGCCCTCTGATCATCCTTGTGGCCCTTCTCTGGACATGTTCCAGCACATCCATATCTTTCCTGTAACAGGGGCTCCAGAACTGGATGCAGTGCTCCAGGTGAGGTCTCACGGGAGTGGAGTAGAGGGGGAGAATCACCTCTCTCAACCTGCTGGCCCCGCTTCTCTTGATGCAGTCCAGGATATGACTGGCTTTCTGGGCTGCAAGAGCACACTGATGGCTCATGTTGAGCTTCTCATCCACCGTACTCCAAGTCCCTCTCTTCAGGGCTGCTCTCAAGCCAGTCACTGCCCAAGAAAAAGCCATTTCACTGAAGTCAATACAAACATCTTAAGACCTTGCAAACTGGTAATATTAAAGTTGTACAGGGAATTCATCTCTTTGATCTAAAAAAATTGACAAAATAATAGTCTTGGACTCCTCTGATAATAATTTAATTCTAGCAGAAAAAATGCTCATATATAAGATTATTGCTGCTGAAAAAAAAGACGTAGAAGCAAAAGATGCATTAAACACAGTCTATCCACAATTTTTAGAAACACTTCAGATATATTTTACATATATTTATGGTGCATATAGTTGGTTTCTCAGAGGATATTAAGGCATTCTTCCTGGTGTACAGCATGTATTTTGGACCCAGAGCATTTCCATATAAACAGACTTCTAGGCCTGAACTGATTCTTGTGAAAGTCAGTGTGCCTCTGAGCAGGTGACCCTGGCAATATGGGAGAGACTAAAGGTAGTGAGTTGAATCAGACATGCATGTGTTGTAATATCAGAGCCTTATTTTCAACCCTTCTTGGGTTGAAAACCACATTTGATTCTAACAGTATTTAATATATCAACTCTTCAAGGTCCACAGGCCACCTGCTGTCCTTATTGGTGATGTATGGTACTCATTCATTAATGAATACGTGAAGTGTTTTATGTTTTATTTTATTGCTGCTTTACAGTTTCAGGATTTCAACAGTTTCTGTTTTTTATAGCCAAACGTCTGTCTTATTTTAGGAACCGCAACATAGCAGAATGCTCCTGTATTCTCTTAACAATCATCCAAGCATTTGATTTAATATAAGTGGATTTTTTTTTCTTAATGGAAAAATTTATCATAACTGTCAATATCATCCCAGAGCAGCTGCAATTTATCTGTACACATTAGCCATTGCAGAATATCTATGGAAACTACACCTCAGTTATATTGTGGCTCTTTTCCTTTCCTGATACAAGTCACTTCTGTCTGTATTTCTGTCTTACAGTTTTTCATGCAGTGAAAAGAAAAAAAGCAGATTTTGAAATCAGTGGAAGCCTCTCTTTTGCCCAAATTAATCCTCAAGCCTACTTTTTTGATAGTAATGGGAGCAGGTCTTTATTAAAAGCAGCAACAGCGACACCCGATGGTCACTTGCAAATAATACTTAGAGTCATAGAATAGTTTCGTCTGGAAGAGACCTTCAAGATCTTCAAGTCCAATGTTAATCCTGGCCCTATCAAAACCACCAAACCATGACCCTACACACAACATCTACCCGGCTCTTAAACACTTCCAGGGATGGTGACTCCACCACCTCCCTGGGCAGCCTGTTCCAATGCCTGACAACCCCTTCTGGAAATAAACGCTTTGTAAGATCCAGCCTCAACCTCCCCTCGTTCAACTTTAGGCCATTTCCTCTTGTTCTGTCACTTGTCACCAAGGAGAACAGACCAACTCCTGCCTTGATAAAGCTTCCCTTCAGGTAATTGTAAAGGGCAATAAGGTCTCTTCTCAGCTTTCTTTTCTCAAGGCTAAACAGCCCTAGATCCCTCAGCCTTTCCTCACAAAAGACATGCTCCAAACCCTTTACTAGCTTGGTAGCCACCTCTGTACCCTCTCCAGCACCTCAACATCCTTCTTGTAGAGAGGGGCCAAAACTGGACACAGTATTTGAGCTGCGGCCTCACCAAAGCCGAGTACAGAGGAATGATCCCCTCCCTGCTCCTGCTGGCCACACCATTCCTGATCCAGGCCAGGATGCCATTGGCCTTCTTGGCCACCTGGGCACACTGCTGGCTCATGTTCAGGCGGCTGTCAGTCAACACCCCAGGTCCTTCTGTGCCTGGCAGCTCTCCAGCCACTCCTCCCCAGCCTATAGCACTGCTGGGGTTGTGGCCCAAGTGCAGGACCCAGCATTTGGCCTTATTGAAGCTCATGGAATTGGCCTTGGCCCAGTGATCCAGCCTATCTAGATCCCTTTGCAGAGCTTCCCTACCCTCAAGCGGATCAACCTTCCACCCAGCTTGGTGTCATCTGCAAATTTACCAAGGGTGCACTCTATCCCCGCATTCAAATCACTGATGATGATAAACAGGAGTGGCCTTAGTACTGAGCCCTGGGGGCACCACTCATGAGTGGCAGACAACTGGATTTAACTCCATTGACCACAGCTTTTTGGACTTGTCCACCTCACCAGTTTTTCACCCAGGAAAGTGCATGCCCATCCAAGCCAAGAGCAGTCAATTTCTCTAATAGAATGCTGTGGGAAACTGTGTCAAGTGCCTTCCTGAAGTCAAGATAGACAACATCCACAGCCTTGCTTTTATCCAACAAGCCTTCATCCAACAAGTACTTCAAGCAGCACTCAAGGAACACGAGGTACATAGTGTCTACCACTGAAAGTAAATAGCTCAAAGTAGTAGTTCAAAGTGAATTTCACATATATGTATTCCTCGTCATGACCCCACAATAAACATGGTATTTTAAGTTAATTTGAATTAATCTTTCATCTGGACCAATCACCAATAATAGCTGAAGATAAAACAAATCTACTAGCAAAAGGAAAAAAAGCACCTTGGGAATCTCATCATACTGTAGAAAAATAATGAATTTATAAGACCGTGGGTTGTGGCCGTTTTCCTAGAGGACACAGAAATACAGATTTCATAGGTCAAAATTACCTAAAAGTTTAGTAACTTCAGTGGTTTCCACTGGTGCTGGATGAACCAGCCACTCAGATTTCCTTGGGCTGCTCTGTATAAAATCAAATAAAGGGCTTGTAAAAGTACAAAAGTAATTACAGCTGTTCCATCACTGTCTTGAGGAATTCAATTCTGTATGGAGAATCAAATACTTGGAATAACATGATTCCCACAGTAAAAATTCTACAAATATTAAATATTAAACAAATAGTAAACATTGTCACGACCACACACAGATAAACTCCTAGGACGTTTATAGACTAAGACAAAGTTATTTAGACTAAGACAAAGTTATTTATTAAAAGGTATTTATTAATCATGAGTGACTCTCCTACTACAGATCAATATATATAGATTACCACTCCAGAGACTAAAGGTTGGGGCTAGGGGCAAAATAAGGCAGTGGGGTTTTTTTTTGGTTTTTGTTTTGCTTTTTTTTTGTTTTGTTTTGTTTTGTTTTGTTTTTTCTTTTAATCAGGATTTTCATGGCAGCAGTTTTGCATTATTTTTAATAGATTTCAACAGTTGGTGATGGAAAGACAAATATCCAAGCAGAGCAATCCTAGAGAAATATGCACCAGAAGAATAACAGCTAGAGTCTCTTCTTGTCACAGACATTCAGATGAAGAAATTAAAATCTTTTTCATGAGAAGAGAAAGAAGGTCTCAATTTCTTTTTTTCCCATGTATAGTTATGAACACATTCCATGTGTGTAAACTGATAAGAAATTTGGTTAGGAACACGAGGAATTTTTTCATAATACAGTATTATGAAATATTACAGGGACTGCTAAACTGCTCTGAAAGGTAAGGCATAGCTTGAAATCCTGATTCCTTCCAGATACTGTTTAAAGGACCACAACTTCAAAAAAATGGTATAATTTCCATGTTGATACCTTCAGTATTTAATCTGCAAAACCCAGTCAATAGATTTTTCTGTTCAGTGATTTACATAGTAAGACAAATCTTGGCATCCACCAATACCTACTGATCTGTATGAAGATGAAGAGAGTCTTTTGAAATCCAGGGCAGTGTAACAATTGAATTATTTGAGTTAATACTGAAATAATTACTCAAAGAGTGAATTCAAGAGTGAACACTGTTTTGTAAACATATCATCATTTAAGTAGATATATAACAATACCTTCATTTTGCAATTAGTGCATTATTTTGAATTTCTAATTTCTGCCTAAATAGTCAGTTTCACTTTTTTTTCATATATTTAAAGTACACATATTAGAATGAACATTTATTTAAAACTTTCCTTCAGATAACTTCAGATAATATTTCATGCTTCACATACAATTTATTTTGCATCATTTTCTTTGTGCATTCAGAGTCCACACCCAGCAATACTGCTTTTCCCTTACTCTGTAAGGAATAAAGTGCCCAGCTACACAATAGTTTTAGCTGAGGTATTTCTCTGAAGCAATACATTATGAGGAAGAGCATACTGCAGTGCCAGCCTTGAGAACTGACCACACATAGCTGACCCGTCCTGCCTGTGATTGCTCCAGTCCTGCTTTCACTAGTGTAGAAGGCTTTTCAGTTTTCTGTTGTTACAGCTCTAGAGATCCATAATATATTCATTCTATCCAGATCTGTTTAATGTTTACGCATACTAAAATGTTTTTGAATCTCTAAGACATTTTAAAATATCAAGTTTAATGGGGAAGGAAAAAAAAGGGTAAGAGTAATTTTAAATGGTCATTTCTAAGAACAATAAAAATACTAAACATCATGCTAAATTTGTCATTAAATGTAAATCATTCTTTAAGAATAACTGATCAGAGTGACACAATATTAATGGTTTTAGGAAAAAAACTAAAGTGGAATCTATGAGTCATGATAAAACAACGTGAACATCATGAATGCCATCATTTTTGTTCTTACCAACACAAGCAAGCTGCACATCCCTAGTGATTATTCTGACCCCTATCGATAAATTAAACACAAAGTGTTGAGAGCTACCCACCATCTTTCCTGTGCTGATTAAATGTGCCAAACATGATGCTTCTGGTGAGACACTCTTTGTGTTAGTATACAAATTGCTAAGTGCAATAGTCAGTAACAGATCAAATTCAAATGAGCTCTGAAATACCATGTCAGGATTAATACCAAAGTTGGATAGAAGGAATACAATCTTTCTGATGCTAGAGGACTGACATTTGTAGGAATTTTACACCACTGAAGCAACGGAAAACTATCAGTCCAAAACCACAAAATCCATCCAGACTAGGTCCTGTCTGCCCTGTAGACTCTCTGCACCAGTTTGGGAGATATGGAGACTTGCAAGGAAGAATCATTCTCTTACCTTTACTGGAATGACCTGGAGGTCATCTTCACTCCCACACAAGATGGCACAAAGCCTAGAGGTTGCACCCCAATATAGGGTAGAGCCGAGCTTGTATCTTACTCTAGCACCATGATTGCACAGTGAAGGTATCATTCCCCATCACCTCTGTGAGATGCCTTTCTCCACTTTCTCATAAACCTTGTAAACTTCAATTAGCTCAAACATTTCTGTATCTGATTTATATTCCAGGTACTCTCATGACATCACAAATGTAAGGCCAAACTGGTGCTTTGTCCTGCAAGCTCATAACAGTTTGTTTCTTGTTCCCTTGTGAAATTGTGTTGCCTTGTTTTTCTTGCATCTTTACAAGAAGTTAACAGATGGACAGTAAAGATCTAGAATATTCCCTTGATAAAGCATATACTCTCACTAGTGCTGATGTGGATTATAAATCTGATTAGCAAGGTTTAAATGGCAGAAATTGTATTAAAGTCACAATAAAGTATTTAATGACACATGTGAATAAAGCCTAAATTAAGTTTAAGAAAATACAATTAATCAGGAAGAGAGAAAGCACATTGAACTTTTCCAGCATCCTACATCTTGTCATAAGGTAAGTATCACTAAATCTTTCAGCACCATAGAGAAATTTCTTCTGGCTTCAACTGGCCTTCAATTGCTAACTACGGTATTAGAGTAATTGAAAAGAAAAAAAAAAGAAAAAGTTACTGCCCTCAATTGCCCGTGAATAAAAACTCAAACCAAAAGCATATTCAATGACTTTAAATGTGGAGCTTCAGGTATGATGTCAACAACTATAAATTAAAGACCTTTGCTAGTCCAAACACAGAACCATCCATTTTTTTACATTGTTGTGTTCATTTGGTTCAGTTTATTACAATTTTTTAATTCTTGCTAAAGTTTTATTGATCAAAAAGGGAAGTACACATAGTTAGGTAATTTGTTTATGGTGACTGCCAATTGAAAGTATTAATAAGCACTTAATTGGGACTTGAGTAAGCAATGCTTCACTCAAGTCTGGAAGAAAAAACAAACAAACAAACACACAAAGAGAATGCTGTTTCATTTGTGATGTCACTAGTTATCAAGACTATGTGTCTCCATGGAAATATACTGCTGTGGGAAGTACATTACTGGAAGCATGCACAGTCAGTAATTATCTGAATGTTAAGTTAACTGTAGCACAGTCATCACATCAACAAGAAGAAAATATAACACTGAAAGAATTAACACTGAATGGAACTTCTGTCAGCTTAGAAATGCATCAAATAAATGAAGTTTTATTTATCCAGAACAGATTTCAAAAGTCACTGGAATATATTTCATTGAATATTTTTCTTGACAATATACCTACTACTATCTGAAGCAGATTCTGACATATAATATCTATGTCACGATTCACACAGAACCATGTAATCATAGAATAATTTGGATTGGAAGAGACCTTAAAGATCATCTAGTTCCAACTCCCCTGCCATGGCAGGGACACGTCCCATTAGACCAGGTTTCTCATCCAACCTGTATTTGAACACATCCAGTGACAGAGCATCAACAGCTTCCCTGGGCAATCTGTTCCAGTGTCTCACCACACTTAGAGTGAAGAATTTCCTTCTTATTTCCAATCTAAATCTACCCTCTTCCAGGTTCAAACCATTACCCCTCATCCTATCACTACAGGCCTTTAAATAAAGTCCCTCCCCAGCTTTCTTGTAGGCCCCCTTCAGACAGTGAAAGGCTGCAATAAGGTCTTCCCAGAGCCTTCTCTTCTCCAGGTTGAACAACCCCAACTGTCTCAGCCTGTCCTCCTAGGAGAGGTGTTCCAGCCCTCTGATCATCTTTGTAGTCCTCCTCTGGACTGCTCCAACAGATTCATGTCCTTCTTGTGCTGGGGGCTCCAGAGCTGGATGCAGTACTTCAGGTGGGGTCTCATGAGGCATCACCAATTCTTCCCATCATGCTTCAGAAAATTTATGTGGAATGAAGCTGAGAATCTGGTGCATGAATTCAGCCATGAAATCAACCCATTACTTTATCACATGAAGAAATTATTGTGGTTCTGCTACTGTTTTAAAAAAGAGCCCTATACTCACAGCTGTGACCTGCCAGCCATAACATCTGTAACCTATAGACTTCTAGCCTGAGTGATACCATAATTACTTCTTATATGGCAGTGATGTTTTTTAAATCCATAAAATATTATTATTGTGTCTATATTGTTTTCTTAAGTAGTTATATATTATGTGGCATACATTATAGCCAACTGCTCTTAAAATGTGGTAAGTACTTATGCTGTAGATAAGTTTACAGTAAAATTGTAAGTAGAAGCACAATAATGACTGTATATTGAGATAGCCTGAATGGACTGCTTGGCGGAAAGCCAGATGCCAGCAGACTATCTTTCAGTGCTATCTATTAGAGTTAGCTTCATTACTGCATTTCTTGTTTACTGCTGTGGTAGAGAATACAAAATAATTTCTTTCAATTATATTTGCAATCTAGCTTCACTAGAGATTCTCCTGTGCTTTAAATTAATGCATCAAACTGTTATGATTAGCTGCTTAAGAATTTACCTGGCATATTCATAAATTCAGCCATTGGCACTAGCTTATAAAAAAAAAATTAAAAAAAAATCAGTAGTTCTATATTAATATTTCTCCCAACACTTACTTTCTCATTTTAATTACAAAGTCTTCGGATCATTTCAAGTTGATAAGTGAAAACACTACTAACACAAGGTTGGTTAGACTCTGCTTAAGCTCTCTTATCATCTTAGCAGATGAAAATTTTCAGCACCAATTAATCTTAAGGGCAGTTCGGTGCCTTTAATTCATTTGTTGATATGATCCCTGGATATAACTGACATGTCACCTTGTTAGGTTTTGCAGTGCATTCAAGAGAGGCACTGCACATTAATGTAAGTTCAGCATCATCTTTACATACCTATTATTTCAGTAGGAGGTATTTCAACATACACTGTTGTCTGCGAAGTTCAATCTTTTTACTTCTTTAAAAAACTCCAGAAAATCCTACTAGAATCAGATAGGTACTCACCAGTTGGTGAGGAGTAGTATAGGAATCTACCTATGTCTAAATAGAAAAATAACTGTTCATAGCACATTATTATTTACGTTTTAGTACATGCAAAGAGATACCCTTCTGTGTGCCATCCAGACATTAGACACTTCTGATGTTTATAGCTAAATAAAGCATTGTGACAGGAGTATAAACACTGTTTCTGGAAAGTGTACACTCTTACAACCATACAAACCATAAGTCTTCAGATTTTTTAAAATGGATTTATGTCTGGACATTTGTATAAGGTTTTAACACATTCAGATACCCATAATCATTTTACTCTAAAATGTCACTCTCTCTATACTCTCTGTGAAAACTCTTTCAGCATGTAAATTATGGAAAAGCCATTAACTGTGAATATTCACTCTTTATTGTTCTTGATGGAACATGAAAATTTAACTATAAGATTTTCTGTATTAGGGAGATTCAAAACAACTGTGGCATAGCTTTTCTTCCCACAACAGATATGCAGTGGCTGCTGCAGCTATTCACTGAAGAGTGGAAGTTCAGGCTGCTTTGCAAATCTTTTCCTAAATAGAAAATACTGATTTAATTCCAATTATTTATTATTTAATAAAGGAATTTTACCTCCACCTTCTAGGGCACACTTTGAGCTAGTAGTCCTACCAATTAATATTGCTGGAGAGATTACTGGATTATTAATATCAGGTGAACATCTAAACTCTTAAAACACTAGCAGGGTAAAGTATTTAAAAATTGAAACTAATTTTCTTACTAAAACCAAAGGCAGTTGATAAAGGAAACAAAAAGCTGATACTTGACCTCTGCCTTGCAGCAAGAGAGAAACTGTAGTTTGTGCAGACCTCAACAAACTACTTTTCTCTAAAATGCATTTTTCCTAAAATATTATCTATTACTTTTTTGCACAACATATCAGATGTCCTTCATGTCCACTTGTGAGACCACACCTTGAGTACTGTATTCAGTTTTGGGCACCTCAGTACAGAAAAGGCATTGAGGTGTCTTTTCTTTGTTGAGGTGGATATCAAATGTGCATGTTGAGAGGAAGCTGAAGTTCCAATTTCCAAGTGCACAGCCCTATACCAAATGTATCCATTAACTTAATGACAAAGTATAACAAAGCCAAGCTCCAAACACATATCCGTATGTACCTTATAAGTAGTCACATTGCGGAAAATGGGACCTGACGAGATACATCCACAGATCCTGAAGAAACTGGTGACTGAAGTCGCTAGGCCATCATATCTGAGAAGTCATGGCAGTCTGGCAAAGTTCCTACAGATTGGGAAAGGGGAAACATAACCCCCTTTTTAAAAAAAAGGAAGCAGGGAACTACAGACCATTCAGCCTCACCTCTGTGTCAGGTAAAATCATGGAGCAGATCCTCCTGGTATCTGTACTAAGGCACACAAAAAATAACTACGTGAACAGTGACAGCCAACATAGCTTCACTAAGGGCAAATCGTGCCTGCCTAATTTGATGGCCTTCTACGACCGAGTTACAATTCTGTTTGATATGGGAAGAGCAACTGACGGCATCTACCTGGGCTTGTGCAAAGCATTTGACACTGTCCCACATGACATCCTTGTCTCTAAGATGGAGAGACATGGATTTGATGGATGGACCATCTGGTAGATAAGGAACTGGATAGAAGGTCTCACTCAAAGAGTTGTGATCAATGGCTTGATGTACAGATGGAGATTGGTGATAAGTGGAGTTCCTCAGGAATCTGTTCTGGGTTCAGTGCTGTTCAAAATCTTTGTCAGTGACATGGACACTGAGTGCACCCTTAGCAAGTTTGCTGAGTGCACCCTCACCAAGTTGTGTGGTGCAATGCACTCACTTGAGGGAAGGGATGCCATCCAGAGGGCATCCAAATGGGCCTATGCAAACTGCATGAGGTTCAACAAGTCAAAGTGCAAGATCTTGAATCTGGGCTGGGCCAGTCCAAGGCAAAATTACATACTGAGTACAGAGTGGGTTGAGGGTAGCCCTGAAGAGAAGGACTTGGGGGTTTTGGTTGACAAGAAAATCTTTCTTCCTTTTGCTAGCTCCAGGGCTCTAATGAGAGCAATTATTTCAGCCTTTTGGCCCACTGTCCCAGCAGGTAGGGGTTAAGACTCGATTACCTTGTCCATTGTTGTTACTGCATATCCAGCCCTACGGTTCCCTTGTTGAATGAAACTGCTTTGATCTGTGATTATTCTGCATCTTCCACTGGCTCTTCTGTTAGATGTGATCTGCTGGAATATATTGTTTCCATGGTCTCCAGTCAGTCATGTACCAGTGGTTCGGATGTCTGTCCTCTGAGGAAAGAGGCTGGATTCACAGTATTAGCTACTTCAATCTTAACATCCTCAGATTCAAACAAGAATTGCCTGATATTGCAAAAATAAGGATAAGGGTGTCCTATGATTTCCTTTTTGTTCTAATACCGAAGATACGGTGTGAGAAATGAGCACTGTAATCTTTGGAGCCAGAGTAAATTTCCAGGCTTCTTGGATGTTCTTGACTACTGCAGCCATGCCCACTGGCATCCTGGCCATTCTTTGCTTACTTCATCCAACTGCTTGGAGAAGTAGGCTACAGCCCTTTTGCATGGTCCCAACCTTTGGGCCAGTACCTTTAATGTCTTGTACCTTATCTCTCATACGAAAACAGCCAGAATGGCTTGGGGACGTCTGGGAGTCCTAAAGCTGGAGCCTCCATCAGCTCCTTTTTCAATTGCTTAAATGCATTCTTGCCTCTGGAGTCCAAACTAAATCAAGGGAGATTTCTTTGATCAATTCATAGAGAGGTTTTACTAAAATCCCATAGTTATGTATCCATAATTGACACCAACCTGTCATTTCCAGAAATGTGTGGTGGTCTTTTACCATTCAAGGTCCAGGTATCCCACAAACAGCTTACTTCCATTCCTTCCCTTCCCTTCCCTAGTTCCTGAAGTATCCTATGTAGGTAACTCATTTCTTCACAGTCTGGGCTTTCTGTTGAGAGTCTCCATACACAGTGAAAAACTCTGTAACTGAAGTTATTAATCAGGCATTCTTTATTTGCAGTGCTGGACGCACAGGGGATCACTCCTCCAAATGTGCGTCCTGATGCAAGCTGGGTACACAGTTTATATGCAGGCTAAACATACATATTCTTTATATTTCTTAGAAAGGGCAGTCTTATGCTAATGGATTCCTGGAACTCATTTACATACTCCAAGCATGCATAATAAAATTAGGGTTAGGGTTTTTTCTCACCCTCAGTTGTCTTTCGTGACCCACTTCATCTTCTCTTCTTCATTACTGTGTTCTTTTAGTGACCTAAAGCCTAAAATCCTTATTCTTGACGCAAAAATGGTTTTTGTCTGTTCAGTATGCTTGGGTGCCTCAAGATGTCTTGTTGTCCTGTTCCTGGAGATAAACACAACCTACAAGGTTATAAATTTCACAGTAGGCCCATACTGTACAACTACTCATTCACTGTTGCTTGTTTAAAGATTAGTAAAACTTCACCAGACATCTCATCTCCTGCCTTCAAATCATTTCAAACTTATTGTACAGCTATTGCCAATACAGAATAAAAGTTTAATGTAAAGAAACGGACTGTAACACATTGAATGCATTTATGTGCAGTATGCATATCACAAAGATTTATCATATATGCTGCACAACCCCGGTGTGTAACAAACCCAACACTACCCAAACTATGGAGATTACATGCAGTCACCATCCTTGTCCTCATGTTATCCCCAAGAACACTGTTAAGGAGAGAAATAGACTAGGTTTTATATGACATTCTTGCCTTTCAATTGGATTAAACAGAGTGGATTTGAATTCCAGTAACAGGTAATGCTTTTGACTATTGAGTCCTTCAGTTTCTAATCTGGAAGGAACTTTAATTTTCATGGGTTTTTTGTTGACAGTTTAAGCAGTATCAGATAAAAAGTTCAAGTCTGGACAATGACCACATATGCAAAACAAGTTCAGGGAAAAAATCCATAAGCATTTCAGAAGACATTTGAATACATTTAGCTTGTAGTAGTAAAATTCTTAACATCACGCACTTACTAAGAAATAATCTCCTTGGTGCTTAATGGTCCAAAATGCAGCTGAGGACCATTAACTCCTCCCAGCTGGTCATTAACTGGCAAAAGAATAAGGATCCAACTGTGATTAAGAATCATCTTTTAGCTCTTTGGATACTAAGTCACCTTCTTCGCACTCAAAGCATTAGAACACAAGGAATTTAGCTTTTTTGTTTCTTCAAAGTTTAAAGAAAGAGGAATCACCATCCACAAAGAATTATCATCATTAAGCCCTTAACACTTGCAGCTCACCAAAATAAACTTCCTGACTGATGTAACCATGAAGTATATAAGCCTGCTCCAAAATATCCAAGCAGGAACTATCAAACAGGTTTAAAGGCAAGAAAAAAAATACATACAGACTCACTCCAACTGAATTGTAAGGCATTTTTACTCTAGAAGATTAGAGAAAATACCACAAAATTTTACCACAGCATTAATAAATAATCTTAGAGGTCACTTACAGTATAGGATCATAGGCTTGAAAGGACTCCTGGAGGTCATGTACTCCAACTTCCTATTCCAAAGTCTAGTTAAAAAAACTAGAACAATTTGCTCAGGGCTTTGTCTAAGCATGCTTTTGAAACCTTCAAAACCTCTCCCAACTTACCTTTTCAGAGTCATTGTCTCCTGTCGTAAGACCTTTTCTTTTTTCTTAGAATGTGTATTTCAGTTGCCCCCTTACAGAACTACAATGGAAAACCCACTTTCATCCACTTTTATTCTCCTTTCATTAGCAGGTTTTTGGATGTAATTAAACAATCATAAGTTAAATAAGATTAAGCAATACTAAATGATAGATGAACAAGTTTACATCTTGACTTTTCGAGAGATGGGTAAACTTCTGTGGAATGTGAAAACTGAAGCTTTAAGTAACTGCAAAACTGCAGCCCTGCCCTATATGTCCTTCAATACTGGACTGAACTTTTTTTTCTCACAAAATGTGCTCTATCCTGATTCATGGTCTCTCAGAAATATTACAGTATAATAAATATAATGTTTTACCATCTTTTAAAATGTAGATACACTTCATATATAACAATGACCAACATTTTTCTGGATATTATCATTATTTCAAGCACTAACTGAAAAGAGTTCCTAGGCTATATTTCTAGGATTTTGGTCATTCTCTGCACCATGAAGTAGAAGTTTTAGCCTGATTTTGAGCAGACCAGAATTTAAGATAAGCACTGAAGTTTTAGGTGTATGGGAAAAGGGATTCTTACATATTGAAACAAAGAAATCAAACTCAATAGTCCAAGAGACTATTAAGCAGGTATTCTTTATTATAGCAGTAGGATCTTTCCTTGTAAGTGCACCACCAATAACTAGAGACCTTTGGTTTGTATAGAACAAACACACACATGTATTCATCACATTTCTGGGAGCTAATCTAAATACACATAGGATTTCCTACAACTTATCTAAATATTCATTACCCCCTCTTTGCATGCACACTTTGCTTAATAGGTGGTCTTTTGCAGCCCTCTGGTGGTCTCTGGGATGAAGGTAACACTCCTCCTCACATTGACCAGTGTTGAACCCTACTGTAGGTGCATGCTTCATGGGATTCTGGCAGTGACAGCAATCCTACACTGGTCCACGGGGGTGTGGTTACCTTTTGACTAGCAAACAATCATATAATTGATAGGGTCTTTTTAAAGCAAAATCAAAACAGGATCTTGGGGTAGGTAAGATTTCCCAATTACAAAACAGAATGGTTGCAAGTCACGGTTGACTACGTAAGTTTCCTTCATCCCCCCCCTTTGCTTTGAAACAATCTTACAGGAATGTTTCATCAGAATTCAGCTCAAAATTTTTCCCTGTTAGCAGTTGCTGTGGGAGTTTATACTTTTTTCCACACAGCAAAAGTTTCCACATTTATGCGAGGCAAAAAAAAACCCCAAACATAAAATCAAATAGATAATTACAATTATTATAATTAACAGTACAAAACCTAAGAGAAGTTCCTTAAGCCAGGTTAGATTAGGGGGCCAAGAGGTAAGGGTATTTCACAAATCAGCAAAGCTCCAAGATATATAATCCAAAGACTTTTGATGAAGTGGTTTAATTCGATTTCTTATCCATCAATACTCGTTCTTATTCTTTGACTTTAATCTCTATATACACAACAACTAGTATTTATTATCGCACAGAATCCTACTTGTGAAGCCTACATTATACCTAGTGCCATCCACTTTCATAAAACTACCCTGCATAACAAATCTACTTCTGTTTGCAGTGCTTCGAGTGAATCAGTAATTTTGCTGTCTATAATCTCACGGGTATCTGACATATCTTATCCAACTCACTCCTAACCAAGGAAGGGACCACCTAACAAAACTATAAAATTTAGTGGGCCTCTCAGCTATAGCATTATTATCCATTCTATGTGCCAAATTATATTCCATATCCATGGCTTTTTGTTCCTTCAAGTTTTGAAATATAGTTATATTAGGAATTATTACTCCCAAGGTACCTTCCCACTGGGGAGAAAGAGCTCAATGGGCAGCATTCCCACATAACCGAGTCTTGAAGGATTCATTATCTGCATAGTGCACGTACAATAAAGATAATGCCCCACTGACTGGTTGCCCATATTCAAAAAGATTTACATTTTCCTCAGATCTCTGTTTAGCCCTAATCCCTAACAATGCAAGGGGAAGCTCTTGATACCAATATAAATTAGCCCTCTGACAAATTTTGGCTACCTGTTGTTTTATTAGATGATTCATTTTTTCTACTTGTCCACTTGCTTGTGGCCTGCAAGGTGTATGTAACTTCCATTTTATTCGCAATATTTTACTAACCTGTTGTACCACCTGTGCACAAAAATGTGTACCTCTGTCAGATGATATTACAATGGGTACTCCAAACTGTGGAATTATTTGATTTAGCAATGCTTTTGTTAATTTCCTTGCTTTGTTCATCCTACAGGGGAAAGCTTCTGGCCAACTGGAAGAAGTATCTTTAGTGACAATAAGTATCAATACCCCCATTTTCTTGGGAGCTCCGAAAAATCTCTTTGCCATTGTTGCCCCAGAATGTTACCCTTCCCAAATGTTCCTATTTGTATTCTATTTGCTGTATTTGGATGACTTTTCAAACAGATTTCACAATGTTTTGTGGCTTGTTTCACTGTAGTATATAAATTGTAACTTATAACTCTCTTGTTCAAATATTTATATAGGGCATCAGCTCCACAGTGAGTCTTCTTATGTTCTTCTAAGACTAGTTTCCATAGAAACATTGGAGTGTATTATGATGCACCCATCAGACGAGAATACCCATCCATCTACTTGTTCTTTTCCTTTCAAATCACTAATCAAATCCCTGTCGTCTTTGGAATATCTTACAGGTTCAGATTCCAAATGTAAAGCCTGAAGTTTACCATCTGGAATTAGGGCCATTGTCTTAGCCTCACCCTCTTCTGCAGCCTTTTTTGCCTCATAATCAGACAATTAGTTTCCTATTACCTGTTCAGTGTTGCCCTTTTGGTGCCCCTTACAATGCATAATAGCCACATTCTCTGATAAATTAACAGATTCAAGCAACCACAGGATTTCTTTGGCTTGTTTAATCTGTTTTCCTTGTGCAGTGAATAGTCCCTGTTCCTCCCAGATAACACCATGGGCATGCACTACTCCAAAGGCATATTTAGAGTCTGTCCAGATGTTGATTGTTTTTCCTTTTGCCAATTCTAGAGCCCTTGTCAAAGCTATTACCTCAGCCTTCTGGGTAAGGTTCCTTCTGGGTTCCTTACTGGGTAAAGTAAGGAACCTTCTGGGCTGAGGTTCCCACAGGTAACAGCATAGCTTCGACTACCTTGTTAATAGTGGTTACCGCATATCCTGCCTTATGGTTTCCCTGTTTCACAAAGCCACTTCCATCAGCGAAATGCGAATCTTTGGTGTCCTCAAGTGGTTCCTCTTTCAGATCAGGTCGAGTGGAATAGATAGATTCAGTTGTCTCCAAACAGTCATGCACCACTGGCTCAGAGGTGTCTCTGTTGAGAAAAGGTGCTGGGTTCACAATATTAGTGGTTACTATGTCAATATCCTCTTGTTCCACTACTGTGGCCTGGTATTTCAAGAATCTGGAGGGAGAAAGCCAATGATTTCCTTTCTGTTCCAAAACTGTGGCAACCATATGAGATACAAGAATCATAGAATCATAGAATTGTCAGGGTTGGAAGGGACCTTAAAGATCACCTGGTTCCAACCCCTGCCATGGGCAGGGACACCTCCCACTAGAGCAGGCTGCTCAGAGCCCCATCCAGCCTGGGCTTAAAAACTTCTGAGGATGGGGCTCCCACCACCTCTCTGGGCAACCTGTTCCAGTGTCTCACCACCCTCATGGGGAAGAAATTCTTCCTAATGTCTAACTTGAATCGACCTATCTCTGGCTTTAATCCATTCCCTCTAGTCCTACCACTGCCCGACAGCCTAAAAAGTCCCTCCCCAGTTATTTTCTACTCTAAGGTGAATTTATGAGCCTCTTGGATATTAAGAACAACTGCTGCAATCGCTCACAAGCATCCGGGCCAACCCTTGCTCATGTCATCCAGCCATTTGGAAAAATAAGCTACTGCCCTTTTATACAGTCCCAGTTGTTGAGCAAGTACTCCCAGTGCTATGTTACACCCTTTCTGACATGTGAAAATAACCAGAAAGGTTTTGAAATGTCTGGAAGGCCTAGGGCTGAGTCTCTCATCAGCTCATTATTTAGTTCTTTAAATGCCCCTTCTGCCTCACCTGTCCATGTCAATTTTGTTAGATTCTCTTTCAACAGTTCATATTGGGGTTTAACCAGAAGTCCATAATTATGTATCCATAATCTACACCAACCTGTTGTGCCAAAGAAGGTTCTGAGTTCTTTTACAGTTTGAGGTCAGGGCATCCAGCAAATTGCTTCTTTTCAATCATTTCTGATCTCCCTTTGTCCTCTTGAGATTTCAAATCTGAGACAGGTTACCTGTTGCTGAACCAGCTGGGCTTTCTGTTGGGAGACTAGATAAGCATTTAAACCAAGAAAATTTAATAAGCTCACAGTCCACTGCATACAATCTTCTTTTTTACCGTAGCAACAAGAAGGTCATCTACATATCGTAACAAGGTTCTATCTTGTGGCAGAGGGTTCCAAGTCTCTCTGGCTAATTGATTTACAAAGATCGTGGAGCTAATTTTAAAACCTCGGGGTAACACTGCCCAGGTTAGTTGAGCTTTTCTTCCTGTATCTGGGTTTTCCCATTCAAAAGCAATTAATTTTTCTGTCTCTTTAGCCAAAGCCAAACAAACGAAGACATCCTTTAAACCCCGGACGGTAAACTACACTTGGTTGCTACTCAATTTGGTTAATAAAGATTATGGATTTGCCACTACAGGATACAAACCTTCCACAATTTTGTTTATTGCTCTTAAGTCCTGTGTGAGATGGTAATTCTTGCCATCTGGCTTTTTCACAGGTAGGATTGGGGTATTGTATTCTGATTCAGACACTATTAATAATCCAAATTCTAGAAAGCTGTCATTTATTTTGTTCCTCTGCGATCTTCTCATTTCAAAGCATACTGTTTTATCCTTAGTGAGATAGCCCTGGCTTTCAACTTAATCTTTATTGGGGCTGCATTTTTAGCTTTCCCCACCATTCCTGATGCCCATACTCCTGGATAAACTTGACTTAAAATTTCTATAGTCTCAGGGGTTTTCACGTTATTTTTCTCAGTCTGTATTAATGCAAGACTTACAATTTCAATCAATTCTTTTTCTCTAACCCTTAATTCCATTTTACCTTTCTTAAAATATACTTCTGCTTCTAATTCTTCTAACAAGTCCCAACCAAGTAATGACTTAGTGGAGTCTGGCATATGTATCACTATCTGTTTTCCCAGATGGTATTTAATTGGTTTCACAAAATATGCTTTTTCTTGCTGGCCAGTAGGCCCCATTACATTTACAATTTCCTTACCCGTGGGTGATATATCTTGATCTGAAACTGAATAAGAGGCACCCATGTCTACTAAGATGCTGACCTCTTTACCCTGTTTCCCTAGCTTTATTTAAACCATTTTAAATCACTGATTTCTGGTTCTTTCATTTTTGCACTTTTTTCCTGCTGTCTTCAGAGGACTGGCCTATAAAAAATGACACTAATTGCTGCCACCTGACATCAGATGAGGGATCTAAAGTTGTGTATTTGCACATGGCCACCCTCAGCTTATCCAGAAAATGTGCAGGAGTCTCTGAGTGACTTTGTTTTACTGCATACAAGGCTGACCAATTTACAGCTTTAGGTATTGCATTCTCCAATCTAAATGTTATCCATTCCTGGTACTGTTTTAACAGCCAGTACTCTGCACTATATATTTTGGGTCCCAATCTGGCTCAGTTTGATGGATATGTTGGTCTACTCTTTCACCTAGTGTCCCAGCACTAATTTGAGCCTGCACCTGAGTACTAGCTGTTTTCAGGACCAACTGTTTTTCAGTTTCTGTCATAGCATCCAGCATCACATCTATATCCTTCCAATCAGAGTCAATCAACTTGAATATCTTGGCAACCCCTGAGGGGTCATCCCTGTAATTTTTCACTACCTCTTTCCAGGTATCCAAATCACTCATAAAAAATGGAACGTTAATCCAGGATGGCCCTGTCAGTCCCATTGATTGTGGAAGAGGCTCCTGTATAATCAGACCTGTCATACTGCACATCCATGCTGTAATGGGGATGTAGTTCCCTGACGTGCTCTTTTCTCCCCCACCCCCTGAATCCTCAGTCTCCAGAGAAGAGGGAACCCCCACCGAAGGTGACTCCTCCCTTTCCTTTGAAAGGGAGACATAATCCTCCACCTTGTCATCTGCTCCTTCATTTTGCCTTCTAAAGTTTTCAGGCAACACTGCCCTATACTACAAGATGAACAGCAATGCCTCGGTTTACCCTGCTCACTCATCCATTCCTTCTCCAAGACTAATTCCAAAGGGTTCTGTGGTGCCAAATTAATTCCACAATCTTTCTGCCATTATGGATGTTTCCTTAAGGTAAAAAACATATCTGCATATATTACCTCATTACATTTCTTCCCTCACATTAAAAACAACAATAATTGTAAAAGAATGTTGTATCTCAGTGTGCCATTAAAAGGCCACTTTTCTTTAAACTCCAACTTATATAGAGGCCACCACTGATCACAATATTTTTTTAGAGTCCTCTTGTCCACACTACCTCCTGGTGGACCTCCAATTTCCTTCCAGTGTGATAAAATACACTCCAGTGGGCTCTTTCTCTTAACTTCTTTACCTTGTCCTCCTCACACCCTCTAATTATTTTCTATCTTTTGCCTCCAACCACAAACTACACTTGTCATGTACACAGTTCACTCTCGTATATCCCACTCTGTCCAAATTTCACACCACAGACATAGAACGTCCCACCCATATTTAAACCACAATTTCTTATTACACCAAATACAATTTAAGATATAAATAGGGCTACACTCATCGCCGGGGTGCAACAAACGCCATTCAAAACCAAACATTTAAACACACATAGTTAATAACAACACATTCTCACAAAAAAATAGCCCAAGATACACACACAAATCAAAGCAGCTATGTTAACCACAACCACAAATTTTTACCACTTTGTATAATTCATAACAACCTCCTTGAGGGCTTAACCGAACAAAACCATTCAGGTGTCCAATACCAGTTAGGTGCTAGCAGATTATGCTATCCTGCAAAACTTCTTGTCTTGAAACTTACAGAATCACAGAATCACCGAATAATCATGGTTGGAAACGACCTCCTAGATCACCTAGTCCAACCATACCTACAAGAACAAAAAAACACCTAAATACCCGAACATTAGGAAAAAAAAACCCAACAAACAAAACAAAACCAAACAAACAAAAAACCAAAACCAACAACAACCACAAGCCTCCTACATGCCTGCCCCCAGAGCATGTTGTGAAGCACCATGTCAACTCGTTTCTTAAATACCTTCAGGGATGGTGACTCAACCACCTCCCCGGGCAGGCTGTTCCAGTGCCTCACCACTCTCTCCATAAAGAATTTCTTCCTAATATCCAATCTAAACCTCCCCTGATGCAACTTCAGACCATGTCCCCTGGTTCTGGAATTAGTAACTGAGGAGAAGAGGCCAACACCCACCTCTCTACAACCTCCTTTCAGGTAGCTGTAGAGGACAATGAGGTACCACCTCAGCCTCCTCTTCTCCAAACTAAACATGCCCAGCTCCCTCAGCCTCTCCTCATGCAACTTATTCTCTAAGTCCCTCATGAGCTTGGTAGATCTCCTCTGGACACGTTCCAGCACCTCAATGTCTTTCCTATAATGAGGGCCCCAGAACTGAACACGGTACTCCCTTGTTTCACCAGCTGAAACAAGGGATTCAAACTCAATAGTCCAAGAGACTATTAAGCAGATATTCTTTATTACAGCAGTAGAATCACACCAGGATCTTTCCTGGCAAGCATGCCACCAATAGCCAGAGACCTTTGGTTCATATAGAACAAACACACATGCCTTCATCACATTTCTGGGAGCTAATCTAAATACACATAGGATTTCCTACAACTTATCTAAATACTCATTACCCCCTCTTTGCATGCACACTTTGCTTAATAGGTGGTCTTTTGCAGCCCTCTGGTGGTCTCTGGGATGAAGATAACACTCCTCCTCACATTGACCAGTGTTGAACCCTACTGTAGGTGCATGCTTCGTGGGATTCTGGCAGAGACAGCAATCCTACACTGGTCCATGGTGGTTTGCAGTTACCTTTTGACTAGCAAACAATCATATAATTGATAGAGTTTTTATAAAACAAAATCAAAACAGGATCTTGGGGTAGGTAAGATTTCCTAATTACAAAAGAGAATGGTTACAAGTCACGGTTGACTACACAGCTTTCTTTTAGAACCTTTTTGCACACAAAAGGTGCTCTATCCTGATTCATGGTCTCGGAAATATTGCAGTATAATAAATATAATACTTTATCATGTTTTAAAATGTAGATACACTTCATATATAACTATGACCACCATTCTTCTGAATATTCTCATTACTTCAAGCACTAATTGGAAGGAGTTACTAGGCTACATTTCTGAGATTTTGGTCTTTCTTTGCACCATAAAGTAGAAGTTTCAGTTTGATTTTGAGCAGGGACAGACTAGAAGTTCAGGTAAGCATGGGAGTTTTAGGTGCATGTGAAAAGGGATTCTTACATATCATCTCCAAATCAATCTGCTTTTTTTTACAGTTCTGATAAAGTGATTTTAAAAAAAAGTAATCTTGTAATTTGCACATATATTCTTCTTTCTGTCTTCTGAGGTACAACCATTTACTTCAGTGTCCAAATCAAGTTTATGGTAATGTATCCTGCAAATATCTTAGAGCCAAAATAACTCAGGAAAAGAAATAAATTTCATTTGCAAAATGCATCAACATGCCAATGAAATGCTGACTCTCGACTGTTTATATTAGTGATGCTGTAGGAAGTGGAATGATCGCAGCCTTAATCTCAGATAAATCACTAAGCATCCTGTGTGTGCTTTTAGAAAAATCTTGCCTTATTAACTGACCACATATGAGCTGGAAGCTTCAACAGAAAACAAATATGGAGCACCAAGACATTATTTTCACAGAAATACTTTTTCAAACATGTTTTGCATGGTTGTTTTACAGACATGTTGTTTCTTCATTTTATTGTCTGTTTTATTGTATGCTGTTGTATGTACTGTATTTTGTCCTAAAAGTAAAGTTGCTTCCCCATTTATGGAATTTCAATTTAAAAAATGATGGAAAGAAAGTCTGCAGTAGAGAGAGCATATTCAGCCTTTGCTGATCAGTATATTCACTTATGTATGGAACCATTCAGCATTTGCTGCTCAGAGAGATTCGAGGTACCAGGATTGAACATATGCAAGATGCTCCATGTGTGCTGAGCCACACACTCATGTTAGTGTTCTGCTAAGCCTGAGCAACTTCATCAGTGCTTATTAATTTGAGTTTAACATCACATTAGTTAAAGTCATATGTCTTTAGGTCAAATCAGAACATGGGCAGGACTAGTTTCTAGCTGCTTGCAACACATCATGACAGTGCATTCATTAAAGCCTTTGTTAGGACCATTAGTTGCAAAGTAGGAGATACAGATGCTGGATCCAATTAGCACAGAAATAAAACTAGTACAAATACAATTAATGAGACTTACCCAGAAGTGCGTCTTTAAGCAACTGAAGAAGCTTGAAAACAGAAACTGAGGTACCTCTAGACTGTATATTTCCTGACATAGACAGCAACCTCTCAGAGATTTCAAGAATTGAAAATACGGACTTATTCCTAAAGAGGAAGTGAGTATTTCCATCAACAAACCTTCATACAGATGTGATATGCACAACTGGCATGAAAGTGTGAAAATTAAACCAGATCATCACTCTGACCCAAGACAAAGGATGAAGAATGAAGGAAAGAATTCACAATGGAAATCCACACGTCTCTTCTCTAACTTTGTCTTGTGACGTGGAAGTACAGTGTTATCTACTGTAAAATGCAGATACCAAGATCTTGCCTGCATTCATAGGTATAAAATTATCCCTCATGGAATGGCTTAAACCACCCATGAATGAAGTATCTACTAAAGAACTTGGCTAGAAAAAACACATTACAACCAAGACCATTATGCAAGCTCATTTCTCTAACCCAGTTCTGCAATCATGTTTTTTCACAGTAAAGCCCAACACCAAGCAAAAATACTTGCATAGTACCCAGAGGTCGTTCTAACAATTAGTTAATGATTACATTTGCAGTATCCTGAGGATAAAATCAGCAATTTATAAAAGATATAAGGAGGTGGAACTCAGTAAGGGGCAAAATCCCAACCCATATACTTAAAGCATGGGGTGGCTCATCACATTGTTCTGAGCATGGCAGGAACAGCTACAGATTCGTACTTTCTTGTCACTTTAAGGCTTATTGTTCCTACCTCAACAATCATTTTAATGGGATGCAACTCTGAACGCAAAAAGGTATAATGCCCTATAAAAGATTTTTGTAGCCTGTCACCTGCAGATTTCTTTTAGCTTTTAACATGCATTTGCAGTGATCAAAGTCACATTTTAAAGACCTATAATTTAAGAAAAGATAAGTTTTATATCTTTTGTCCCAAGACCTGAGACAGGCTAACTAGGTACATGGCATTCTGAAAGATTTATTATTTTCTCTAAAACTAACTTCAATATTATGTAAAAAAAAATACAGTATAACATAGGACTTGTGCTTATAAAATTTCTATACTGATGGACCATTGAAAAATTCAGCCTCCCAGTTTCCACTGCTAATACAGTAAACCAAACCTTTTGAATCCCTGGCAAGCAGGCAGTATCAGCATGTGACACTTTCCACAGCTCCTCAAGAGCCATTTGGACTTCCCCACCCACACTGTGCCCAGCAGAGTCTTACGTTTGTGCTGGGTGTGTGGGCACAAGTACAGCACAAAGCACATGTCAAGGCTTTTGGCACTGGGTCATTGTTGAACTGTACACCATTAGAATAACATTTTGATTTGACAAAGAAAAAAAAAAAGTAGAACACCTTTCTAACATGCTGAAGCTGACATGGCATGTTTCACACTGGACCTCTTTTCAGTCTGTGAAAAAAAACCATCTGATCTTGTAAGAAGCTTTATGGGGCTAGAACACTGCATGAGAATTAGCAGGAAAATTAAGCTCAAGAAGCTGAGGCTAATACTGGAGAAGGAAAGGACGTATTGCATAAACACCTAGTTCTTTTAAAAACAGGCTTTGCAGCAGAGTTGAATTGGAAGTGTCAAATTATCACCATCAGCCCTCTCCTTCTGCAGAGAGATCAGTACAATTTAATGGTTACTGATGTATTGCTCTGCATCAGATATTGACAGTGCCTATTTCACTGTCATTTTAATTTTCTGCTGCCAGTATATTGATCTCAGCAAATGAATTTGTTGCTTGAAGAAATAAACTCCCATTAGGATCTTAATTTTAAGAAAGCAGCAACGGTTTATACTTTTATTGTTAGATCATGTGGTCACTACAGCATAGTTAATACAATAATTTACAAGTATATGAGGGGAGGGGAAGAAGGGCATCTCAGTGCCCCATTTTGTCTATCTCAGTTACTCTTATTCTCCTACTATCCTTTCTGAAAAGAAATTACTCACTGAAGAACAACTAGACATGGCTCCATGTGACAACAATAAATACATGCTTAAAACATCAGATAAAAGACTTTGCTTTTCAATGCAAGTTGAAGTTTAGGGTCCCCTGAGGATGTTTGCAGTTAGACACCTCTATTCATATTCTATAATATGTAACATGCTGGCCTCCTAATAACATTCTCTTACCACCTACAAGTGATGTTACGCAGTACGCTGAAATGACATTATTGTTCATCCAAATACTAATAAACCTAATCAGCACATCTTTCTAATACTTTTGCTTATTTACATTAAAAAAAAGTAATAAATGCTCCCCATTTCTAATTCCATATAGAACATGTGACATTCCATATAGAACATACTACTTTGTAAATCAAATTTTCAAATGGAAATGAAAGGAAAATATTTTGTCTGCCATATATAATGTTAAAAAATACCGAGATAGAATTAGCAACAATCACCTTCTGCTTTACTCATTTCAGTGTGAAAGTGATGGACAACAAAATCCATACTGAATGCACCAAACAATCTGTGCAAAAAACCTATGGAGTGCACAGGTCAATGAAACAGCATTTGAAATGTCTGACTCTATTCAAAGAATACGGCCTTAAAATGAGATACTGTAGCCCGATCACTGTATATAATAAGGATTTCAAACTTTTTCCACAGAGCAGGCAGTAAGAGTATTAAGCCCTAATGAGCCCAAGTCAGCTAGTTCTGATGATGATTTACAAACCACAGTATTTGCAGACACTGTCTATATATATAAACAAGATATACAAACCAACAAATGGAAGATCACTAGATCAACTGCTGTCAGTCTAGTTTAGTTTGTTAATTCTTCAGAAAAAGGCAAACTTAATCACTGCGCACATACTAACTTAAATATTGCCAATTATTTACACAAGGGATATCACATTGAATTGCACTTATTTCAATATCAAATGCCATTATAAAACAATGCACAAAATACAAAGCTCCCCCAAACACAGAGACTGAACAGTAAATTCCAAAAGGCACATTAATATGCAATTACATATATGCAAGGTAATACATAGAATGTCCACTCACGCACAGGTGTCATGGTTTAGGGTCAGGGCAGCCCCTTAGACCTATAACAGATGCTCTCTGTTAACCCCCCTCCCTCCCCAAAGGGGAAAGAGAAAGGGAATAAGGGAGAGAGACTCAGCGATTAGAAAAGGAAACTAGAACAGCTTTCATGAAAATGAAATTAATAATAATAAAAATGGAATATATACAAATATATACAAACCCAGTATGGAATCCAACCCCCCTGATGGTAATTCCATCACCGTCACCACTGATGCTGTGGAGGCACCGGGGCAGTCCCAGACTGGGCCCCGCAGCA
The DNA here is from genome assembly GCA_025345505.1 of Todiramphus chloris collaris. Taxonomy (NCBI): domain Eukaryota; kingdom Metazoa; phylum Chordata; class Aves; order Coraciiformes; family Alcedinidae; genus Todiramphus; species Todiramphus chloris. Next base: position 8,678,602 of record JANVCC010010369.1, read on the forward strand.
GACGGGAGCTGTGTTCAGGAGCTGGATTCTGGTACTGGGTTCAGGAACACACGGACTGAGATTGAAGGCAGAACGGACAGAGGCCTCCTTGGGTGCTCCGAGGAAGGAACCGAAAGAGGACCCGAGCCAAGCCAAGCAAAAGCTGGCAAAGCAGTCCAAGAGGGGAGAGAAGAGCCCAGAGACCCTCCGGGTCTCTCAGCTCTAGACCAAATATGGCGTATATGGGATGGAATACCTTGCTGGTCAGTTTAGAGTCACCCGTCCTGTCCCCTCTTCCTGTCTTACTTGTAGCGTTTATGACAGATATTCTACTGGATCAAATTCTATCCAGTTCACATTGATTTCCATCACATTTTATTGTCAATAAACTTCCTGGCCCAGCAGTGGTATCTCCATAGCTGTTTCATATAGTGTTCATAGCAGCTGCTCATTATGGTTTTTGTATTTTACAGAAATTTTAGTTAGAAGTCACCATGCTGTTCCAAGCAGTTTAATGTTTGTTATTTTAATTAAAAAGGGGAAGTAAAAAAGAGCTAATTTTCTTTTTCAGTTAATGCATGCAGCCTCCAGGAACAGACAACTTACCTGCCACAAGCACTATTGCACAAAAAAAATCCCCAAACACCAAAAATAAACAAACAAAACCCAAAACCAGAATAAAACCCATGCACAGCTGTGCATAGTAAAGAATAAAAGAATGGAAAGCTCAATCAAGTTAGTAAGCGGAGCTGTTATTTAACAACAGTATGCATTCCACACATCCGTGTCATCCCAAAAGCATCCATTAGAGCAATTTTACAACAGCATTATTCTGAGTTGATTTACAAAAGCTTTAAAATTACTTTAAAATAAGTATACCTTTAGCACAGCATTGCACACTCTACAAGTTCAAAGGGGAAAAAAAGAATATCAGAATACTTAACATCTGCTGCTGGTTGGCTGAATTCTTGCCTATTTTACCTACTTCATCTCCCAGTACTCGACTGTTGCTCTCAAGTTTTTTTACACAGCTTGTTTGGATAGCATTTTTTTCCTCCGGTAGACCACTTAACACTGAGTTGTTTGAGTGTAGTGAAGGAAACTCTACAAAACATTTATTGTTTATTTTTCACACATAACCTCAACCTTTTTTTCTTCAGTTTTCATGCCTTGAAACTAGCAACAATAAAACCAAACAGTCTGATACCTAACACAGGAAAACTTTCATTGCCTTGGTCATATGCCTCCAGTTAGTTTGAGGACTGGTTACTGACAGCTGTGTAAAGCACTTCAAAGTTCGCATGGGAGAGCAAGTGTCAATGTACAAAAAACTCCTGAGCAGCTTTTTAGACTGACTGCGCTAAAACATTTAGTCCTCTTCAGTGCCTTAATGCCTGACTGTTGATGAGAGGAATATATATATAGCACCCAGAAACAGCTATGCAAAAGTTTAAACAAATCTGTATTTTTTATGTCTTTTGCATTTTTCTTTTTCCAGCTTGAGCTTTAGTTTTCTCTCTGATATGTATTTATTTTATGTGCTTCTGGTTGTTCTGGTTATGTGGCCTACTTCAAAACCTGTAAGAATCAAGGCCTTAGGATCACTTGCACATTATTCTTTTTTGACAGATGATTAAAGATGTTTATGTAAGATGCCATGCTTGAAACCCCAAAAACAATGTAGTCTTCAGCAACGTAGTCCAAAAAACCACAGAGCAAGTCTGAACCGGTATAGAATTGTGGGGTAAGCCAAGACCCAACAAGGTGAAAAGTGCAAGGACAAGGAAGACTTCAATGTTCCTCCCAGAGACCACCAGAGGACAACAAGAGCCCACTACCACAAGGATGTACACATGCAATAATGGGTGGAGAGTTATGAATTCTGCTGAATATGCAATGTTTTATGGGAAATGTAATGCGTATGTATGTAATCTCGCTCTAAGAATTGATTGTTTCTGAACCCCAGTGCTCCTGCTAGGAGGAGAGATTCCCCCACATGCCTGGTGACGAAATAAAGAATGCCTACTTAATAACTTCGTTTATTGAGTTTTCACTGCGTCATTGTTAAGCAGGAGGAAAATTTTGTTAGATTTTGGTAATTTTTAATCATAACAAAGCTGAGGGACTTCTTAGTTCTCTTCACATACATGGCCTCAAGTTTTTGAAGAATAAAGAAAAAGCTGAACAAAAGATCTATGTAACTATTCCATGAACTGTTACTTCAGTATTCAAAAAATGCCCAGTATACTTCAGGTTATTAACAGAGGAAGCAAGAAAACAGAGAGTGCTTTTTGTAGTATATCAATTAAAAAAAAAAAGGCTCTGAGGTAGACTTCCCATAACAGCTCAGGTATTCAAGAGAATCAAAAGGCTGGAATAAATCCTACTGACAAATGCAGGAAGATCCACAAATTTGGAAGGACTGACTTATACAGGAACTGAATGTGGCAGGTGCAGCCTTCCTGACAGAAAGCTGATGAAAACACGGCTTGCCAGAGCAATTCATAACTCACAGCTGTTAAACAGCTCCTCATGGTGATTAACTCTCAGCCTCAGATGGTAGCTTCTTTTCTCTGGGCTTGCCCCCCAGCTGATTAGAATGACCACAATGCAACCTAAACTAGAGTATAAACGGAGCCCCACCAAAGAACCAGTTGAGTTGGTTCTTCACAGAACAAGTGGGCCTGGCAGTCAGACCCTCCCCTCAGATATACGGCACGCTGCCCAAGGATACTGCCACAGATGGAGTGAGCCTCACCCTGCCTCTATGGGGGAGTGATATCCTTGGATGCCTTTGTGGGGGAGGGTTTCCTTTATGCACATTTTGGTTCATCTTCCTAGAAAGATTATTCCTTCTAGTTTAGGAATTATTGGTGTAGTAGTTCTATTGACAATGGACATCTGAACTCATAATTTGGAGTGCTGGGTAACTTTGGTTGCAGTAAATCCACATTTTTGGATAGCTGCTGCTGTCTATTTTGTGGGTGCTGCTGCAACACTGAATTAATAACAACTTAATTGTTTTTGCAATTGTTTTTAATAGCGTTGTTTTTCCTCTGGTCTTTGTGCTTTACCTGAGAGCATATGTTTTTCTGAAGGCATGAACACGATGAGGAAACCACATGATGGTAGAAGCCACTGCCGCAGTAGCTCAAGAGTTGCTTAAATCCTTTTCCTTGCAAATATTTATGCATCTGCTCAGCTTGAAATCTACAGATACTTTGAAGGAATTGCTCACATGATTGAAAATAAGTATTTGCACAGAGAGTTCTAGGATCAGAACACTAAGTAAGACTCTTTCCGTCTATTCCAGTGAACAGAGCTTGCAAGAGACAGTTCTTCAATAGTAACTGCTAAGATACAGTAAAAATGGTACTTTTAGGAAGTCAGTGAGACGTGTTTGAATTAAAAATGAGTGAAAATGAAATTTATGTTATCTTGAAGGGTTTTAAATATAAAAATAATTGCCTGGCTTACTCTCACTATTGGTTACTATAGGATTAAACCAGAAAACTACATTTTGTTATCCACTTCTTAGAGAAGAATTTTGAAAGCATAAAGATGCTTTTTACAGTGTTCTTAGAATTTTTTTTTGAGGGCAACAGAGTAAGACAAGAGCAGAAATGTATACAGTCACACAAGAAAGTAAACAGTAAGTACATCTAAGTGAATGGAAAGCAGAGAGGTTTACAATTGGAAAGAAACTGATCAATGAGCATGGATGAGCTAAGTCTGTTCTCTTGTGGACTTGTCCTACATCCTCAACACAGCTTCCAGCCTTCCCAGGGCTGTCTCACTGGGCACCTAGGAGCAGCAGTTACTCCACAAGATCTACATGCAATCACTTGACTGAGCTCTAGCTGTCAAAAAAAAAGTTTAAAAAGGGCAGATAGCTGAGTTATAACTTTCTTGAGTGGATGGCACCCAGCTACCTGTTCTTGATGAACCTTTCTGGAAGTTTCACATATTTGTGTCTTCTGTGTCTATCAAATTTGGTACAGGTTCAAACATAGCTAAAAAATCTCAAGCAAGACATGGAAGAAATCTTACACAAGGGAATTGCCAAGAATAGGTCACATTTGTCTTGTTTTCTTAGGAGGTCAAGTTAAAGAGATTCATCATTGCAGTCTTATTTCAAATGATTGGGCATGAAAAGAAAAGCAGAGCTACACTCAAGATATGTTCTTAAAAATCAAACCCAGCATCAGAAATTTATTTAACTTCTTCAAATTGCATATAATGTATCTTTTTTTTTTTCTTTAGCTATCCTACTGCATACTGTAATTTGCACACAATACCAGGTTTGTTTCCAGGACATTATGCCCTTATACAATCAACCTTGTGTTCCTGTAGGCACAAATAAGTGATTTACAAATGTCCCCATTTAAGACTCAGGGCAAGCCCACATGAAACAAACAGAGCAGGATTTCTCTCTATCAGCCCCTTCCCCCCTCCCTCCCAGAGGAGGGTAGAAAGGGGAATAAGGAAAAAGAAAAACATCCCACCCAAGACTGGAAGTTAAGAATATAACAAATGTAATAAGTAACAGCAGAAAAACAGAAGGAGGACTGTTCAGGGCAGAAGGATGCCGAACTCTATACAAAACCCGCTCTGGGGTGGCGATGGATCGGGCAGCGCACATGGAGTCAGGGCCAGCCGAGCTGAGATGCCCTCGCAGCTCCCACAGCCCAGGAAGAGCCCCCCGAACCCCCAGTCTCCTCGTTCTATGGAGTGTGGCAGGGAGAGGAGGGAATAACAGCTGCCTTCTGACTCCTCAGGGTCCCAGGGTTACCACTTGTCCCCAGCACTCAGTCTGTTCACCCTTAAACCACAACAACATACATTTCAAACAAAGGTCATTCACTTTGACTAGAATGAAATAAAATAACACTGTGACCTTAATCTCCTGAATGAATTTCCTTCCATGTGCCACATTTTCAGCTTTCGTTTCTTTTGTATCATTTCATGTCTCTTGTTCTAGCTGGTTTAGTATGTATATTTGTCAGTATCTTGCTGGAACTGCTTCAGTTCACTACTGCAGGTAGTTTGGTATTTTGGAGCCTCCGTTATCTGTAGCCTGACAGTTTGTCATTTGAAGAAACGACAACAGATACCTGATAAAAGTGGAGTGCAAAGGTAGAGATGTGTATTTGTATTAATTGGCAGGCTTCTCTTAATCTATGAAACCAATCTCTACATCTAGCCAATTAAAACATTACAAGTGAGACACTTTAAAAAGTTTACTAGGTAGGCAAAAAACTTTTCTAAAAAATACTGATTTTCTCTCTCCAGTTTCCAATTCTGTAATAGCTCAGTGATTTCTTACAAGATTACCAAATCCTTTCAGCTTCCTCCAGCTGGATACCTGGTACATCCAACACATACTAAGCAATTGTCCAGTAATTTGTCTAAGCACCCTGATCCCTTTAAGTAAATGAAAAAACTTCAGATGAACTGAGGCTACTTAATGATTTTATTTCCAGAAAAGTTAAATATTTCCTCACTTTGCTCCTTTAAAGACAATGTCAGAGCAAATTACTCAAGGCAAAGCAAGTGTTAAGATAGCGCAGACATTGTTAAAAGTTCCTGGATAATTTGGAGGGAGTGATGATCTCCATAGGAAGCTTGGATTTTATTTTCCTGGTTTGTGTTACACCTCTGCTTAAGAGGTTCAATTCATGCTAAAAATTAACATATTCAATATGAATGTTTAATGATCTGTAAAAAACTTTGTATGTGCCCTGGCACTGCCATTTTGTGCATTTACTAAAGTATTCTGTAGACTGCAGATAAGTGGGTGTTTTATAATGAGTTACCAGCACTCACATTATACAGATTTTGAAATGCACACACATACAGGAGTAGATAGCCCAAGTTCATAAGACTCCTTTGTATAGCAGACGTATTCTTCTGTGTATAGTTCCCATGGGAGCAACACACAAATAATATATTCCAGGGTGGGTTTTTTTATCATTTAGTATTGAGATATAAGATTAATTGGATCCATCATTTTATTAAAGCTTCTGTAATCTAATGCTGACCTTTGTTGCCTGTGGATTTCTGTCTTTGGGGAAAAAAGAAATACTACAACCCATACAAAAATAGCTTTACATAGAGGGTTGCACAGACATATGATAAAAAGGAAAACCATAAACAGGCATACTCATGTATTTACCACAAGAAGAAAGTCACTTCCTCCACAAAAAAAAAACCCAAACCAAAACCAACAGAAATCGAGAAGACAAAAGACTATTAGTCACATTTCCATTAACAGAATATTTTTGCAAAAGCTTCATTTTTTTCTGCTTTGCACTCAAAAAATCTGCAATGTTCCAAACAAATAACCCCCCCATAACCTGACTTTCATTTGCAGAAACAGAGTCATATGCTGGGAAAAAAAACCCCAAACAAACAATGCAAACCCACACAACTCCACCCCAGTAATAAGATGAATCACAAATGCATGTTCTGCTACTGTAACAAGAGATTACAGAAGTATTTCACACTCCTAATTCCCAGTTTGAAATACTACTCAACCCACAAGCCTTTTGAACACTTTCAGACTTAAAAAGTGCTTTTTCAGTAAGCTTCTAACATTGGTTTACACCTGATCTACCCTTAACATGTTTGAGACCAGGAAGCAGTGAATGGCCCACGGCCACTACCTCAGTAAGGGTCAGCAACTGAACTCCAAATATGTAAAAACAGCTAGCATCTGCAGCATTCATAAGAAACATTCCCATGTTTCTATGTATAGGGTATCAGGAGACATACCTGGGCCTACTCTGTTCACAACCTCAGGTTGTTCAGGTACCTCAAATCATGTGCAAAGAGATTCTACAAGCAAGCAAGGACTTTCAAGTAATGATAAGTATGGTAGTCACATGAAAAATAAAATTCGTATTTCCCCCTTCCTCGGTATTCATGAAGAAAGAAAGAATGTTCTCTCACCACCGCAGTGAATGTGTGTTAAGTTGTTAACTTTGGAGAAGTGCTCAAATAGAAAGAATTATTCTAACAGGGGCTCCAGCTTTCACTCTCAGAGACTGAGATTTATCATCATCCTTCCTCTGCAGAAAAGAGAAATACGGTCTTGAATTTGAGGTGAAAGAACACAAAACAAAGAAAGTTTAGATTGGAAGTTTATTCTCCACAGTAGTAGCTGATTACTATCATGTCCTTATAGTACACCTGGAATACTACAGATTTACCAGGCAGAGCCTCTGATAAAACTGGAGACTTCATTTGTGTTAGCCATGCAGGGCAATACACATAGATTTAGAAGGTTACTTCGGGGTTACAGGTGAATAAAAAACTTTTGTTGAACTACAATGTTTAGTTGGACAGCCTCATTTGCACTAGGATTTGTTTCTAAAAATAATCTTGCTACTTAGAAGATGTAACATTAAAAAAAGTTTTAAACCATCTTTCCTTTGGACAATACTTGAGACTTCTTAAACCCCTAACGTGTGTTAATACCTCAAAGATATCAGCCCATGAATTTAGCACTCCAAGCACTCCAATGTTTGACCACCTTTACATTTAAAAAAAAAATGATTCTGTTGTTCAGAGGGAACTTCATGTGTTTCAGTTTGCCCACTGCCTCTTGTTGAGCCATTAGTTAGAATGCTCTGATTCCCCCAAGCCTTCTCTTCTCCTGGCTGAAGCGAGCTTCAACAGCTCTCTCAGTATGAAAGACACTCCAGACCTTTAATCATCTGTGTAGCCCATTACCACACTCCCTCTGGTAAATCTCTTGTTCTGGAGAACCCAGAACTGGACACAGAACTCTAGGCAAGTTCTCAGAAATGCTGAGTAGAGGGTATGGCAGATTTTGGCATGGACTCCCCAGGTAATGTGCAAGAGAGATGCTTTATTGGGACAGCAAGCCACTTATATAGCCAACTATGTTTATCACACAAACTTGATCGATATTGGCACCCAGCCATGCTCTCATTAACAACACAAACACAAAAGTTCTCAGCTGCTTTACAGCTATCTTTAAAACAACAGTTCAAAAGCAGATATTCATGGGACATTCCCAAGCTGTTCAGACTAACACTCCCACTCTAGCTGCTGAAGGTTATACTCCCATATTAACACTCCTCATTTTCCTGATGGCAAATTATACTCCCATCTCAACATTCCCCACTTTCCCACCAGCCTGGCCTTGTCAGAATACACTAATCATCTCCCTCAACCTGCTAGCAATGCTGTGCCTAATAAAGCCCAGAATGCTAGTGGCATTTTTTGCATTACTGCTGCCTTGCAGTCAGATTGTCCACCATGAATCCAAGGGGCTTCTCTGAAGAGCTGCTTTCTAGCTGGGTAGCCCCCTGCACATTACTGGTTATTATAACATGAGTTTATTTGTCCCTAGGTGCACATCTTTGCACTTCACCTTGTTGAACGTCATGAGATTCCTATTTGCCCATTTCTCCATCTTGTCAAAGTCCCTCTGGATGGCAGCACAACCCTTAGCATAACCACTCTACCACCCACTGCTCCAGAGCACAGTCTTTCCCATCATTGAGGTCATTAGGGAACAGGTTGAACTGGATTGGCCCTAGTATTGATCTGTGGGTTACAGCACTAGTGACTAGACTTGACTCAAACTGGACTTTGTGCTGTGACCCTCGGAGCTTAGTCATTTGGGCAGTTTTTAATTTGCCCTCCCTGTCCAAATATCCACACACATGTGTTCTGCTTGTCTGTGAAATACATTGGTACTTACTAAATCCTTAGACACATCTACTGCCCTCTGCTACCTATGGCTTTATCTGTTAATTTAACATGGCTATGAAACAAGGTAAATGTTGATAAACATACCTAATTCTAAGTATTTGGTCACTCTTTTAGTCATTGTGTTCCTCCTCTTAAACTAGCAAGGGTAATCTTCAACAAGTCACAGGCCACACTGTAAATTGCAACAGTTTTTAGCATTTACTGTAATTTTATATCATGGCAATACTTCCTTCCTTCTCCAACCAAATAACCACTCCACTGCAACTAAGAGTGCTGGTGACTTTCTCAGAAGGGGAAGCTCCTTTTGCTGTGCCCCAAAGGTTTTGTAATCTGCTCAATCACAATAAAGAGCAAAGTGTAAACTGTGACCTCACACCCTAAAAAAAAAACTACTCCAAACCCCCTGCCAGAGCAGGATAGCCTAGAGTAGATCACACAGGAACAAGTCAAGGCAGCTTTTGAAAGTCTTGAGAGAGTTAGGACCTCATTCAACCTCATGTTGAAGTTGAATCTCTTGTTTTCCAGTTTATGGCCATTGCTCCTAGTCCTGTCACTTCCTAACACCACTGGAAAGAGCCTACTCCCATTTTCCTGACACCCACCCTTTAGATATTTATAAGCATTGATAAGATTCCCCTCAGCCTCCTCTTAACCAAGCTAAACAGACCCAGCACAGCCTTTCCTCACACAGTAGCTGCTCCAGACCCTTAATCATCTTAGTGGCCCTGCGCTGGACCCTCTCCAGTAGATCCTTGTCCTTTTAATAGCATGCAGTGTATAACTTAAAAGCAACAACTAACGGTAATATTCTCCAAGTTTTGGTGCTTACATGTTCTTTGCTAGCTTTCACCATTGTTTCTTGGAGTTGAGAAGTCTGGAACTCAGTCACTTTGAAATGACATAGCATATACAGAAGTAGTAAGAACACAGCTTTTATTTTCAAGTTTTATATAAAAAATGTTAACAATGCTTAATGAAAACAGCTGGACAGCAATTTTGTGCGTGTATGCCAGATAGAAACTCAGGCACTTAAATTAACAAATATTTTGCTGATACAAACCTAGATATCCTATAACTATTTACATTTTCTACAAATATTAAAAAGTGCATTTATGCCACTAAGAAAACATGTAAAAATATTTTTTAAACATGTTCATATTTGCACATCCCCAAGCATATATATATAGTCAAAATCCCCAACTAAGGCACTAGCCCAGATTATGTGCACATTAGAATAAGTCCATTTTAAACATGTACAGTTCCCTTTAATGTACCAAGTTACTTGTTTTCTCTCACTAAAATCTCAGTTATCACTTTGTAAGCAGGAGGAGATGGGGTGCTTAGCCCAGTTCAACTCATTTTTCCTGTTTTTTGATCAGGATATATCACCTTGTTTCACTTAAGTTATAAACATTTAAAATTAGACAGCAAATTTAAGTGTCACTTTTTCAGATATACGACAGACAATGAAATACTAAAAAATATGCTTAGCAAGGTAGAGAACACTGCACAAATTCAGAAATATTTTAAATTGTTCAAGAGCTGAATATAAACTTTTCGATGCAGGTAATCATGTGCAAGTACTTTGGTACAAGTGTTGTAACAGTGCTTATTCTTATTGGCTTTTTTTGAAAGCCCCAAAGTTGCTCATGATTTATGTGTGTATAGCAGATACCATTTCTGAATCCTTTTGTGGTAGGGCTGCCCTTGCTGGAGGAGGCTTATACAAACATACTGCCATGACCACAAAGATGATCGTGATGATTTTGCAAGCAGCACCTGAATGCAAAGAATAGAAGAATTCTTATTCCAGTCACCTTCAATAGTAGATGAGCATTTCAATCATTTCTGAAGTTTCACATTGTGAGTTACACCGTAAGACTTACATGGACACTGAATTTCAATGTATTTTACATCAAATAAAGGGCAGGTAAAGGCAGTCTTCCAACTGACTTCCAACCCCTCAGCTGCCTGACAGACGTTGCTTGCAGCAGCTATTGCCATTGCATTCAGTATCCTGACACTATTCTAGCCTGAAATACAAGTCTTCCATATTTCTTGTTTCAGTACTGTTCTCCATTGCATCAATATTCTCTTTGTCACAAACTAAAATTCCCCATGTACAAACCTGTTAAGTATTGTCTCTTATCTACCTTAAAAGTTTGTTCCATGTGGTGTTTGTACAGCTTAAGGGGGCAAGGAGAGGTGGAAAAGAGGAGGCTGTAGCACTTTATCACAAATGTGCCTGAGACAAACTGAAGCCTGAAGTTTGACTCCTGCTTTTCAGTTTCAAGATTCTGTTAGCCATTCTATTTATGCACTGTAAGTATCACAGATGCTACACAACACAACAACAGCAGTTATTAGATGCAAGGTTGGCCTTCCTTCCCTCCCTCAGACATACATACCTCACGCACCTGGAGGGAACATACTGTTAAACAAGTTGCAAAAATTGTCTAGTGTTCACAGATATTTTCTAGATCCTGACCTAATTTAGAGAAAGAAACTGAAATATGACAAGAAACCTCCTCAGACCTCAAGCTGCCAAGAGACCCAGTCAGGTAAGACTGAAGTGTGTGCTAATCCCTTAAAATTCAGTAAATAAGTGTGACAATCAAGACTGAAGAACAAAACTGTTTTATAATGAATAATATTAAATTATTGAAAATGTTTTCTAGGCCATTTTTAAGAGCCACTTAACGTGTTTTTGCTCCTATGATATTTAGCTTTTTGTTGTTTATGAATTATTTGAAAATAAGAAAAGCTGCTGCTAAAAAATAAAATGTTAAGTTTCTACTTTAAAATAACTCATCTAGCAATCAAGGTCAATGTATGTACTACCTTATACATGGATTTAATATGAAGAAGTGACTTACTTATGCCCATCAGCAGATAAGCCATTCTTTCATTGTCATAAACCCAACAGGCTCCTGTAGTTTTACATTCATTAATGTCCCACAGAGTACAGCTGTTATCTATAGCAACACCAAACAAAATTGGTCCAGGAATAGTACCTAAAAAAAATCAAATGACAGTAACATGTTAGAACATTCGAGTTACTTGGAATAGTCTTACCTGGTCTTAATGCATACAGTGAAATTCCTGGTTGGTGGGGAAGATAAAATGGGAGCACTTGATAATAAACACAGCATTTTAATCTAAGTTATAGGGCTCATATTACATAGCAAGGGTGCCTCAATTACTTTAATAAGATGCAGAGAATATCAGTTAATTCTTTATATAGCTCTCTATCAAGCAAGAAGATTGTTCAAAGACTTAACCTGCTCATAACTTCAGTTTTGTTTGAAAAAGATAACTGTGATTAAAATTAGAGGGCAAAAGAGCTAATCAAGTAAGCAGGATTTTAACTGAAGGAAAAGAAGTCCCTTTCTTCAGATCATATACACCAACTTGTTCCAACTGCAGAGGAATAAAATATTACGTTAATACATTCAGTTATACTTTTTTCCATTCCTCTGATGTAGCCAAGGTTCTAGGAAATAAATCATGTAAATTGAGTAGTGTTTAAAATACTCCTGCATAGAATTTGTTAGATTTGTGTAATGTTTGTTAAAACAGTGCTTTATAAAGCACAAGTGTTTTGCATCCAGGTATAGCCAATTTTATCATAAACACAAGAGGTACATCACTACATGTCTACTTAACCTGCTGAAGGCCTAAACTGTTCTTGAGCTAACAAACAGCTATGTCCTCACTACAGCTCCCAAGTCTAAGACCCCTGTGTGATTCCTCAAATCTACAGCATAGGTATCTTGTTGGTAGTAGTTCTGTTAGTTCCTGCCTTTTTCATCCAGTCATTACAGGCAGTGAAGAACATTCTCCTATTCCCTGCTCCACAGTGAAAAGTTAAGAGTCTGCAAGTAAAATGAAATCAAGAAGCCCTCATACAACACCTAACACTACCTCCAATATACTTTCTGCCTGTGATGTTTCCTCTTGTTAAGCTTTATTGGTAGAATGAGTCAGAATAACTGGAGTTTCAAGAGGTACAGCAAAGCAAAACTCACACTGCTAGATTCTTGATCTCAAATTACAGGGAATGGCTTCAGTACTAAATACTGACCTAAAAGTAACTGAGCCTTGACTCAGCCCTGAATTACTTAGGTCATTTAAAAAGTGTCTAAGACCAAAGAAGTTAAATGTGCCTGAGAAAATTTAAATGAGTAGTTCAGAGAATACCTACATTTAGTTTTATTTAAGGTGATTCACCTGTCTTACTGAGATCCTGGAGATGTTTGGATTTAGAATGTAAGTAGATTTCCCACATAAAAACTCAGTAATTATCTATGTGCAAGTGTCTACAATTTCAATAAAGGCAAAAGTAGTAACAGGAATTAAAAGGGAAGAGAGAAGAGCAAATACTTCATCAATCACTTTAAAACAAATTGGCATGGCCAATAAGGAGACAACTGTGTGAGACTGACTCTTAATTTCTGTTCCAGAAAACTATAACTACACAAAACTGTTTTCTGTTACATCGTTATCTCAACTTTCAGAATAGGCCTCCTACTGGGGGAATTGACAGCAGATGCCATTTTCTGAAAAAATGACAGTTACCTGTATTGTGCTTGTGCCAATCAGAACAAGAAAGGCTGAAATGAGCATGCATGCCCCATTTAAAGAGAAATTTTAACCCAGATGGCATCTGCCTTATAACATATAAGTGTGTTCTAGAAGAGAATGACAGGCTGCTTCAAGTTCCTGTGAAAGCTGCTTAATGCATTATTTAAGTCTAGAAAAATGTCAGATAAGTAGGTAATTTGGGGGCAAACATTTCAACAAGAAAGTCATTACCAAGTAGTCGTAGAAACACTGACTGTACTCCAAGAGCAAACGAGCGCTGTTTATCTGGCACACACCTGTAAACAAAATTTGCAGTTTAAGACTTGGTAAACAAGTTCTTACTGTGACATTGCTTTGTCCCTCAGTGAATTATCTGTTAATAGCAGCAGGGTTTCGAAACCCTGAGTGCAGAACAAGCAACCAAACAAATTCAAGAGGTGTTTCAGCAAAAAGACAGATGCAACTTCAATAGCTTATCAAGGAATTTTAGATTGAGATAATTAAACAAAACAATATAAGCAAAAAGCTAGCTTACCGGCAGCACCCTGATGCACTGCTGAACATTCTTCCCACAAAACTACTAAGAATTTAAGGATAGTACTAGGGTGCCATCCTATTCCTACAGACAGATAAATACTATTCCTAAAGGAGGAATACATGAATTAGGAAGAGGCTTCAGCACAGCACAAGGTGTTGTATTGCCTCCTGACCTTACGATTAATCAGTTCTGGCCTATGCTATGCACATCAATATATTGATTTGTATGCTACCAGAATTTACCTCCTTACCACCTACCTATTTCTTTTGGTTATTTCTCCAGAAAAAAAATAATTTATCTTGACAGCATTTCAAAAATATTACCATAAAGACTGTATTCAATCTAACTTTATGCAGTTTAGTTTCAGCACTGTTTTCTTTAATAAACTGTATCATTGAAGCCCTGCCAGCTTTAAAAGAGACAGTATTTAAATATTCAGCGGTTATTCCCTCATCTTGTCATATGTATGAGCACTAGTCATAGAAAAACATCCAAGATGAGCAGTTATCAGTCACTGTTAGGATCTTCCTACTGTAAAGGCAAACAGAGGTAGGAGAATGAGTTTTGCATAGCATGGGTGGTTACTTCTCACACCAGAACATCACCACAAATGTGGGTTTACAAGTGGCACAAAATAGGCCTGCAGAAAAGATATCAGAATATACTCTAGTAACATCTCACATTTAGCTGTTTACATTAGGTTTTGCACATTTAAAACTGCTCTACAGTCCTCTCCCATAGGAACGGTTTCATCATTTCAGCTGAAATCAGAAGGACTCAAAATTTCAGAAGTCATAGCCTACAATTATCCAAATAGAACTGTCGGCTCAGTTTTTAAGATAATGCAACACTTCACATTATTCTGCTCCCACGCTACTAGGACAAACTGTTAATTCCAGATTTACAGCAGCCCTGAAAAGGAAGCTACTACAAAGCACTGTTGCAATGCATCATTCCCCTCCCCAGCCTTCTGCAAAGAAAGCTGGAAAAAGAGCATCTAAGCACATCCTCCCAGAACATCATGGGTGTAGTGCAGGTATACCTATGCATCATGAACATTTTTCTTTCCAGAACTATTAGAGGTACAAGTCAGATTTCAACATAGTGAAACAGTTGTACTTTATGTATTTAAAAAAAAATAAATCTATCTCCCATGTTTCAGCAGTTTCATCTAACTTCCAAGATTCAGCAATCTGAAAGACCCCTGGTTAACAGCCACATACATGCTATGATTTTTTGTATTAATGACTATACAACATCATATGAAAGTTACTCTACAGACTACAATTTTTCAAGCCATAACTCTGAACTGAGACAGAAACAGAAAGTTGAGAATATGGGACTGATCACTCCTTTGTTCTTTTCTTGACACAAATTGAAATCCTAGCACTAGTAAATACACAGGCTAATTGAATGTTTTCTTCATCCCAGCACAAGGCACGTTTATTCCTTCATGCTTTGGCTAAAAGTCAGGAGTGCCCCCATAAGATGGATTTTGTTACAAGGAGGAAAGATTTTTTTTTCCTAATACATCCAACCAGTATCTACTAACCTAATGTAATTAGAGATGGTCACTGGTGTGACTTTGCTTCAAGTACTGCATGCTTACTACACAAAGAACTACAACTGGAAATCCCTTGCACACATTTAAGTCCGCATTCCATAGAAAATAAATTGGGAGTATTTCACTGATCTGAGTTTTCACAAGAACAACACCTTCTCGGCCCAAAAAACATACCTGAGAATGGCCACTGTGGTTGGAGTAACAGCCATAAATGTAAAAACGACAGCAAAAAAGAAGGAGGTCAGGAATAAAGGTAAAAATTTGCATTGTGTTGGACATTTCCCAGGGACAGCTTCATAGAGAAAGTCTTCTGAAGCATTTTCTTTTTTTGGTTTCCCAATACAGGAACAGTTGTGGTATGTCTAAAAATAATTCAGAAAACAAAAATTTAGACCTAAGTATGACACTGACACTAATATGGTAGATGTTCACAGGGTCTGCAAAGTGAATACAAGAATAAACCCTGACTTTACAGTATGGGAAACAGTCCATTTCCTTATGATCATATGGCACTGTAACCCTACGTTTAAAACTGGTTCAGCAGAACTTGACTGATTCAGCTCACCTAAACAGAAGTTATTTTTGGCTTTGTGATTTAAAAAGAGTGATAGTCTCAGTTTTCTGTAGAGCAAGTTTTTAGGTATAAACATGAAAACCTTAAACCTAAAGATTTTAGAGTTACAGAGACAAACACACACAGTACCTATTAAAAACACCAGCGTAAGCCTTGGAACACTTAACTTTTTTTACATTTGAATTATACTACAGATCAGTGAGGATAACAGCAGTTACTGTATACAGCTAAGAAAAGGCAAAGTACAGTGTTCAAAATAAGGTTTTTTATATTAATATATAGATAAAAAAATTGAGAATAAGTAATTTCCAAACCTCTTTGAAAAGGGAGGGTGTCAAAAGTTGTAGGAATAGAGATGTCCCTTTTCTCTTTCCTCATATGAGATGGCTTTCATTTGCCAAGTACAACTTTTGAATAGAGGGCAGCCAAAAGTTGCAATTCCCTTGCAGCACAAGGTATCTCACATGGTTCTCAAAAGTCATTTTTCCAATAATGAAATTGGATAACATTTACTGTTACCTATTTTAACAATGAAAACTGCTGATGATCTCTGTACAATTCAGAACTCTCGAGCACTAAAAAAACTGTAGGCTCATTTCTTAGATTCACATCTACTTGTGCCACTATTTCCCCAAGCCTTATTTTTCAAACATACATACTACATATCCAGTTAGAACAGCAGCAGAATAAACTGTAAACATTTCACATTCTTCAGAAATGCTAGCAAGCCCCAGATCACCTTGCTTGACAGTCTGAGCTTATAAACATGCTGTTTTTTACACTGGGCTCTACTTGACAGGTAGAAGTGGTAAAGAACAGAAGCAATGCTGGACTGCTTTTGTAAGGAGGTGAATCAAATGCAGTAGTTTTCTGCTCTCTATTTAAATCCATACAATTTTATTTTCAAATAAAAAGAAATTATCAGTGAAATGTGAAGTTTTCCCATCAAGAAGTAGTCTCCTACATTTTCTTCTAAATACTATCTCTCATTTACCCTTGACCTTTTCTGATACAGGTCTCCAGAGGCACCTCCTCATTCAGCTTGCCTACCTGTCGGATCTTCCTACACTCCTCCCACACCGCTGCTCAAGAGCTTGCTGTACTAGTAGAGAGAAGCATGGAGAAAATCTCTGTTCTGGGAAGTCTTGATAATAATAATCATGGCTTATCATGCCCACATCAGGGGCAAATTTCATAAACTCAGAGAGGCTGGGTGCCATGCATATATATTGCATACAATAAACATTACATTATGCTTAGGTAAGAACTACAGTTTAGTGTCAAGGCAGTTGCTGATTTCTGTTTTTCTGGTTATTAATACTATTTAAAGTACATTCAGGTTTAATGCATTTTCAACATTAGAAACTTTAGTAGAGTAACATCTACAACCTGACACTGCACAAATAAACATAACATGACTGAAATGAAACTCCTACAATGGAAGAAGGCTCAAAGGAAATGGCAAAGGGTGACGTGCCTGTGAATCTCACAGAACAAGTGATCACAGCTGTTGCAACTTTGTAGAAAAGAAACAGCTATGTCAGTTGAAGGTATAGACTGGTGGTGTAAATGTTTCCCCCTGAGTTCCTTAAAATAATGTGAAAGCCTCACTGTCTCAGCCAGACCAGAATGGGGGGGAGTGCGGCTCAGCCCAACAGAGTATAAAAAGCCAGACAACTTGCAGAAGAATTTCCAATAGAGCAATGGGCCTGAATGAAGCCTGGCTTCAACCCATGTATGCCTTCCCAAAACTTGGGAGGCACAACACTGTGGTGGTCAACATGTTAACGAGACCAGTAATAGGAATCACATTGGTTTTACGACTGAACCATGTATTGCAATCATTGTATTTTGCTAAGCATAACTTAAATTTGTATTGTGTTTTCAGAGTATTTTATATCAGTTTGCTAAATCAAAAATCCTATATAACATCAACTGTCATCGAGTAAATTTCATATTTAGCATTACACCTTCCACAAATAGAATATCAAAAAGCACCTGGCATGGACTCTAATGCATACCAACATTCATCCTTCTTAGATACCTGTTTCTATCTTGTAGTAAATACCACAGATTCAGAAACACTGTAATTTCCTGACATACTAAGGGGAGAATGTTTTCAATATAGAATGCATTTTGCAGGAAACCAGAACAGACCATGTTAGCTATCTTCATAGAATAAAGTACCTTTTTCTTGTTGTTAAAAAGGTATGATGCACATCCTGCGTAACAGGGAGAAAAGTACTGGACTTCATCTCTGCCACAGACTGGGTAGTACATAGAACGCAAACATCGGCAGTTAGCATTGCATGGTGCTCCTAAGTTATGTAGCGTGCCTGTTCTGAAAGGTAAAAGTTAATAGGCTTTTAACAAAGTAATTTACATATCTGCTTGTTTTAAATAATTACTGCAGTATTTATAGGATAATAAATCTCAAGATATTCAAGAGATTTATGCACTCAATTATTTAAGAATAAGACATGTTCTCTGTAGTTACAACTCGAGGGAATTTCTATTTATTCTGTATGTAGTTATTTCTGTGCTATTATTCCTTCCATAGATCATTCTTCTAGTTTTCATTCACAACACAGATGAGAATTCTATGTCAATTCATTCAATTCAATTCTTCCATCATCTCCTCCCTCCCACACACTTACACATTTGAATTTGTTCAGTTTACAGTTTTAAGATAATGCAATATGATTAAAAGTAGTATTTGGTATTGTTTAGTCGATTATATTTCCAAGTTTTCTGCTGTTTTGGATTCAAGTCCAGTTTCAAAACCATTGCATTTTTACTGTTTTTAAACAGTGCTTCACAGATATCTAGATTGTTCCAGCACCAAGATGACCACACATGCTAAATGCAGAGTGCCATCACATACAAATTAAGTCTTATCACACCCCAAAGGGCCTTAAAGATTTTCCTCCGGCTGTTAGGGAATTACTAATGAAGAACAGAGTTGAATACAACTCTTGCTTAAATCAACTAAACACACTCAATTTACACATTCACTCCCAGTGTAAGTCATAGTATAGTTACATTTGAAATAGTCCCATTGTATTATTAATATGAAAAATCAGCTTGGTATGTGAAGAGATGATCTTAATATATAACTGAAGAGAATAAGAACACCTTTTGATTATCTAATAATAGTACCTTAATAAATAAAGAAGCTTCACAGGCTAAGAGTTCAGTGATCTGAAACCAGGATCCTGACACTGACAGTAGCTCAGATACAGTACTGCATACTCAACTTTCCAGATTCATTACCTAACAGGAAGGTTTCTTCAAGAGAATTTATGACAGAATTAAGCTGATTACTTAGAATTCAAACTGCACATGCACTATTAGGGACATTGTAGCTACCTATATACTTGGTTTGGTTGTAGAACAGTTGAATCCCACTAAGTTTCATCAGTTGATTCTGTATACACAGAAGAATCAAAGTTAGTTTGCTCTGCCTTAAAGCCCTACAGCACACAATGAGCAAATTCACTAATCACAGGTTTGTTTATACAGTGCCTTGGCAGCTTGAGGCATGTGAAGCCTAGAAGGGTTTAAACCATTCAGTGGCAATATCTGCCCTGTTTATGCATGCAGACATGTCTCTTCCCTGACCTATGAAGATGGACTGATCCTTTAGTAATGCGTGGTCAGAAAAATGACAGAAAAAAATGCAGATTGGTGCACACAGGTTCTTATGACACATAACTTCTTGTTCTAACATCACTTTTCTGATGAAGCCTGGTAGATGAGGCCATTAAATGGTCCTTGAAAGCTCAGTAGGTTGAGTATTCTTTCACAGTAAAACAAAACAAGGAGTCCCAGAGACTTGTGGGAATGAACTGAATACAGAAACAGTCGCTGCATTTCAGGTCCTTCAACTTTGAAGAAATATTGGGCAAAAGAATTTGGCAAAAACAATTATTTGAAGTGTTTACTAGATGAAGTAAACCACAATAGTTCTGCTTAGAGCCTCATTTAGTAATAAACAGTTACTACAAACAATAAACTTTGTTCATTGACATATGAACTCAAGTGATCCTGTACTCATGTGGTTTTAGTACTAAGCTTACTAAGGTTCCCCGATCCCCTCACATCCAGGCTACTTTTCAATAGAAAGAATGCTTGCCATGAAGGATTTCTTCAAAGTCTCCACAAAATGACACTGCATCAATTTCCAAGTCAACACTCAGAGCAGTGAATTTATTGAACAAATGCTTCTGAAAGAATAACATAAGCTGGAGTCAGACACTTGGCTATTCTTCCACAAGCTTACAAGTTTTTTAAAGGTCCTACTGCGGATCTTAGTTCCTTATTCCTTCATGGAAGTAATTTCAGAACTGGCACTGTATTAATGCCACTAACTCTTCTGATAAAGGTCATGTGTCCAACAAACTATAGTCCAACCTGGAACAGTGAATTAGATAAAACTGAACCATTTTTTTATTATGGATACCGAGTGGAGAGTCATTTCAGGACTGGTTATTCCAAATTGCTATAGATAAGAGATCTTCAGCAAGTTAAACTACATAACTGCCAAAGTTACACAAAACTATTAAATACAAGTTAACTTCAACTTAGTACAAAGTTATACCTTTTGTCAGCTACTCATTATCACTGGACCTGGCAAGATATATGGATAGCTTCACACACTGTTTTCTCTACAGTCTCTTCAGTATTCAGTTGCTACATGCATATTCTTTTGCTAAAGAAAAAGTAACTACAAACTTTCCACAACTAAAGCCTTCATCCTAGTTTTCACAGTTCTCAGTGTCCACAGCAACTGTAGAGCTAGAACTTCAGACACTGAAGCAGAGCCACACTTTAAGTGCCAAGTGTCAACACTGGCCTTTGAATATACTGCCAATTGATACAGCAAGTTGTAAAGATGGAATCAGAACGAGTGCTAACTTGGGCTTTAAGGAATTTTATAATTTTTTTTTCCAGTCACCAGCAGGTGAAATTTGGTTTATTCATTATGTATGCCTTCTGGAAAAGGAATGCTAAATGAAAGGTTACGGTATCATGGCATTAAATTTATACTCTGTTAGTGAACTGGAAGCCTGACTGCCTTCAATCACTACGGCATGCCAGTGGAGTTCTATCCCTTTAACCTATGGACACCTATTTTACTGTTTTCACATCTACCCTAATGAGAGACTTAAAATATCTGGTTGATTTCTCCTGTCACTCTTTGCATTTTGAGGTAAACTGTGTACTTGTCAGTTATGTTTATGTCAGCAACTCCCTTAAAAGGCCTCAGAAAATTCATGCCCTACATACTCTGTGATATTTGTGCACTTAATTGCCATGAGTAAGATGTGATTTTCCTGCATTCTTCTATTTGTTATATGTTCGCATTACATCAGTTAAAAAAAACATGGTAAACACCGAGTGAAAAACAATATAAGCCTAACTTGATTATGTTTCATTTTCTAGAAATATTACAATCTTACATGTATATTAGATGTTACAAAACCAATTGCCACTCCAAACCACCTTCTGCATTTTCATTGTACACTTCATGCTGTTGAGTCAGAATAAAGATCCTCTTCCCCATCCTATTTAGGTTCAAATGTCTTTTTATGCATTGAAGCATAACTTACAGATTCTGCTTTTGTAGAAGACAGGTGTACCTAACTCTTTAGTAAAGTGAAGCATTTGGGGAAAACAAAAAAAAGGATTAGTAAGATATTCACCAAGCTGCACAGCAGACTGCTCATGCTTATGACTTTTGTCCAATGGTAGCTAGCAGTCCAAAGCCATAAGCTTACTAGACTTATTTTGCATAGTAGCATTTGCCTCTTTGGCAGACCCTTAAACAGCTGGAATTGCCTCTGGTTCTCAATTCATGACCGAATAATCAAACACTTGAGAGCAAAGTTTTGCCTCAGCCAGCTGCCTTCTTCCCACTTTTAAACACTGCCCATGCTACAGAAAGGTGTACTACTTAAAACTGAGAACTGAAACACTATAATCTTAGTGAAGTCCTCAAGTCATGATTGGGCTTTTTATGCAATATAGTGCCTATGGTGGTGATATGATCATACACATTCAATGCTGAAGTTCTAAAAGCAGACCTGGAAATCTGTTCTCTAAAGAATGTTTATACTTGCAGATATTTATTTTTAATCTTGCTTCAGTTTTACTTTCACTTTCCTATTTTCCCCACTGCTATACGCGTTTCTAGAGTAAGCAATAGGAAGAACATTTATCCTAATTTTTTTTATTGCAATTACTGCAAATATCTAGAAATGAGCAATAGGCTACCTTCTCATTAGGAATGAGAATTTCTATCAGACATTTTTCTAGGAAGAAGACTCCTTGGCAAATAGAGACTAGAAGTGCTAGAACCTGATGCTCCAATATCTTCGTATTTCTAGGGAAATATTTGCAATCAGTTTAAGTTGCAGTGCACCTCAGTGCTCTATCATAAAGTTGCTGCACATGGCAGACTCCTTCCACGAACAAACTTCCCAGACTGTCCTAAGTTTGTTAATAAAACAAGATACAAAAGATAGGCTACTTCTACAGAGACACAAAATTAGCTGTCATCAATACAATGACTACTATACCTAGAATGGTTACAGAAGCTGGGCTTTTTTTGTCAAGCAGGACTAGTCTGCTCAGAACATTTTGCAGGCAGTGTATTTTTTTTTTTAATCATCTATTATATAAAGATTCCAACAACATGATTTTAGAGTTCCATAAACCAATTCAGTTTCATGCATCATGGCAAAATATGGCATTTTTTAAAGTTTTGTGTTCTGTGATGTAGCTTATTTATTTTAAGCTAACAAAAAACCAAGAGTGCATTAAAATATATTTACCCATTATATGCTTCAGAGACACCTGCGAAAGGTTCATTCCCACATTTAGCAAACAAAAACACTGTGTTTAATAGTAGGGCCACTGAACAAGTGCCTATCATGAACCTGATTATGCTTTTGCAATCCATTTTGAACTTGGAAACCAAGATGCCACTTATGACTTGGCCTAGTGCTGCTGCTGGAATTAACACAAGCCCTAGAGGAAAACAAGACACCAGCAGATTACACAAAAATGCAAGATATAATTACTGAAGCAATTTAAAGTACAATTTTACATTAAGAAAAAATCCACAAGTTACCTGTATCTTACAATGCAGTTCATGTGATACAATTTTCAAGCCATCCTACCAAAACCTGTCAGCACAAGTATTTTATTCTACCCTTACGTTACCTTTAGCCCTTCTAGAAGTTCAACTTGAGAGCATAAGTTATAGTTGTCCAAAATACAAGTTCAACAGAGAACTAGATTACTTTAGAATATTGTATACTGAGCAGGAATCGATTAAGCTCAGTAGGCCACTTCATGAAAATGGAAAATGCTTTTTTATTGCTTCAGTGGGGTTTTTTCCAAATGTCCATGTTCTTTTTTAAACATTTGTGTGATGAACTTTCTAATAAGAGTGCATAATCACTATTATACAAGACAGCACATGAAACAA
Organism: Todiramphus chloris collaris; assembly: GCA_025345505.1. Classification (NCBI taxonomy): domain Eukaryota; kingdom Metazoa; phylum Chordata; class Aves; order Coraciiformes; family Alcedinidae; genus Todiramphus; species Todiramphus chloris. The sequence continues at coordinate 8,702,081 of JANVCC010010369.1, forward strand.
TAAGGCATCTACAAAAACATTTTAAGTCTACCTGAGTGGGTCAGTTTTGCTGTCAATAATAATTTATCCTCTTTGCACTACTATGATTCTAGATACATAATTAAGTATTTTTACGACTAATATACAGTACAACATAAAACTCAGTTTAACTTGCACTGACTTGAGACAGATAATTCTAAAAACAGTTCAGGTACTGCACAGGCTGCAAAAAGTACGTTTAACACATTATGGTGGAATTGAAGAAGGGAAAGGCTAAATTAACCCCTTGCTTGTGGTAAGGTCTGTTTTTTTCTCCAGCTGCCATTCATCATGCTTCCTTTAGTAAGGACTAATGCTTAATGCTCCTTCAGCTGACTTTAAATGAGGAAAATTAAATCTTCAACAAGCATTAGAAAGGAATAAATTAGTTTCAGCAGCACACAAGTTCTCATTGTATTTAATATATGAATATCAAGTCTTATGACCCCACAGACAATGAGTAGATTTGCACCCTGGATGCATTAAGTACTAGAGTTTGCATAGGGCAGGCAAGAATAATATAAAAATATTGTTTCTGCTGTGAATACTCCATTTCAGTTAAGTATATTAACAAATCTCAGACAAACACAAGATGCTTGTATAAGCTTCCTCCTATAATGCTAGTGTTCAGCACAATATATTTAAGATTTAAAAATAAAAAAGGTCACATTACCTCCAAGAGTTGCAGAAAAACTTGATGTCTTTCCAAACTGATTTTCTATAAGCTTTGGTAGAAATGTGGCAAAGCCAGTGGCCACTAAAGCTTCTGAAGAACTGGCTAATATTAGACTCATAAGCACTGGATTCTTCAAGAGTATCTATGGGGGGAGATTAGCATAACACACAGGAAATATCTCACTGTAGTACCATGTAAACTAGAAGTCACTATTTTAAAACAGATACTCCCACGTGAAACTTCACCAGTAAGCTTTTCTTGCTTTAACAATCTTAAGCATCAATAAAATGATTATGCATTATATTATCAGTAGCACTGGAGACTTCCTTATCACAACATAAAGCAGCAATTACCTTTCTAAACACTTATGTATTACCTGAAAGATTTTATTTCTCCAAATATATCTGTTTTAGTAAACTCAAGATGTTCTTACCAGGAGAGCCACGGGAAAGTCTTTAAAACTTTTTCCAATATTCTTGGTCTCAACAAGCACCTCACTTCCATCATTATGGGCTTCAGAAATTTTCTCAGCTTGTATTTTTGCTGTTCCTATAAATGGGTACATTTATTGACAATTGAATCATTGAATACCAATGCTCTTAAATCTAAGTCAGGAAAAGCCTCAAAATAAGTGTTCCCTTTCCTTGGGAAAACTAGCTCAGACATTTTAAGTCTTACTGAATAATTCATTTGTACAGATCCATAAAAGGATTAATAATGTATTGCTGTGGAAAGAATTCAGCTGAAAGCATCATGCTTCCATTGGAAGGACTTTGCTGCAAGAAGATATTACCATGGACATTGTAAGAATGTCAAACTACCCTGAAGCCCATTCAATTTTTTTTTTCTTAAATCATCCTCACATTCTCCAAAGTTCCCTGTTTCATTGTTTCTTTTCTTCCATCATTTCTCTTCCCAGATAAGCATAGGAAATCCTTTAGATGCTCTTTAAAGGGATGCCTATATAATATCTGCCTGAACAAAAATTAGATTAAAATTCTTTTTAGAAGACTACTCTGGGATACTTCAATTTATGCTTTATTATTCCACCCAAAACAATAAGGCAATAGAGTCAAGGGCAACTATTAATGAGCTCAGCCAATGTAATTTCCTTATGATTCTTGGGTAACAGCTTTAAATACAGTCCTGGGTGCTTAGCTGCCTGCATCTTCCAAACTTTAACTACCAGTTTCCATGCTCTGTTCCATGCTCCATATACCGTTACATACATAAGCTCCTCCCTCTAGGCCACTCACTACATATTGGAAAAAAGCTATTTATAATCAGATTTCAGCCAAAGCCAGTTAAATGAGAAACAGAATCAAAGAGAACTCAGTCCAACAGTCTGTAACCCACAAGATTAAACAAATCTTTTACATAGTAGCCCATTATTGCTAAACATTTACCTGGTAGGTGTTTTGGAAAGCATGAAAAAGGTATTATAAGAAGCCAAATTGAAATAAAGCATGCAAGAAATGCTATCCACCATGCTCCAAGCCAGCGTGGATCATCAGGATCCATCTTTGTACTGGAAAAATAATTTGGAAAAAGCACATTTACCATTCATGAATTTAAATGATCAATTTCAGATGTCAGAGCTGAAGTTACCTTTTTTTAAATACTGATTTAACAGAAAACCTTTCAATATTGTAATTTTCCTGTTTACTACATGTATTGCGTACACTGCTTGCTTTTTTAAAGCACATTCATTAGCTTTATTATAATACTATTGCATTCTACCAAATGAGCATTCAACTCACTAGTCAAATTCATTCTGATTTAAAGAACACTGCTTGGGCTCGATTTCAGTATCCTGTAGGATTAAGATATTGAAACAGATGGCTTTATTATGAAAACTCTTTCTGTGTTACATGAAAACCAATACATAACCATTCATAAGAACGCCACCGCACTGATCTGAAGTCCCTAAAATACAGGGAATAACAAGTGTAAATAAAGTTGTTGGTTTGGACAGTAGTAGAGTTTATAATACTATTTTTTGAATAGTGGACTCTTACTCAACTGGTAGTTTTTCTAGCAAGTTCCTCCCCAAGAGGTAAGGAAGAATACCCTACCCCTCATATGCCATCTCAGGGAAACTTAATAGTTGCAACCTAAACCTAAATGAGTTAACTAATTTAGAAAAATACATTTTGTTAGTGAGCCTTAAAATAGCTAGTATCTCAAAGAGCTAGAACTGAGTATCTGCACTACAGAGAAACTTTTACTCACTGTGGGAAGTAGCTCACATGCTATAAGCCCTCATGAATGCAGCTTGTTTACCAAACTAAAGAAGCGCGCAAAAGCACAGTATTTCCATAATAAACTCTTCTCCTCACATGGGATAAAGGCTGTTTTTAATAAGAATTATTAGGAAAAGGAAATAGAAAGCAGAAGACTAAGTTATATCTTGCCTTTCTGGGATCTCGATATCAATATAAATATTAAGTAGCTGCCCTCCTAAGACATAGCCAACAGCAGGACCCAGCAGTGACATGGCATAGCCAATTCCTAGAAGAGAAAATACATAGAATTAACCCTATATTTTAAAATCTCTTTTTAAAAAATTCTTAAATCAACTTCAGACCAAACTGCTTCTGTTAATTTAACCTGTTCTTTCAATGTCTTTACTCCAACTATAGCATGTAAAAGACAAAACTTGTAAGTATCCCTCAACAAGAAAATGTACATGTCTCATTAAAAGCTGCAATGCAGAGGGTTAACAAAACACACCTCACTGACAGCATCTTTATTCATTATTAGGTTGCCTTTTGCACATCTTGTGCCTGCAATCACAAGATAGCCTGTGAAAAAGTTTAAGTGAGTTTGTCATGAGTATTAGTTGTTAATAGTACATGCTCACAATCTTTTAAGAACCTACTATTTTTATTTTGAGTCTTAGGTTGGTTCTTAGTCCTAGTTGGTCTTGCCAAGATCAGAAATCAGGGTTCCATTAAAACTTTTGACTGAAGTAGTATCTGCCACAAGTTTGAGAATTTAATCACTTCAGTTTATTGATATGAGCCTTAAGAGACCTGGCTTTGTATTTTAACATCTCCTGACTGTTCTAAAAAACACAAACAAAACAAGGTCAGGTGTAACCATATGCTTCTAAAGAGTACTCTCAAGTCTATTCATTTGGTTTTGGCCTTAGGACAAGATTTTCCTAATGACACAAGAGTCTCTCTGGCCTACCAGACAGATTTCTGTGGAAGGTTAGCACTACTGGCAGGAGCACTGTCTCTACAGATAAAGGCTTCAACTAATAACAACTAAATCTGTCTAAATTGGTAAGAAATGCATCTTTACTGCTGATATTCTATGCTCTTCCCCAGGTTGAAGAACCTTAATTTCTCATTTGTTTCCAATGTGCCCAGATGCCAGGTGTTTAGAATTATTTCACTCTCCTCACACATCAAGAAGTAATGATGGGGGAGGGAGAGTTGGGAGCACGGCAAGAGAGGGAAGGGACACAGGACAGGACATTCAAGTATCAGTAAGTCAACATCAATATTGAGGTGACATATCCCAGGTTTTCATCTATTTTGGAAATAATGATGTGCTCATGGGATCTTTGACTCAAGTCCACATTCATCTTACAAAACTTCAAACCCAGCATAGAAGGTGCCTATTTCCTCCTACAGACCATTCAGATTAAATTACCATTTGGAATTGATTATTTTTTCATTGCCTTTAGATGCAGATGCCTCATTTCAGCCAGAGGACAGATGGCCTCATGAAAATGCCTCCCATTTCAGAAGAAACCACCAACTTATGAGTTGCAAGCTTATAGTCCAAGATGCTAGCAGCTATCTACTGACACTAGCAAAAGTTTTAGGGTTGGGTTTTTTCCCTGCTTTGCACAAGACTTCTTGCATTAGACAAAGCATTAATTTATTGTACTGATCTGTTATATTCTAAGCATGAATACTTGACACCATTCTCCTGAGTTTTCATGCTACGTCTTGATCCCCTAATCATGCAGAAAGCCCTAATCGTGTTCTATTTCACTGGCCTCAGAAAAAGTGTAGTAATCTTCTCTTAGTATAAAGAAACAATAAAAAACTTTGTTATTTAAGATTTAACATATTCAACTATCATATTGTTTGGCATTAAATGAAGTGGCATGCCTGGAACAATTATGCAATAATTGTATGCAAATAGGCAACTATTTCAATTTTTCCCTCTAAAATACAATTTAGCCAGATACAAAATTGTCCAGGAAGCTAAGATGCTTCGATTTCCTCTTGTGAGTTACCAGCATAGTTAACATACTTTTAACAGCTTACACCTGAAATGGGAAAAATAGCAATTATCTTCATACCCAAAGAAAGCACGCTTAGACTACAATGAACTTGGCAGTAAAAACACAAAATGCTGATTGAAAGGCTAAAAACCACTGCTAAGAATGAGTATTCCCTATCTTTCAAACAGCCCCAAAGTAAAACATTCTCCATGTTTCTAGGCAATCCCTTTACTTTGAATTAAGGAAAGATTACCCCAGTATTGCCTCCTGAAGTGCCAAATTTCTACATGCCTAGAGAACTGCATTGATCACATGATGCACAGGAGTGTCCCTGCACTGAGGGGATAGCCTGTTATTAGAAGGTACATAAAATTTAAAGGGTACAGTAAGGTATGGGACCTGAACCCATACACAGCAGTGTTCAACAACTGTGACACAAAAAAAGCAAATTTTGCTGCAACTTACTCTGTTAACAGGCTGCCTGCATTAACTACTTAATCACTGTTGTGAACTTCTCCTACTGTTCTTTCATGTCATTCAAAGTAGATTAAGTCTTTTCAAGTCTGACTTGCACAGTACATGATAGAGAAAGACTTTATGCACATAAATAATCAAAGTCAAAATTGATTTAATCAGAGTAATTCATAAAAGCATTTGGATGCGATGCAGTCTATGGTTTATCCAGACAATGTGTTAAACAGTTTTGAAAGTTACCTATATAAAGGGAAGACTTGTGCTTTGGGACACTATCATCAATAAAAGCTGTCCCCAAAGTATATAGTGGAGTTCCTCCAACTCCCAGCAGCAGCTGTCCCAGGATAAAGACATACAGATAGTTGGAAAGTGAAGACTTTGTGCTGGCACTGCAAGTGAAGTTAGTAGAGCTTATTCCTGGAATTTGACATGTGTCTGAAAGAGAGAGAGAGAGAGTAAGACTAAAATTGTTGCTCAACTGAGTCCAACTGAAGAACAATCTGTATTGCAAAAAAATAAAACAAACCCAGACCCATCAAATGGTCATTCAATAGGTTAATCAATATTCCTAGGCAACAGACACTTCATTTTGCTCTCACCTTATAATGATTCTGAGGAGCACTAACAACTTCTACTCTTAAGTTACGGAACAGCCTGAACAACCTGAGGAAACATTTGCTGCTGGAGATGAAAACGCAGTAGTTGGTCACAACCAAAGATAATCCTCCCTTCTCTTATGCTGTTCTGAGAAGTGCTTCCCTAACAAAAAAAACCCACACACCACTATCTCTCAGAGCACACACTGCCATATCTCTGGAATAAGAATTTAATGTAAAGCCTCTGTACTTGTCCACACACACAAAGAGGGAAGCAGTAGAACTGCCTAAGGTTGCATCTGCTTCTGTAATGCTTGGCACAGTGAGGAGGGAAGAGAAAAGACAAGTGGTAGGTTTCCTTCTCCTTCCTCTTGCTCTCAATGCACTGTTAGAAGCAGACAGTCCCAAGTAACACAATCACAAAAGAGGAGGATGGTTCCTTCCAGGTTTTTACAGACAACCTAAGGACAAGGATAAACCCATCAGTTTGGTGGAAACAAGCCATACTTAGCCAATACATGAAAATAACCTTCAGAGAAGATGAAAACATTATTAACTCTCATACTTCGCTACAAAATTACATCATTTTTCTCAGGTCCTTGTGCATTTGAAAACACATTTTTTCTTATGCAAATAAAGGGAAGCTTGACCATACTTTGGTCCCAAAGGATATAAAACACAAAGAAGTGCTTTCCACACAGCAGTTGCTTAAGAACTGTCGTGTTAAATGCATGCATGGGCTTTATCACGGCTTTCTCCAGAAGGAACAGCACTGCAGTGGTGGTGAATTCACCTGGCACACAACAGGTGGTTTAGTGCTGTTGCACAACAACTGGCCAACAGAGTGATGGAAAAACCTCACCTCCAAAGGAGTCATTACAATTTTCCTTCCTTTCCACTTAGGGACAATCCTCATTTTAATGCTGTGCTGAAACCACATGGGGATCATTTTATTATGAATCACTACTCTGAAAATTGAAGTTCAGAGTTTATTTTCTATTGATTGTCTATCTGACTTCTTTAGCAATAGTCTTTTCTACAGAAAATTAAGTCTTAAATCAGGTTAGCTTCGTATTATTTATATGCACAGCATCTGACTGTAGAAGAAACCATGAATCTTCTAGCTCAGCAATTCATATGCCTTATGAAATTTATCCTGACATCGAGATGAGCTGCTTATCACACTAGCTTGTTTTCAGAATTATGTAAATAGGTCTAACCATGAAATTGAGACCTATCAATGTGCAGTTTAATGCAATTATAATATTTTTATTTGCATCAGCTATCAGACTTTTTTAGAAGTCAGCAAGTACATGTCATGGACTATATTTCATATTTTCAAGAAACATTTTAAAAGCAAAGACAATTCACCACAAAACTATTGAGATTTTAAACCAACGTTAAGTCAGAACTGCCATCAAACAAGTTTACTCACTATACCTCAGCCATTCATGTCATCCCCTTTTTGCACCAGTCCAAGGTTCAGGCAGATTGGTAAAGTGACATGGGTTAAATCTAATGTAGATTAGATCCAGAAGCCTGTTTGCTGCTGTCATAGGAACCATGGAAAGGGAAGGCACTGGCTTTTACATGATCAAGAAAGCTTAACCTGAGATAAGCCAAGGTCTGGGAGAGTTTAAGATGGGTGGCTGACCATTTTTAACTACCTTTTCTCATTAAGTTTTTTTTCCCCCTTCTAAAAGTCAGTAGATTAGATGTGCATTTTAAAGAGCAGAACTGCATCAAAGGCAGCACCATCCAAGTGTCATTATAAATTTCTTGCATGCTTTCATCTAACACATCTACCTGAATTCAAGTTATGTAAAGGCCAAATATCTAGCCAAGAAGGCAGAACCAACTGTGAGTTGCTTTAGCAATTTCATTAATTAGAAGACAGTTCAAGACTAGTTTTACATCTTAAACTGCAGCCAGTAAGTGTAGGGTTTTGTTTTCCAGGAGCCAAGGAATAGTTCAAAGAGAGTTGCAAGGATAGAGAAATAAATAACACTTAGGTTTCTGTTCCTTTTTAAGCTTAAAAAAATCTGTCTCCCCTTAAAGTCTTGAATGGGAAGTCACTTAAAGCTTCAATGAACATGCTGAATGAAGACTAAGTTTTACTTCTACAAGCAGCTGTTACAGTATTACAGAAGATCTAAGTGGTACAGATAAATAGACCAAACAGTGTAGACAATGACAGCACTATCCATTGTTTGACTAATCAAGAGTCAAATTAGAGGCTAGCATCACACATTCTGTAGCCATTAGTAAATAAATGCCAATCTTCTTCATTCTATCATTGTACTTGGCATGTTCTGGGAAGGAAGATGAATTAAATTCCTTCCTCAGAAGATTCACTAACTCTTGGACAATAAACGACTTGTCCCCCACCTGAGTTTCCAGTATAACAGCACTGAAGTGTACACATTATTCACCCTCCTCTCAAACCACACCACACATTTTAGTTCAAATGGCTAGCACTCATTACTAACAAAGAGAGTTCTTTTTTACAAAGACATGATTTACATCCTATAACTGAAGACTCATGGAATAATTCAAGTTGATAGAGGCATCAGGGAGTGATGTAATCCAAACTCCTAATGCAAACAGTGCCAAAACCAAGTTGCTCAGGACTTTACTCACTAGGGTCTTGAAATCCCCCAGATAAACAGCACAGTCTTTCTAGGTCTTCTGTTCCCGTGCTTGACTGCCTTCACAATAAAGCTATCTTCCTTGCGCCAAGTGAAGGCGTACGTTTCATATTTGCTTTGACAGACACCTTTTACAAATTTAAACATGTTTCAACAAAATCTGAAACAGAAGTTTAAAAAGTATGTCGCTTATAGTATCTGCAGTTTTTACCGTTCTCTGTACTGTCTGCAGGTAACCAAATACAGAACTGTTTAATTACAGACAAACCACTAGATGGAGCTCCTGACTCCAAACACCAGAGCCAGCTGAGACACTTGACAACCCAACCCCATACAACCATAAAAAAAAAAGAGACAAATAGCTGGTTACATCTAGGTTACCAATTTCAGTCTGAAGCCTTTCAGGAGATTGGACAACACATTTGCTGTTGTTAAAACTTTTTATACATAATACACCACTGGTTAGCTACTCTTTCAATATGAAATGGATTAAACTATTTCTACAGAGTGTTACTATGGTATTTCCAGTGGAATAGTTTTGTAGAGTAGGATATGTATATATATAGAATAAAAGGAAATTCATATCTCAGAGAAAAACAGTAAGTTACAGGAAGTCTGTAAACCTTATACTGGAGGCTAGATGTATTTTATATTCCAGACTAGATCTATTCATTAACCTGGCAGGCATATTAAATATTGCACCAACCTATATTTTTAAGTTGTCCTGCAGGTGAAACTCCCTGTACTTATACATACAGATTAGCATAATTAAGCAAGCAGTTAGGAACTGTTCAAAAGTAAATTAAGCAGTAGATTTTAATACAGAGTATCAAATGCAAGAATTTACTCCAAATACATTAGAATACCTATAAATTGCTCATCCAAACAAACAAGGAAGGTTTTTGGGGTGTGATGCTATTAAAGGCTATTAAATAAAACTAGCCAAAACAGCCAGCCTATAAAATTATGTACCGTGGTTTACTTAAGTGTTACAGGTGCACAGCACCTACAGATTAACATCAGTGCTGTTAGGATACAGACATTCCCTTCACTCTGAAGTAATTTTTTTGACAGTGCTTTGTTTAAACAAGCTTAAGACCCTAACTCCACTCACCACCACTGCGGGATAGGTACCCACATTAAAGCACTCAGAACAGCATGAATCCAGTCAGCTTACAGTACCATGGAAAAGAAAGCACGTGTTCCATTTGAAAAATTCCCTACAGCTTTCAGATATCAAAATCCCACGTAGAACATGGTCCCTAATAAGGTTTCAAAACCTACAGCATCTTTAATGACAGGCGAAGTGGCAAATGCTTGAAGAAACAGTAGCAGATTGAGATTTCAACCAAAATTGGTAGAAGGGGAGAGATCACTTGCAACAGTTGGCCAGCTTTCTTCACTCTCACACAGTATCTTGTTTTAACAAATAACCACCACACACAGCCCACCTCCTATCAGGTTGGAACATTTTTTAATACTAAATTCAGCTTCCCTACCAAACTAGTGAATCAGGGAGGGTAATACTGAAACAGAAACTGTAGATAAAAAGGACCATTACACAGCCAGGAGCAAGTAAAGCTTCTGTCCCTCTACTAAGGGGTTACAAGACTTCTCCAAAGCACGGTACACTGTGCGATCCTTCGGAATCAGGAAGAACGAGAAGATTGCTGTTCATTGCATGGTTCATGGGGCCAAAGCAGAGGAGATTCTGGAGAAGGGGTTAAAGGTGCGAGAATACGAGTTGAGGAAAAACAACTTCTCAGACACTGGGAACTTTGGCTTTGGAATCCAGGAACACATCGATCTGGGCATTAAATACGATCCCAGTATTGGTATCTATGGCTTGGACTTCTACGTGGTGCTGGGCAGGCCTGGCTTCAGCATTGCTGACAAGAAACGCAGGACCAGCAACATTGGAGCCAAGCACAGAATTGGAAAGGAAGAAGCCATGCGCTGGTTTCAGCAAAAGTACGATGGCATCATCCTTCCTGGGAAATGAACAGTTCCTGTTACCAAAAAAGTAAATAAATTTTTCTATGAAGTTATCTGCTCATAGCCGCCAAACACTGAGTTGGGCTTTTTTTTGAACTTGTTCACTTAAGTTCAATTAACTTCTGCCTCAGATCCTTATTTATTTGATAGGGAACAAAAACTTAAAGTTATTTAACTAATGGTCATCATCTGCACAGCTCATGGAAGTGTATGATGTGATTAAAGCAAAAAAATAATCTGAGAATCAACAACAGGAAGGCTAAGAACCTTCCTTCAGGTTGCTTAATAGCTATTGATTTTTTAAGTGAGCGCTCTAATATGTTTATTTTTTAAGGCAAAATTCTGATTAAACACTATAATAACAATTAATACAATCCTAAAAGATTAAGTTATTCTGCTTTAAACATATCTGGATGTTTCCTTATTAGTTATAGTTGTGCCACTAAGTTGAGATGCAACTAGTTGGCATTAAGCATACTGCACTTAGTCTTGTTTTATGAGAAAAGATCTGTAAGATCTAAGATCTGTCTACTCACATGATTTCCGTACTTCTTTGTTGAGTATAGTTCAGTGCTGATTGTTCCTTTGTTTCAAAGACACCCACAAGTTTTAATCAGCATTTTAGAACTTAGTGAAGCTTGTTAAGGAATTACTTAAGGTGCCTTTAATAGTTAAAAATCCAAAAGAACTGCAACATATAATCACCTTTCAGCAACAAGACAGTAGGCCTAACTGCCTTCATTTAACATTTATTCTGCATCACTGACCTAACTTACATTCCTATTCACAAAGAAACGCCATATTAACTTAGAGAAGTTTAATTGCATTCATCAATGCAAGACAAAAAAAGCATTTTACTCAAATGTTGCTTATGAGCAAGAACTGATATTGACACTCAAATGTCTTCTCAAAAAGAAAGTTCACTGTGCAGGGAGACTGGTCTTGAACTTAGATTTCACAGAATCATTTTATTTTCAGTGTTAGAGATAATAAACCTGTTTTTAGGACTTCAACAGATTTAATATATTGCATCAAATTAAGAGTTGCACCAATTGCTGCAGAGATTTTATTTTTTAACCATTTTCAAAACATAAGGATAAGCTTACCTTCAAGTTTAGCTCCATACTGGTATTTTCCACTACTGAAGTGTGGTAAGGAAAATATAAGTGAGCCCAATCCTAGCATAAATGCTGAGAAAGCAAGCCATCGTGGTTTGTGCCCTCTTTCTCCAAAGAAAGATATAAATAGAGACAATATACAAAAAGCAATGTCATAGCTTGCAGAAATTAAGCCAGTGAGGGAACTGTTCAACTCATAACGCTTCTCAATTGTTGAAACACTAATATTAACCAGGCCATTTACCACAATACCTAAAAAAAAAAAGAGAGATAATTAGTCAAAGATACTTAAATTTGATAGAATTGCAAGCATAAAGTTACCATTTTGTGATGGAAGGAATTAAAACTGATATATTTAAAGCTACATTTGAAGCTATTTATTAGCTTTAAAAACCTGGTGTATAGTGGATTGATACAGTGCCAACTTAAAGCCAACAAAACTCCATAGGACCTACTTAGTTTGTTCTCTCCTGTGGACATTAAAGATACAACACAAGTATTAACCCAGCAAAATACCATGCTTCAAACTCTATTCATGTATTGAGGTTCCAGATTCAGTTGGAAGCAGATACTTCAAACAGAATGACTCATAAGACAACATACAAATTAAAAGGTCTGCCCTGATTAGGCACAAGTAAACTCCAAAAAAAGGATCCAAAAGTAGAAGGAAATAGGATGCAATTGCCAGTGCATGTTTATACACACTGTTTTAACAAAAAGCATTTGTAGATACTTAACTTGAACCTCCCATCCTGCCTCACGTTCTGTTTGTATACAAAACACCAAGGAGTTCAACTTACAGGAATGTACTTTTTTAACAGTACCAAAAAGGCTTCTGTTTCAAGTGAAATGAATATCTGTACTTCTGAAGCTATTTCGGATAACTCCATGACAGTTTAATTAAAGTGTGGCCATAATAAAATATGTACCCTGGAAAAAAGTTAGAGAGTCTTGGACTCTCAGTTGCGAACAAAAAAGTCCTGTAATGTCATGATTGATGACCATCTCTTGTGACACAGGCCCTATAGTAGTTCTTCTTTCTAAAACTCAAACACAATTCTCTGTCATTGGAATGTTCTTGGAAGAACAGAACAGAAGGACAGATGACTGAGGACAGTAATGAATTTAAGTTAGTTTTCAACAATCATTGCACCATCCAGAAGTGCAACTAGAAAGGCTGAACTTCAGCAGACCTTCGTAGAGGGCTCTATGTATTTAACAAAAAATACTCCAAATCTGTGATCAAACAGCTGTTTTCTTTTCAGGGCAATCCCCACCATAACAAAACACTTCAGCTTTCTATAATGGGGAAGCTCATAACAGTCTAATTTTTCTAGTACCCTACTATGGCCTCTTTAAGGATGACAACTTCACCTGTCAGTCTGACTATCTGTCCTGGGTTAAGCTAGGTCAATAGTCACAAGAGGCTGGGAGGGGCCACAGCCAGGATAGCCAACTTGAACTACCCAAGGGGATGTTCAGTACCATACTGACATCACGCCCAGTATATAAGGAGAAGGGGGAGCCAGGGTATAGAGCTAGCCGGGGAAAGCACAGGCCAGGCAGGTGCCAGGTTCCAGGTGGTGAGCAGTTGCATTGTACATCACTTGGTTTAGAAATGATTTTGTTAATATTACTGTTACGACTGTTGTGTCTCCTCTCTCTGTTGCTTAACTAAACTGTCCTTATCTCAACCCAAAGGGTTTAGTTTTTTCTCCAGGCTCTACTTTCCATCCCACCACTGCATTCAGGGTGAGGGTGTGTGCAAGCAGACACACGGTGCTTCTCTGCTAGCTGGGCCTAAGTCACACCACCACACTTAAACTCATAAGGGATTAACAGAAGTATTCAGGTGTTCCTCCACTGACATTGTTTATACATTTGGCAGCTTTTAAAGAGCATTGACCAAAGAACAATACTAGCTTGAAGGAATGAACAAACAAGTTCTATCCCCATCTGCCAGCACTTCAAACATTTACTAAGGCCCTAAAGCATTCACATGAAGTAGGCGTTCTGTGTAACAAGTTGACTCCAGAACTAGAAGACAGTTTTTTTTACCTGTAGTTTAAATTGCCACCTTTAATTTACATCCTACAAGACATAAAAACTTGAGTTAGTTTTACTGGATGATTAGATTTCAGCTGTAAAAATGGTGATGCAATGAATGGCAGCATAATTTCTCCAATGCCATCTAGCAATTCATCACTCAAGTCCCTTCATGAAAATAAAACCTGGCTGATAACTCAATCTGAAAAACAAATCCCACAAGCCCATCTCAACACTTAAATAGTAGTATTGAAATTATTTAACTATTCTTATTCAAAGCCTTATTGTCCTGACACATCTGTTAGAACTTTAGGTACAGTGTGCACTGACCCACAAAATCCAGATTAATCATAAGCCAATTTCATTTGCTCTAACAAAACAAGTATTTTTTTTCTTCATCCATTTAACAAAAAAACTTGCCTTAGAGTTGTAAGTATGGTGGCTTTAATGCCATGGTTTGCAGACACACAAGTAAAAAAATTAAAACACAAAATAATGTAAAAGTCCTTTCAATAACAAATGTAATCAGAGTATTTTGTAAAATACTAGTGCTATCCAGAGTCTGACAGATTAGACTGAACCATTGTCAGACAGCAGCTCTGTTGCTTTGTTTAATAAAATTACTGACAAGGAATAAGCAGTCATTTTTGTACTTAAAAGAGTGAGGTAGCTTCTACCTTTCTTGCTACTACAGCTATGAACTGCAGCATATCTGGTTACTGTATTACAAGATACAATCATACATTTACGCAACTCTAAGTGCCATAGAGAAAGCAAGTATTAGTCATGTAACCATGTTCTACACTAAGAAGTGTTTTCTATTCTGGAAATACAGGTTTTACACGTACTTGAAACAGAAACAGCCAGAAGAGCTAAGTTTCACCTGGAATCTTCCGAGAAGCTGAAATACAGTGTGCCAGGTGCTAACAACACCACCTCCTTTTCTAGGGCAGCTAGAATATAACCTGGTGAATACCCACCTTCAGTTAGAGACACACACAGAAAAACATCTAGACACATGTAGCAGATCACTGCAGGCGATTACTATGTTCACTCATTCTGCAAGGAGTCTAGTATGACAATTTTTATACACCAGAAGTTCGTTAAGGATTACTTCATTATTCTTCAGCACATTGGGAAATAAACTTGACTAGAGGAAGATTAGCATTAGCAAGCTTTACAGATATATTTTTATCTTCCTTAGTGATGGCTTCTGTAATTTGGAGGGTGAATTACATAATTAGACCCAAAGCTAGAGTACAGTAGTAGCTCGCATAACTTCAAAATCCCAGTGTGTGTTTTGTGTGCTTTTATCTAACCTCTGAAGATGCAAGACCTGAACATTCCTGCAAAGTTTCACATGCAGCACTGAAATTCTTGTCTGAAAATGATTGGTTTTCTGCTTCCGAAAAAGAGTTGCAACTTGCATCTTCAGTGCCTGATTTCCTTTCTCTGATCTAGCCAACGTGAAGGTACTTGTTCAGAAAATCCAAGCAACACATCATTAAGAATAGCACAATAATAGCCATGCCTACATCAGCTTTCAAAAGAAGCATCAATAGTTTCCTTACATCAAGGCTCTAAATCTGAACTAGACTTGATAGGTGTCTCTCTGAGGTACCGGCATGCATCTACAGTTAGATAAGTGGACTGAGACCTGGCTAAGTGACATAACCAACAACCATAGTATCCTAAGGGGACAAAGATTCTTATGATACAAGACCTTTTTATCACTGGGAACCTATCCACCCTACTAGTAAGAGATAAGATCTAAAGAATACTGAATTCGTTATTCAGCTAAGCAGACAAGTAGATCAGCACAGCAAACTGGATTTTAAGAAATACTGCTATAGTAAACTTAGAACTGCTGGAAATATTCAAGACACTGTCTAATGTAACATAATCGGAAAGTTTCCGGTGTCAGATTCAGGGCATTTTAGGTTGCCTATCTGTATTCTTAACATACAAAAAATAAAACATGCATGATCTAAAGTCTTCCACTACTCAGCTGCCATTGAAATGCGTTATATAAGTTTTTCCACCCCTTCCTTTCTTTTTACTATTAGAGAAAATAAATTTGAGTTAACAGCTGGACAACTGCAACAGTATTCACTTCCTGATCCTACCAGCTGTAGAAGGGCCTTTGAAATACAAGCAAGGAACAGCAGGCTCTGCCCAAAACCATCTATTTAGTTATTTTCTAACACAATACATGTATGCAAAGAAAAGCTTCTAAACTGGTTGCAATCACAAATTGTTCACAGAAACACACACTGAGAAACACTAGCTCTTCTAAGAATTTCCCAAGCAACACAAGTAGCCGTCAGATCCTTCTAGGTTTTAAGCAGAACTTCCTGCTCATTTTTCCTCAGACTATCCGTTACCTCAATGTGGTTCCAGGAAGGAATACAGCCATACATATTCCGCATGTCTTTGGCATAGGCTGCCTGCTCTTCCAGCACTGAATCCCTTCTACATCTCTCACCACTGCTCTACAGAAGCCTCATCTTTTACAAGCAACGAGAATGAGCTTTAGAGGCTCACAATTTTCCAGAAAACAGTTTCCTTGTATAGTTAGTCCAATAAAGTTGAAGGGTTTTGAGCATCAATCCAAAAGCTCCATTTGAGGGATAAATATCTAAGATTTACAAACCTCAAGTCTGTACACTTGGTACACTAATGCTTCCTAGTCCTCACAGACGTTATTACTACTTTCTACGTCTAAGGCTTGCCAATGTTCTAACATTTTTCTAACCAAAAATACAGAGAAGACTATCTGAAGCTGAACAACAGAAACTAAGAGCAAGCTGAACTTCAAGATTCCCCCCCAAGGTTAAGTTAAGCCATTAGTTAAGTGTTAGAAAGATGGCTGCACTATGATCCACGCAACAAAACAAGATTTTTAAGTCATCTTAATTACCTAAGGTCCCACCCAACCATACCAAGGAACCATTTTAATTGGCAGGCAGGTAGCAAAGTACACACTAGGGCACTAGTTTTGTCTAGTGGTTTATAACTTGTGCTTTATTCCCTGTCTCATATGTCTCTTGTGAGGTGCATATGCAGCACTGTTTCCCTGTGTGCAATGGGGGCACATCACAGACAAGAACATAAAGCACAGGGCTACTAAGACCACAAACTCAGTGGTGGTCAAGAAGGTTAGGGGGTGAAAGGAGAAAAGGAGGAACTGATTGAAACACAGAGGGTAATACTGTATGAGCAACTTCCCTATCCAGGTCACTTTCTTCCCCTAGTGAAGCCACTACTATCACTTTTCAGCGACAGCACCAGATTCAGGGAGCCGGAGGAACCCTACATCCCCTTACCTACCACCGAAATCATCCACGCTCTTCCCCTGCCTTCCCAAGCTCCTGCCTGGCTTCGCCCTATCTCCAGGATGGAATGGAGAGCAAGGTCTGCCCAGGGCAGCAGAAGACCTACAAGGTCCAGGTTCTACAGAAAAGGTGGGAGAGGAGGGCAGCAAGCCTTTGGCTCTGGACAAGGTGTCAGAGACAGGTTACCTTGAAAGATAGCCAGGAAGCTGTAGGCAGCCAGGTAGCCCTCAGGGTTGTTGCAGAGCTGCAGAACCTTGGGGTTGCAGCGGCCCCAGCCGCAGGGTCCCTCCTCGGGGGCGCTGGCACCCGACGCGTCGGGGCTAGCCTGGCGCTGCCGGCCGGGGTCAGGCCTGGGGCTGGGCGGCTCAAACACCGGGTTCTCGATACCGCCACCGCCACCGCCACCGCCACCGCCACCGCCACCG
The DNA here is from genome assembly GCA_025345505.1 of Todiramphus chloris collaris. Taxonomy (NCBI): domain Eukaryota; kingdom Metazoa; phylum Chordata; class Aves; order Coraciiformes; family Alcedinidae; genus Todiramphus; species Todiramphus chloris. The sequence goes on from JANVCC010010369.1 coordinate 8,719,658, forward strand.
CCACCGCCACCGCCACCGCCACCGCCACCGCCACCGCCACCGCCGCCCTTCATGGCGCTACGAAGCCGCTGCTCAGCACCAACCGCAAGCGGCACTCGCGCCCAACTGCCCTGTTAAATACCGGGAGGGCGGGCCGGCCCCGCCGGGGGCAGGTGGCGGCGCTTTCCCCCTCCTTCCGAGGAGGGCGGGCGGCCCGCCCAGCCCCGCCTTCTCTCCCTCTCCTCCCTCTCCTCCCGAGCCCGCAGGGACCCCAGCGGTGCCGGTGAGGCTGAGCTGGCGCTGGGGAGGGGGCTGCAGTGGCCGCTGCCGGTGCCGCACAGCCCGGCCCTGCCCCTCGGCCGTCCGGTGAAGCGGCCTCTGCGGCCCCGGCCCGCGACTCTCTGCCGGCTGAGGCAGCGGTTCGCCCTCCAGAGCCCTGCCCCTTTCAGGAGCCCAAGCTGTTTCAGGGATGAGTGAAACAACACTTAAAGTCAGCTTTTCAGTGTTTGCTGAATGTGTTTGTCTATTCTGCTCCGATGAAACCCCACCTGGAGCAGCAGTTCTGCTCGGGAGCCCGCGGCACAGGAAGGACATGGACCTGTCGGAGTGGGACCAGCCGCAGAAATGGTCAGAGGGCTGGGACACCTCTCCTGTGAAGAACGTCTGGGAGAGTTGGAGTTGTTCAGCCTGGAGAAATGGAGGCACCGGGGAAACCTTATTGAGGCCTTTCAGTAATTAAATCATTTTAAATTAAATCACTTTTTATCAGGGCTTTTGCGATAGGACAAGGGGTAATGGTTTTAAACTAAAAGAGGTCGTGTTCAGACTAGATAGAAGGGAAGAAGTTGTTTGCAATGAGGGTGGTGAAACACTGGAACAGGTTGCCCAGAGAGGTGGTAGAAGCCGCAACCCTAGAAATATTCAAGGTCAGATTGGATGGGACTCTGAGCAACCTGATCTAGTTGAAAATGCCCCTGCTCACTGCAGGGAGGTTGGTTTAGTTGACCCTTAAAAGGTCCTTCCAACCCAAAATTTCCTGTATGTCAGATGTTAAATTATTCCACAACTTGATTTCTGATATTTTGGCACTGTCAATAACATCCTTCTCCACTGTGAAGTATTTTATCTCTACTATGATAGTTCTTTACACATAATTTTCTGTTATTTGCCCTAGGTCAGAATTCGCTCAAAGAATTTGTGAAAGAACAGTGTTACAGAATGGCAAAATGGTAGTGGTTGCAGGGGACCTCTAGAGATCATCCAGTCCAACCTCCCTGCCAAAGCAGGATCACCTAGGGCAGGTTGCAAAGGAATGCGTCCAGGTGGGTTTTGAAACTCTCTCTCTCCGGAGAAAGAGACTCAACAACCTCTATGAGCAGCCTGTTTCAGTGCTTCGTCACCCTCAGAGTAAAGAAGTTTTTCCTCACGTTTAGGTGGAACTCCTGTGTTCCAGTTTGTGCCCATTGTTCCTTGTCCTGTCACTGGGCACCACTGAAAAGAGGTGGGCCCCTTTTGACATCCACCCTTTAGGTTTTTATAAGCATGGATAAGATCCCCTCCCAGTCTTCTCTTCTTCAGGATGAATAGCCCCAGGTGTCTCAGCTTTTCCCCTGAGACAGATGCTCCAGTCCCCTAATCATCTTTGTACCTCTCTGTTGGACTCTCACCAATAGTTCTCAAGAGTCCAGTAGTTCCTGGTCTCTCTTGAACTGCCCAGAACTGGACATGGTACTCCAGACATGACCTCACCAGGGTAGAGTAGAAGGGGAGGAAAACCTCCCTTGACCTTCTGGTCACGCCCTTCTTACTGCACCCCAAACCTTAATGCACCCATACCTTTTTTAATGTGTGTCTGTTGTTGGTTTTGTTTGTTCGTTTGTTTTTTTTTTCCAGTGAAAGCCTTTGGTCTTGATATTTTATTTACTTTATGGTATTTAAAGATGCATTTAACACCTTTACCAAGTATATTTCCCTGTTTTTAAGAGGCATGTGTGTTGGGATATGTTAGCACTCAGAGCTGTAATAGAGTAAAAACTAGGAATTTAAAACATTAGTTATCCTTTCTCTTGATTCTCTTAATGATTTCGTATTTCTAATGAAATCTTAATTCCATTTAAGTCCTGACTATGTGTTTGTTTTAGAAATATTGTAGAGCCAGCGTTTTGATTGTCTGTGTGTAGTTTTCTAGTTCATTTCCAGTTCTTCCGTGGATCCCCTCTCCTCAGCACTAGTGAGGCCACACCTGGAGTACTGTATTCAAGTCTCCCTGGGACAAGAGAGAAATAATAGAGTCCATTGAAGGGTAATGCAATGGTGAAGGGACTGAACACCTCTCCCTTGAGGAAAGGCTGGGATTGCTGGGACTGATCAGCCTGGAGAAGTGCAGGCTCGCGATGAGGATCTTATCAGTGACTAAATATCCAAAGAAAGTATGCAGAGAAGACAGAGACAGGCTTTTTTCAGTGGTACCCAGTGAGGACCAGAGAAAATGGACGCAAAGTGAAACACAGGAGGTGTCAGCAGAGCATAAGGAAAAGTTTTTCCTCTGTGTTGGTGACTGAGCACTGGGACAGGTTGTACACAGAGGTATATAATTGGATAAATGTATAAATCCTGTATTTGTTGTTTCAATTTTCAGAAGTGTCTTAATCAAAGTATTTCAAACTGTTCTAGCCTTTTGCAGGAAGATTTTAGCATTAAGTGTAATAAAGCTGAAATTACACAATTCTGCTTCGTGTTTTGATTGATGCAGCATGAACTTGCCCGGGGTTTTTCAAGGATTTTCCCTCTTTCTAAATATATAAACTTCTGTTTCTTTAGGAGACTTAAGTCTGATTTCATTTACCAAATGTTATTTTCTTGGCAAAAAATAACGTTTCTGTGAGTGATTCTTGGACAGGTTCTTTTTTAACTGATGTGCTCAGTCATGATAATTATATATGTGAAACGTAAAAGCTGGAAAGTATTAATATGTATTACAAAACAGAGAACTTGTTCATGAAAATTGTTAACTGCTCAGAAGTCCACTCATTATTAGGTTGATCAAGTAGATTTAATTAACAGGATATATAAAAATAGATGTAAGGAAAGAAAACCCAAATCCTTTCTATGTTAGCTCTTACCAAATGCAGTAGCCAAATTATAAAGTTAAGCCAAACTAGCAAAGATCTTTTTGCAAAGATTCTCTAATAAGTGATTTATTAAACTGGGAAAGAAATGTTGATCTTCATCAAATGGTTTCTTTTTAGGAGAAATTATAGATAAAATGATGATTTTAGAGGTCCATAGCACATTAATTTCCACTATATATTAATTTATACATAGAATCATAAAGCAGGAGTTGTTTGGGAGAAAATAATACATTTCCATTTCTTAATTTCTGATTGAGGAATTGTATCTTCAAAATTTTAAAAGTTGCTCTCTATATATTTTAGTTTTGTACTAGATTTTTGTTTGGATTTTTGTAATGGGTAATGTAATAGCATAAGAAGATACCTGTTTTGGGGCACACAACTGAAATAGCCTGATCATTGTTACCTGTTTTACTGACCTGGTAGGGAAGCTGATGCTCTGAGAAAACAGAAGTAAGCCAAACTGATTGCTATCCATCAAATAAATCACGTTCATGTTTTTACATCATACGCTAAGTTACTAAAGTAGGTGATGTTAAATAAGCCTTGCAGAATGAAAGGGCTGCACTCAGCATAAGACTGAAAAAGCCCACCCTTATACTAAACCTATTTAACAGCCAAACCACAGTGACCAAAGAGCAATAGGGTGAAAAAGGGTCAGAGGGTTTCCAACTATTAGTAAATCACTGAACACAACAGGAGAGGGTATATCATCAGAAGTGGCAAGAGACATATCGCCAACAGGAATGAATGGGAAGATTTTGACGGATCTAGGGCCACTTCATGCTGTTGCCATGTTATGGGATCCAAGTTATCCAGTCAAGCTTGCTTGAATTCCCAATAGTTTCTAAAGCTCAGTCTTGCTCTGGGAAAAACAAACACATTTGGAAGTCTAATCAAGGAATTATTCTTAGTCCAATTGCAATGGTTTTAACATTTATAGTTCAAGTTAAAATGACAGGCACAGACTTCTAGTGTCAATCCCTTTGGTGTTACATTCAGACTTCCAGACTTTCTGGGTCTCAAGGTTGATGGCTTCAGTTTGGATTGTGAGAGAGAGTGTAGCAAGCATCATGAGTCTTCAGGCAGACCAAGTGAAATCCATACAAAGCCTGACAAGTCCTTAAGCCTGTTTCATCAGCTAGACACAAAGGCTGTGGCTTATTACAACCAATGGCAGCTGTATTTACTGAGCTAGAAAACCGCTATGCTCTTTTCACCTATGCAGCTTAGAAAAGGCTGTTGTAAAGGGAAGACCAGGAGAACAAGACAGCCTATGAACCTATCTGCTACTAGTTACCAACTCTCAGCTAGTGAGGATCAGCTAAGGAATGAGCTATCAGTCTGTGTCTGTCCTACTCATGTCTCCATAAAAAGTCTGAATTTTCCAGTTGAGACAGCAGCACGGACACATTGAGGTTGTGATACCTCAGAAGGCCTGAGGAAGCAAAAATCATGTCCAGACTAGCAGAAAGGTGTGAAGGTTATCAGTAGCACTAGACAGGACTGTCAAGGAGTAGGTTATCAGTAGCACTAGATAGGACTGTCAAGGAGTATCAGTTGTTTGAGAGACCAGGTAGCATAGCTGTTAAACTATCAGGAAGCAGCAAGGGGCAGGGTCTGCATAAAGGGCAGGGTGCCAGGAGCAAAGGGCAACAACACAATCAGCAGGGCAGGGGCCTTATCAGTTTCAGAAACCTCCCTCTGCATCCTCCTTTGGAACCCCAGACCTGTGGGCAGGGATGTGGGCAGATACCCCACCAAAGGTCAGGTCCTGTTAGTGCCCTGCCGGCCTTCAGACCTGAGATGGCTTAGGGTATGTCACCAGAAAAGAGTCAAACTCTCAGGAGTAACTGTGGATGTCTTAAAACTGAGAGGACATCCCTAGTGCTTTCTGGTTTAGCATCAAAAACACAGGATGGACTTTGGAAACCTGGCTGAGGGACTGTCATAACAAAAAGAATAGGGAAAATAATAGAAGCTGTTACAGAGGGCAAGAAAGTAAGTAGTGTCTGAGGCTTGGAGACAATGTAGATACATCACTGTTAGACTCCTGAACTTGATGGAGGTACATTCATGATTGGTCTTGTCAGATAGGAGCAGCACTTGCTGCTGTGGAAAGTCTGGGAAGCTAGGCACTGAGGACAGCAGCAAAGCAGACAGGGGGCCCTGAGCTTGATGCATGGGCATCCCTCACAAGGCTTCTCCCATCTCCTGCTTACACAGCTCTGCTCCCAGAGGCCTGGTCCAGGACAGCACATCTGAACCATGTCAAAGATGGCATGAGCACAGGCAAGGAAATCAGAGGAGGAATGGGTGGGAGAGAAGAGGGTGGTGCACTGTAACCGTATCCTAACTTATCCGATTAAGAAATAACTCATGCTCTGAATATTTCATCACATTTTCTTGGACTACATCACATTAAATAGCACCAGATGTGCATCTCTCCCACCTATTATATCTTTAGTTACTATTCTGTGTTTTTCTTCTTTTGATGCACACCATTGAATACATGGAATGACAAACACCTGGGGACACACAATTTTTTAACTAGGTCTGTTTCAATGTTCTATTTTATCTCCCAACTATAAGCTATTAGCAATATTAATTGAACCTTAGATAGTCTTCCAGTATTTCCAAGCATGCAGCTCATACCCATGCAGATGCAGAAGACTTAAGTAGCTGTTAAAATTCATTCTGACTTTAAAAATATTTCAGAATACTAGATTATTACCAAGGAGAAAGTGACAAACTGATTCCACTTAGAATATTCTCCTTGGAGGATGCTAGTCATATACCCATTCAAATTACTTTAGAGAGACAACACAACAGAAATGTTCTGGCAATTTGGAGCCATCTTAACTTGTCCCTGCTATTGTTCCATTATTTTTGTTACTGATGTTAGTTGTAACGATTACAACAAGTTATGCTAACACATGACCCAGCTGTGGAACCGGTGTGACACCAGACATTTTTTCACTTAACAATGACCTACTCTTCAGAAGCAAAGAATTTTAAATAAAATCCTGCTGAGAGATGTGTTCCTTGGGAACTATCCGTATAGTTCTTAACGCACCAGTTTCTGGGACGAGCATTTAAAGCACGTGAAAACCAGAGTATAACTATGATATAACTGTGCATTTGAAGCATATGTTTAAATGTGTAAATCCCTGTCCTGGTTTGAGTGAGAACAGAACTCATTCTGTTTTGCAATTTTACTTTTCATCTCGGTTCTTCTAATTAACTGCACGGTCTGAAGTCAGCAGCCTGTTTTCACAGACAGTGGCTGCTTCCAGCAGTGGTAACACCCCATGTTCAGAGTTACTACCAAGGATTGGTGTGCAGACCAAGGCCACTGCTGGGTCTTGTGTACCACATTGGGGGGTGCAGAAAGTGAAAGGCTGCACCCGCAGGCAGGAACGGACAGGACAGGGGACCCTGAACTGACCAGTGAGGGATTCCATCCCATATACGCCATATTCGGTTTAGAGCTGTGGGATCTGAAGGGTCTCTGGGCCCTTCTTCTCCCCTTTGGACTGCTTTGCCAGCTTTTGCCTGTCTTGGCTTGGGTCCTCTTTCGGTTCCTTCCTTGGAGCACCCAAGGAGGACTCTGTCCGTTCTGCCTTCGATCTGGTCTGCATGTTCCTGAACCCAGTACCAGAATCCAGCTCCTGAACACAGCTCCCGTCTGCTGCGGGGCCCAGTCTGGGACTGCCCCGGTGCCTGCTCAACAGCATCAGTGGTGACGGTGATGGAATTACCATCAGGGGGGTTGGGTTCCATACTGGTTCTGTATATATTTGCATATATTATAATTATTAATTTAATTTTCATTAAAGCTGTTCTAGTTTCCTTTTCCAATCGCTGTCTCTCTCCCTTATTCCCTTTCTCTTTCCCCTCTGGGGAGGGAGGGGGGTTAACAGAGAGCATCTGTTATAGGTCTAAGGGGCTGCCCTGACCCTAAACTGTAACAGATTTATTGCCGCCCAAAGTGGGGCACGATCAGAGCTCTGACAGATTGCCGAAATAGTTCAAATTCCAGTTCTCTCATTTCAGAGAGTATCACCTTTTTTCCTGAGTGTCTTTAAGAATTGGAAACTAAAACAGACTGCCTAAATGATGTCATTTCTTAGAGCAGTGTCCGTTCGTCTCTTTTTAGCATTTCTTTCAGAGTTAAATGCTGTACTGTTCCCTTATGTGCCGCATGCGTTATGTTACTCTTTGCTTGTTCTCACTGTTTATCTGAAAGCTCTCGGGCTTGGGCACTGGGCGAAAGCCTCTGCTTTCCTGTGGTGTTTATCTCTGATTTATGTTGCACTGAATTGGGCAGCGAGTGCGTCTCGGTACTACGGGCATTACACAGTGGATTTTATTACTAGGAATACTTTTGGTTTTATCTTGGGAATTTATACTGCTCCACACTATGTTAATCTGACTACACCGGAGTTTAGAACTCCAAATTGTGAGGACTATGGATATGGTTATTACCAAAAGATAATATCATTGCTATTAATTTCTAATATCTTCACTGTGTGGCATCAGATTAGTCATCAGTGCAGTAACACAGGTCGGGTAGCCACCAAAAAACATAGATTGCGTGCCGCTTCCCTGCGATGGTCCGTGATACACTCTGTATGCAGGAAACATGCTGCGACTGTTCAGTCTCCACAGGCCCCCCAACAAGCCCTGCTGCTGCTGCTGCTGCTCCTCCTGTTCTCAAAACAAGCGCTGCTGCTGCTCCAACTCCCACAACAAGCACTGGAGCTGTTCCAGCTCCAGCAGCAAAGCTGGCAGCTACACTGACAGCTACTGTGCCCACTCCCACTCAAACTGTACCTGTACAAGTTGCTCCTGTGAAGAAAAGAAAACAAACGAAACAGCCAAGTCCAGGAACAGATCAGGGAGATGGTCCTTCTCAAGCTGAATCTGAGTATGAGTCAGAACCAGATGCAAAGCCTGATGCCACTGCAACTGGAAAGAAACACCTAACAAAAACAGATCGCCCAGTGTGGTCAGATGACAGTGGAGCAGGCCCTTCTAAAGCAAACCCATCAGATGTGGAGTCATCAGATGCAGAGGGTACCATCAAATCTTTACCTATGAAGGAGCTGAGAAATCTGAGAAAGGACTATAGCCACCATGAAGGTGAGCCACTGATCACTCGGCTACTCTGATGCTGGGATACTGGGGACCACACCATCAAACTGAATGGCAGAGAAGCCAGGCAGCTGGGATTCCTGGTCAGAGATGGAGGCATTGATCAAGAGCCTGCAAGAAAGAGCAACACTATCAGTCTCTGGAGAAGACTCTTGTCAGCTGTGAAATCCAGGTACCCCTATAAGGAGGACATTGATTGCTGCCCAAGCAAACGGACCACCATGGAGAAAGGTATTAAGTACTTGAGAGAATTAGCTGTGTGACAGGTGATCTATGGTGACAGGCAAATAGTGAACCCTGATGCAATCCCGTGCCAGCGACCCATCTTGCAGAAGTTTGTGCGGAGTGCCCCACCAGCGTATTCCCACACATTGTCAACATTGGTCTGGGGAACAGACGATGAAGAGGTGCCAACTGTGACAGAAGTGGCCAAGAGAGCACGACAGTATGAAGACAATGTCTCTGGTCCTCTACGTGTCCGTGTATCAACCCTGGAGAGATCAGTTGAAAAACTGGTTGCAAAAATAGAGAGTATGGAGAACAGATCCTATTCATCCCCTGAGTGGACCCGTGTTGAAGCCACTAGGAGAATGCGCTCTTCTTCGAGACCAGCTAAACAGGAACAATACATGTCACGACCTACCCTGTGGTCTCTTCTCCGTGCCTTTGGAGAGAAAATGAGCAGATGGGATGGAAAACCTACCACTGCTCTACAGGCACGAGTACTCTACTTACAAGGTAAAACAAAGAGAGAATTCTTCCAGAAGGAAGGCTGCTCCAGTCCGCTATGAGCAGTCCTCTGGTCCAACTACATGGGCCTTAGGTCAAAACATGAGTAGGGGGAATGAAAATGTGATTCCTGTAATCAATAATAATCCTGTAAATAGTGTAAATCCTGTCAACGGTGTAATTCCTATGATCTACATGTACCCTGTTAACCAGATGAACCATGTAAACCCGGTGAACTTCACAAACCCAGTTACTAATTATGGACAATACCCTCGGAATTAGAGGGGCCATGCCTCCAGCCAGGTGGAGGAGAGGGACAACAGAGTTTACTGGACTGTGTGGATTCAATGGCCTGGCACATTAGAACCACAAAAGTATAAAGCCCTTGTAGATACTGGTGCACAGTGCACCCTATTGCCATAGAATCATAAAGGGACTGAATCTGTTACCATTACTGGAGTAACAGGAGGATCTCAAGAACTGACTGTAGTAGAGGCTGAAGTGAGTTTAACTGGGAATAAATGGGAAAAGCACCCTATAGTGACTGGTCCAGATGCTCTGTGCATCCTTGGCATAGGCTTCCTCAAGAAAGGGTATTATAAGGACCCAAAAGGGTATTCATGGGTCTTTGGTATAGCAGCTGTAGAGACTGAGGACAAGAAACAGCTGGCTGTCCTACCTAACCTTTCAGAGGAGTCTGTCGTTGTGGGTAAGATGAGAGTTGAGGATCAAAAGGTGCCAATTGCTACTGGAACGGTGCACCACAACAATATTGCACCAACTGAGACTTTGCAGCTCCTATCCAGAAGCTGATCCGTCAGCTAGAGAGTCAAGGGGTGGTCAGCAAAACTCGCTCACCCTTTAACAGCCCTATATGGCCAGTGCAGAAATCTAATGGGGAATGGAGATTAACAGTGGACTATCGTGGCAATGAGTGCTGTCATATCAGACATGTCAGAACTCCAGTATGGACTGGAGTCCAAGGCTGCTAAGTGGTATGCTACCATTTACATTGCTAATGCATTTTTCTCTGTTCCTATAGCACCAGAGTGTACGCCTCAGTTTGCTTTCACCTGGAGAGGTGTCCAATACACCTGGAATTGACTGCCCCAGGGGTGGAAACACAGCCCTACCATTTGCCATGGACTGGTCCATACTGCACTGGAGACAGGTGGAGCTCCAGAACACCTGCAATACGTTGATGACATCATCATATGGGGTAACACAGCTGAAGTAGCTTTTGAGAAAGGTAAGAAAATAATTTAAATCCTTTTAGACGCTGGTTTTGACATAAAAAGAAGCAAGGTCAAGGGACCTGCACGAGAGATCCAGTTTTTGGGAATCAAATGGCAAGATGGGCATCGCCAGATCCTGATGCATGTGGTTAACAGAATAACAGCAATGTCCCCCCCAGCTAACAGAAAAGAAACACAAACCTTCTTAGGTGCTGTGGGTTTCTGGAGAATGCACATTCCTGGTTACAGTCAGATTGTAAAACCTCTCTATGAAGTGATTAAAGAAAAACAATTTTAATTGGGGTCCTGAACAAAAACAGGCCTTTGAACAGATCAAACGAGAGATTGTACATGCAGTAGCCCTTGGGCCACTCCAAACAGGACAGGACATTAAAAATGTGCTCTATACAGGAATGTATATGCAGCTGGGAATAACGATCCTACCTGGAGCCTCTGGCAGAAAGCACCAGGGGAAACTCGAGGTCGACCCCTAGGATTTTGGAGTCGAGGATACAAAGGCTCCGAGGCCAACTATACTCCAACTGAAAAAGAAATATTGGCAGCATATGAAGGAGTTCGAGCTGCTTTGAAGTGATTGGTACTGAAGCACAGCTCCTCCTAGCACCACGGTTACCAGTCCCAAACTGGATCATGCCACCAATGCCACATGCAGTAAGTGGGCTGCATTAATCACACAAGAAAGCTGGAATAGGGAATCTCAGTCATCCAGGAATCTTAGAGGTGATCATGGATTGGCCAGAAGGTAAAGACTTTGGAATGCCACCAGAACAGGTGGTGACACGTGCTGAAGAAGCCCCACCATACAATCAGTTATCAGATAATGATAAGCAATATACTCTGTTTACTGATGGATCTTGCCGCCTTGTAGGAAACCATCGAAAGTGGAAAGCTGCTGTTTGGAGTCCCACACGATAAGTAGCAGGAGCAGCTGAGGGAGTAGGTGAATCAAGTCCGTTTGCAGAGGTAAAAGCCATCCAACTGGCCTTAGATATTGCTGAGCGAGAAAAGTGGCCAGTGCTCTATCTCTACACTGACTCATGGATGGCAGCAAATGCCTTGTGGGGATGGTTAAAACAGTGGAAGCAGAATAACTGGCAGCGCAGAGGTAAACCCATTTGGGCTGTCACACTGTGGCAAGACATTGCTGCTTGGGTAAAGAAATTAGTTTTAAGAGTCCGTCACGTGGATGCCCACGTACCTAAACATCGAGCCACTGAGGAACATCAAAACAACCAGCAAGTTGATCAGGCTGCTAAAGTGTTCCAGACAGACTTAGACTGGGAACATAAAGGTGAACTATTTTTAGCTCGGTGGGCTCATGATACTTCAGGACATCAGGGAAGAGATGCAACATACAGATGGGCACGTGACCGAGGGGTGGATTTAACCATGGACGCTATTGCACAGGTTATCCATGGCTGTGAAACATGCGCCACAATCAAACAAGCAAAACGGTTAAAATCTTTGTGGTGTGGGGGACGATAGTCCAAGTATACGTATGGGCAGGCCTGGCAGATTGATTACATCACACTGCCCCAAACCCACCAGAGTAAGCACCATGAGCTTACAATGGTGGAAGCAACCACTGGCTGGCTGGAAATCCATCCTGTATCTCACACCACTGCCCGGAACACCATCCTGGGCCTGGAAAAGCAGACCCTGTGGTGACATGGTACTCCAGAGAGAACTGAGTCTGACAATGGGACTCATTTCAAAAACAATCTCATAGACAATTGGGCCAAAGAGCATGGCATTGAGTGGGTGTATCACAGCCCCTATCATGCACCAGCCTCTGGGAAAATTGAACTATACAATGGACTGGTAAAAACTACTTTGAAAGCAATGGGAGGTGGAACCTTTAAAAACTGGGACAAACATTTAGCACAAGCCACCTGGTTAGTCAACACCAGAGGATCCATCAATCGAGCTGGTCCTGCTCAGTCAGACCCATTACACACAGTAGAAGGGGATAAAGTCCCTGTGGTGGATGAAAGGAATCTGTTGGGGGAAACTGTGTGGGTATTTCCTGCTTCGGGCAAAGGCAAACCCATTCGTGGGACTGCTTTCGCTCAAGGACCTGGAAGTACTTGGTGGGTGATGATGGAAGATGGTGAAGTACAGTGTGTACCTCAAGGAAGTTTAAATCTGGGTGAGAATACTCGATTCAAAGCTGTATATTAATTGCATAATACTAACAGTATTCAATAAGCGTCTTTCAGGATAACATCATGGTGATGACAGGAGCTAACCGCATCAAGTGGTGTCCAGTAACCTCCTGAGGTGAATCTGCAACCTGTGGACACGAACTGTGATGAATTCCATCTTTGAAAGACTATTGCAATGGATGGAAATCTACAAACATGAACTCAATGAACTTTTCTATAGAAAGTAATGATAACCTAGTGATGGGTATGATGTAAATGGTATGGAATAAGGGGTGGAATGTCCTGGTTTGAGTGAGAACATAACTAATTCTGTTTTGTAATTTTACTTTTCATCTCGTTTCTTCTAACTCACTGCACTGTCTGAAGTTAGCAGCCTGTTTTCACAGACAGTGTCTGCTTCTAGCAGTGATAACACCCCATGTTCAGAGTTACTACCAAGGATTGGTGTGCAGACCAAGGCCAGTGCTGGATCTTGTGTACCACACTGGGGGGTGCAGAAAGTGAAAGGCTGCACCTGCAGGGAGGAGCGGACAGGACAGGTGACTCTAAACGGACCAAGGAGGGATTCCATCCCATATAACTCATATTAGGTTTACAGCTGAAGGATCCGAAGGGTCTCTGGGCTCTTCTCTCCCCTCTTGGACTGCTTTGCCAGCTTTTGCCTGTCTTGGCTCGGGTCCTCTTTCGGTTCCTTCCTCAGAGCACCCAAGGAGGCCTCTGTCCCTTCTGCCTTCGATCCGATCTGCGTGTTCCTGAACCCAGTACCAGAATCCAGCTCCTGAACACAGCTCCTGTCTGCTGCGGGGCCCAGTCTGGGACTCCTCCAGTGCCTGCACGACATCAGTGGTGACAGTGATGGAATTACCATCAGGAGAGTTGGGTTCTATACTGGTTTTGTATATATTCATATATATTATAATTATTAATTTAATTTTCATTAAAGCTGTTCCAGTTTCCTTTTCTAATTGCTAAGTCTCTCTCCCTTATTCCCTTTCTCTTTCCTCTCTGAGGAGGGAGGGGGGTTAACAGCGATCGTCTGTTATAGGTCTAAGTAAGGGGCTGCCCTGACCCTAAACCGTGACAATCCCAAAAGAGAAGTTGTCCAGAAGAAAAGGAAATTTTCAAAACGTTTCTTAGGGTAGAAGTACAAATTCTGGTTCTCAGTTCAATTATGCTAGAAGTAGGTGTCCCAATGACTGGAGTTTTTTTAAAAGCCTGATGTAAGTATATCATCAGAATGAAAACCTGACAGTAGTGAAGCTGAAGATTAGCCTAACATTTACATGGCTAAGGAAGGATTTTTTTTTCCCTTTGACTACCTCCATTTCTCATACTTTATCCAATCTAATATTAACCTTGGCATCAATGGGACACCTGTGTGACTAGGAACATGACCATATTGACCATCAGGAACATGCCGAATTTCAGTTTCTTCAATATTATTCCATTAAGAAAACACCTCTATGTCTCTAGTAGCAGATAATGTGAGTGAAGAATAAATTCATTATGTGGAAATAGGAAAGTTAGATACCCCTAAAAATTTGTTAATTTTCAGGATTTGCTAGTTTAAGCCAGCTCTACGTTAAAAAAATAAAATAATAAAAAAATCTACAATATTACAAAATATAAAATAGTATACAATTTTATAAAGTTAATGTAAAATTATATGCCTTAAAACAGTTTCATCATCTAAATGTATTTTTATGGGATGGAACAAAAAAAGGTGCTGGTTTGTTCTGTGAAACTCATTATGGCATTTATTTTTCAAAGGCGGCATTACTGTAAGCCGTGTCGCATACGAAATCGTTTTAAATTTGATGCATAAATATAGCCTGCCCAGTTTAAAAGTTATGTGGTAATATGTAATCTTGTATCACAAATTGATTTAGCCATAAACATTAAGCTAAATCCACAGCACTAAACTCAGCAGTGCAATGAATGTTTAAAATGTTCACGAGAAAGTAAATACAGTAGTAGTTACAAAGAATAAATTTCTATTCAGTCAGTCACCTCATGGGTTTACAACTAACATTTAGTCTGTATAAATTTGAAGGCAGAATTCAAGGACAAAGGAGTTCAATGCATATAATATCTTTCAGTTATCTATTATCTGAATTTAATTCTATCTTTTAAAGGCTTAAGCACACCTTATGGTTCAAGGTAAATAATGCACTCAATAATAGCAGTGGTCATTACCCTGTGATATCAGCATAAATCAAAAGCGCAGGCATCGTGTCTCAACTGTGCTGTGAGTCAATAGTGTTTAGATCAGTATTGTGTTTCAGTCAGCTGCAAAGCAGTTGACCTGTTAAACTTGCAGTGGTGTGTTAAGAACTCGCCTGTGCTCCAGAAATCTGAGTGATGTGATTAACAGGAGAAACTGGTCTTTTCAGTACCTGTGTCCAGAGAAGACAATTTAACCACAACTTCATAAAACTTGCCACAACAAGAAAGAATAGCAGGATAGTAGGTTCCCTAGCACCTGCCAGTGACAGAGCAGTTTGGGAGCTTCAGTTCTAAGGCACAGGCCAAAGACAACCTTGAACATATTGCTGTATCAGGGCACTAGGGGAGGACAAAGAGTTTGGTTGTTTGATCAGTCAGAATTTTGGTATTGGAACTTAGGTTTAAAAAACTCAAACAAATTGCTGTTAATGGTATTAGAACATAGATTTAGTCCTTGATAATGAAAAGGAATGTAAAAAGCAATTCACGTGATGACATTTATGTGTTAGTGATCACGTAAGTAAAGCAAGAACTGCATATTATATTCTCATCCACACTTTTTAAAGTTTTATTTGGACATAAAGGAATGAAATTTATTCTTTCTCAGCTTTGACACTTATATTTTTAGAAACAGCAAATATTGTTGAGAAATGGGTTGTGCTAAAATGCCGAAAATTTAAAGTGATCTGCACAACGGTTACAAATTCCAACAGTGTTTGTGGCTCCAGCATCAGCAGGTAGTGCAGCTCCTCTTTGAAACATCGGGGGCAGCTGGACACTGTGATCGTATTATAGTTATTCCTTTATTACTATGTTTCACACTTGGTGCCTACAGTAAGATCAGTCATATATTTTGCTGGCCTAATGGTATTTTACCTTAATGTTTAAAGTTTGGTTTTGGTTTTGGTTGGGTTCTGGTTCTTGGCTTTTTTTTTTTGTGAGGGGGGGTTGCGCAGCGAGGGTGGTTGTATTTCAACTCACTGTAAGAACGACACTTTTAAAGATACTATTTCTGAAATTACGTTGCACTGTGAAATCAATAGTGTGACTGAAACCTCTTGCATAACAGAATACCTGTAAAATTCCTGTATTCATGTTGTTCAACAGAAACTGGCAGGTACTAGTCCTCAGCCACATTTTGGGAAAACACAGTTGAACTCATAAGCAAGGAACACAAAGGGATTCCTTGGCAAGAAAGAATGCTTTTCTTCCAACTATGAGTTTCTATTATTGTCTCCTTCTGACAACATTTCACGCTTAGGGCTAACTGCCTCTATGACAAAACTCGTGCTGGATCAAAAGGGTGTATCCAGTCCCAGTGATCATTCTAGATGAGGGAGATTTCCTGAGTTGCTACTAGAGAAGGTATGAAACTCTGAGTCACCCCTGACACAGATTATTTTACAAATATGCACAGTAAATTAGCCCATTTGTTTGCCCAGGTATAGGCCATCACTGAAATAATCTATTGCACTGACTGTATAAGCACTGAATGAATATTTCAACAGCTGTGTTTGTGCTAGCAGGTATGGAAAAGCAGACCAGTTCTTCAGCTGTCATTGCAGGCCCTGATCAGAGAAACTTAGAGCAGTGATACATCAACCCAGCACAGTTTGAGAGGTAGGCTGTTGAGGAAGTCTTCCATTTCTCTTTGGTGTTTCCTATCTTCTATTTCTTCTTCCAGGGTTTGGCAGAATCTTTATCTCTGAAAATATAAGTAACATACAAAGTTTTCTTTATTAACTGATACAGCTGCAGACACAGAAAAAGAAGACTTAATCAGCAATCTGCCCCTGACTACTTTAGTAGAAACACACATGGATGTCTGACTTTGGCTACATTTCTGAAATCATTCCTTCTTGGATCCTAAAGCACAGTGATTAGGGCTCACATGATGGTTTCCCAGTGTACTGTAGACATCACATTTACTTAACAGTATCTAACTTAACAGAAATACCATCTTTGGGGAAAGTTCCTGTTCAGTTTTGAGGTTCCCAAGACAGGTGTTTTAGTGAAACTAGCAGTAATTGTCCCAGTCTCTAGGCAATGAATTTACTAAAATACATGCCTTTCTGCCACTGCATGAAAATGAAATATCTAGAAGATTTTATTTAGGAGTTTGATATAAAATGTACAGCCGTAAAAAATATTTTACATTTATTATTGCCACTGTTGCATTTGATATTTTGTTTCATTTGATATTTCACATTTATTATTGTCACTGTTTCAATTGACAGATACTACTTTGCTACTATCATGTATTTTGCAAGAGTACTCAAAAAGTTATTAATTAAGTAGCACTTCCTAATATGGTGGGGGGGTTTTTAGGAAAAAAAAAAAAAAAAAAAAAAGGAAAAAAACCCCAACCAAACAAAAAAAAAACAACCCCAAAACACAACTGTGCAACATGTAATAATGCCATAATTGAAAGTAAACAAAAGGGCATGAGGACTTCGGGCATGACCCCATGATCTATTAAAACAAAGCACAGCAGCTTAACAAAAACATTTTCTCTTCTACTACTGCTTTCTGATACTTTTTTCCTTTGCTGCTGCTTCCTGGATTTTAGAATGAATTTATTGATGGAAACCCTTCCAGGGAGATGATGGAGCAACATGGGATGATTGTGATGGCCAGGGGAAGAAAAGATCTGTCAAGGCTCTGCCAGCAGCAGAAGGTAACATCCACATTATCTGGGCTCGCCTGCAGCCTTTTTGTCCTCCCTACTCTAATGGTTCTTCCGTGCCAGGGCCCAGCATGGGCCAGCAGTTCCCATGGGGCAAGAGTTGAGGATAATACGAAGCAGCCAGCACCCATACCATCACCTCAGTCAGGACCAGAGGGCACCATGGGTGTCCCCAGCACTGGGCATTGAGCACCTCCCTGGGCATGGGGATGGCTGCAGTGGGGTCCAGCTTGGCAGGGACTATGGATCAGCAGGACAGGGCTGTCTGATGGCCCCAGGGGACTCAGATGGGGTATTGGGCTGTGGGCAGGTATGAGGAGCTGCAGGGAGGTCGGTCTGGGACATTCAGGTCTGGCAGTGCCCTCAGGACACTGGCAGCTGGTATAAAGGTTAATAATACATAACTATTTTCAATAGAAGTCACTTATGATTACTTAAAGCTTTTTGAAGACCATTGTTATGGGAAAGTAAAAATTCAAGTGCTGTGTTTGCTTCATCTTTGTTGTGCCTGTCTTGGATCTTTATTGATTTGTGGAAGCATGAGCTCCTCCACTGAACTGAACTGGAGTTCAATTCAAGTTTGTATCTGGGCCTCTCTTTTTCTGTTTTCAGGAATTAGTAATTGCACAAGAGCTGGAACATTAAAATAGCAGTGAGACCAGACCGCTGCTTTCAGATGGCCTAGCAGCAAGGGAAACATTACTTTTTCCTGTTGGCATTTGCATGGATGGAAGCTCATTCTGTGAGTATAATGGAGTTTCCATTCACAAACAGAATTTCTATCCTCAGCAATTTCAGTAGCAACTGAGGAAAAAGATTAAAATGGAGAAACTGCATACTAAAGTTTCCCAGATTTCACAATCTGAAGTCTTCCAGACAGCTGTTATTTTTTCTGACAAATCTTTTAGCAAAATATGATATTAGTATTTTGTTAAGCAATGATTCATTGAGAAAGCTTTATTGACTTCATAAACTGCTCCTTGTTGCTAGCAGGATTGGAACTGAAGCTATTTATTTTACTGTAAGACAAGTTAATTTGTGGGGAAAAGGAAACTGTACAAGATGTATTGCTAAATTGGTTGCACTTAAAACAGGATTTCACTCCAAAATTAAGAGTCTATATATGCCTGAACTTCATTTTGTCTAACACCACTTCCTTTTCATCCACGTGGTGTGGGCAAGAGCAAATTCCTCATTTTTTCTCTGAAATCATCTCTGCTCCTATTCCAAGTTACACTGTTATTCTCACTTTCATCCAAAACTATGAGGAAAGGGTTGTTAATTTATCTCTTATCCTTCCTCATGTTCATGGATCGACTGACTGTAGTCCTTAGAAAATGTTGTTGACAAGATCATTTCCTGGCCTGTCAGTTAGACTATCACATTTATCTGAATAGCTCTTCTTGATTCTTCTTCTCTTCCTCACAAAAATGGATGTCTGGGGTTTTTTTGTATTATTATTTTCAGTTTATTTATTCTGATCTGTATTTAATCCCAGTCCTTCTTCTTTGTGTACTTATACTTCAAGCATATGTAAAGTTAATTAAGAATATATTGCACCATTCTTCTAGAAAAGGGGGGTGCTTAGTGTATTTTTAAGTGTTTTGCATGTTAATTTGAAAAGCTTACTACATTACTGATGAAATCACATTCTCAGCCTTTGCTGTTACTCTGGGAACCCAGCTACTGTGAAAAATAAAGAACATACTTCTTTTTATATATATATAAATTCTTTATATATATTCTTTATATATATAAATATATATATATACACATATAATTTGTATTCTTTAAGTAGATGTATTGGATATATTGCTTCTAACTTAAGTAGGATGGGAATTTATTTTGTAATTATTATGTGAACACTGTAAGACAATCCCTGTGCATTGTGCAGTCCTTACATGACAAGGAGTATATAGAATTCGTGAACATGCTAAAAACAAAATTCTGGAATAGTCTGGCTAAAGAATTTTGCTTGTGTCCTATATCATTGTATTTGGGATATCAAAACTTAGCCAGTATCATAGTTTAAACATTGTTGAGTCAATATAAAAATGTCCCACGGAAAACATATTGAAAATACTAGGTTTATATTTAATTTATTTTTTTTATTATTCTTAGGAGAAAAAAAAAAAATTAAATTTCTAGGAATACTAATTGTTGGATGAATAAAGGAATGTCTGTTGTTACCATAGCTTTCATAATTTTAGAACTGAAGTAAGAAATACAGAATCCAATATATTTACATATATACTCCGATTAATTCTGCTCTTCCTTTTACATGAATTAACGCCTGCAAATAGAAGCAGAAAGAGCAGTGTCACACAGATAACTACTGATTTACCATTTGCTATCTAATAGTCTGAATCATAACCAGGGTCATTTTAAAAAGAATACTAAGGTAAACATTTCAGAATGTGTGCCATGCACTGTTGTAAAGGAAGCTAACCTCATCTTGATGACTGACAAAAAAATAAATATTTTATTTTTACACTTAAATAACAATTTTTCAAACTTTAACATACTATTAGAGAAAGCAGTGAATCGTCAAGTACAAAATGACAGGCATGCTCCTGAGCAAGCTGCTAAGGATGCTCTGTCATAGGAAAACAATTCTTAGAGTAACTCAATAACTGCAAGCACAGGGAATCACTCATTCCTTCAGAACTGGGTTGTGCTATAAAGAGCTGCCCATTAATGCTGGAAATAAATTCTAAACTGTGTGTTTAGACAATGCAAATATCCTAATACTGGCAGCCTGCATACACTGCAGTTTGACTTTCCACAAAGTTAGGAAACTGACCTTCTTCCTCATGAAGGTCGGTATACGGCCACAGTGGTATGACGAACACAGAAAATAACACTTTTTCTATACACCAGCGGCCTATCTACTTCAATTATTCCACTTTATTCACATGAGGGAATGTGATGAAGTCAGGCTAGAGATCTCTAGTCTCACGTTTACTCTAGTTGACCAGTTTCCTGGCTGGGTGCCTTGGTCTGTGTAAGGCATTAAAGTCTCATATCGCACTCATGTATATCCATCTATTGGCTATTTAGTGCTGATCATAGGATTTTAGGCCCTTTTGCTGATCTTGAGACAATATGCTTCTTTTCTGAGGGCACTGAGTATAAGTAGGCAGTTACAACTTCAGGATTTTACAAGGCTCTGTCTTGTCATTCATATTAAATGCACACATTAATTTATAAAATGCCTAATAAAGACAGTTGGACAAACATTTTGATACTCTCAGGTGATAATGTTGTTCAGCTCTACACCTCTCTGTATCAGCTAATTCTCCTCAGCATTATCTAGCACAGACTAGTGCCTGAAATGTCAGTCCAGACAAGTAGTGGTAGGCTAGTTGGATTGTCAGTAGAAATAACATCCTTTTTTCTGAGGAAAAATACTCAGAAGTTGTTTTTTCATGTTTGTATATGGGTCTTGTTACGTACAACAATTATTTGTAGGTAACTGCTACAGACAGGAATACATGGTGAAAGAGATACCTTTCTCTTTAAGAAGAGCTGCAGCTGTGTCATTACTTAAGGCACATGATACATGCTGCATTTTGAAATATGTTATTATGAAGAATTTACTCATATGATTATTCATACCATCTCTGGTTAAAACACATTAATGTTTTGTCTGTTTCTGAACAGTGCTTGCATAATGTCAAGGATTTCTTTTTCCCACTCTGTACTTCCCCCCACTCCCAGTAATCAGGCTGGAGGTGGACAAGAGCCTGGATGGAGACACAGCCAGGAGAGATGACACCAACTGGCCAAAGGGATCATAGAATCATTAAGGTTGGAAACAACCTTCAAGATCATCAAGTACAACTGTCTACTAAATATTATCAAGACCACTAAACCATGTCCTTAAATGCCACATCTAGATGTTTTTTGAACACCTGGCTATTCCATACCCTATTATGTCAGGCTCAGCAATGAAAGCTGGATGTAGAGGAAGGAGGGGGGTGGTTTTGATTTCCAAGGTGTCCATCGCTGAGAGAGTGGCTGAGCATCAGTCTTCTTGTGGGAGGTGGTGATTGCCTTTCTATCACATGCCTTTCCATCCATTTTTTCTTTCCTTTTTTGTCACCTATTAAATTGTCTTTATCTTGATCCATGAGTTTTCTTGCTTTTGTTCTGCCTATTCCCTTCCCTCTCTCACAGGGCAAGAGAAGTGAATAGCTGTGTGGGTGCTTGGCTTCTGAATGAGGTTAACCCACCACACAAAGAAAAAAAAAATAAAAGTTTTCCATAGATTCCATGGTTCCAGTTGGATCTTGGATGAAATTTATGTTAAGTGTATTGATCCAGATAGCACCCAGTTGTTTTGAATCTTACTACTTCAGGTGGAAGCACACTACAGAGTTCTTGCAAAGCCATAACTAAGTCACTAAGCTTACTGCCTACACATTGAGAGAGCTGACTGTTAGTCATCTCAGATAAAAAGTTTCATCAGATCTCTGCAGAGATTTTTACAATCACTGTAAAACTGTCTTTGTGAAGATACTTTTTATTACCCAGATATGTTTTTTTTTTCTTTTTTATTACAGTGATTCTGTAGCAAAACCAGCAGTGTGAAGAGGAAAAAAAACAAAAGTCATGTTTTTTTTAACAAGAGAGGCAATCTTTTGGGCAAAATGATACATTTCTATCCAAGATATTTAATGAAGTTGTGTATTTTTCCCAGACAAAACATTTGCTATAAGGTGAAGTAATTACTTAATGCTGTTTAAAGAACAGAGATAAATCTGTCAAGATGCAAAATATATTCAAGACTTTTTTTTTTTTTTGGTGCACTAAAAGGAACAGGTCACTGGAACTGGAACTGGAACTAATTTTGGCAGTTAATACTTCCTCTTTGCTTTATCTGGACTCAAATTAACTTTGAATGTTAGACCAGGCTTCTATCTATGTAAAATACTTAGGCAGGTCTTTTTTTTCAGATTTTATAGGAGAAAAATAAGAAAAATCCCTAAAGGAAATATGGTTTTTTTAGGCCAAAATGTATTTAGAAGTATCTTTGCAAAAATTAATATTTATTACAACAAAAAATATTTCTATCACAGCTTCATGTTTCTGTTACAAGAGTTTTGGTAGAAAATCTTAGCTAGTCCTCGATTCATTACTGACTTCAATGGGAAGTCGCTTCTCTTCATAATTGCTTACTTCTCCTCTTTATACAATTAATATGGAGTCTATGTATATTCTGCAAAATGGAAAAAATTAAACCATGACCTAAAATGTTAATGTAAATAGCAAAAGCCTTACTTTTAACTCATTTTCTTTTCATTCTGAAATGGTAAATTATAGTGCATCACCCAAGACAATTTCATGTGTCTAGTTGTTTATTTTATGCTATAGACTATAATACATGTGAGTTCATAACACGTAAAAAACCACTATCTTAGCATTTGATAATAATCAAATTCTTCATAAACTAGCAAGAAAGTTTCTGTCAGCCACCCTCCTACCTTCCAGCTGCCTGATCTTTTCAGACAAGTATTGTGTGGACCAAGACATGAAAGGGATGAGTGATGAATTTTTTTGTTTATTCACATGCTGCTCTAAGATACATCCTCCTCAGAAATATTTGAGCATATTAAATGACCTTTGTAGTTTGTGACGTGGTGACAAACAATGAATGAGGAAGTTAAGTCGTCAAGGAAACTACATGAAAAATATTCTACCACCACTAAAATCTAGCTTCTTTCTACCCGCAATGCGATGATATAGCATTCTTGACTATAGCACGTAGTCAGGAATGACCCTAAGACAGACAACAAGGCAACTATTTTCTGCCAAAAACAGAAAACAAAGCAGTACACATGCAATCTACCCCACTTCAAAAAAAAAAAAACAAACAAAAAAACCCAAAACAGAAACAGAGTTTAACTTAGACCATCTTTTTGAATGAAAATCCATATTCACGAACAGTCTTTGTAGGTAAGGCTGGACCTGCCATATGTTTTTATTGAAAAAATTAACTCCAGCCCTACATAATAGAACTGAAAGTGATTATGGACTACTGAATCATGGTGTGCAAGAAAAAGAGTGGTCAGTTTTGTAATCCTGAGTCTTGTCATAGCAAATATGAGGAAATAATGAAACAGGTCTCTTGCAAAATTACTTGTAGTACACCAGAAACGTCCTGGTTACTTCTACCTGTTTAGCAGTACAGTATCCCATTTTCCATTCACAGGGAACAAATTCACAGATTCTCAGAATCATTAGAATGAAACCTTGCAGGACAAAGAAGACTTGATTTGGAGAAGCTAAAGAGATCTTAGAGAGTCCTCACTTGCTTTTGCTAACAAGAAAGTTTAGTTATGGATAGAAATAACTGTCAGGAAGGAAGTTTTGTAAATTGGTATATGGAGCCAGATTTAAATTAAGTGTTCCTTTTTCAGCACATAAAGAACTGGGTGGGGGGGAGGGGGTGGGGGGCGGAGAGAGAAGGGGGGAAGAATTAGTCATTTTCAAATACAATGTAATATTTCAGGTTTCATAAACTTTCTGAAAGTACTCTGTGGTCTCTTTTATTTGTAGAGAATATGATCATTATAATTACATGACAGAGCTAGAATCTAGAGCTCTTAGTATACAGGAGAACTGTAAGAGAATACAAAATAATCATGATATATTGGAGAACTTATTTGAAAAAATGGATGAAATTTCAAAGCAGGCTGAAAAAATTTAACTTCAAGCACTTTGAAATTGGCATCTGCACAAATACAGAATGTGAGACAGACACTTGGGCAACAGTTTCCTAGAGCAGCATGTGAGTTCATAGTGGTTTGTAAAGCTGACCATATTAAAGTAGTGCCATATAGTTGGAAAAGAAAGAATACTGGCTCAATAGAAAGAAGCAGAAGCTTTAAGAACATGAAGTGGTCTTTTCTTTCTGTACTGCAGTAGTAAGGTATTTGTGCATTGATAGGGCATTTTGGCACCATGCTTCAGGGGACATGTGGACCAATAATGATGAGAGCTACAGAGGTGTCCAAAGGCCTAGTCATCATGATCAGGAAGGATGAGGAAGTTCTTGGAAACAGCTAAGGGATGATTTGATACTGAAACTGGATTAAGGGGGAACAGACAAGATTAAAAAGATGGAAATGTATATCAAGAGTGTCACAAGCCCGCCCCTAGCGGGGCCAGGCTTTCTGTATTCCATATGGATATTCAGGTGTGAGAAATTTTCTAGCAACTATTCCATAGTTGCTAGAAAATTTCCTTAATATTACATTCTTCCATAGATTTACTACGGAAAGAAATAATCCAGCCTATGACAGGGGTCTTGTAGGGTCTCAGACACATACATTCTTTTCATATCTATTTTTCCTTTTACTAGTTACCTCATTACAAGAACATCAATAAAATGATTTGACAACAAAAAGCATCTGGGTGGAATTTTGGCAATGTTATGACACAGTAGGGCTTGAACTCCACTTTGGGATGCCTGTTAATCACAGATAGAACATAAATTTCATTACATTCTAGAAATGTTTCTAATCAGTTCACAGTGGCATCTAGGGAGCACTGCAAATTGCAGTGATGAAAATGTGTCATACCTGGGGTGGCCAAACTGATATGAAATATCCTAAGGAAAAAAGATTCTCAGCCTCATTCTGATGTGAAGTTCAAAGTATGTCAAAGAGCACTAGAAGGTCCAGTTAGTTTCAAAGACAAGTAGTTCCAATGAAAATCTAGCATGTGTATCTTTGTCAAGATTTGTGCTACCCGTGATGCCTACGCCAAAGACATCCTTGCCAAAATTTTCCTTTTAGCTTACACATGTCAAAGAAGCAAGATGTAGCTTAACCTAGTTTTATAAACTTAACTCTGTGCTCTGTATTTCCTGGTTTTGTTTTGGTTTTGGTTTTTTTTTTTTTTTTTTTGCAGTAGATCTTACAGATTACTCTTTATCTGAAGATTGCTTAAATTTTTGTTTTAACGCAACATTTTGCAGCTGTTACCAGTATCTTGTGAGAGCTGAGGTAACAGCGTCGAACTGTAACAGAATGGCATGCATGGAGAGGTAGAGAAAGGACAAGAGAAGAAAAAAGGGAATATTTGGTGCACAATTATATAGGATGTGACAAAGAACGTGTATGGATTGTTTTTGCATTTTCTTTACTTACCACAAGATGGCATCAATTAGTTTTTACTGTCTAGAGACTCTCCACTACAGAATTATGTGGTCCACCGGTTTGGGGAATACATTAAAAGGTGGAATTTTTGTGTATTTTTCTAATAATGCAAAATATCTCAAAATTAGCGATGTAATATGAAGTAAATGAGTCAAACGAACTACTTGGAGAGGTCTGTATGTAAAATGGTTTCCAAAAATGTGAGCATAAGAAACCAGATGTTATAATTTTTCAGGTTTATGCTGCTTATCAGTTATCAGTACTGCCCTAACGGATATGTTACTGGATATGGATAAATGTTCAAATGAACATTTGTTCAAATGAACATATTCAGGAACAGAAGTGTTGTTTTATTGTCCTGGTCCAAAGCAAGTTCACCAAAATTTTCAGAAAATAGCTTCATCTGAGTTCAAATGCACCTCCAGATATCCTGAAGCTGCAAATGAATTCTATATTTTAAAAAATTATTTTGCTGGCTTATCTTTGAAAGTTTAAATTTCTTTCAACAGACCTTTCTTGGGCTAGAAGTACACACATGTAACCTACTGAACTCGACAGACCAAGAGCAATGGATACAGAGGAATGTTTTTGAGAGTAACACCTGTCACAAAATCATTTCTTTGAGGGGTGTATTAGAAAAGCAAAAATGCTGATGTAAGCCTGAGAGATAAAAATAGAAAGGAAACTGTTAGAAGTTTCTGGGCAACAGGAACTATTTCAGTTGGTTTAAATAATGGTACTAATATTTCAGAGTTTATCCATATCTCAAGACTCAGAAATGCCCACATATAACACTTAAATTGTATTGTTCAAACTGTTGCAAAATATTAGCAGGGACTGACCATCCATGATAGGCTTGGTATTTACTCAGCCTTCAAAGATACAACTAATCTGTAACACAGGAATAATACGTGGAATCATTACTTCCATTGTAAAAGGGAATAATAAGGAAACTCCTCTAGAAATTTCTTTACAAACTTTAAAGAATGTTTTTTATCATGAAGAGAAGGGTTGGTTTTGTTGATAGATCAAGCATCTGAAAGCAGATGTCTGAATATTATGCACTATGTTAGCTGTTTTCAGAAGAAGCTACATCCTCTCCTTTAATATCATTTACAACTGCTACAGATATTATAATTGTGCAATATTGGGGTGTTTTGCTTCTCCTTAGCTGTGTGAAACAGTGATTCTGGTTTCTTTGTCCTGACAACTGCATTAATGAAAATAAGAATATCTCATTTGAAGTCAGGGTTGCTGTAGTGATACAGAAGTGAAAGGAGACTTAGACTGTTAACAGACAGTATCTAAGAGCTCTTCAGTGATTTACATGTTCTTAGACAAAACCAGGAATATTCCCACACCCCTTTTATATGCTTCCATTTCTTATGGCTATAATTTTAATTAAATTTTTATTTTAATAAAAAAATATTTTTCCTATTATTATTGTTGTTGTTGTTGTTGTAATAAGAGAGCCTTGTTTATTCTAAGGTTAGATCTTTGGACAGTACTGGTTGCTGCAAACTGGCTCCAGTTTGAAAAGCCTGCAATTCTGAAATCCAGCACCAACCTTTGTATTGCATATTACAGATTAAGCAAGGGAGAGTCTTCAAATAATAGACCTATCTGCTGCACAGTATCTCAGAACAAGCTCTCAAAATTGATATCCTGGATAAGGGGATGAAATGACTCACACTGCAAAAAAAGAAAATCTGTGGATGATTCTTTGGATATCTACTAAGGAACAAAAGGCTCAGCATGAGAAGTAGGACAAAAGAACAGAAGACAGGAGACTGACTGACAGAAGATTTGGAAGCTTGTGATGTCTGTGACTAACATAACTGCCATTTTCAGGTGAATTAGTGCACATATCTTCTACACTTTAGACAGACATGTACTAAATGACAACACAGAATTACCTTTATTTATTGACTATTAGTGCACTTAGAAGTATCTGCATGAGTAAGCAAACGTATTTCTCAAAATTGTTTATATCTTTGGAGAGATTTAACTACAGCAATTCACCACTGGAATTTTTTTTTTTTTTTTTTCAGCAAGTGACAAGGGAGACAGAATAAGAGAGGGAAATTAATGTCTGGCAGTTATAAGTAACTTTTTAGTGGAAGAAAAACCTCTTCAGTTGTGGCTCTATTTTGAAATTAATTAGTGTTAAAGATTCTGTACATGTTTTTTCTGATTGAAAATATTTTCCGTTAACCTGAGATGGTAACACCTTGTATAACTGGCATTAGATTTTGACAATGTAGGGCAATTCATAATATAAATAAAGACCATTTTTAACTAGTGGGTCAAAGCAAATGTTGCAGTTACTTAGATCATGTGATCTCACCTTTTACTGTAATAAATACTGTGTTACCTCATTTGTTTAACATGAAAAGAACTTAGCTGTCAACTGAAGTCCAAGTTGAAACAGAAAACATAATTGTAATTCTTTCAGTTAAATAGTTGGTGGAATGCAATGGTTTTGTTCTGTCTAGATGAGTGAGGTCAATAGATTGTTGTTCTTCTGGCAAAATACTCTGTATTATTGGAAACAATATAAAAATGAAAAACAAGTGAAAAATATATTCACAGAAAAATCAATTCCTGTATGTTGGATTTGGTTCTTTACCTTGTAAAGCTGGTAGAAGTATTTCCATTGCTTTTGGTAACACCAGGACTGGGTCCACTGTGGTAGTGAATAACAAGTTACTCAAGAGAGGAGCAAATAGCAGTTTTGACTTAAAGAGGCTGACACTTTGAATTACAGGGTCATTCATGCAGTTCACCTTGAAAACAGGACAAATGCAACATTTACCATCAGCGTCCATGCAATATTTTAATTAAGGAATAATGTAATTTGCATACAATTCTGTCCCACCATAACAGTCATCTGTTTCTGAATGGAAGCCAAGAAAACAAAACAATCACTGAACATAAACACTGAAATGCAAATGTTTCTGAAGAGTATTTATCTTTGGGATGTCATGTCATTTCATTTCAGCTGTTTTGGTTAGAGCGGGTGGTTAAAAAATTAAATAGATCAGTAAACATGGATCATGGTGACAATTGTTTACTGATAACCAGAATTCCCACAGGAAGGAAATTCTTCCATATTATTTGTTGCAGAGAGAGTCTTTTCTTCTTCAAATAGAAGTAGTAAGTTCTGACCCTTGACCTCAAGATGTCCTGAAGGCTGTTTTCCTTTGAAGAAAGCTTTTGTCATTTTCCTAGGGTTATTTGCAGCTCTGATCTACAGCCTTGCAACATAGCTGCATACAGCATCTCCTCATTTGCTTTAACTAAAATGGCACCACATGAGTCTGCTTTATTATTTATGTAGGTCAGATGTTTAAGAGGCTCCACTGTAAACAGGGACGCAACTGCGTGGCAAATACTTTCCAGTAAGTTTCCAGAGTTTCTTCTCTATGTAATTTAACTGTTCAGTAAATGACTTTCAGGTTCAATATGATTTACATTTGTTTATATTGCTATGTCTCTATTGAAACAAAGGTCTCAAATTTACCCATACATAAGGCTGGTATTCAAGAATCTGGATATTAGTCATGAATTATACTACTGAATCTTCTTGCTTGATAATAAATTTTGGCAACTGCCATGAAAGCAAATAATAGAGTGGAAGACAAACACCTCTTCATAGGCATACGAAGAACTGGAACAAAAAGTAGTTTGGCCTGCTGATTTGTTCTTACCATCAAAATGCTTGATTTAAAGCATACAAATAAGAAGTGGGTATCTATCTCTTTTCGGCTTTCTTCAAAAATCTTTGAGGCTTCATTTTTTCTATAGTCAGTGACAATAGCCTGACATTAGAAAATCCTTTCAAAGGAAAGAAAGTTAAATATTTTAACATAGCTGTAAGGAAAACATTGCTTATGTCACATTGCTTATGAAAAATATTCATGGCCAGATTTGCAAGGCTGCAACAATCTTCATATGAAAGAGATGTAATATTATTTTAGCTTAGATGCTTGCAGGTAAACTGAACAGATCTCTGATACATATTGCTATGTGAAACAATCTCTCTTTGGAAGAAGTGTTTGTAATCTCGTTATGAATTCAGTGGGAGTTTTGCACAGTGGGCCCAGGTTTGCATCTTTAACAGATTTACCATTCACAATTGTAAGGGTACGAGGTTATTTTTATAAAATAAACCCAGGACTTGCCCTTTTGTACCTATTTTCATTGCATAACTGTTCCTAGTGCCAGAAATTCGTGTGTAACATGAGTAAAGTGGAAAGCTACATGTTGAAGTTTTTACTTCGAATAAACTCAGATGCTTTTTAAAGGATTACCTTCAGATTGAAAACGATGAATATGTTTTTAATAGCTTTCAAAACATATTTTTATAGCCTTGTTCTAGAATTCTTGTAAAATAAGAAAGATTCAGTATTCAGAAAGAAAAAATAAATAACCATGAGGAACATTTTTCCATTCTTATTTATGATTGCTTTGAAAGATACAAACGAGATGTGTAGAAACTCCACTGGCCTTGATTTTTCACTTGCACTATGACTTTTTCCATCATACTTACAGTACCCAAGCCCTTCAAAATAGAAATAAGTGAACAGAGGGGATCAAAAAGTTCTTCATGTAAATGAAAATCAGGTTTACTGAGTTCAAAGAAAGCTCAGGAAAATTAACCCTAGAATAAAAAAAGTTGAGTGCATTCTCCTGAAGTAAACGTTAATTTCACAGGGGAGGGAACTTTCAAATGAGACCCCAAACCTCAAGGCAGAGGAAGCCAAACATGAGCTCAGTCAGGTATCACTGCAACACATGAGTTACTCTAAAGCAGTCCCCAGTTCCCTACCTGCGTCTATTGATTTTACTGCCACAGATTTTTTTCTGTTGTTCAGTGTTTTAGATGGTGTTTTTTTTTCTTTTCACATAATTAGCAAGATCTTGCTTTGAATCACATCTGAAAGAACTTGTATTCAAAGAGTATTCAATTCATTGAGGCATTAAATGCATTCCTGACTGCACTGTTCTCAAAAATGTAATGATACCAGACAGTCACACAGGGGAAACACATACAAAGTTCAGAAGGAAACTTCTTTTTGCTTTCCATGAAAGGTCTGAACACAGAGCAAGTGGCAAGTGTTATTAATTGCCTGAGTGTTCATTAACTCTTTGAGAAAAAAATACAGTTTAGGATTAAGGGGAATTTATTATGGAATTAGCCACCAGACCAAATAATGATCAGCAAGTATCCAAGAAACATCAGTGCAAAAATGGACACAACTTTCAATAATTTCTTAAGGAAATGTTACTGAGGCTGACAGGCAAACTACTTCAGTTGCATATAAATTGGCTGTCTTACCTCTGAATTTGGACTGTCCTTTTCACTTTAAGCCTCAGATCAGAAGGAAGCCATATTAGATAGTAATTAAAACTCAAACATTATCAAGGACTGTGGGAGAAACTAGGAATATTAAAAAAACTCAGTGATCCTGACCTAAAGCAAAACCATCAAGGTTTATTGGCATGCTTTTTTTTTTTTTTTTTTTTTTTTCCTTCTTTTTAAGAGCATAAAAATGCTACATAAACCTCTACAAAGCTCCCGGAAACAGGCAAAAAAACCATTACCTCACTGAACCTGACTTTGGCAAATCTTAGCTTTCAAAATAAGTGAAAATTAGAGCATTATCATTGGAAGTTTGATATCCGCTACAGGATGTAGCTTCATACATTCATGTATACCTGTGCTTGGGGAAAGGTTTACCTAAAATAATAGCAAAGACATTCAGAATGGTTTATTTAATGAAATTTTGCCAACCATTTCATAAGGTATACTTACTATATATTCCTA
The DNA here is from genome assembly GCA_025345505.1 of Todiramphus chloris collaris. NCBI lineage: Eukaryota > Metazoa > Chordata > Aves > Coraciiformes > Alcedinidae > Todiramphus > Todiramphus chloris. The sequence goes on from JANVCC010010369.1 coordinate 8,750,982, forward strand.
GCAATAGCATTCCATATTTCTGAAAAAGTCTTGGACTCTGCTCCTCTCTTATGAAAATAAAACATAGCAAGTGTCCTTTAGGAGGCATATGGTATACATTCTCACACAGGCAACAGATTTTATTATTAATTTGTTTTTGCCATCTCCTTGGTGAATCCAAACTCTGTAATAAGCTACTCACAATTTTCTAGGAGTCAGATAAATCATTTATGCTCTCAAAAATGAACTTTAGTGGTATGAAAATAATAAAATCACAGGTGAAATGAAGGGCCTATTTCAGTATTATCAGACAGCCCAGAAAGCCAACCATAACCTGGACTGCATCAGAAGAAGTATGGTCAGCAGGTTGAGGGAGGTGATTCTCTCCTTCTACTCTTCTCTCATGAGACCTCACCTGCATCCAGCTCTGGAGCCCCCTACACCAGAGGGTCATGGACCTGTTGGAGAAAGTCCAGAGGAGGGTCATGAAGATGATGAGAGGGCTGAAACACTTTTCTTATGAGGACAGGCTGAGAGAGTTGGGGTCGTTCAGCCTGGAGAAGAGAAGGCTTCAAGGAGACCTTATTACAGCCTTCCAGGATCTGAAGGAGGCCTACAAGAAAGCTGGGGAGGGACTTTTTATGAGAGGATGAGGCGATATGGCTTCAAACTGGAAGAGGGTAAATTTAGATTAGAAATTAAGAAGTTTTTCACTCTGAGAGTGGTGAAACACTGGAAGAGATTGCCCAAGGAAGTTGTAGTTGCTCCATCACTGGATGTATTCAAGACCAGATTGGATGGGGCTTCAAGCAACCTAGCCTAGTGTGAGGTGTCCCTGCCAGTTGCAGAGGGTTAAAGATGATCTTTAAGGTCCCTTTAAACACAAACTATCCTATGGTTCTATTACAATCTGCCTATTTTAAAGAGGCACCAGTCTGTATATATCCTTGCAAAAAGGGAAATTAATTTAAGATTAGTAAATAGTTTAAAGAAAAATCTCAGAATAATCAGATGAAAGATCCCTGTGTGGCATTTTGAGGGAGCCTGTCAATGCCCACTGGAAGAAGACCTGGCTAATATTAAAGAACTTATTCTATCATCAAGGAACAGAGGGACACAACAAACTGAGTTCATCAACTGAGCAATGAACTATCCGCAGTGGACTTGAAAATAAAGTTCTCTGCTATGGAAGGCATTTATTGTTGTGATAGTTAAATCCACATTTGTGTAAGAACACACCCTTATGACTCTACTAATTCACTGTGAACTCTATGATACTGCTTACTAAACTGAAAAGAAAAACCCTCTCTGTAATTCAGGACTGAGAAGACTATATTTCACTTCTAGTTTACAAAATGAAGTCATTTATAAGACCTTAATTGTTCCATCAGCTACAGATGAGAATAGCTATCTGACCCTTTCTCCTTTGAAGCTCTTTACAGAAGATTTAACATAATGAGTGACGGCATACTCATTAAGAAACAGAGGTGTTTGGAAGTTTTAATCCAAAGGAGGAAAGTTTGCATCCATTAGCATTTTTCTAGAAAATGTTGCAACACAAATCCCCACAGGAACCTTAGATTAAGATTTGTTGTCTCCGCTGGGTTATTAATGAATGTGCGTGGCTAGTGCAAATGAGTCATGCAGAGCTGCAGCAGATTTCTGTTTTCTTAAATGTCTCATTACATTATGTGTCAATATGGCAAGGTTACAACTGCTAGGCACATAGAGACACCAAGAGATGTTAACATCTGAATTTCAGCAGTAATTTCTAAAGCTTTAAATATTAATCAGTGTTTTCCACACAGAAATGGAATAGAATCTGAACAACATGGTTTATTGCAGTGTTTCATTATGTAAGACACAACATCTAGATGATTTTTTTTAGATTTCCAGAATATATAGTAATAAAAAGGCTTTTATTGCCTAGGAAAAAACCCACACTTTCCTTTTTTCAAAATATGATTTTTTTTAAGATGCTTGCACTTTTAGAAAGGATCATATTTTGTTCACATGCATTATAAAATCATTAAATAGTCTTTTCAACATAGAACTGAAACATAGCACTTTCAAAGAACTGTTTCATCATTAGTCCCGTGATTAGTGTACTGTACTCCAGAAACTATAAGGAATGAGATATGTAGGACCTACCTATATCAGAAAGTTTAAACCACAGAAGTTTTTTTAAATGTCAACAATGTTATGCAAAACAGAGTCACTGACAGTCTTTTGCACTGAGGAACCCTACACAATGCTGTATGTCATAAGCTACTATTTTTAGTTAGACATATATGAGGATAGATTAGGCTGTCAGTGACTGACTTTACAAATATCAACAGAAAATATCATTTTGTTACACCTGCTGGAACAACCTTTCTGCTCTTAACCACATACATTTGATATCTCTCCCTAATCCTCTTTATAAGAATCCCAAGGCATCTCACACAACTGTTTTCTTTAAAATAAATACATACATATATCTATATTTGTATTTTACAGATATTTTCATAAAAAATAATAGGATAAAATTTGACATAAGACAAAGTTAGCAGTTTTCACAGAAGCATGACCAAACTGCTAAAGAACCAGGTAATTTGAGGAAATCATGAAATGTACCATTTCACTTGGTCAGTCTAACACACACATTTGAAGTGCTGAAACTGTAACCTGAAAGTAGAAGAATTCAAAGTAAAGAATGGTTGAAACCCATCAGTTATATTATTTGAAAAGTATAGTTCTACAAGAAATGGAGGAACAATTTTCCATACCTACATTATTTATTAAGTTCAATTTATTGAATTATGGAAGTAAAAATAATAATTAGCCGAGAGCCAATGCATTTTTAATGCTATTTCAAGTATAGCTATTTTTTATCACAGTACATGTAATGAAAAGCAAGATTTTTTAAGAGAATAAAAGGTTTCAAGATACTATGACTTTAAATTAATTTATGTTCAGCACAGTGGGTACCAGAGTCAATTCCTGTTGCCATGGCAACAGACACTGAAAATTTAAACATCCAGTGGCAGACTGAATTCCCTGCAAAGAAGCTATTCTGCATTAAAATGGTATACTAGTGAAATATTAAACAGATCTATATGCAAAATATTTATATTCAGCAGACAGCTTGATTATAGCTTATAAAGTATATAACCATTCAGACACTGAGTTTATTATTTTAGTTTAAATTTCTCTAAGATTTAAATAGTGACCTGGAGAGCAGTAAGTATAAAGATCAAGTAGCTGACTAACAAAGACTCTTGAAGGAAGATTTTTTTTTTTTAGTGCAGTTGCTTTATCATATGTAATTGATTAAATAATCTCTGCAATATATATAATTTCATACATAAAATGAAGCCTATGCATACTACATTCTGTGCTTTGCATAGTTATCATATGCAGAGCATCTGGAAGACTGATAATGCATAACTATTTCTCAGAAGGTTCTTGAACAAGTTGTAAAACTCCTGGATTTAAGAATTAATATGCTCTGCTTGCATGCAGTAGAGTTTTTATATTAACCAGACTCATGTATTCTAAATGTAGAACAATTTTTTGTACCTGAGCAAAAACTTTCAAGAAATAGGTATAAACGAAATGGAGGGGAAAGCATTTTAGTATCTACCACTCAAGCTTTCCAGCAAAAGGATACAGGAAACGTACCACAAGATTCAAAAAGTTTTTGGAAAACCACTACCACAATTTATACTCTGAAAAATCACCATTTGACCATATGTGGAGCAGAAGAGGATGCTCTTGAGCTGGTGGGCAAAATCTCTCCCACAGTATGACACCTTCCTCTGTCTGTCCTTTGAAAGAATCACATTCATGCAGGTCACTCTGACAAAGCTGCATCTGATTCTGTAAAAGAGCAAACTGGAGATAGTTCTAACCTAAGAGGATTTAATTCAGTGTTCCTAATTCGTGGTATAAGATATTCATATCTTAATGCTATGAAAATGCTACCAAGATTTATGATTTCCAAGATTTTAAATTTCCTTCTTACTATTCTTTAAATACTTCTTTTCAACTACCAACACTCCCAATCTTATACCATCTGTGAGACTGGACAGAAAGTTCAGAACTTTGATAAATACATCTTGGAAAATTCCAAACATTTATTAAAATAATGATGCAATCCTTCTCAATGTCAACTTGTTAAGTTGTTCATAAATGCACTTCTTGCTTACTACCCTAGTCATTGTTGAAGCACATTTGGGGAAACACTAGCATTCACTTTTGGCCTCCAGTGTCTGAAAGCCTCCTCCAAGAAGCTCTGCAACCTCCTTCCACCCATCTATCTCCTCTCCTCTGGATCTGGCCACCTGTGCTATCACGCTTTAGGGTCAGGGCAGCCCCTTAGACCTATAACAGATGCTCTCTGCTAACCCCCTCCCTCCCCAAAGGGGAAAGAGAAAGGGAATAAGGGAGAGAGACTTAGCGATTAGAAAAGGAAACTAGAACAGCTTTAATGAAAATTAAATTAATAATTATAAAAACAGAATATATGCAAATATATAAAAACCAGTATTGAACCCAACCACCCAGATGGTAATTCCATCACCATCACCACTGATGCTGTGGAGCAGGCACCGGGGCAGTCCCAGACTGGGCCCCGCAGCAGACGGGAGCTGTGTTCAGGAGCTGGATTCTGGTACTGGGTTCAGGAACATACAGACTGGGATCAAAGGCAGAATGGACAGAGTCCTCCTTGGGTCCTCCAAGGAAGGAACCGAAAGAGGACCCGAGCCGAGCCAAGCCAAGCAAAAGCTGCCAAAGCAGTCCAAGAGGGGAGAAGAGCCCAGAGACCCCTCGGATCCCTCAGCTTTATATCAAGTATGACGTATATGGGATGGAATCCCTTGTTGGTCAGTTTAGGGTCACCCGTCCTGTCCACTCCTCCCTGCAGGTGCAGCCTTTCACTTTCTGCACCCCCCAATGTGGTACACAAGATCCAGCAGTGGCCTTGGTAGTAACTCTAACCATGGGGTGTGATCACTGCTAGAAGCAGACACTGCCTGTAAGAAGAGGCTGCTCACTTCAGACAGTGCAGTTAGTTAGAAGAACTGAGCTGAAAAGCAAAATTACTGAATGGAATTATTTTTGTTCTCACTCAAACCAGGACATGTGCTCATGGAAGCTCTGACACAGCACAGATGTGCTCCCAAGTGACAGGGAGCAGAGATGCATGAGCAGAAGACTTGTGGGGCACTGTTCCTGCTTCCCCTGAGAGATGCATCAAGCACCTGTCCCTGGCTTGAGCTATGCTGCAGATATCCCTGGGCTCCTGTTTGCAACCATGCATGTCCCTACACCCAACCCTGACCCACTGGCTTAATTTCCTGACTTTGCCTGGGACACGTTCTCTGGGCAGCCTGTTCCAAGGCTTCATCACTCTTTCAGTATAGAACTTCTTCCTAGTATCCAACCTAAATCTCCCCTGGCACAGCCTAAGCCCATTTTCTCTCATCTTATCACTAGTTACTTAGGACAGGAGACCAACACACACCTCACTACAACCTTCTTTCAGGTAACTGTAGAGAGCAATAAGGTCTCCCCTCAGCCTCCTCTTCTCCAGACTAAAAAATCCCAGTTCCTCCATGTGCTCCTCAGGGAGGTGGTGGAGTCACCATCCCTGCAGGTGTTCAAAAAATGGGTAGATGTGGCACTTCAGGACATGGTTTAGTGGTCATGACAATGTTGGGTAGACAGTTGGACTTGATGATCTTAGAGGTCTTTTACAGCCATAATGGTTCTATGCTTCTGTGATTCTGTGCCTCATCACCACGTTCATGTAGGTGATGCTGGCTGTCCCCAGCTACCGTCACTGCTTCCTGCTCTTCCTGCTCCCTGGTCACTGTGAGGCTGTGCCCTGTCCCCCTGCTGCTCCACTGCCACCCTCAATGCCTGTGTCCCCAGCCCTTGCACAGCAGTCCACCCCCACTGCTCCCCCATACTCTCCTCCCTGAACTGTGGATCTGAGCCTTTACTGTGTGGGTTTCTTGGGTTACTTCAGGAAGAAAACACCATTATTTATTTACGTGGGACTTTGTAACCGCAAAATGAAGAAACGAAGCATGAACAAAAACACAGTTACTAGATTCAGTTATCCCTCTGACTCATGCACATGGCCAGAACATGCGTAGCCCAAGTGTCTTTCTAAAGTCCTTCAAGGACTCCGGGTGCTGTGCCCAGTAACAGCGCAGTGACACCACATCCCTGCAATGACAAATCCAGAGTAAGGCACTTTCCAAGGTGAAACAGATTAGAGGCCCTCAACTTGTCTCACAAGTCAGTCAAACTTTAGTTTGCCTTGTGGACTTCTTCCCTGGAGACTGTAAGCAAGATCTTTGAGAAAAGGCCACCGTTGTTATCTTGCCATGCTGCTGCTGGTACAGTACGGTGCTGCTTTCTTCAAAAATCGCATAGATAGGTGGCTTCTTGGGACTGAGGGGCCAGGAGCACCAGGGGCTCCCCTGGCAGCCAGGGCCCATCCCACAGACCCAGCCAGGAGCAAAGCAGGCACAAGGCAGCCACAGTCCTGGTCATCAGGCACCAGGCTAGGGACGGGACAAGGTTGGGTCTGAACATGGGCCAGTGTGTGGTCCTGGCTTGTTGAAGTCCATGGACCATCAGGACAGGGCTGTGGGGAGCTGAAGATGGTCCCTGTTGTGAGGTTACTAGAGCAAGGGCTGACAGCTCTGGGGACTGAGATGGGGTAATGGGCTGTAAGCAAGCAAGGGGAGCCCCAGAGGTGCTGAGTAAGGACAGTTGGGGAGGTGGGTAGGGACAGTCAGCACTGGTGCCCTCAGGGCCATGACAATACCTACTAGCATAGCATGCTACTCCTAAGCAAAATGTACAGTTGCTAAACATAACTGTTTCTTTCTTACCACGGAAAAGCAAAGTTGTTCAATGAGTTTTATATCCATTTTCTACTTATAATGAAATAATCTTTTTTATTAAGATTTCAAATTTTCCTGAAGAAAATTTTTCATATTCAAAAAAATTTATTGTTATAGCATCCTCAGCAAAAAATATCAGTCCTGTTACTCCTTTTCTAGACCACTCATCAAAGATGTAACAGCTGACAAACATGAAGCCTTGTTTTCATGAAATTTCAGTTAGGGTTAAGTGTTCCAAAAATCTACTCTGACAGAGCTTTTCATTTTTTAATTCCACTACATTGCTATGTAACTCTCTTAATAATATATTCAGTTTTCCCCAGCAAGCTCACACATTCTTATGTCTTAAAAAAAAAAAATAAATTGAGTATTAAGCCAATAAATTAACACAGATATTCTTCCTTTACTTTCAGATTATGAACAAGACTGCCATTTGCCAAGAAAGTCACTTATGGCATGAAATGTCTCATAATAACATTAGATGGCACACAAAGAACAGCAGGGATGACTTTTAATTAAGATGAAGAGATGGCTTTTGTAATGTAGCAATAAAAGTTTTATCCCAGAAACTAAACATCCTTCAGTTGCTCTTCCTCTAAATTTTCAAGGCTGTTGCAGGAACACTAAGTACAGTAAGTACATTAACCTCAAAGATTTCAAGATATTTGGGGGTCCTTCTGGTTAATTTAATAACCAAACTGTTCCAATTCTAGTGCAATTTTCAAAAACTGCTGAGTAAACCAGTGAAGTATACACTGTTAAAATGCTTTTTTAATGCAATTAGACTTCTAAGATTCTTCAACATAAATCGGCCCAAATCCATGAATTCAAGTCATTGTAAAATTAGACAAATTATTATAAAATTGAATGTATTTTTTCTTCTGATTTTCTGGAAGAGTTTCATATTTTCTTCTGCACAACATAGGGATGAATTCATCAGATGACTAAGAGATGAAACATCAGGTTTGGTGATTCACTCTAGATCAAGAATGAGCATATACAAAATAAAATAAAAGAAAGCAATTTCTCAGTACAGATTTCTGGAGACCTACTTTATAGCACAAAAGTATAGCACTCAGGGCAGGCCTGCGTCAAAACACAAGTATAATAGCATCGCCTATTTTTTATCTTTCCTGTGAGTGAAGGTGATGTGCATTATTCAAGCATTGCTTACTCTACTGAAATGCAGCCACTTCAGGGACATAACACATTATTGCAGTGTCCATTGGTACAACAGCAAATTTTCAAGAGTAAAAGTGTTTTCAATGAAACAAAAAGCAAACAATGAAAAATATTACAATGGACATAGAAACACAAAGTTATAACCTTTTTATTCTATTTTTACTGTTTGAACAAATATCTTATCTTACTGGAAGTAAAGTGAGATATTTTCTCAAAGTTAAATGTAATCTACAAATATGTAGATTTTGGGGAAAGCAACTCATTTTTTATATAAAATCAGGTTTTTTTTCTATTTTACACTTTTTCCTGATGCCATCCTGCTGATACTGCAGACAGCTATAGAGATATCTGGGATGGGTAGCCTTCTGAAATTCTCTTATTAAAAGACTGAAGATGGCATCAAAAATCCAGTGTTATACTAGAATACCTCACCAACAGAGACTTCCTTTGTAGTCATGTCTTTCTATATGCAGCATTGCACTTTGACCCAAGACTGAGAGCAAATGCCTCAGATAATGTTTCTTAATCAGCCAGAAAGCTTTCAATTAACCCAAGAATGATATTCCCTTCCCTGGTTTTCCTAAGGCTATATGCACTGCATCTGATGCACTTGCAGCCTCTGCAGCTGGCACATTGTTACAAACGGCTAATGGCATAGACTGTTGTCACTGGATAATTCAAAGTATTTCTGAGCATGTCTGTTGGAAGTCAAGTCAAAATGCTGCTGTCTAAACTGTGGAGAATGATGATATGACAATGCTCAATTTCACTTTTGGATCATTGAGATGGAAGATGCATTTCTTTATACTTGGTGAGATGAACATTTATTATGGAGAACCATGAAGAATTTAATACTCTCTCCTGGAGTCATCCAGGAAAGGGTTAATTTTCACCAGGAGCTGGGAGGGAACCACAGCAGGATAGACAACCCATGCCATACTGACTCATGCCCACTACCTAAGAGTGGAGGCAAGCCAGGCAAAGCATGGGTTTTGGTGGTTGTGTGTGTCTGGCATGGGTCATGCTTTAGACAGGTGGTTTCTTCTGTATTATTTGCTTTACATATTGATTCTTTACTGTAATTAATGTCAGTACTTCTCCTTTTGCATTGTTCTAGTAAATTCTCCTTACCTCAACCCATAGCATTTTGCCTTTTTTTTTTCTCCCTATTCACCTTCCCATTCCACTGGGAGTGGGGATGGGGGTGAGTGAGTAGCCAGGTAGTGCTCAGCTCCTGTCTGGGTCTAACCCACAGCATGCTCATACTCTAAACTTTTGTAAATAATGCAGAAACTAAATGTGTTCCTGCCATTTTGCAAACTTGGCTCATTGTGAATCATTTGGGGGCATGCTGATTTTCTTTTTTAATGTGTAGCTCTCTTCTTATATAGGTAAATTATGATAGAGTGATAAACTTGGCATAAATGGTGTGAACAGGTCACCAGATTGTTAAGTTAAAGGAGTAAGCAGTGCTAGGCAACTTCATAAAATTCCTGACCTATCCAATACACATATGACATGTTCATCAGCTGTGTTCCTCTACCTAGGCATGCACACACAGCAGACAGTAAAGCAATGCCAAAGTAAGCTAAAGCAACATCTATTACTTGATCACAGAGAGGCAGCACCTCATGTATAATCTTGAAGTTCTCTGTTATAGTGAGTTACCATTATAAACCTCACTGGCATAATAAGTTTGGAAATTTTAGTTTGTTTATATAAAGGCACTGTGTTCCAGAGAAGAGTGTTTGGGCTGGCACACCAGAGGAGGAAGTGACAAAAGCGTCCTTTATCACAGAGGACATCACAAGCACATTTAACATGAATCAAGGCTTCTACCACTTGAGCTAATATGAGACAGCACTATAAAAGGCTAAGGTACTTCTCACAGAATGGGCAGGATGTGTGTTTCAAAGACATCGTCAAGAATTTGGTCCATGAGCTACAAAATGCTATACACAAGCTCTGAATGTGTAACAGTGAGTGAATGAGAGACTCATATGTCTTTGGAAACAAAACTGAGGTTTGAGGTTCCATAATCACTGTCAGTTCATTGTGACTATGTTAAATACCAAGTTTATCATCTGTCCTTTTTGGATTGTAACTTGTCAGAATAGAAGGAGGCACTAGTTGAAGTTAGGTTCAGCATGTCATGAGTAATGGGAATGCAGCAATTTGGAGCTGTCCATGCATTAACTTGTCAAGAGAAGAATAAAGTAGAAAGCAGGTGCTAGAATGCAAATGTTTTCTTTATTCTTCTGCAGAAGGAGGAAAATATGGTGATGGCAGTTTTCCTAGCTGAAATAAAATTTTTAAAATACCTTACCCAAAAAGAAGACTTGAGGTGATTAATTTGAAAATAAACTGAATACAATGTGGAAGAATTTAGCAAGTTGTATGTATTAGCACTGATTCAAACAGATCTATGGAAACTTCAGCAACAGATAGACACTAGAATAAGAATTTAAACTGGTAGTTTTAAATCTTTTCATATACATGTCACAAACAGAAAACAGAAAAAAAACCCCAACCCAGAAATATGAAACAGTTAAAGAAATGTAGTGGTACATATACAGGCATGGAAATCCCAAAGACCAATTCTTCTATTTTCCATATCAGGCACTCCAGTGATATTCCACAATGCATGTGATCCTTGTACTGATCAACCACCTCTCCAGGCTACAAGATAACTCCTTTTCCATACTGCATTATTAACAAGGAGCTGACAAGGTGTTCAGAGTAAGATCTGAATCAAATTTTAAGCTGAAGCTTAGTGTCTAAGGCCAGATCAAGCTAGGGCTCATACACACAGAGATAAGTCTGAGGAGCTCTCCTTACAAAGTATCAACTAAAAATTACATCAATTTGAAATAATGGAAACCTCACAATATCTGCCAGTTCTGCTGCATGTGGGTTGTATTCCTCCCCTCAGAACAGCACAGAGATTAAAGCTCATGGACAGAACTTTGGCCCTGGCTCAGCAAAACACATTAAGTACACACTTAAATTTATCCCTAACCAAAAAAACAACAAACCAAGACAATTATTTATACCTAGTTATTTGCTAAAGTGCTTTCCTGAATCAGGGCCTGATTCTGGAAAATTATGTTCTGGCAAAATCACATAATTTGCTTTATATATTCAGTTAGACAAAATATTGCCATCTTAAGCAGAGGTTTTGGATTATTGAATAACAAATAATTGTTATAACAATTTATGCAGGGAAATTGAGTGCATGTATAACTGGATTATTTTAAGAATAACTAATAACAAAGCAAACTGAAAGAACTGTGTACAGTATAAATCTTGTATCTTAGCTTGTAGTCTAATTTTCCAAAATGCTCTGATTTATCCCAGACTCCCTGTACAGCATTTTCTCTGCAGTTCCTGCTACCATTTGAGAAGAATGGATGACACTCCATGATGCTGCATTTAAAGACTCAGCTGGATGAGGGAAAATAATACACCACAACTCCAGTCACAATATTTGTGTATTCATGAGTTGCTATTTTAAGATCTGGAACTCAGTTCCAAACTTACTCAATACCAAGGAATGTTTAGAATTAGTATTTTCAGTTACCTCATTATCTATTTTTGTCTTTACTCTTGAAAATCTGATCTTGTTTGCATTTTTGTTTTATATCTAGTTTAAATGTTGGTGATCTTGATTTACTCTTCAAATAATGTACAGTATACTTGATATGTTTATACCACAAAAGAAATGAAGTATTATTGTTTTTCCTAAATGCAGTAGTAGCATAGTAAATAAAGAAGGAATACAGCAGGCAGGGGCCAAAAGTAAGCTAAATTTTGAACAGAAAAAAAAAAAAGGAATGGTCATAGCTGTACAGTGATTTCCTCAAAGTCATACAAAGAAACACAGTCTTGTAGAATAATTGTAAAGTAAAAATATTTTAAATACAGTGAAAGCATAAATTAGGGGACTTCCATACAGAACAAATTAAGCTAAATACAGGAGAGGAAATATGAAGTAAAGAATTGACATAGCAGGGAGTGTTGCTGATTATGAAGTGGGCAATTTAATTTCTTCAGAACCATGAAACTCCAGCATGAATTAATTTGCTTCATGCAGAGTCCTGCTGTTTTCTCTTCTTTTCTCAACCACCATTTACTATATAAAGTCACACCTTACCTATCTTCTTTGATTGTTTAATTTTAGCAGGATTTTATTTTCATGGCACTATTAGTAGAGCTAAGCTTAACTCCGCATGTAATGCATAAACACATTACTTTGGTCCACAGGACCACTGAGGCTATTTGAAGTTTGAAACAATATTGTTCCAACATTTTGCTTTCAGCAAAACTACTACTAAGGTAGTAAAGCTACTTTTAGGATGTGACTGGTGTTCAAGAAGCATTTGGACAACAAATAGTTCAACTTGTTTTGTAACTCCTGCGTGGAGTTAGAAGTAGGACGCAATGATACTCGTGGGTCCTCACGGTATTCTGTGATTTGAGGATTCTAAGAGTTCTCCCACTCTTCAAAGAAAAGAAAGATCCATGCAGGTGCCAAGTAGCTGTGTTCTCACCACTCTAAGTAAGAATACTTTTGTTGTTTTGCAAAACTTTTCCAGGACCATAACTGAATCTGGTCATGTTAGTAAAGATAGTATCACACTGAGTATATCAAAAAGAATCTAATTCTAGTATTTCCCACATTTTCAATGACTGAGGTGAAAACTTATTCCTGTCAAATGAATCAACTTTTTAAATACTTTTTTTTTTTTTCAAAAATTATTTAATAGAATCATAGAATGGTATGGGTTAGAAGGAACCTCTGGAGATCATTGAGTCCAACTCCCCTGACAACACAGGAACACCTAAGGCAGGCCACACAGGAACAGATTGAGGCGGGTATTCAAAGTCTCTAGAGAAGGAGACTCCACAGGATCTCTGGACAGCCTGTTCCAGGCTCTGTCACTCTCACAGTGAAGAAGTTTTTCCTCACGTTGAGGTGGAACCTCCCATGTTTCACCTTGCTACCATTATCTCTTCTCCTGTCACAGGGCACAACTGAAAAGAGACTGGCCCCTTCTGCTTGACACCCACCCTTCAGATATTTGTAAACATTAATAAGATCCCCTCTCAGTCTTCTCTTCTCCAGACTAAACAGCCCCAGGAATCTCATCCATTCTTCATAAGAGAGATGTTCCAGTCCCTTCATCATCTTTGTAGCTCTCCATTGGACTCTCTCTAGTGTTTCTCTGTTCCTCTTGAACTGGGGAGACCAGAACTGGACACAGTACTCCAGATGTGGTCTCACCAGTGCAGAGTGGAGGTGGAGGAGAAGCTCCCTCCACCTGCTGGTCACACTCTTCTTGATGCCCCCCAGGATACCATTGGCTTTCCTGGCCACAAGGGCACATTGCTGTTCCATGGATAACTTATTGTCCACCAGGATGCCAAGGTCCTTCTCCATGGGGCTTCTTTCCAGTGAGTCTACCGCTAACCTGTACATGTAGATGGTGTTGTTCCTCCCCAGGTGTAGGACTCTACACTTATCCATGTTGAGCTTCTTTAGGTTTGCCTTTGCCCAGCTCCCCAGTCTGTCCAGATCTCTCTGGATGGCAGCACAGCCTTCCGCTGTATCAGCCACTCCTCCCAGTTTAGTAGCATCAGCAAACTTGCTGAGGGTGCACTCTATCCCTTCATCCAGGTGACTGATGAAGATGCTGAATAAGACTGGACCCAGTACTGAGCCCTGGGGAACACCAATAGTAGATATTAGTATTTTAAATATTCATATATTTGAGGGGAAAAATAAGTATGATTAATTATCTACTAGGACCACTTTAGACTATCTGCAAGGGAAGTTTATTCTTAAATTCAAAATGCTTTCCCAGGAAACAACTGTAGCAATTATGATGGATGCCTTTGCTTAACACATACAAAGAGGTTTATGAATCAAACGCCCACTCTGAAATTAGCCCTTAGTTCTTTGATCACCTTGCTTGTTGCAATCTCAACATAGAAAGGGAAGGAAATAATTTGTATGGCAATAATTTGTAGCCACTAAAAGATGTAGAGCAGGCACTCAAAAAGGATTGACATATCACTGTAAATTAATTCTATCTGTTTGGAAGGGAGTCCTTACAGAAGCAATGTGTTTCTAACTGATTCTCCTGAGCAGGTGGGCATCTTCTTGCTTTCTGCTGTATTTCTAAGCCAAGGACATTTGAGGAAGTCATTAGTGCAACAGTAGGCTAATGAAAAATTACAGACATAAATCAAGAATTGCACGAGAAAAAACTAAGTATTTTTTAAAAGTTTTTCATGTGAAGTCAGTTCTGTTGCTTCAGACTGACAGGCATAACCTCACAACAGCTTCAGAATTTTTCCAGAGAGCTTCTAGTTGAGTAACATTTTCTGTTCTTGCTTTGCAAAACAGGTATTTAGCAGTTATGTCCTCATTTCAACAGGTGCCTCACATTTGGGCCAAGGGAAGAGACGAAAAAGCACGTTGGTCAGTACTTCCTCTTTTGTACTAGAAATGACTGAAAAAATTCAGGAAGGATGTGTTTCAGCTTAACTGATACAACTGCCAGAAACTTATTAACAGTTCCTTCATGCAGTAACCGGACTTTAAAATAAGCCCATCTTGGGTAAAACAGAAGCCAAGCTGCATGTTTTTTTAAGAGTGGACCTGGTCTGTCCCTCCAAAGGGATGTGCTCCTTCTGTTCCTTCCTCTGAACCACTTCAGGGTGAATTGCAAAGGAGGGAAGGGACACACAGATTACTAGTGATTGGTTTATCTTCTCCTTACACTCCCCTGCTCCTATCCCTGCCAGGATACCGCCTCAGATAGCTCTGTTCCTAGATCTATCTTGCGGCTTAATTTACTACTGAAGTGTGTCTGATTTCCAGAGGACTCAGTGAAATGTGCTGAATATGTATCAAGATCATTATTCTCATATGCCAGATGGGTGGTTTACAGCTGCCTGCAGTAGCTGGCATAGTAATAGACTCCTGACATGAATTAATAAAAAACAGAGAATTCAACACAGAAATTTCCAAATTTTCAGTAATGCCCAGGAGACAAAACAGCTTAGTTCTGACCCAAACTTTGCAAACTAGAGCATATGGACAGCTATTATGGCAACCTTGAAGAAAAAGGATTAGAACAACACTATTTTAACCTCACATGTCTTGGAACTAGCAGTTTAATGGCCTTCATTTGCATTGTGTGTGAAATGGGGATAAATAAAACTCATCATACAAAGCCACTGAGATATATAAAAGTGCCTCTGCTGAAAATCCTTTCTAAAGCATCATACTCTACTAGCATTTGACTGTTAGCATGAAATCGGTTCTCAAGCTGTTCTTGGCTTTCGTGTGAACATTGTTTCCAGTACAAGAACCTTTTTTTCTTTTTTTCCTTCTCTTTAATTTGCCTTTGCCTATTTACTTCAAGGTTTGCTATTCTGGATGAAGTTTCAGCCAGGAGCTCCAGGAAAATGCCTATGGTTTTTATTTGTTATCTGTGATACTGTTAGCTGTGAAAACTGGATGTTATCACAGAATCACAGAATGGTAGGGGTTGGAAGGAACCTCTGGAGATCATCAGGCTAACTGCCCTGTGGAAAGCAGGTTCACCTAGAGGTCACACAGGAATGCATACAGGTGGGTTTTGAAAGTCTCAAGAGAAGGAGACTCCACAATCTCTCTGGGCAGCCTGTTCCACTGCACTACCACTCTCACAGTGAAGTTTTTCCTTATGTTGAAGTGGAACTTCCTCTGCTCCAGTTTGTGTTCATTCTCCTTAATGCAGCAGTGTACCTTGCACAACTGAAAAGACGTGTCAATATTATGTCAAAGGGCACTTTGCCACTCAAAGTGGATGAATGCTACATACTTGGCACCTCTTATGCAGTGTGGATGTTGCCTTTCTCCTTATGACACTACTGCATTAAAGCATAAACATCATGGATAGAAATAAAGAATTTGAAAGATATTCACGGTCAACATTTTAGTTTTTAGTTCTGTGTAAAAGAGCTTATGCTTTTATCTATCATAACTCTAGTTACCCTTTTATCAAGCTTTAGGTACATGATATATTAAGTAAATAATTTCCTGACCTAACTCTTGAGTGGGTTGTAGGGACAAAGATATTTCAAATACCTGACATATCCATAGGTGTCCCTTAATTTAAGTTTAATTTAGACTATTGAAAGAAAATGCTATCCAGAGCAAGACTCAAAGTAGCCAGAGGTGGAAGAGGACTTACACAAATATACCTTTAGAACAGGTTTTTGTGCTCCTGCGATGTGTTGGCAATGGAAGCTAGGAGAGCATAGAGGAGGCTCATTTGTGTATTCTTCCCAGAGTTACTCTCCAGGGATGTTTCCAATGAGTATACTACTCTTCTGAGTCCATCTATTTCACTGAAATTCATTAAATCTAGTCCAGAACCGATCTTTGAAAATCTTGCTTGGCCCTTTTTTATATCATTAATTTTTTTCTTTCACTATCACTATGAGAGTTTTTATACATAGACCAGTCATGCTACTTTATTTGTTGAGACAGCAGCTGTGCTTAGAAAAAGAGTTTAAAATTAACATTTAAAGACTATCAAAGTAAAGAAATCCACTTTAGAGTTATACAGTTGTAAGCAATGACAAAGTTGTCCCTGTCTAAGTAATATTTAAACTCTTATCAGATTAGGCATCTACTGCAACATATGCAGTGTATGAAGTAGAGCCACTACAATGATAAAAAAGATATAGATGTCAAAAATATGTATTTATGTGCATATATAGCACTCAAATTAAAATGTTTTTGAAATAACAAGCTTAAAGATATAATTAAAATGACACATTCTAAGTACACAGTCCTGCCAAACTCTTAGGTATGGAATTTGCCTTTAAATTTCATGTAACAACCAATTTGCCAGGTAGGAGCCTAAAAATACATGCCTTGAGTTCTAAAGATAGGAAGAATTTATTTTTAATGTTTATTTTGTTAAAAAATAAAAGAATTATTAAATAAGTGTTTTGTTTTGTTTGTTTGGTTTTTATTATTTCTAATTTAAATTTTAAGAAGTTAATATGTTCTAAATGTTAGCCTTTATCCTTTGTTGCTCATTAAGGGGAGGAAGCAATGAGGTTAGATGAAGCTGATATTACATGTGATCTTCCAGTTACCTTGCAAACAAATGATAAAGTCTCTTAGGGATGATTTATGCTCCCTTCTGCCCTAGGCTTGAGAAAGGTTTAGCAGTCATGCTAACCTGCATAGTGGTTTTCTTTTACCGAAAAGCCTCCAATAAGTATTACATTTAAATGCCCATTTATTTCACTTGCTAGCTTGAGGAAGTACTGAACTGCGGTTACTGTTACCACTGGGTCAGAGGGCAGACTTTTCATAACAATTGTCCTTAAGCTGCACTCAGTAATGTATCCAGCCTTTTTTTTTTTTTTTTTTTTGGTTAGGTGTAGATATAATGTAATATTATTTTCTCAACAACAAAAAAACCTGTTTCAAAGCATAATAATTATAACCATATTTTTAAAGCATACCTACTTAACCATAATCTATGAACTTGAGTTTCTCAGAAGAGAGAAACATTTGTAATATTTTGGTTGCACTTTAAAATCTGGAGGGGATTGGGTGTATTAAGTCTGTATGGAGACAGTTTCTGCTACCAGTCTTAGCTGCCATCACAAGGATTTTCTTGGACAACCGCATGGTACATGTGTTCTTACCCTGGATAACTATCACCAAAACTTATATCACTCCTGAAAAGAAACCCTAACTATAGAAGGAAAGGATTTTGTTTGAATTATGTCACAGACTACCCCCTTCTAAGGTTTCATGTGGTAAAATAGCATTTCAGTCACATTGATCCACATTGTTACTGTGTGAGTGCGTAGTCTCAACACAGCTAAAGTTCTAGGACCAGTGTCTGATTCAGTACATAAAGCACTCTCCACTAAACTTTCCCACACTTTTTTTTTTACTTTTGGCGGGCAGAAGAAGTGTGAACAGTCAACAGGTGAGATAAGCCTCATTTCAAGTGTGGCAAAGAGAGCTGTCTGTTGTTAGACAGCATATCTGAGCTCAAGACAAGAGAAGTAAGCCAGCCAACTGCAGCATCAGGACTGCAAAATGTTTGATGAAGATGACTGAGAAGGCTGTAAACTGGCCACTACAAATCACCATGCAGAGGAATTATCAGTGATGAGGGGAAAAGAAAACCCATCTCAACCTTCCTTTACCCAGGATTCTGTGACATTCAGGAAAAAAAGAAGTGTTTTAACATGGCTTACACACCACATCTTTGATCACAACTAAGAGAACAGAGATATACGTATAAACGAACCTGCCTGTATGCTCCATACTCATCCTTCCTTGAGATTGAATGCCCCAGCACAAGCACATGTGTAATGACAGTGTACCTATTCACCTGCTTTGAAAATGCCTGTGTTTGTGTCCCTGGATGGCTGGCTTATCTTCAGATAAGCTTTTGAAAATGTTGCCCCTAATCTTTGTGAAATAATTCCATATTTTGGACAGATGGAATTACTGTCAAAGTGCTTACTACTGTTAATATCTGCATAAGATTTCAATCAAGGTTGTTTGTTTGTTTTTTTGTACCAGATATTGGAAAAAGCTGTCAGCCCTTTACATTTTCCAACTTCTGACTAATACAAATACTCTTCTGTATCAAAAGTAAATCTCTGTCTGAAACTATTGGCCCCTGAAAAATGTGGTGGATAATGCCAATCTTTCCATATCCTCCTAAGCAGAAACCTGCTACTAGGTATCTCTGTAATAGCTTTTGTTGGGTGAAATTATCAAGATAATGCCACTAAAGCTCTACTCATTCACACTTCATCGTTTTCCTGCTTCATTAGCTCCCAGTCATTCCATTAGCTGAGAGATTTTCTGTTTCAAACACTGGATGTTCATATTTGTGCTATTGCTTTTTGTAAATGGAAGGAGAAACATGAGCACAGTCCTCCTTCATAAGCAAATGTACCTCAGGAAATCCACTGTCATTTGTGCTGCAGAACCTTGGGCTGCTGTAATTTCCCCTTGCATATAGGTGACTTCTAGAGTAGCTACCAATACTTAAGGAACTTTTTTTCTGTTACCATCATATTTATCAGTCTAAATGTGATGCCAGATATATTCCTCTTCCTAGACAGATAACACTAGCACAGCAGCATGAATGCCACCCTCTCTGTCTCCATGGAAGACATCGTAGTACAGATTTGGCATTTTAAAAATTTGCTTCTTATGGCTCAGTGAGTTCAAGTGCATTCCATAATGTGAAGCAGTAGCTTGGGTAACACGGCAGTATACGGGTTACATACATCATCAGTTTTCTTTTGTATTTTTCACTTTGAATAGAAAAGTAGCTGGTTTTCCTCCTCTTTCTACTATTAAGTAAGCTCATTGTAGGAACTAAATTAGGCAGGTTTGTTGTGTGAAGTTCATGTGAGAAAACAGCTTTTCTTCCCCTAGTTTAAAAAAAAAACACAAACAGACTAATGGAAGAGAAAGGAGCAATTCCATTAATTTGGAAAGCAGTTCCTGTCAAAACTTTACTCATTTCAAAAAATAAAAGCAGTGATTACTTCTCAAGTGGGTTTTTTTTGCTGGTTGGTTGGTTGGTTGGTTGGTTGGGGCTTTTTTTTGTTTGTTTGGATTGGTTTGGTTTGGTTTTTTTCTGGTTGTTTGGGTTTGGGTTTTTTCATTGTTTATTGTTGGTGGTTGTTTGGTTTGGTTGTATGTTTTGTATAAAATCACCCAGTTTATATTCTGGATTAATACAAATTGCTGATCACTGCACTTACATGGCCTTTCACAAAGCTCTGCTTCTGGTTTTGTAAATTAAAAGTTTATCCCTGGAAGATGTAGGACAAGTCTTACTGCTCATTGTCACACAGGAAGTCTTTAGTAGAGCTAGAAATGGAAAGTTATTCCAGTGCCTTTACCAGAAGACAATTTCTTCCTAAAGCGTATTTGCTAAGTACACCACATTGCAAATTGCCGTGTTGGTCATCACGATAAAGCCATTTCAGGAATTGTGGAAGTTCCACTTCTACATAAGTGGAAACGTACCAGATTTCAAACATTCTCATTAATTCTGCCTTTTGTGGCTTTTTTTGACAAAATGGCACAAATCTACTCACAGCATTGTTCAAGTAAGCCCGGGTTGGTTTGTGTTTGCTACAGTCTTCTGGTGTAGGGATATGACTGCTTGTGAGCCTGGGGCTCTGACATCTCCTGGAAGCACTGGGTTGCTGTGGCTGCTCTGGGGACCAGTGAAGTCTAGCACAGCCTTGCAGCAACACCTGTCCTAAAATCCACAAAACTGAAAAAACATGCAGTCATTCTACATATCCCCACCCTTCTCCTTTATCTCCACCTCAGTGTATAGCAGTATTTTTTTATTCTACATTGTCTAGTTTAAATAACAGAAGTTCAATATTGTATTGCATAAATATTGACAATTTATAGTCCCTTTTCCCAGGAGAAGCAGAAGAAAAACTGTGGAGATAAGCCACCGATGAAATCTTAACTTCCATCTAATGACTTTCATTTCAACACAGAAGCTTCTGTCAGTGCAATGTATACTGGAAAGCAATGTTCTGTGCAGGGCAACATTTTCTGTACTGACCTGCCAGAGGCTGCCAGGGATAACAAATAAAAAAAGTTGTTTTCAGAGCAGATGAGTTATGGAGGGCTATTTTCAAGATATGCTTTAAAATATTTATTTCATTCAAATGGGAATGTGACCACAGTGTCTGCCTCCTGCAATACAATTATTTAATTTTTTATTATTTCTTTGAAAGTACTCAGCAGAATACTGAAGCTTGCAGACAATACCCTGCTGATACACTCATCTGCAACATTCACATCTTTTCATCCATTCTGCTCCACCTCAACTCTTCATTCAATCCTCTGTTTCCTCTTGTTTCCACGGTTGACTTTTTCTACACTTTTTCTACACTGCTGAGAGACAGCCAGATGGCTTGCTCCTAGAACATAGATCTCATTAAGCCAGGAGTCAGTGGCTTAACAGGTCTTTATCTGTGTTACCTCATGATAAGGACAGCAAATCCAGATCAAGTATCTTAACCCAGTTAGATGCTGCTCTTCAAGACAGCTTTGCAATTTTGTCTCATTCCTTCAATTGCAATCTATCGAGTCTGATACGTGTATGTGTGTCTCTGTGTGCACTTGTGCGCGCATCTGTGTACCCCCATGACTTTTACCTTCTGAATGCGATTTTAGCTTTTCTTATATTCTACTGAGGCACAAACTGTTGTATCCAGCTGTCGCATTACTTGCTCAGATGCAAAATGCATCTGAGTGAATTGTATAACAGTACACCTGGGGGTTTTTTGGGGTTTTTTTTGCTGAATATTACTACAGTAATTATGGACCATAGGTATCAACACCACCATTTCTAGTTTTTGTCCAGGTTATACAAAATAACTATAAGAAGGTAGGCAATTAATTCAAAATCTTATTATTCTTAGGGTTAACTAATACAGTCTAGTTATGTTTACTCCTTTAAAAATTGTTGAAGAATTTGTATGTTTTTTTTTTTCTTAGTGTTTTCTACTTGAGGCATAAGGTTTAAAAAAAAAGCTAGATTTCATGTCTAAAATAACAGATTTCAAACATTGTTGAAAATCTACAAACAGAATTTTTCTTAATCTGTGCCTCTGTGGATTATTTTTCAAATCTGTAACATCTGGTGACACTGAGGTTACTGCCCAAAACTAAGTTGTGCCTTAATGTAAGAGGTCAGTCAAGAAAGCCAGAAAAAAAAAAAAAAAAAAGAGGCCTATCTCCCATGATGTAGCTTTTTTAGCTACAGCAAACTCCTGTATATTTAATGAGCTGCAAAAATGAAGAGACAATAGATAAGAATGTTCCCCATTTTACTAAATACACCATAAATAATTATTATATCCCCCCCAAATAAAGGGATTTACCTTTTATTTTTACTGTTTATATCATGATTTATCTTTAATAAGGCATGGCTGTATAGACAGCATGTTTTTCAAGATCATGGAGTAAGATACTGCTTTCAGTACCAGTATATTATTCACATAATTTTCCTGTATTCAACAAACATTATCTGGTGAACAGGAGTTAATTTTTTGCATTTTCATGGCATCTTAAGAACTCTAGTTGCAGGGGAAAGCTTAAAGGGCTGTGAACATATATACCTATTTCAATCCATCACGCTGCAATGAGCTCTTTATGATGAGAATGTAGAAGGAAGAGAAGGGAAAGAAATGCAAGGAAAGGGAGAAAATAAGAATTGAAATATGATATAGCCAAATACATTGCTAATTTACTGTATCTCCTTAGGAGGCTTATTCATCACCCTGAATCATGTAATTAGTATGCAATTATGCAATAATTCGGTAACCTGACCATTCTGCTGCTGTAGTTACAGGTCTACGAGAGACCTCTAGCATGTATCTCATGAGCCACCAGATGATACCATTCAAGACAGCTACACTGGTATACACTAGGAAGAGCCATGTGGACATGTGGGATGTGTGAACTCATTCTGCTCAGGAGCCATGCAGCACATGGGAGGGGGGATAGATGTGACTGTGGAAGGATGAGGACAGAGAAAGGGTCTGAGAGAAGCAAGCACGGCTGAAAGCTAACCAAAACAAATAGTCTTGCTAGTTTTGTCCCAGTGTGTTGGTTTATCCATATGTGTCTATACAGTCTGACTCCATGCAGAACAAATCTAGTTATGGATTGTCTAAAACAGAGAAATTCTGGAGATGGGTGAAATGCTCCACTTTGTTCATACCTGTTACTGAGTTCTTCATATTCTTGTGTACTTACGTCATCTTAAATAAAATATATTTGCTTCTGCTTTGGGCAAAACAGCTTTCCAGCTCTTCTATAATTTCTTCTGGTATTGTCACAGCTTCAGAAAAAACAACCTGTGTTGTGTAAATTGCAAGTTTTGAAAAATTATTAATTGGAGTATTGCTTTTTCCCCTGCTCAAAATTGAACAGAACAACCTGGAAGTGAATAGAGTGCTGGATAGAAACGTATCAACCCTTATTTTCATAGCACTCCCAAGTCCTTTCCCCCTCAATTTCATAAAAGCATCAAGTCATCACAACAAAACATTGAGAACGCAATTGTGACAATAAGATTAAAATTAGAACATGGTAACAGTGGGCATGAATGTACACATGCAAAATCTGGTCATTTAGTGAGAAATGTGCTTTCCCTCGTGGGTCTCCAAATACCTTTGAAATAGATGGACTCTTTAGCTCTCTGCTTTTACCAGCCCTCCAGCAGGGCTGTCAGACCAGCTGCCAATCTATTGTGATTGCAGGGAGATGAGGTCTGTGACTGCACCAGCCCTCTTCACTCACAGATCCAAATATCTGCTCCCTTCTTAAGCTGTGGAGGTCACCACTAAGATTCTTGATTTTGCATCATAATCAATTCTTGAAAATGTTAAAAACTATAAACACATGATCTCATTTGATGGGATGACCAGAATTCCCTCTCAAACAATGACCTGCAGCTGGCACATCAGGTAATGGGCCCACGCTGATGCTGTATAAAGGGTGGACATCTACCTACACAGAGTAAATGGGAAATCTGAATAGTCAGATTTGCTTTTTTATGTCTGCAGTCCATCATGCTCATTGATGTTCAAATCCTTGGCAGGCATTTTATCACATTCAAAGTAATGGAGTGTGTTTTTAAGTTAAACTTCTCTCCGTAATTTTTGACAGTTGTTTCCCCTTCTTACCTCCTGTCTTTTCTTTGGATTCCTTAATTTAGTACCCAGGACTCCCCCAGAATGAAACAAATCACTTGTAAATTAATTACCATTGTTGGTTTTGCTTTCTTTTCAAAAACTTAAAATAATGAGGTCTGTTTCTCTACTTTCCAATCCCCTAAAACAAATCCCAAAGGAAGAGAAAAAGTCAGCTACTGCTTTGCTTATTTTCTAACATACAGCCTATAAGACTTACAGAATATTACAGATTCATGCTGTCAGGGCAGCAAGCTTTGTCTGCATTAAGTGGGTTTAAGCTTCTAAGAAGCAGTTCTCTAATCTGTACATGATCTACTTCATTCTCTGTCATTACTTGTAAACTGATCTCTGGCTTGAACTGATCTTGTCTGTGTTTCTCTGTAAAGAGAGATGCAAAGTAAGTGTTTAACAATGCTGCCACTGTTACAGTATCCTGCTTATAAACTGTCCAGTATCATTTTGAAGTGGCCCAGTGGTTTCTTTAATCTTTTGATTAAATCTTGCCAGGGTAACATTTCAAAAGGCAGCAAAGGTCATTTCATGAATATAGAGGTACATGTTCTGTACACTGTTTGCTCTCACTCCACTCTTTCCACTCCTCCCCCCCGCAAAAAAAAAAAAAAAAAAAAAGCAGGCAGCCTCAAGTACAAATGGATGCATGCAAAATATCTGGTTCCACAGAAGGAATTGATTGCTTTTCTCCTGCATATTGATTTTTGCTGCTGTGTAAGCCTCGAACATCCATGTTGAAATATTTTGAGACTATCTGAGATTTGCAACAGGCAACTCCCCAAAACCTTTCTACTTCGAAACTATTGATTTAGTTCTATGTATAAATCAAGGAATTTTTTTTTTTTTCTCAAATAAATATTAGATTCAAAGTCAAAAGTAAAAAAAAAGCTGAGACAACACATCATGTACTTGTCATACAGAGTTGTTTCATATGGATGGGGAAGCTGCACAGCTACTCTGATGATATGTAATCAGGTACATATACTGCATCAGGAGGCAGGGCAGAAAAAAACAATAGCATCATTAATACCTTGGATAAATCTAGTCCTGCTTGTTCTTCATGCCCTTTTGATTATACAGGGGAAAAAGAGAAGAGATTTAGAATGACGTCTGTGTTTTCAAGAGGAATCTGTGTTGGTGTGCTTGACCTGCAGACATTTTGATTGTCCTGAGAAGAAAATCACAGTGATTGTAACCACAGCTTTTAAAGAATGAAGGAAGGAAATATCAGAACTTACCATTTATTTCTAGATAAAAATTGATACATCTTAAGAGGTAATCAGAAAAATCAGCGTACTTCATTTTCTGATGGTTTTATTAGCTAAATAACAGCAATTTTATTTAAGCTTAAAGGATACAAACACCAAGATCTGAAAAGGTAAACATATAGATGGCATGAACAGGAGGACACACACCATTTTTTACATATTGTGAGCTTGGTATCTTACAAGTTTCTGGAATTGCTCTGACACTGAGAAGGAAAAATTGTAATATTCATGTTATAATATTTTTTTTCTAAAGAAGAGTGACATTATTGAAGATATCCTTTAAAATTCCTTGCTGATCACCAGATTTATGTCTTGAAATTGTTATTGTCTGCAGTGGTTTTAGTAATATATTCATTTCTAATATTGCAAACAACTAATTTAATGTGTAAGTTATACATTTCTGCTGGTTTTGTTATTTTTTTTATATATATATATTATTTCTAATATATGTCAGATTTGCTTTCTACATATTATAAACCTGAGATCTAATTTTTTTTTCTGCATCATATAACATGCTCCCCTGTACATCATGTGTCAAAATATGGAAAATATTTGTTACAGTTTAGTAGAATGGGCAAGACTTAATACAGCCTTATAACCTGCTGTGTGACTCTACTGAAACAACTCCTACTGGCATCTACAAATAAAATTCCTCTTTCTCAAGTTTGCCTGAAGTTTCTACGTGTCTTATCTCCTCCAGGTTCTCTGCCTGTTTATAACATCATACATAAAATACAGCAATAGTAAGAGTAGTGTAAGAAAGTCAACTTCCAAGGATTCAGATTCTTTTTATCTAGTCGCCAGCCACCTTCAAATCAAATGTTTATCCTTGTAAAGCAGTCCAAAAGGCATGTGTTTAGTATGAACGTTTAAATGTTTGAGAACAGAAGTAAAAAAATCCTTCGTATCTGTCCACAAAGGAAGACCCACATCCAACATAATACTCAGGCCCAATGAATCTTGAACCTGTATGGAGTATACTGGAAATAAATTACGAAGGAACAAGATTCAGCTTACATGGAGCGGTTTATGAATGGATAGGGTGATGCAGTTGCTTTTGACAGCAGTTGTTTTTTAATGCATTTTTAAATGAAGCAAAACTGTTTAAAGACAACATGTGGAATAAACCTCTATTCTGCTCAGGCAGAAATGCAGACTAATAAAAATGAAGTGTGATTGTGGGGAAAGAGGCTAGAACAAATGTCTTCAGTTTCTTTAATAGCATGCATAAAAACTTACAAACTGCTGAGACAGAGGTTAGAGGTACATTGCTGCAGAAAACAACCACCAACAGAAACACTGCAAGTGCACTCATTTAAGCAAAAAACAGGGGTATGATGAAGGTGCTTGTGGATTCTTACTTCAAAGAGGAAAAACTACAGTTCTGTTCTCTGGAGTCATAACATAGAGTAACTGAATAACGTAAATGAGAGAGGGGTTGGTAGAAAGAATTTCACAAGACTAAAAGTCTGCCACTGAAAATCTTGTAATATCTCCATCCTTTCCCCACACACCAGTGCAATGAGGAAGTTGTAGCAAATATCTGCGCATTTAGCACCTGAAGAAAGAGCTGATCTGTTAGATGCAGGCTTAACTGCTAACCCTCTTCCTTTTTTTTTTTAACTTCTCTTCCTCTCCTTTAACCCACACCAATGCAATCATGGTGTCAAATGACAACTGAATCCTGCCTCCAGGCAGTGCTAGAAATGTCAAGCTTAATGGCATCTTGGCCACAGAATGTCTCATCTCATGTTTCAGCCTTGTAATAGACTGAGTTTGTATACAGTTAATATATGCTATACAGGAATTTTGTAAGAAATTACTGTTGCAGTCACCAGTCTCATCTTCATTTTCTCTCCCAGCCACCCCACCCCATGCAGCAATTCAGATTGTAAGTAAGACCAAATAAGGGGTGAATGTGGAACACTAGCAGGAAATGGGGCAATGTATTTCATTTAGCTCCATGATGAATTAATGCACATGCTTAGTCATGATTATTTAAACATTGACATTATTAGCTATTAGACTATGGGTTTTTCCTGGTGATTGATGCCTCACTCTGGTGCAAGGTGGAGATGTTTCCTGTTTCATGTTTCCTCCCTCTACCCAAAAAAGAAGCACTTTGCAACACTGGAGATAGGAATGAAAGTAACTTGAAGGAGACAGGAGTTGATATAGTATACAAACTCTACAATACACAAAAAGCTATAGCTGCACTATATCCTCTAAATATGTGCATTTTCTTATTTTGGGCAGCTCATTCAGAGAGGGATTACTGTACAGAACCCCAAAAAAAGTTCCATACTTTCCCCACCAGTCTTGCCCAAATCTGTTTGTTTCTTCTGTAGAAGCGAGGTTTGCATTTTGACAGAAACTGATTTTTTTTTTTCTGTCTTGGGGAAAAGTCTACACCCTTCCTTTTCAGGGGTCTTCTTTCAGTGCTTACAAACTCTTCTTAGATGAAGTAAACGCACATGCAAAAAAAGCAGCACTGAAAGAGAAGCTGTGAGCACTGCTGAAACTTTAGATGCTCTTACTAACTTTTTCTTAATGCTGGACTTCTAAAAAAATATATTTTTCATTAGTTGCACATGTTGATAAGGACCTTTTATAGCTAACATCTTAATACAAGTGAGGATGTTATTGCAACCTAATGATGCAGCCTTGCCATTTCCTAACAGAAGATGACTAGCCTTCATACACTGTACAGCAACTAATTATGGCAACCAATGTTCCAGAAGATGCTGCTGCCACACATACTATTCCTGACACTGACTGATGAGCATTATGCAATGCAAATTGGAAACAAGAGGCTACATTGTCAAGAACAATCCAGTGAGCATTATTTCAAAAACACTTATTTTGTTCTACCTACCATTAGCATTGTAGCAGTAAATAAATTAGAAAGATTTGACTAGGAAAAAATCTACATGAGATGAATTTACTATAAAATTTGACCTTTAACAATGGGGTGAACAGTGTCATCTTGCTCTGTTCTTTTCAGTAAGTAAGACATGCCAAAGAATCAAAATGGAAGAAAATATATCTGGACAGAAAAAAAAAAGTCTATGCACTAATAAGCCCCAATGATCCTTTGAAATGCTCTTGATATGTTGCAAAATACTCTCTGCAGTTACTGATCAAAGATGAGGAAAATATTTAACTCTTATCTGGATCCTAGACAAATCTTGTGGATGTCTGGCAGGAGAGCTGTGGGAGAGGATATGCATGGAAGAGTGTCTTTCTGATTTTGAAGTAGGGGAAAATGCTGATATTCATTAGTAAGACAGATATGTGGGGAATAAAGCAGTATTTCCTTAATTAAACAGAAAAAAAAAATGAGGGTGGATTGTAAAGCAGAAGTCAGAAAAGATGGAAAGATGAGCTGGAAAATGGATTCAGAAAACTAAACATAGAATGGTTTCTTTTAGTCTGAAATGTTGGTAATACTTTGTGGGGAATAATATAGCTGTGATTCTATGCAGTAATATTTTTAGGTCACTCAAGCTGTGAACAAAGGAAAAACCCCTGGGGAGACTTTTCTTTTGTAGACCTGGCCTCCTGCTACAATATTTTTGTTCAGCTGTGATGGCATGGGCTTTCTACAGGTCTCTGTATTAGTTCCACTTACTTCCTCAGAAAGTAATTAATTTTAATTATGAATATGGGAATAGACATAGTGCGTACAGCATCTCAGGGAAAGAGAGAGAAAGTAGCTGAAGCCTAAGCTAAACACTGTTCTGTAAGTGACCAATTAAGAATATTCTAGGTCATAACAAGGAAAAATCAGTCTTACCTCTGACCCTGCAGCACTTCACTTTTTATAAAATATCATACACATTGCATCTGTAACTAGCACAATGTCCAGCTGCATTCTTCTTAAATCTTTTTTGCAATTTATTCCTGGCTGTGGGATTTTCCATTGACTTCAATTTTGCAAACAAAGCAAAGTTTTCCTGTTATTAATAAAAATGGAGCGGGTAACTGTAAGGTTAATTAATCAGCTTCATTCATGACCATAATTTCACAGGATGACTTAATTGGTTAGGACAGGACAGAGTTGAATACAAGGCTAGAAAATGAAGATGCTAGAACTGCCTGCTATGAAACTGTACAAGCAAACAGTAAGTCATAAAGGCAAAGGCAAGCAGGATTTTCCCTGGGACTAAAACAGTACTGTGAGATTTAAAAGATACAGGAAATGCAGATGCTACCAGTAGTACCAGAAGCTGCCTGACATAAGAAAAGCTGTTTGACCTCTCATTTCCTTAGTTTTAAGTCTCTTTCTGCATGAGATTTCATTTTGCGCCTTTGTTTAAAGTAACAGATTTATTTGTTCCTGATATTCTTTGAGCTTTAAGCAGTTAGTGCTGTAATGCATCATGAACTGCAACTGAAAGAAAAAAAAAAAGGCTTCAAGAAGCTTCCAGCTTCCATGGGCTACAAAAGAGTATAGCTGTCAAATAATCTTTTTAGTACAGGTCTGCACATGTTCAAAGTAAGACCAGATATACATTGATATGCAAAGCATCAGAAGTCTTCCCATAGAATATCTTGTCCACTCAATTTTCTACATCCATCGTATGAAATAACCTTTATTCTGCAATATCTTCTATATCCAAACATTATCCCATCCAGGATCTAAAATATGAATAAACCGGCTTGCACAAATCCTTACTTGAAAGAACAGCATTTAGGATACTTTATTCTCTTTCATCATATATATATATATATATATTATATATAGGTCAAGATGAGGGGGAAGAGGGAAAGAAAGATAAAAATATGCTCTCCCCTCCTGGAAGTGCTCCTGGAATTTAGTATCCCCAGGGTATGATCCAGGCATGCAGTGCCCTTCAAAGATCAGAAAGGGGCCTTATCCCTGTCTCCACTGACTGTGCAAGATCACCTTACTGGCCACATCTCTCCACCATATGGGCAACCAACAGGCATCAGTGATACAACCTTTTCCTCAACCTCTTCTTGGGGTAACACAGCTCTGCAGTGCAGTCTAGTTACACCACAGACACAGCACTACAGCTTTACACATTTATGTGTGGGGAGTGAAGAAAACAAACCAGCGCTACAACCTTGAGAATAAACTGATGACATGACTGCCAGCTGACACTGTATTCTCCATTTCATCTCTATCCCATAAGAACTCCTACCTATTTCACATTCCTTTTATCAAAACTTCACTTCTCTTCTGTGTTACTATTCTTCATGCTTTGTGTCCTTTTCTTCCCCTCCTTTCTTCCCTTTTGAATGATCTGTGCTTTGTTCATAACAGCATGTGGTAGAGCCTTATCTCTGGAAGCAATGTACCCGCATGAGCCTCACCAACAGTTTCCAAAAGGAAGAAAGCTGTCTGATTGCTCAGTGGAGAGATATTTGCAGTGCTCTTGAGACTACACTTTCTCATTTTGGCCACTAACTCTTGCTTGGTTGCCATCACGGGCTCTGCCCCTCCAAGAGGAAGTCTGACTGATGGAGCACACAATTAATTCATTTGCTCTTCAGCATCAGTCTATATGGGATAGTTTCAATGACAAGGTTGAATTTAGCTCCCAGTCACAGAGACTGAGAGAGTATCAGAGATTTTTATGATGTGTGGCTGCTTTTGATGTCTGAGCATGTCAGTGATATAGCAGAGACATAATTACTTAAGAAATGCTTGTTATAAAAGACACATTTCTGGATTATTCAAGTTATGTTCCCACTACAAAAGTCTCTTATATATGAAATAAAACCAATTAAATTTCTACATAACTACAAGCTTCATGTAGTAAATTATGTAATATAATTACTGTATTACTGCCTAATCTCTTAAATGAACCAAAATGCTAAGTAAGTAAGTCTGCTGGATATGTGTATCTTCCAAGGTAAATAACCTGGTCATTATATCACTGAAGTTGAGAATACACTTCCCTTTAATTTAGTGCTAACAGAATATATGTTAAATTGCACTAGAAATTTCCAAAGCATCAAGAATCACATTACTATGCCAGTGTCAATTTTAAGTGTGCCCTCATGTTCTTTTCTGTTTTACATGAAGAGGAAACCCATGGCATGTACATCTGCAAGACAGACCAACAACAGCAGTGTTGTTCATGACCTGCTGTACTCTCCTGAGCTAGGAACTGTGTGTTATTATAATATGTAAGCATCACTTGTACAAACAGCTATGGCAAAATTCTGTTGATTCAAGGCAGTATACCTAACCACACCCTGAAACAAGCTACTCACAGAGAATAGAACTTCTCTATCACCTTTCCCAGGAAAACCTAGCACACTTTGTAAGACAGGTAACCCACTTCCCTCAGTTATAACTGTGGAAGAAAAAGTAGGACTTGCATAAGCACTATGCATTTTTGGGAATACTAAAATCCCTGAATTTTCTGAACATTTTTAAACATTCTCCAAAATTAGGGATGCATTTTAGCATGAAATGTGAAGAAGAGTCAGTTATGAAGGGAAACACTTTCTAAGGTTGCGTTTTCTTTTTCTTGACACAGATTAGACCACTACAAAACACTGGTTATGATCCAGTTTATAATGTATATCATGTACGGTGAATAAACACCTGTGACATTAAATTGTTTTATGGATCTTCAAACATGCACTACAGTTCTGCAATAGTTTATGAAGGAAGAATACCATTCTGTGTTTCCTCTATGTGAGTAAGTATGACTGAGCACTGTATTTCTAGTAGAATTCTATCTCCAACAAAGATTTTTCATTAAGGAAAAATCACCAGTGATGGTTGCACAGTTAAGAGACTTTATATGCCATTCGCTGAAGGGGTGGCCACATGTAACTGTCACCCTTTTAAATTTAAATCAGGAACAGGAGCCCATTGTATCAGGCATCAGAGATAAACACAGAATACTTGCTTTTAGAAATATGGTATGTGATTTTCAGTATGTCCAAGCTGAGGTCAAACATGTGCATAGGGCTTTCTTACTGCCTCATTTGCTATCTCCTATGAGTGAGGTATGCTGTTAACCAAAAATATTAATGTAATGATTAATAAATTTGGATAACAGTCATAGTAATTTACAAAAAGGATTTTTTTTACAAAATCACATAATTTTTAAGGAAGATCACAGAATCACAAAATCACAGAATGGTAGGGGTTGGAAGGAACCTCTGGAGACCATCTAGTCCAACCCCCCTGCTAGAAAAGGATCACCTAGGGCAGGCCACACAGAAATGCATCCAAGAGGGGTTCGAAAGTCTCCAGAGAGGGAGACTCCACAATCTCTCCGGGCAACCTGTTCCACCCTCTGTCACTCTCACAGTGAAGAAGTTTTTCCTCATGTTGAAATGGAACTTCCTGTGTTCCACTTTGTGACCATTGCTCCTTGTCGTATCACTGGGCACAACTGAAAATAGGCTGGCCTCCATCATTTTGACACACACCTTTCAGATATTTGTAAACATTGATAAGACCCCCCTCTCAGTCTCCTCTTCTCCAGGCTAAACAGCCCCAGGTGTTTCAGCCTTTCCTCACAAGAGAGATGTTCCAGTCCCTTAATCATCCTTGTAGTTCTCCTCCATTGGATTCTGTCTAGTATTGCCCTGTCCCTCTTGAACTGGGGACCCCAGAGGTGGACACAATACTCCAGATGTGGCCTTACCAGGCCACAGTAAGGGGCAGGAGAACCTCCCTTGAATGCACCCCAGGATACCACTGGCCTTCTTAAGCACATTCCTGTCTCATGGATAACTTACTGTCCACCAGGACTTCAAGGGCCTTCTCCATAGAGACTCTTTCCAGCAGGCCAACCCCTAACCTGTACTGGTGGTTATTCCTCTCCAGCTGCAGGACTCTACACCTGTCCTTGTTAAATTTCATTGATTCCCCTCTGCCCGACTCTCCAGTCTGTGCCACTGATCAGAACCCTCTGAGCTCTATCATTCAGCCAGTTCTCAAGCCATATCAATGTCTGCTCATCTAACCCACACTTCCTGAGCTTACCTACAAGGATGTTATGGGAGACAGTGTCAAAAGCCTTGATGAAGTCAAGGTAGACAACAGTCACTGCTTTCTCTTCATCTACTCAGTCACACCATCATAGAAGGCTATCAGATTAGTCAAACATGATTTCCCCTTGGTGAATCCATGCTGACTACTCCTGATAACTTTCTTTCCTCTATGTGCTTAGAGATGACCTCCAGAATAACCTGTTCCATCACCTTTCCAGGGATGGAGGTGAGGCTGACTGGTCTGTAATTTCCAGGGTCTTCCTTCTTGTTCTTTTTGAAGACTGGAATGACATCGGTTCCCCCAGTCCTCAAGTACCTATCCCATTCTCCCTGATCTTTCAAAAATGATGGAGAGTAGTAAAGCAACAACATCAGCAGCTCCCTCAGTACTCTTGCGTGCAGCCCATCAGGGCCCATCATTTGTGTTTATTCAGTTTTCTTAAATGATCTCTAACCCAATCTTTATCAAACAGTGGAGAGTCATCCTTCCTCCAGACTTTTTCTCTTACCTTCAGGGACTGGGATTCCTGAGGGTGGTAAAGACTGAAGCAAAGAAGGGATTCAGTAACTCCATCTTCTCTGCATTCTCTGTCACCAGGGCTCCCACCTCATTCAGCAGTGGCCCACATTTTCCCTATTCTTCCTTTTACCATTGATGTATTTGAAGAAGTCCTTCTGTCCTTTACTTTCTTTGCCAGAGTTAATTCCAAGAGGGCCTTGGCCTCCGTTGTTGAATCCCTACATACCCTGACACCATTCCTAAATTCCTCCCAAGTGACCAGTCCATTTTTCTACACACTGTAAACTTCTTACTTCCATAAGAGCTTACTTCCATAAGAGCCTTTCAAAAATAAATATGCAAGATCCCACTAAAATATACACTCTCAAGCACAACTGCTGTGAGTTGCAAATCACTAAGAAACTCTGTAAGTTTTTGTACATATATTCATCCAGTAAGGCTCTGCATGTAGGAATTACTTCTTGGCTAATAGAGCTGTTTGTCTGAAAACACCAGAGTCACAAAAGCAGAAACATTTGCAGTTCTTAAGTTGCACATTTCATATTCCAAACTAGTTTGATTTTAGTCTTACATATTGAATATATTGCCTTAATCAAGGCACATTCTTCACTTTAACTGTTGTAGTGAATCTAACTAAGGAAACTTTCATCCATAGTGACTTCAAGGATTTGATATTTTTTGGACTCTTTACCTTTCTAGCAAATTCAGTTATAGACAATAATTTCTAGCCACACAAATAGAACTGTAAATGGTGGTCTTCTTTTGTGCTTTTGTCTTTGCCAACATTAGTTTACTACTTTAGCTAAAAGAGACAAATATCAGGGCCTTAAGAACAACCTTCAGTCAAGGTAGAAAGGAGGTGCAGGTTTGCTGTAGAGTGACCTGAGAAATGCTACTGGCCAATTCTGTCTCTGTAAGCTACAGCAATCTGGCAGCTGTTTTACCTCCTTTCAGGCAGTGAACCCTCTGACTTACTACATTTGCACATTAGAATCATAGCATCATAGAATGGTTTAGGTTGGAAGGGACCCTTAAAGGTCATTTAGTCCAACCCCCCGGCAGTGTGCAGGGACATCTTCAACCAGACCAGGTTGCTGAGAGCCACGTCCAGCCTGACCTTGAACATTTCAAAGGATGAAGTTTCTACCATCTCTCTGGGTAACCTGTTCAGGTGTTTCAATACCCTCATTGTAAAAAATTTATTCTTTAATATCTAGTCTAAATTTACCCTCTTTTAGTTTAGAACCATTACCTCTTGTCCTGTCAGAACATGACCTGCTAAAAAGACTGTCCCCATCTTTCAGTGTTCAGGACATATTTCACCCCCCACTGTTCAGAATGCTGTTTGCAATAGTCCCTTGGGAGACAGTCCTGAAGAGAAAAGGGTCCAGAAAGGCTGGACATTGCTCAAGAAGGAAGATTAGAGGTGCAGGAGCAGCCTGTCTCTGTGTATCACAAGATGAGCTGGTGGAGAAGATGATCAGTCTGCCTGAACAGGGAGCTTTTGCTGAGACTCAGGAGAAAAAGGCCCTTTTGGAAGAAGCCCTTTGGAAGAAGGGGCAGGGTACTCAGGAGGAGTACAGGGATCTAGTTGGGTTATGCAGAAAGAACATTGGAAAGGCAAAAATCCAGATAGAATGCAAGCTGGCCACTGTTGTAAGAGAGAATAAAAGAGATTTTTACAAGTACATTAACAACAAAAATAGAGCCAAGGAAAATCTCCACCCATTCCTGGATATGGGGGGCAATATCACCACCAGGGATGAGGAAAAGGCTGAGGTACTTAATGCCACTTTTGCCTCAGTCTTTAACAGTCAGACAAGTTACCTCCAGGGTATTCAGCCCCCTGAGTTGGAAGACAGGGACAGAGAGCAGAATAAAGTCCCCATAATCCAGGAGAGAGCAGTTAATGACCTGCTGCACCACCTGGACACTCACGAGTCTATGGGGTAGGATGGTCTCTAGGCAAGAGGGCTGAGGGAGCTGGAGCAGGAGCTCCCCAAGCCACTCTTCATCATTTATCAGCAGTCCTGGTTAACAAAGGAGGTCCCAGACAATGGAAAGTTTCCCAGTGTGATGTCCATCTACAAGAAGGTCTGGAAGGAGGATCTGAGGAACTACAGGACTGTCAGCCAGGGAAGATTATGGAATGGTTCATCTTGGGTGTACAGCATGTAGAGGACAACCAGTGGATCAGGCCCAGCCAGCACGGGTTCCTGAGAGGCAGGTCCTGTTTTACCAATTTGATCTCCTTCTATGACCAGGTGACCTGCCTAGTGGATGAGGGAAAGGCTGTGGACATTGCCTACCTGTACTTTAGTAAGGCCTCTGACAC
Organism: Todiramphus chloris collaris; assembly: GCA_025345505.1. NCBI lineage: Eukaryota > Metazoa > Chordata > Aves > Coraciiformes > Alcedinidae > Todiramphus > Todiramphus chloris. Next base: position 8,786,964 of record JANVCC010010369.1, read on the forward strand.
CATCTCCCACAGCATTCTGCTGGAGAAGCTGGTGGCTCATGGCATAGACAGATGGACTCTTTGCTGAGTTAAAAACTGGATGGATGGCCAAGACCAGAGAGTTGTGGTGAACCAAACGAAATCCAGTTGGTGGTTGGCCACCAGTGCTGTTCACCAGGGCTCAGTTTTGTGGTCAGTCTTGTTTAACATCTCTACCAGTGATCTGGATTAAGGGGCTGAGTGCACCCTCAGTAAATTTGCAAATAACACCAACTGAGGAGTGTTGATCTGCTCAAAGATAGGAAGACTCTGCAGAGGGATCTGGAAAGATTGGATCGATGACCAGAGGTCACCTGTATGAGATTTAACAAGGCCAAGTGCTGAGTCCTGCATTTATGTCACAACATCCCCAAGCAACACTATAGGCTTGGGGGTGCTGGTCGACACCCAGCTGAACATGAGCCAGTGGTGTGTGCCCAGATGGCCAAGAAGGCTGACAGAATGCTGGCCTGTATCAGAAAAAGCGTGTCCAGCAGGAGTATGGAAGTGATCGTGCTCCTGTACTTGGCACTGGTGAGGTCACAACTGAAGTAGTGTGCTTAGCTTAGGGCGCCAAAGTATACGAAAGACATTGAGGTGCTGGAACAGGTCCAGAGAAGGGCAACAAAGCTGATGAAGAGTCTTATGAGGAGCAGCTGAGGGAACTGGGATTGTTTAGCCTGGGGAAGAGAAGACTGAGGGGAGATCTTATTGCTCTCTACAACTACCTGAAAGGAGGCTGTAGTGAGGTGGATGTTGGTCTATTCACCCAGATAACTAGTGAAAGGATGAGAGGAAATGGGATTAAGTTGTGCAGGGGAAGCTTAGATTAGACATTAGTAAAAATTTTGATACTGAAAGAGTGGTGAACCTTTGTAACAGACTCCCAGGGAGGTGGTGGAGTCACCATCCCTGGAGGGGTTAAAAAAATGGGTAGACATGGTATTTCAGGACATGGTTTAGTGCTCATGATAATGTTGAATCGATGGTTGGGCTTGATGATCTTGTAGGTCTTCTGCAACCATAATGATTCTGTGAATCTGTGATTCTGTGATTCTCTAATTAATATAGGCCCCATTTAAGTACTGAAAGGCGACAATGAGGCCTCCCCAGAGTCTTCTCTTCTCCAGGAAGAAAAACCCTGACAATCTGTCCTCACAGGGGAGGGGTTGCATCCCTCTGATCATTTCTGTGGACCTCCTCTGCCACGTGTACTCAGCTCCAACAGGTCCATGTACTTCTTGTGCTGAGGACTCCAGAGCTGGACACAGTACTCCCGGTGGGGTCTCATGAGAGTGGAGTAGAATCATAGAATCATAGAATCATTCATAGAATCATAGAATCATTATGGTTGGAAAGGACCTCCAGGGTCATCAAGTCCAACCTTTGTCCTAGCATTTCTCTAACCCCTACACCATATCCTCAAGCTCCACATCTAATCGTTCTTTAAACACCTCCAGAGATGGTGACTCCACCACCTCCCTGGGCAGCCTGTTCAGTGCCTAACCACTCTCTCAGTGAAGAATTTCCTCCTAACATCTAATCTAAACCTCCCCTGATGCAACTTGAGTCCATAGAGTGGCAGAATCACATTCCTCTACCTGCTGGTCATGCTTCTTTTGATGCAGCCCAGGATAAGGTTGGCATTTGGGACTGCAAGTACACATTGTTGGCTACCTCCAGATTTTCATCCACCAGTACCACCAAGTCCTTCTCTGCAGGGCTACTCTCAATGCTATCATCTCCCAGCCTGTATTGATACTCAGGATCGCCCCAACCCATATGCAGGACCCTGCATTTGGCCTTTTTGAACCTCATAAGGTTCACATGAGTTCACTTCTCAAGCTTGTCCTGGTCCCTCTGGATGGTATCTTGTCCCTCTGTCGCTGTTTATGCCGGGAGCGGAGAGATGCAGCAACATATAAATTCACCAAGAGCAGGCAAAAGAAGCAACTTTATTAATTTACAACCCCATTTTTATACCCCAGCCCCATAGGGCGATTGGTCAGTGATCACCCATCTCCTAGGATGATTGGCTAAAGTCCTATAATACCCATTTCAAAATATTTTTTCCAATGTACCATAAACAGAACTTATCAAAACACCATGTGCTAGTCTAGTTTACAAAACCGTCCTACTATTTCTCATAACACGTGTGAGAAAGGCAGGGTTCTCACAGAATATTGTGAGAACCTAGGAAAATCCCTCTGCTAGCAGCTTTTCAGCATCCACATCCCTCTGTCATGTCAGCTGCACCACTCAGCTTGCTGTCATCTGCAAAATTGCTGAAGGTGTATTTGATCCCACCATGCAACTGATGAAGATATCAAACAGCACTAGTCTTGGGACAGACCCTTCAGGGACACCACTTGTCACTGAACTCCAGCTGGACTGTTGACCACTACCCTCTGGATGTAACCACTCAACCAATTCCTCATCCACAAAACTGTCTACCCATGGAATTCCTATCTCTCCAACTTGTAGAGAAGCATCTTGTGGGGGAGAATGTGTCAAAAGCCTTACAAAAGTCCAGATAGACGACATGCGTTGCTCTTCCCTTGTGCACTGATGTAGTCACTCCATCACAGAAAGCCACTAGCTTGGCCCAGCAGGACTTGGCTTGGCGAAGCCATGCTGGCTGTCTCACATCACCTCCCTCTCTTCCAAGTGCCTTATCAAAGCTTCTAGGAGGATCTTTTCCATGATCTCTCCAGGCACAGAGGTGAGGCTGACAGGTCAGCAGTTCCCAGGGTGCTCCTTTCTACCCTTTTTATAAATGGGTGCAGTGTTTCCCTTTCTCCAGTCACCAGGTTCTTCACCTGACTGCCAGGACTTTACAAATATCATGGAGAGTGGCTTGGCAACTACATCAGCCAATTCCCTCAGGACTCTGGGATGCATCTCGTCTGGTCCCATAGATTTATGTATGTTCAGGTTCCTCAGGAGGTCACAAACTTGATCTTCTCTTACAGTGGGAGGGACTTTGTGTCCCCAGTCCCTGACTTGTGGTCCTTCAACTCAGGAGGTGTAGGGAGAGGGGTTGCCAGTGAACACTGAGGCAAAAATTTATTTACCAGCTTGCCAGTCTTGCTTATCTGGGGGGGGGGGGGGGGGGGGGGGGGGGTACATTTTCTTTAACCTTCCATTTCTGGTTTACATACCTGTAGATGCCCTTCTTGTTACTCTTTTTGCATCCCTCACCAAGTTCAGCTCCAGCCACGCCCTGGCCTTCCTTACCCCATCCCTACACAATTGGGCAGCATCTCCATGCTTTTCCCAAGATACCTGTCCTTGCTTCCACTGCCTGTGCAGCTCCTTCTTGCCTTTTAGTCTGACCAGCAGGTTTTGACTCAGCCATGCTGGTCTCTTCACTTCCTTGATCGATTTCCTGCAGCTGGGGATTGAGAGCCCTTGTTCTCTCTGGAAAGAGTCCTTAAAGATCTGCCAGCTCTTTGTCTGCTCCTTTGTCCCTGAGGGCTGTTTCCCAGGGTGTGCTATTGAATAACTGCTTGAGAAGCTGGAATTTTGCTTTCTTGAAAGTCAGGGTCCTGACTGTGCTCCTTGTCTGACTCATGTCCCTTAGTACTGCAGATTCCACCAGCATTGATCACTGTAGCCCAGGCTGCCTCCAATCTTGACGTCCCTGATGAGCTCACCTGCTTTGGTGAACAACAGATCCAGTATTGCAGCCCCTCAGGTAAGGGTGTCCATTTGTTGTCCTAAGAAATTATCCTCAAGGCACTCTAGGAGCCTCCTGGACTGCCTACAGCTTGCTGTGCTACTTTTCCAGCAGATGTTATGGTGGTTGAAGTGCCCCAGCAGGACAAGAGCCCATGAGCGCGATGCCTCCTGTAGCTGGAGTAAGAATGCTTCCTCAGTAGGCTCCCCTTGATCCGGCAGCCTGTAGTACTCACCGACCAAAAGGTTCCCCTTGTTGCCTTGCTCTCTAATGCCTAACCATAGCCTTTTGACTTGCTCGTGGCTATTCTTTAGGGACATCTCTTCACACATTTCTTAACATAGAGGTCAATACCTCCATGTTTCCTTGCCATCCCGTCCCTTCTGAACAGCCTGTAGCCATCAAAAGCCACATTCCAGTCATTATGATCTACAGAGAACAATAACAAGTCACTGAGTGAATCTGGAGTATGTCAGAGATATGACTCCAACAGCATGGCACCAAAACCAATTTTTTTCCTGGCTCTCATGTAGAAAGCTGATCAAGATGTGTGAGCCTACCTGAGATTCACTTATGCATGGTGTACTCATGTCTGTGGCCAGCGAGCCCAGATTTCCCAAAATGTAATCCTTACTCTTGATCCTGCAATAGATCAGATAACAACATATGAGACTAAGTTTTTACCTTGATATAGGATTCTTCAGGAATAACTGAACATAGAATTGCTAGAGCCAACTAAGTTGTCTTTCTTCCATTTAGATTTCTAACACTGTAAGCAGATGTAGCCATTCATATTATGTATCTGGAGCCCTCTAAATAAAACCAAAAATATTAACTCCATTCTGCAATCCATTTTAACTCTAATGTAAACTTAAACCTGATTATAAATTGCTCTTTTCCATGGGGAAACACTGGAATAAATATTAACAAAAATGCAGTTAGTGCTTTTAATGCCTGTCATGGTCATGGATAGATACAGGATAGTTTTTCAAATACAAACTGAGGTTTTACTTTTGGAAGGTGTGCTGAGGGATGGGTCTGCCATGGTACTGAATTGCTCTGGATGTAGAAGAGGTGATTCTCAAAGCAAAGAATCACAACACGGTATTTGTGGTCCACAAAGTAAAGCATTACATTAATATAGCACAAGCTAACACAGGGATGGGCTAATTCCGACAGAAGATGAATCAGCTCCTGATCAGGAGGATGTAAGAGAGGGAAGTGAGATTGCCCAAAGGTAACCTAAAGTAACTTAAGACTAATTAGCATGGTAAAAATCACACCCCTAAGAGGAGACCTAACACGCTAATGTGATACTGCCTCTGTATAATGAACTAGCCACTAATCAAAGAATGCACAGAAGGACATTACTTAGATAACCAAAAGGTGACCAATGAATGATTATTGTGCACTATTTCTTTGTTGTAAACTGTATAAAATTCTACTACTCCTCTGAAGAGGTGTGCTGGCTTTAGAAAGTATCATCTGGCACCTCTTTCTATACAGAACTTTGTTAAAGGCTAGAAGATGGATCTTGATTCTTTGTGCTCATCGCCTCCTGCATACTGGGCATGAATCTAAACCCCAACTGAGGAACAACAAAGGTACAGTGATACTTGCTCAGAACCCCCAAAGAAACAGTAGAGGAGACACGACAGCAAAATTGATAGCCCTGAATGCAAAGTTAGTGAAACATGCAAGTTTGATTAGTAGAAGAATTACATGTGCTTAAGCAGATCTTTTGGATCTTATGGAAGCAAGTGAGGGGGGCAAAAAAAATACTTGGGGATATGAAAGTTGTTATTATACTCTTTTTCTTGCACTCAGAAGCCAATAGTTAAGTAGAGGTTCAGGGAAACAGTTATGTAGCATCAGTGTCTGTCTTCCGATCAAAGTATGGTATGGCTGGAGCGTCTCTGTGTTCAAGTGATGTTGTAGTAATAATCTCCTGGTAGGAGGTCTCTTCAGAAGTTGTTTTACCACTGAATGTAGCAATAGCACCCCACCATGTATGTTTGATATAAAGTCATGCCATTAATTATCCCTTAATTAAAGAACAGGGGGGGGGGGGGGGAGGGGAAAAAAAAAAAAAAAAAGAAGATACACTATACTTCATATAGTTACATATAAACCTTGGAAAACTGAAAGGTTCAAGATGTCTGCCTTTCTTTTCTCCTTTCCTTGCATATCCTATGGGTTAAACTTAGAGACTTGCCTGTTCAGCATGTAGACGTTTCAGGTCACCATTTCATTATGGATTTTTCAGGACACCTAATTTTTTCCCTACATTCTGTAGGGAGTGCAGGAGGCTAACCAATAATCCTGAGTTTTTAATTCTAACAAGTGAATTGTTGCACTCAACTGCCTTGTCCTAAAAGTGTAAAATATTGCCTTTGTAAAAGTTGTTTTCAGTCAGCCTTCCCTTACTTGAACTTTCACTCATACCACAGATATAATCACAGTTTTAGAAAAGAAAGTACTACTTCTACTAAACCACCATTTTTAATTGTGAACCTCTTGTTTGGGATCACAGAGTGACAAACCACTAACACAGTCGGTCTGTTTATGGACTTTATATTGTAGATCATAAAATGAAGTGTCTATGTTTCCATTAAACTCTATTAACAACAGGGATGGGGTTGCATAATTCAGACAATCTACCATTAAACTCTTCATTTTAACCATAGAGGAGAGGGCAGTGGGAAATAACAATGCAGAAGCTTATTCTATTCATAACTGTGATTTAGTGCGGCTATTAGTATGGCATTTGTGTGAGAAATAAGAAGTGTTGCAAGAGAAGTGTTCCCATAGTATACAACGTGCAGACTTCATGGAATAAGAAAGCAATTACTCATTTTCCAAAGCAACATTCCTGTTGATAAAATTGCTAATTGATTTCTCAAAAAACCCAACCGAAACAAGCAAAACGAGATGAAACACTATTAAGAACTGAGAAATGTTTTAACATTTTGACAAATATTCTGAAAATATATTTGAAGACTTCTAAACAGTCCTTAATGGGTGTCTACTTATTTTTACACTAGAGCTCTGGAAGAGAAAAACATCTGAAGAACTTGTGTCTGGCTCTTCTGTTTTATTATAATGGATTTTCCTTAAGATGAAATAAGTAGTTCACATATTGCAGAGATTTGAAGTAAGCCTGGTCTCACTGCCTGAAAACACATAAGCATTGCCTTTGACATGTCAGGAATCCAGACTTATTCCTGCCCACAAGCTTTGTGTGGTAAAAACTCTTAAAACAGAGAAAGAGTTTGTGAAAATATAGCTGCTTTCAACACTACAAATGCAAATGAAAAGCTGTGATTTTGCAAATAACGATCCAGCCACTTCCATGCCTTTGTCTCCTCAACTGCAGTAACACTATCAGTGCTAGATTGTATTTATCATTGCAGAACTTTTTGTTGATATTCGCTTTTATGAAAATAAAAGGTGTTAGAAATGTGTCTCATTCCAATGGTATTGATGTTCTTGGTACACTGTATGCATTACCTTGCTAAAGAGAAGTGGAGTGTGATTTTTTTTTTTGTGTCCCCTAGCCAGGTCCTTTGATGAAAGCAATGTGAAAACTCTTTTAATTAAACAATATTAACAGACTAATGTATGTGCATGATAAATGGCCACATTTTCCTAAAGCTTGGAAGGAGCTCAAGGTTCGGCTGATGCCAGCTCAGACTGCTGGTAGTGAGTTATCCACAAGGTCAGCTACACTCACCTGAAACAGACGGTCTTTAAAGAGCACGTCACTGGGAAAAGGGGATTCCCTATTGCAGGCATCAGATTGAATTTGTAAGGTTAACAACGTATCCAAAATATATATGTTGACCCTCACTCAGTTTTTGCTATGTCACCACAGGTATAACCCATGCTGGAGAATTTAATTCCAGAATCCTATTTCAAAATTCTGTGTGAATCTATGTGGTTATACAGCTGTGCTATATTGAATTAAAAGAATTTTTACTTCCTCTGGATATCAGGTAGATGAATTTCTTCAAGCATCACTCTGATACCATGGGATGAAGGCAGTAAACAAAAGCAAAATCTGTCAGGTTGCAAATTCAGTTTTAAACCATAATCTTTCCTTATTTTTTCTATTTGTAACTGAGTTATTGAGTGGAGAGTCCTGCTGTTAAGTATATCCTACAGACACATCTGTCAGTACAGTCTATTTGACACAAAGTAGTATAACATTATTATTAAAATTATTAATGTCTATAAATATCTGAAGGGTGGGTGTCACATGGAAGGGGCCAATCTCTTTTCTGCAGTGCCCAGCAGTAGGACAAAGAATATCGGGTATGAAACTGTGCATAGAAGGTTCCACCTCAACATGAGGAGGAACTTCTCCACTGTGAGGGTGACAGCCCTGGAACAGGCTGCCCAGAGAGGTTGTGGAGTCTCCTTCTCTGGAGACTTTCAAAACCTGTCTGGATGAGTTCCGGTGCGACATGCCCAGGCGGTCCTGCTTTGGCAGGGGGGTTGGACTTGATGATCTCTAGAGGTGCCTTCTAACTCATAACATTCTACGATTCTATGAGTCTATTATTATGTTATAAATTATTAGTAGGAATAGTAGTCCTCAGTGAAATCTTAATGTCTTGTTCATGAAACCTTATACATGTAGAATCACATAGTGAAAGAGAGCCCAGAAAGACACCTGTTTTACTACACTGCCTCAGACTGGGGTCACTATGCCTCAAATGATTTTTTTTTAAATTTAAATACCTCTGACTATTATAGCCAGTATAATTTCATAAAAGTGTTCCAAAATCATGGTGTAATGCTCCAAATTTCACAAAAAAATTTACAAATTATAAAGGGAATTGTCATTATTTAGGATAATCCTCACCAGATATAAACTGGCATAAGTACTGTAATCTTAACAGGTGTATACCACAGTCTTCCAGAGGATGATTTAACCTGCCATATACAAAGAAAGAAAGAGAAATATGAAATTTGAGTACTTGCAAGCAGCAGCTGGCAGATGCACAGACAAACAAAAATATAATTTTCAGTTCATTATATTGGCTTCTATTCACTGAAGGGAAAAAAAGAAACAACTAAATATTCCTTGAATAAATACTCGTACATAAAATGGTGCACAACAGAGACATCTGGATTACCTGCTGGGATGCCTTGTGGTACAACCTAAGGTTCCCCTGTGATCACCTAGACTGGTGGCTTGTCTCCAGTGCCATAGTTCCCAGTGCAGATATTCTTCCATGAGAACATGGGTAATGTATGGGAAGCTGTGCACAAACCTAAGCTTCTAAATCAAAAATCAGGGAGCAATTAACAGGTCTCTTACTGTGCAGATTGCCATAGAAACATACAGCAATGAAAAGTTTGGATTATTTTAGAAGTTTAATTGTGATGCAATCCCTATGATAATGTAAAAAGGGTGATAAAGTCTCAAAATCACATGATTTTTCAAGAGGGGAAAAAAAAAAAGATAGGTTTTTCCACAACCTTTGTCAGCAGAGAAAAATTAACCTTTTGCAGATATTTTGTAACTGCTTCTCATTTTCCACAGTGTTTTCTTTTTAAATACAATTTTTTTTCTGTCTGTTCTTTCTGTTATTCTTAGCCTCAGATGAGGTCCCACTCTGAGATAATGTAGGAGACATATAGAAGAATTTCAGCCGTCTTCATCTGTTAGTTAAAACTAACTCTATTTATATATTTATTTACATTTATAAGAGGAGAGACTGAGTGAAACAGCTTCTGTCATGCTGCAGCACTAATATAGTTTCTAATGCCTGTGAGAGGCTGTGGAAGGACACACCATGGTTAGGCGGACAGGGTGCTAGCAACGTCCCTCAACCTGTTGTGCTGAGGTGTGCTGGGTACACTGCAGCACACTTGGAGTCTTACAGTGATGAGCCAGGGGCTCCTGAGGTAATAGAAGTCAAAAGGGAAACATCCTTCTCAAAGGAATGAATGGGCGTTCCTCTAAGAAGGTGACATGGCCAACAGCCCAGATGAAGTGCCTCTACACCAACACAGCCAGCAAGGGCAACAAACAGGACTAGTTGGAAGCCACCCTGCTGCTAGAAAGCTACAACCTGATTGTCATTACTGTAACTTGGAGGGATAAATCCCATGTCTGGAGTGCAGCTATCAATGACTACAGGTTGTTCAGAAGGGGCAGGTAAGGAAGGAAGGGCAGAAACGCTGACCTCTACATCAAGAAATGGATAGAGTGTGAAGAGATATCCCTGAAGAATAGCCAAGAGCAGGTTGAAAGCTTATGTGTAAGATTTAGAGACAAAGGCAAAAAAGGGAACCTTGTGACTGGTGTTTGCTACAGACCACCTAATCAAGTGGAGCATATTGACAAAGCCTTCTGACTTAAGCTAAAGGAGGCTTCATGCTCATAGGCTCTCATCCACCCTGACATCTGCTGGAAAAGTAGCACTGTGAGCAGTAGGCAATGGAAGAGACTCCTGGACTGCATGGAAGATAATTTTTTAAAGCCAGGTAACAGCCCTACCCGAGGGGATGAAATACTGGACCTGGTGGTCACCAGTGTAAGTGAGTTAATTGGTCATGTCAAGACTGGAGGCAGCCTGGGCTGCAGTGATCACACACTTGTGGAGTTCACAGTCCTGAGGGATATCAGTCACACAAAGAGTAAAGTCAGGACCCTGATTTTCAGGAAAGCAAAATTCCAGCTCTTCAAAGACTTAATCGATATGGCCTCCTGGGAAACAGCCCTCAAGAACAAGGAAGTAGAAAAGACATAGCAGATCTTTAAGGAGAGGAGCCTTTCCATAGAGCACAAGGCTCTCAATCCCCCGGTGTAAGAAATCACTGAAGGAAGAGAAGAGACTAGCAAGCTGGTAGCGACAGAAGAAGAGAAGGTTGAGGTTCTCAACAACTTTTTTGCCTCAGTGTTCACTGGCAACCCCTCTCCCTACACCTCCTGAGTTGAAGGACCACAAGTCAGGGACTGGGGAGGCAAAGTCCCTCCCACTGTAAGAGAAGATCAGGTTTGTGACCTCCTGAGGAACCTGAACATATATAAATCTATGGGACCAGACGAGATGCATCTCAGAGTCCTGAGGGAACTGGCTGATGTAGTTGCCAAGCCACTCTCCATGATATTTGTAAAGTCCTGGCAGTCAGGTGAAGAACCTGGTGACTGGAGAAAGGGAAACACTGCACCCATTTATAAAAAGGGTAGAAAGGAGCACCCTGGGAACTGCTGACCTGTCAGCCTCACCTCTGTGCCTGGAGAGATCATGGAAAAGATCCTCCTAGAAGCTTTGATAAGGCACTTGGAAGAGAGGGAGGTGATTTGAGACAGCCAGCATGGCTTCGCCAAGCCAAGTCCTGCCGGGCCAAGCTAGTGGCTTTCTGTGATGGAGTGACTACATCAGTGCACAAGGGAAGAGCAACGCATGTCGTCTATCTGGACTTTTGTAAGGCTTTTGACACATTCTCCCCCACAAGATGCTTCTCTACAAGTTGGAGAGATAGGAATTCCATGGGTAGACAGTTTTGTGGATGAGGCAATGGTTTTAAACTACAGAAGGCTAGACTGAGGTTGGACATTAGGAACTTCTTTACTATAGTAAAGAAGCTGATGAATAAGGAAGTAAAGTAAAGTAAAGTAAAGTAAAGTAAAGTAAAGTAAAGTAAAGTAAAGTAAAGTAAAGTAAAGTAAAGGGTGGTGAGACACTGGAACAGGCTGCCCAGGGAGGTTGTGGAGGCCCTATCCCTGAAGACATTCAAGGTCAGTCTTAATGGGGCTCTGAGCAACCTAATCTAGTTGAGGATGTCCCTGTACACTGCATGGGGTTTAGAGTAGACCTTTAGAGGTCCCTTCCAACCCAACCCAACCCAAGACATTCTATAATTCTGTGAATCTATAGTTCTGTGAATCTATGATTCTGTAATTGTTCACTTGAGGGACAATGACCTCGGCAAAGAAATAGATAATCACTAACCTAAAGGCCATCTGACAGTTCTCAGCACTTTGTCCTGCTGTTTTCTTAATCTGTTTTGAGGTGCTTCCAGAAGGAATCTTCTGGGAAGCAAATATCAATCAGACATAAAGGAAGTAAATCAGAAAATGTGTAAATACATTACAAGAAAGGGAAAGATGTGCTCCTGTTTTAAGGATTAAAGGTTCTGTTTAGAGAGGATGGAGTAAATCTTTTCAGAGTAAATACCTGAACATAGTGGTAGGATACCTTCTTTAGAGACCACAAGCAATGAATGGATTCCTTCCTTAGATACCAAAATGAAACTGGATGTCTGAACTGGTTGCTCTCTTTTTGAGAAAAAGAAATCTGCACATTGTCCTCAAACATTTCATGTTGGTGGTACCCTTTCTCCTTCATTCTAGAAAAAGGGGATAGTTTGAGATCTTTGCTTTCTGACTTGAATACTAGTGACTCTTTTGGTCTTTAAGGGACAAATAAATTCCGAGTTAATGAGGAGTAAGGAAAATAAGTTAACAAAGTCTTGAAGTAATTGATTAATAGAATCATGAAATCATAAAATGTTTTGGGTTGGAAGGTACCTTTGAAGATCATCTAGTCCAACCCTCCCTGCTATGGACAGGAATATCTCTGACTAGATCAGGTTGCTCAAACACCCATCCAAATTGATCTTTAACTCTTCCAGTGATGTCGTGTCAAGTTTTAGGGTCAGGGCATCCCACTAGACCTATAACAGATGCTCTCTGTTAATCCCCCTCCCTCCCCAAAGGGAAGAGTAAGGCGATAAGGGAGAGAGACTTAGCAATTAGAAAAGGAAACTAGAACAACTTTAATGAAAATAGTAATAAAAAAATGTAATATAAACATATAAATATTAAACCAGTATTGAACTCAACCCCCCTGATGGCAGTTATGGCACTGTCATCACTGATGCTGTGGAGCAGGCACTGGGGAATTCCCAGGCTGGACTCAGTAGCAGACAGAAACCAGATTCAGGATCTGGATTTGGCAGATGGATTGGGCAGAATGGATAGCGTTCTCCTCAGATGCCAGCCATTGAAGAAGAGGAGGAGAGCTTGACCTCCAAGATCACTCAGCTCTATACTGAATATGATTTATATGGGATGGAATCCCTCGATGGTCAGTTTAGGGTCACCTGTCCTGACCGCTCCTCCTGGGAGGTGTGGCCTTTTACTTTCTGCACCCCCCAGTGTGGTACACAAGACCCAGCAGTGCCCTTGGTCTGCACACCAATCCTTGGTAGTAACTCTAACCATGGGGTGTTATCACTGCCAGAAGCAGACACTGTCTGTAAGAACAGGCTGCTCACTTCAGACAGTGCAGTTAGTTAGAATAACTGAGCTGAAAAGTAAAATCACTGAACAGAATTAGTTCTGTTCTCACTCAAACCAGGGCATGGGGCATCCACAACTTCTCTGGGCAACCTGTTCCAGTGTCTCACCACCCTCATTGTTAAAAATATTTTCCTTTTATTTGATCTACATCAACTGTCTTTCAGGTTAAAACAGTTATTCTTTGTCATGTCACTGCAGGCCTTTGTAAAAAAGCCTTTGTCTTTCTTTGTTATAAGCCCCTCCTTAAGTACTGAAAGGCTGCAGTGAGGTCACCCTGAAGCCTTCTTTTCTTGAGGCTAAACAAACCCAACACTCTCAGCCTTTCCTCATAGAAGAGGTGTTCCAGGTCTCTGATCATTTTGTATGGTCCTCCCACAGACACACTACACCGCTTTCCAGGTCTTTCTTGTTCTGGGGACCCCATAGCTGGGCTCAGTACTTCACGTGGGGTCTCATGAGAACAGAGTAGAGGGCAAGAGTTACCTCCCTTGACCTGCTGGCCACATTTCTTTTGATGCAGCCCAGGACACAGTTGGTTTTCTGGGCTGCAAGTACACAGTGTCGGCTCATATCAAATTTTTCATCCACCAGTACCACCAAAACCTTCTCTGCAGGGTTGCTCTAAATCCAATCTCCTCCCAGGCCGTATAGATATTGGGTGTTGCCCTGACCTAGGCATAGGACCTTACACTTGGCCTTGGTGAACTTTATGATGTTCACAGGGGCCCACTCTTCAAGTCTGTCGAAGTCCCTCTGGATGGCATCCCATTCCTCAGATGTGTCAACTGTACCACTCAGCTTGGTGTTGCCAGAGAACTTGCTGAGGGTGCATTCAATCTCACTATCTATGTTACTGGTAAAGATACTAAACAGTATTGGTCCCAGTACAGACCCTTTACGGACACCACTCACTACTGGTTTCCACTTGGATATTAATGTGTTGACTGTTAACTCTTCAGATTTGGCCATCAAGACAATTCTTTATCCACCTAACACTCCATCTATCAAATCTGTAGCTCTCCAACTTAGAGGTAAAAATGTTGTGTGGGACTGTATCAAAAGCCTTAATGCAATTCAGGTAGATACATCAGTAGCTATTTTCTTGTCCACTGGTGCAGTCCCTACATCATAGAAGGCCACTGGATTAGTACTGCATGATCTGCCTTGGTGAAGCCATGTTGCCTGTCTCTAATCACCTTCCCATCTTCCATATGCTTCAACGTAACTTCCAGGAGGATCTGCTCCTTATCTTTCTGGGCATTGAGGTGAGGCCGACTTGTTCCCAGCATCCTCCTTTTTACCCTTTAAAGAAAATTAGTGTGATATTCCCATTTCTCCAGTCACTGGGGACTTCACTTGTCTGCCATGATTTTTCAAATGTGAGGGACAGTGGCTTAGCAACTGTATCTGCCAATTTCCTCAGGACCCTGGGATGCACCTCATTGAGTCACATAGACCTGTATATAGATGGGTTCCTCAGGTGGTCTCAAACCTTATCTTCTCTGAGAAGATGAGAAGGACATTGTTTGCCCAGTCCCTGACTTAAGGTTCAGGGACTTGAGAGATGTAAGAAGAATGTCTGCTAGTGGAAAATGAGGTAAAAAAAAATGGTACCTCAGCCTTATCCCTGTCAGTTGTCACTTGTTCTAATTTTTTGCAGGGTATATTTTCTTTAATCTTCCTTTCTGAACAATGTACCTGTAGAAGCGCTTCTTACTGTCCTTCACATTCCTCACCTATATTCTTCCCAGGGTACATATCCTTGCTTCCACTACCTGTGCATTCCTTCTTACAGTTTACTTTGACCAGGAGGTCCTCTCAGCCATGCTGGACTCCTGCCTTGCCTGCCTGATTTCTTACACTACACATGGAAATGGGAAGCTCTTGAGCTCCAGGAAAAACATCAGCTACCAGGTCTGTTCTGCTCCTGTGTCCTGAAGGACAATTTCACAAGGGGTCTCATCCACTAACTCCTTGAACAACTGAAAGTTCGCTCTCCTAAAATTCATGGATTTTATTGACTGATAGTTTAATAAAGGTGTAATACTATGATGAGTTTGGCAGATTATCTGATTAGTTTTATGTCCACAATTGGATATCTTTATGTTTAGTCTTAGAAAAATTAAGTTTCCCAGATTCTGTAGAATATGGTAAACATGGTAAAAATGCCTTATCTTTTTTACACTGCTGCTGCAAAGCTTAGTTAGTTAGTATTTAAATATTGAGTAACAAACCTAAAGTTATAAGTAAATATTAAATAGAACCATTTCATTTCTTTCATTGTTTCTCTTGCCAGTGTCACAACTTCATTCTTTTTTCATTAATTTTGAACAGATGATTGATTTCACTGAGTGAAACAAAGCAAGAGCTGGCATTCATCCCACAACCCACCACTGCTTCTTGTGGCAGACACATTCTTGGTCATGTTATATATTTATTTGTGGCTGAATAATCTCTCCAAATGTTCATTCTGAGGCAACATCCTTGTCCAGAATATTAAATTTTGTGATATTTTACTTTGCCTATGTATAATTAGCTTGTAAGAAACCAACCACGAGTTACCCTACGAAAAATCCAGCTATCTGGATTTTCAAGAGATGTGGATACATGACTCAAACCATTAAAAAGTGGTTTAAGCCTGGCACAACACTGGCAAATTTACCCCAAGATAAATCATGGCTAAATGTTGCCACTTTTTCAATTGCTTAGTTTTTAGTCTGCATTTGCTATGCTTTAAAACATCAATCTGCTTATTTATACACAGCTGCCACAGCATGATTTGCTCTGGTTTCAAAAACCGTCTCTATGTTCATGTGTTCGTAGATGTAGTTAGCTTTAAAAACTGACAGCATAGAATAAATGGCCTCTAGAAGTTAGTTAAACAATTGTTTGTTTAGTAGACTTTACAGATTTTGTCTTTTTCTAGAAAAACAATCATTCATATGTAAGTCAATTAAGGATGTATATTCAAAGGAAATTTGGCATCACTGGTCTTCTCCCTTTCTCTTCTTTCAACTCCTCTGTCTACAGCTATGCTTCTTTCACGGTTTTGTAATTAAAAAACCCACCTGATCTCCCTTCTTTTGAGTTTGACTATGGTTAGTTTTCTGTAATCTGGGATTATTTTATAGTTTTATCTTGAAATTAAGTAATGATGGCACTTCCTAAATACTTACAGTGTAGCAGCAGCACAACCCTCCAACAGGCAGAAAGGACTACTGGTAGAGTTTCTCAGAAGATTTTAAAGTTTAGTTACTTTTCCTTATGTAAAGAAGTATTCTTTCACTAAGAAAAATTAACCTTTGAGTGATATATCTCACTAGAGATCATATCTGGAGTTTAGCCATCAGGTCTCTTAGTAAATATGACAACTCAGTTGTGAGCTGGGATCTACCATTGGTCACTGGTTAATGCAATTAAGTACAAACAATGAATAACAAACCAATGTTTTACAACTCCAAATTCTTAGGAGACAATTTAAAGATGGAGTCCAAGGCCTAATTCAAATCTACTTAACATATTTTTGCAAATATCCTTTCATTATTACCATAGACATCTGACAATTTTTTTCTTAAAGAAAAAATGGTAAGGACATGAAATAAATTCCACTTTTCAGTGAGACCTATGTAGAGATCCCAGAGGCAAAGCAGCAAGAGTAAGGATATTTGAAGTCACACAAAAAGCCTCAGGAGACAAGTCGATAATTTTCCAAGGAAGATTATTAGAGCTGGCACATTCAGATTAACAACAACTAACTGAATTGACCGCACCAGGGTACCAGTAACCACGCACACATATATTCATCCATGTCAGATTTCTCTTACACTTTAAGATCCAAAGGCTAGTATATATGTAGGACAGCAACACACAAATAGATGAGATAGACACAACAATTAACACTGTTGTGAAACTATGTCTTAGTAGAAACCATTCTTAATGGTATGTAAAATATGGCATTACGCTAGGTTATACAGTGTTATAAATAATTTGTCTTCAAAACATTTACATGATTTATTGTTTTATTCTTTGTATTTACCTAGCAAAGCTAGAGATTAACATCTTTCATTCACAGGAAAGGCATTATGTAAGCAGAAGCGCCCCATAAAGTTCAGCTCATCTATAGTCTGCAGAGACTATGTATTGCACACAGGATTTAAAGTTTTGCTAAGGGTGCTAGCTGAGGTAACTGGATTTGCGGCATATCTCCCTTTGCCTGGATAAAATTCAGGCTCCAATGTAAAGGTATTTGTTTTGTAGTATTTTTGCCTTATATTGAGGTATAAAAAGTGCATTAACTATAGCTGTGTTATGTATCTATATAATCTATATCCAGATCACCAGGATTCTTTTTTAAATTCAAATTTATCGTGGTGACTGTTTGAAAAAAAATCTTGGAAATAATGATGAATAAGATTTCAGCCTGAAGAAGATCATAAGCTGATTTCTATCCTCAGAAGAGCTCTTCAAAGACTTTCATCCTTCATGCTGCCAGCATGCTGCTCCATTTGCAAAGTAAAATCTCCACGCAGCTCTCCAGTCTCTGATGCAGTCTGTGCTTTTATACATGGTAGAAAATAAAATAAAGGGCAGGGTGGAATTTTGTTTTGCCTAAAGAAGAGGAAAAAAAGAAACAAGTATTTATGGCAAAATTAGAGTAAATGGTGCTCAAAGCCAAAAGCTCAAAGCCTGGAATTAGTCAATCAATGTATCTAATAGCAGTATCATTAAGATATATGCTACTGACCTTTATGATTTAATATTTACTATAAGTTGTTTGCCAGTAGCAATATTATTGTGTTATGGAAGTACAAGCAAGAGGACACAAAAGCTTTTTGGACACATTCAAACAATACTTTCCTCACATACCTGTAAGTGGCAGGTGGCAATCGCCTGCATGGCTGAGACATGGATAATGAAAATCTTTAGGATATGTTTACCACAATGCAAGAGCTCAGGATATTAAATTTAAGCTTATTCCTGCATACAAGGAAGCCCAAGTACAGGGCCATGAGATCGTAGCCACATACCAAACAAATCTTGTCATATAACTTTCACATCAAAGGTCTAAATTTATTTACTTTTACATGGATCTAATTTCCAAACGCTTAAAGTCCTTGGTGAACTAGGACCTAATCCAGAAGTGCATAGATTTAAAGAAAGGATTTGCAGGCTAGAGAAAACTTCACACTGTTTTATTTCCCACAAAAACATTATAATAAGTGATCTTTTATATAAAAAAAAAAAAAAAGAACATTCACAATTCTTTGTTTTCAATCAGGAAGTCATTAAAGGAGATAACCAATAATGAAAGATGAGAAATACTTTTTCAACTCCGTGAAGGCAGTCTTCCAGGAATCTTAGTACTTTACAGGATATAGTGTGCAGTTTATTTTTCTGCACTTCACACTAGGAGGTTAAAGCATAAGTCACAAAATAAACATTAAAAGCTGTTTTATTTTTCTATGCTATGAAATCTCATATTTGAAGAAAAGGACACTAAGTCTAGTTTCAGATTTCAGAAGAGGAGGAGGCAAATGCTAAATACCACATTTTAATGTATTCATTTTTATTGCCTTTGCGAAGCAATACAAGATCACTTGGCACAGAGATGATCAGGTCATATAAATGAAGTTAAAGATAAAAAACCATGTAAACAACAATGAAAGTAATGAAAGCATTGTGAAAAAAAATGGAGTTAAATACAGCAGAATTATTTAGAAAGCCATTAAATGTGAAGTCTGAGGTAGATTGCCTTATGTTTACTATCATGAAAAATAAAATAGTTAGCAGATTCTACTCAAATTAATGACTTCAATACTAAGGTATCCACAAAAAGCTGATACTTTAGTATCTTTTACCTGATTTTGAAGAGAGAACTTATAAAAATCAGAAATTAAATTTTAAAGAGCCTCGTAGTAGTTTGCTGTTTCCCCAATTACTTCTCAAAGAGTTGATAATATAGTTCTTCAATGCTTTTCTCTTCCTTGTTTTTTTTTCCAAATACTTTGATTCCTTTTATTAATAACTGTAACCCAGATGTTCTGCACTTACAAAAAGGACTGAGTTTGTAGAGCCCTAATGTTATAAAATAAGACCACCTAATTCAAGGAGCATTCACATGCTAAGCACTATTTTGAGCTTCTTCTCCAAATGCTTGTCCATACTTTCCTTTACAAAGATTGCTTTGAGAATATAAATTAATCTACACCGATTAAAGAATCTGCGTAAGAGCAGCTAGCATGGGAAACATTGCTAGATCAGGATGCATCCCCCTGTGAGTGAGAGGCTGTGAAACAGCACCTTTCTCTACACTACACTGCTCCAGCCAGAATTAAAGGTGAGGGAAGGCGTTTTGGATGCTCCTGCCTAGGCAACAGCTGTGTAATATCAGCTTGTTATTTCACAAAAGCACCACTGAATCACTTTGCTCGGGGTAAGGTCTGAAATCCTTAGACCAGGCCTTTGCAATTACAGTGTTCAGTTTCATAAGCCCGATCAATAATACAAGGGAAGTTTGGCACAAACTGACGTGAGTGCTTGGTAGGACAAAGTGCTCTACAAAGAAATGCTGGCTTGACTCTGCAAATCATCTGGAGCCAGAAAGTCGTAATTTTTGTTTGAAGAGCTTAGTATTTCCTGTCATCAAAAAATGAAAACATCTTTGGGACACATTAATCACTAATTGCTTGTTATGTCCTATACCCCGACAAAGGCACGTTTTCACCTTCTGAAGAAAAAGGACCAGGCATTTAAAATGAAAGCAAAAATCCACTGATGTGCTTTAATTTGGGAAATGTGAAGAGGCTTTCAAAGATTAATGAAGTCTGTGTATCTTGCATTTTACATTAATAAGGAAAATCCTTCATCATGACGATACATCTAGCCTTTGTAAAAGTACTGAAACATCCATCACAGGCCCAATTACCCAAATTTGTTTTCATAAAGAAGTTGGTGGATCTACTTATAAAACAAGGTATTAGTTTAACCTGAAGGTGGCAGAATCATGTCTTACTATATACATATATATATATAGTAAAGCATTGTTAAGCCAGTCCCACTTAACAAACAAATGCTTCATTACAACGCCCCTGAAATACAGTACAGATTTGGGTGTGATTTTTTCATTTGACCTATGGAAATGAGTCTCTCAAAGCTCTCCTACATAAACCTGTTCACCTAGAGATGCCATGTTCTCATGCAGTGGGTATGTGCTGTAAGATATAGCTCGTTGTAAGATAAGACATGCCCAAGCTTCAGCTTGCTATTATATGTTATGAATTCCACAGAAATCATCTTATTCTGAACTTTAGTGCACTGGAGTTCAACAAGATTCTAACCATAATAACTCGTCTGCCCTGCATTCTTCATTAGCAGTAAGCAACTGTGCTATTGTCGGCACCCATCCCTGGGAGGCTGCCCTACTCTGCCACCCGATTACGTTCTCAGCCACTTCCAGGGTTACCAGGGAGCTGCCACAGCTCCATCACCGAAAACTCCCGCTGTCCTAGACGGGGCACTTTCTCATCCTACGAAAAGCCTGTGTTTGTCCTCATGTGAGCTGCAAGTACCCACCGGTCCCCATCACACACTGTTCACCAAGGCACAGGGTGTACAAAGCCCGAGCCCCAGGGCTTCTCGGTTTGGCTTTAAACCACCCTCCCGCCGGAGGCACAGGGTTTCGCAGAGCGTTTCTCTCACTTCGCTTGCCACAGCTTCCGACCCCACGACCGCAGCTTTTTCGTTCTCGGCACGAACGGACTTCACCACCACCCCCCTACCCCGCAACCAACAGCACGTTGACCCACCGGCTCTTCCCCCACAGGGGCGCGGCGACAGCGACCGCAGCCAGCCCTGAACGTACCCGGGTGCCCGGGCCCCCCGAGTGGACCCCTGCTCACCCCGCCGACCCGCTCGGGGAAATCACTGGCTTTCCGGGGGGAGCCAGGACTCTCCCTCGGGGGTCTGAGCCGGGACCGCCAGCCGCGCGGTACCAGCGGGGTGCTCGGAGGGCAGCGAGACCGGCGAGCGTGCGTGTGCTGAGACGGGGTGCGGCAGCTTGTTCCTCGACCCGGGGCTCGCACCGCTCAGACCTCGCCGCGGGGGTTGGGGGGGGGGGGGCGGGGAAGGCAGGGGGGCGCGGGAACGAAACCCTTCCCTGAAACCCGCCGCGCCGGCGGACCGGGAGCGCTACGCCTCGCCCCGAGACAGGCTGGCCAACCAAGCCGAGACACCACGGAGAGACGCACCGGCCCTCCCCGGAGAAATGCGCAGGCAGACGTGAGACGCGCCTCGTCCCCCGCACCGGGCGGGGCGGGGCTGTTGCCGGGGGCCGGGCGTTGGGGGCGGGCTGTCCCGCGGGGGGCGGGGCCACCGCGGAGGCAGGAAGGGGGTCGAGGCGTCGTCGCGCAGCGGACCCCGTTATCGCCGCCGCCGGCAGCGCTGAGGCGGCTGGGCTGGGAGCCGGCGGCGTGGCTTTCTCTCGTGAGTTTCGTGTGCTTCGCGGGGGGTGGTGCGCGGGGGGGGGGGGGGGGGGGGGGGGGGGGGGCTGTAGGGGGAGGAGAAGGAGGGAGTCGTAGTTGTGGCGGTTCGCCCCAATCCCGCGGCGGGGGCCGGTCCCGATCCCTACTCCAGGTGAAGGCGCCCCGTGCCTCGGCCGGCGGCTGCCCGCGCTGCCCCTTGCCAGACACGCGTGCCGCGGCGCCGCTGTGCGCCGGGCGGGCCGCGCTGCTGGAGGCGCGGCGCCTCCCCGCGGGTGCCTGAGGCAGGACTGCCGGCCGCGGCGCGGGGGAAGCTGCCCGGCGGCCGTTCGTTCGGGAGGCCACCGGGGCCCCAGGCTCTCGCACGGCCGTGGGGCTGCGGCGCGGGGGAAGCCCGTCCTGCCCGCCCCAGCCGCGGGGTAGCAGAGCTCTGTCGCCGCCTGACAGGCTGGGCGAGTCGAGGTCTCTCTGAGAGTGCCCTTTCTACCCGCCGCGGCTTTGTGTCCCGTGTAAGGTCGACGGGAGGGACGAGCTCGGTCGGCGGGGCGGGCAGGGCACGGCGCGCTCCCCTCCCGGCAAAGTTTCCTCCGGCGCCCTCAGCCCCGGCGCGGCCGGCGACAAGCGCAGCCAGGGCTGCCGGCCGGGGGCAGAGAGAGGGGCGGCCGTCCCGGGAGCCCGTTCCTCCCGCTTGTCATGGGGTTCGGCTTAAAGGAGCAGCGGCAGCTCGGAAGCGGCGCGGCTGAGCGGGATCTCGGCCGGTGCTGCGGTGCTGGGGAAGATGGCTGCACGCGGGAGAGACAGAGCGCCTTCGGACTTGGGCGCAGTTCTGCCTGGACTGTCATTTTGCCGTCTTCAGATGTCCAGCCGCGGAGAGCAGTCAAGTGTTGACATTTTGTTAGTTTCGACTTCCATCTGGTTTGAGCTGTGGTGATACGGTTCTTATTAGTCTCTGGGAGGGGCTTTTTTTTTTATATTTTTTTCCTTTTCTTTCTTTTTTTCTTTTTAAGCCTTCACGTCTTGTTCTGTTAATTCTTTTAAAGACTCTCGTAGATACATCTTGTGCATTAGTTTCGAAAGATGCGTGTTTTACACGTCAGTCTCTTACTGTTTTGATTAGCACATGGTTTTAAACATACCAGGTAACTATTCACCTGCCGGTGTGTGGCCGTGCTGTGAGAATTGCTGTATGAATGGCTGGGTCCCAAGCCCTACGGGAACGGTAAAACCAGTTCTCAAACTCTCATGTGGACCACCAACACAGAGGAGCAGCGTTGACAAGTTGGTACGTTTTACGATAGACTGTTTTCAAATTGCCTACTCTAGGCATGCAGATGAGAGGTTTTTTTCACATTCCATCAAGAAAAAAGGAAGAAATCGCTGGCCTTAATTAGAATCTTTAAAGTACTTATTAAGGATTAAATGTGTGTGTTTGGCATGGAAATGGAAGTTGTCTTGTAAGAAGACAGGTTGTTTAATATCTCAGATCTCTTCAGGATATATTGCTTGTTATGAATAAGGCCTTTTGTTTCCCTTTTGATTTGGGGTTCTACTTCTGTGCCTTCACAGGTGTTCCATTTTTTAAGACCATCAGTAATAAAGCTGTCTTTCAGAAATTACAGTTCTAGCCCTAAACTTTTCAAATGATCTGTATGTTAGACTTTTATTTATATTTCTGTCTTGTACTGTAGTTGAGTCCATCTTGTACTGTAGATCTGAAATCAAGTCATAGTTCTTAAAAACAACTTTCCTGGGAGACTGATACCTGTTTGCTAAATAGTGCTTGCAGGAAAAATGGAAAGCAGCTTGAATTTAATCCTCACATACTTGGCTAGTTTTCTTGATGTGATGATCCCACCACTGGTGCAGGTGAAAATGAGAGGTTGAGGAGGTGAGAGCTACAAGTCACTGAGGCAGATGCAGAACGCAGCCCTTCCTTTGACAGATAGAGGCAGAGGCACACAAACATGCGTGCAGTCAGGCTCAGAATAATCTCAGAGATCCAATCCAAAATACAAACCCACCATTTCATTGCTTTATCTGCTTCCTTGTCAAGTGAGATAACCTCTGGGCTGCTGAATGTCAAATAAAACAAGATATGATTGAATCTGCTCTTCTGGAAGTTATTTCCATGTATGTGGCTGATACTACAAAATGTTCACTTTGAGAGTTTTGTTGTTTTGGTTTTGTTTTGTTTTTTTTTTTTTTCCTTGATTCCTTACATATGAAACCTAAGGAACTGTGGGGTAAAGTGCATACATTTTGAAGACAAACTTATTTTCAGGATATCGGTTCCGTTTTACATGTCATGGCTCAAAGGGAGCCACGAGGTTGGGATTTGTTGTGCAGTCCTCGTTTTGCAGATTGACAGAAATGTCCATGTTGCATACTCAAAAACAGTGGCCTGTACAGTGAAATGAAGACTATATTTAAAAGTCAGTTTATAACCTGCCAGTTTTCCGTTTAACACTGAATTGGATGTGACCCTTACTGATGATATTTGAGATTAATTAATCTCCTGGAATGCTTACATGTATAATAGTACTATTCAAAATTACAACTGATAGTACAAACAAAGATTTGATAAGTATCACAAATCAAGCCAAACAAGATAGAAAAATTATTTCTGGTTTATACCTGAAAAAAATTATAGCAATTAGGATTAAACATTTTATGGAATAGATTATACCATATCTGCCATATTCTGTATGGTAGATTATACTGCATTAGTCTTCTAGTATCTTGAGAACAATACCTGGTGCTGGATGCTCTGATTAAGTTGTTGCTGGAATGGTTTACCAGTCTGGTCTAGAATGGCAGTTTGTATAGTGAGAGTATTCTGAATAATAATAATAAAAAAAAATCTACTTGAAGCATTGGAGTTCAATCTAATGTTAAAGTGACAGAAAGAAACAGTTCTGGTTTTTCATGCTGCAGAATCAGTGAATCAATGAAATAAATACAGCAAGTATTTACAACAAGTATTTTACAACAAGTATATACAACAAGGCACAAGTATTTTCTGATTACATAAAAGCACAGTTTGGAAGGAGATGGAGCTATTGTACACATGCAATATTTGTAGCAAAGTCCTCTTTTGTTTTCCCTGTTCCCCCTGCTTTCCCCTTCCTTGCTCCCTTTCCGACACCCCTTAGCAGTGAGAATGAAATTGAAATGGGCTGCAGAGTGACAGTGGGGATGTACAACATACTCCTTGCTGCTCTTCAGGCATACATCTGAAATGTTTGGGTTTATTACTGTTTTTGAGAAACACAAGTTGCATGGACTCTTTCATCTCTATGTGATAATGTGAATGAAATGTAAAAGCAGCCTCTAAAAGGATATGTGCAGATTATATATGAAGAGATGCCAGAAGAAAGATTTTTATGATTTACTTAATAGAAACAAGCTGCCTGACCTCAGTCTAAGGAAGACTCTTAGCAGTCATTAGGTAGAAGAGCTCTGTCATAATAGTGCTTCATGCACTCTGAGCACTTACCATACTTTTTACAGTAAGGGGTTTTCTGGCTCTCCCTCCACCCATCAATATTATGTTTCTGTTAATCAAATACTTAGCAGAATCCACCATTTTACACCAAATAAGGAACTGTGTTTTGCCTAGGCCGAAGCTAGTAAACGGCAACCTAGGCTGTTCCTGCTGCAGTGATGAACTTTCTACATTTTATGCAACAGATGTCACTTGGCAAATGGTCTCTCTTAAGATACTGCTGTTCTACAGCAGCCAAACAGGATGTGTAACCAGATGAAGTGAGTTTAAAGTGCAGCAGCTCACAGTGGATCACTGTATAGAAGGGAACATGAGTTTTATGTTGAACAAACCCAATTTCAGCATCTTGTGTGTGTTACTTCACAGATTTTTCATCCTTTCATACTCATGCTTCATTTATGAAGACCAGCACAGCCTGGCCAGGATTACTTGCAGTGACAGGAGGAGCAAGGGATGCTGGCTGTCAAGTCCTCACCATGTGTTTTGGGTTATTTTTGACTGGTAATGATGTTGCATGATCTTTGTTGGGCTTGTGTTCCCTTTTGACAAAGAATGCTGAGAGTAATGTTGAGTCATATTGCATGTTTGAGGTTCCACGTATGTAATATGGCCTCACACTCCACCAGTGCTTGCCAGTTCCTTCCTGTTAGCAGTAATCTTTCATGGATTTTGTGACCCTACTTGATCTCTTCATTTCCATCAGGTGTGCCATTCTTCTTACTGCTGTTTTAATCTGTGCTGTTGTACATTCATGGTCCTAGGGTACTAATACAGTATTTACTATACAAATATCTACGGAAGAAGAGTATCTCAAAGGTTTAGAGTCTGTTTTAAAATCATCTATCTCTGGGTCATGGTCCCTAGTGTGTAGGGTTAATCAAGGCTTAAATAATTAAAAAAAAAAAAAAAAAAAAGTTTGCATCTGACACTCCCTTGGATGTTCAAGTGGCCTACTCGTTTTCAGTCTTCTGTTTTAGTGTTTGCCTCAGTTCTTTCATACTTAGGAACAAAAAGTGATTCTTAGTCTTTCGTATTTGGGAACAAAGAGGGATTATGAAGAAATGTTTACATTGAATGTAAGATTTGTGATTTCCACCCCCCCCATAAGGCACGGGACTAGATTAACTCTAGAGGACCAGTCTAAAACTATAGAGTGTTCCTTGTGCTGCTTTTGTCCCTTTCACCCGAGTATAGAAATAAGATTTTTCTTGGTTGTCTGTTTGCTTTCTGTTGCAGTCCTGTAAATAATGCCTTTCAATCTATATGGTAAAACAATTACTCTTTTTAGAGTATGCTTTGGATCATCATTTTTTCTCTGGCTTGTTTCAAAACTATCCATCTAATTTCCAGCCTAAATTATTCATGACCTTCATATACTCATTTGTTCTTGTTTAGTCTCATTCAGTAGCTTAATTCTTAGTTCTTCCACTGTGATTGGTTTATACTTTGTCTTGCTTGTAGAGAGCAGTCATGTTTACTTTTAGACTTTGTGTTACTAGGCTGAACAATCCAGGCTTTGTTTCGTTACGTATTGGGAAAATTAAGAGCTTATTGGGCTCAGCTTAGAGAAGCAAAGGCTGACCAGTGACCTTACTGCAGGCTACAACTTCCTTAAGGGGGTCAGTGGAGGGGGAGGTTCTGAACTCCTCGCTCTGGTTACCAGTGATAGGACGTGAGGAAACTATATGAAGCTGCATCAGGGGAACTTCACATTGGACATTAGTGAGAGGCTGCTCCCTGGAACAGACTTCTCAAGGAAGTGGTCATGGCACCAAGCCTGTCGGAACTCAAGAAGCATCTGGATGATGCTTTTAGTCATATGGTTTAGTTGTAGGCAGTCTTGCAAGGCACAGAGAGTTGGACTTGGTGATCCTTATGCGTGCCTTCCAACTTGAGATACTGGGTGATTCTAGTAGCCCTTTCTCCTACTGCCTACAGTTTAAACACGTCTTTTCTTGTACATATGTGGTGTTGCACATGATGACAGTAACACTAGCATAAGCAGATCTGTAGTGAAGTTGAAATTACTAATGCCCCTTAAAATTCCTTCTTATTGTTGCTATTCATTATTTTAAGTACATCACAGTAGCTGTGATAATGTAATCACCTGATACATCTGTTCTTTCCAGCTGATAAACTGGTAGCTAAGAGCAGTCCTAAAGTGTTTGACATAAAAGCAGGAATTAAAAAACCCCATACTTTTGTTAGTTTAATTCTCAAAATTACCCTTTTTTCCCCAATGGCACTCCGATCTTCCTGTGAATG
This sequence comes from Todiramphus chloris collaris, assembly GCA_025345505.1. Lineage (NCBI taxonomy): Eukaryota > Metazoa > Chordata > Aves > Coraciiformes > Alcedinidae > Todiramphus > Todiramphus chloris. The sequence goes on from JANVCC010010369.1 coordinate 8,814,230, forward strand.
AGTAGCACCTCTTCAGGCCCACTTCAGCCGATTTTATAGGTTCTCTCCTGTATTTTGTACCCGTTCCCTTTATTCAAATACTAAGGCTATATTTTTGAACTACTCTTAGTTAATGAAATCACAGGAGTGAAGTGATAGTGTTGTCTCTTTATTTATTTATTTATTTATTTTAAGCACTGATACGGGTCTTTTTGTTTGTTTGCTTGCTTGTTTGTTTGTTTTTCATCTTCTAGTCCAGTTCCCTCCTGTAGTAATTTTCCATGTTGTAGTGTGGATGAAAATATACTGAGTGTGTCCCCCCCCCCCCCCCCAAACAGCTTTACTGCTTTTTCCTTTGTCTGAGGTTAGGATCATAGAATGGTGGAGGTTAGAAGGGACCTCTGAAGTTTGAATCCAACCCCCCTGCCAGAGCAGGATCACCCAGGGCAGGCTGCACAGGAACAGATCCAGGCAGATTTTGAAAGTCTCCAGAGAAGGAGACTCCACAACCTCTCTGGGCAGCCTGTTCCAGTGCTCCATCACCCTCACAGTACAGAAGTTTTTCCTCATGTTGAGCAGGGTCTTCTGTTTCATCAAAGAAAGATGGTATAATCTGCCAAGATAACGTAAGTATATTCATATTTCATTTCTCCTGCCACTTAATTTTTCATTCCCCTCTGTCTCTGATTATTCTTTACTTCAAAACTGGTTCCATTTCCCATTCTCTTTCATTCAGTCTTATTGAAAGCACCTTGAGTGAAACAAAAATTAATTCATATACAGGTATGTAGATGTTAAGTAGAAGTAGCTCCAAGGTGGAATTTGACAGGATGGTCAGCCTTGAACAATTCATACCTGGCACAGTAACTTTCCAAGGTCTGTAGCCTGTAATATTGATAAGTTAAGTATCAGTGGTGAAGTCTTCCATGTCAGTGTTAAGGTGTTACTTTACTGTAAAGAGAACAGAGGACCCAAAAGCTAAGATTAGAAGATAACTTGAGGAGATGTAGGTGAACTGAGGAGAAGAGGTGGCACTGAGGTGAAGATTTAAGTCTGCTGAAGCAAAACAGTGTGCAGAGAAATGTGGCATTTGTAGGTAATGTTGGGATCATGACCCAGTGGGGAGGTGCAACCAGGAGACGGAAAAATCATGTGATATCTGGGGATGGGCCGTCAAGGATGTGGGTCAGGTGAGGAACTGTAAAACTGGAATAGGAAGAGGGGTTATATGAACTATTGACCAAAAAACCTCAAGTTAAAGACTGGAAGATTGAAGGTTAGGCTAACATGAAGTGAGGTAGAAAAGAGAGATAAAAAGCACAGCCTAGGATGGATCGAACCTGTCTTGCAGTAAACATGTTACATTTCATGTCTTTGTTAACAAGTATTTAAAAGATTACATCAGTAGTTATTGAGACTAATTGAGTGCTTTGATCTGTGATTTTCATTAACGTGAATTCATAATCTAGTATCAGTGATACAAAATTACACTTGTCTTCTTCATCCAAGTCTTTCCAGGAGGCCATAGCCTTTTTATTTTGGAAGCAGATACTGGTCTGTCGTATGATTCCTCTCTGTACCCCTTCCCCGTTGAGTCAGTTGTATGTGAAACTACACCTTTCTATCTGTTCATCTGCTGATGTTGTTTATAGTCTGTGCTTTGTCCCAGCAACAGTGCTTATTGTTTTGGGACTGCATGTGTTCTGGTGTGCCAGGGATTATTGTGCTTTCCAAGTCAGCTTTCTTTAATAGAGCTCTTTTCTCCTTGAACCCCATTTGTGGGCCCTAAAGCTGGATATTTTCAAGAGTGAAGAAAAAGAACTGGAAAACTGTTCAAGCCAGCCTTGCATGCTTACAGCAGTTCATTTAAAGAAAAGAAAAACAAAATTATGAAAGCTAGAATTTGTTTTAAATCAGCAGTGCTCTGCTGCAGACTTGTATGCTATGTTCCTTATTTTCCATGGGTTATTTATATTCAGACAGGTTAAATTCTATTGGGTTTAAATCCTTTCACAAGCATGTTGTTGCCTAAACTCAAGTTATGAAGCTAGATTGCATGTTACTAAGAATCCCTATCATTATGGAAGAGATTAAGGATTTGTGTTGGATTTTAATGCATCTTTTTTATCCTGATTTAAAATAGCTTTTCCTTTCTGCTTGTTTAGTGATGTTTCGATTGAAATAATGTTAATGCATTGTGATCACAAAATTACTATTTTTTTAAGTACATTTCAGATGAACTTCTGGTAATACCTCATTTTAGAGAACCTAGCTCTTCCTGTGTAACATAGCTTTTATTACATGGGACAGTTATGAGAATGTTAATT
>JANVCC010010369.1:8816635-8972430 GCA_025345505.1 Todiramphus chloris collaris
ATGAGAATGTTAATTAAACAATGATTTCTATTTTAGTTTCTTTTTGATGGCAAAAATGTACTTAGGTTGTTTTTTTTTTTTAATGACTGTTTCACTTGGCCTTCTCCCTGTGAGATTACCATGGTATCACAGGATCGTTAAGCCACGCCTTGGTATAAGCCACGCCTTGGTATAAGCCACGCCTTGGTATAAGCCACGCCTTGGTATAAGCCACGCCTTGGTATAAGCCACGCCTTGGTATAAGCCACGCCTTGGTATAAGCCACGCCTTGGTATAAGCCCACCTTTCTAGTTAAGCAGGGTCACCTAGGTCAGGTTGCCCAGGCCTGTGTTGTCAGGTATTGAGTATCTCCATGGATGGAGACTCCACAGTTTCTCTTGGCAGCCTTTTTCCACTTTAGACCATACTTATAATAAGCAAGTGTTCCTTTGTTCAGTCAGAACTTCTTGTGATTCAGTTTATGGCCACTGCCTGTTGTCTTCCCATACACACCTATTTCCAAGGCATCCTCAGATGCTGACCAGCACAGACATCTCCTAAAAACTGGCCTTTTAGTTCCTACCAGAGTGTCCATTGTCCCCCAGAATACGCCAGGCAGGCGGGACTTTGAGCGTCACCATAACCCACAGGTTGTCGGCAGATGTCACTGCGGGCTCATGCAGAGTGGAGGCTTCCTGGGAGGGATACCCGTATATCCGCTTTCTGCAAAACAGATGGAAAGACAACTGTTTTATTTGGGGGTTTGTTTGGTTTTTTTGTGGTTTCGTTTTATTTTTTTATTGAATATATGTTGCCTAACATATGAAGGCGGGATTGTCTGAGTGCTGTGAAATTAAGAATGTAGTCCCCAATACTTGGGCCCATATCTTGGCATAGATTGTCCATCCAGTGCCCCCATCTACCCCCTCTTCGGGTTCAGACAGGAACCTGGTATGTGTTGCTGTGTGACGATGGCCTAACAATAGTTTTTGAGTGGTGTAACCTTGGAATTCCGCCCTGCTATTCAGATTTAGTAGTGCTCGTGCCAGCACTGTTGGCCAGTTTCACCAAAGTGTGGGTGGAGGAATTGACAATTGTTTTCTGTTAAGGAATTAGTACGCCCTCCTGAACTGACTCCACAAGGTTGGTGGGATATATGATAAACCCATTTCTACCTGATTTTCACCAGTCTGCTGCTGGACCATTTGTCCTGGAAATAGCAACCATTACCTGATATAATAGAAGTGGGAATACCTAACCATTGGCTTAAAGAGTGAAGGCCTTACATAGTGGCCTTCTGGTTAGCATGGCAAATAGGCAGTATAGCCAAGTGGGCTGTGCTTATATTTGCTATCACCAGTACTTGTTGCACACCCTGGCCTTTTGGAAGTGTCCCAGTGTAATCTCTGTCAGGTGTGGTCTGGGGCCACCTAGTGCCCTATCTTTCAACATAGGGCTGTTGTGCCATTTTTCTTGCTTCTGTTAATTTGCGGATCTGGTATTCTTCAGAGGCATATTGAATAACATCTCTCAAGCAAGGAATGCATCTATTTTGTCTACAAGTTGTAGGTAGCAACTATCCCTGAACGAACTGACTTCTTATGAGCTCACTTGGCTAACACTTCCTCGCTGGGGGATATCGCAGAAATACAAACCTCTGGGACCAAAAGCACAACAGTATGTGCCACCTGTCCTTTTGTTACCAGGGGCTCCAATAAGCCACATCCTCATCTGATACTAGGGCTTTGAGCTCAAAACGGTTATTGGCTAGTTTTAAGTCTAAAACTACTGCCTCAGAAATGGCTTTCCTTGCTTATTCAAAGGTGGATTTTACTTCTTCTTCTTTCTGGAAAGAACCAATCTTTTTTTTCGTACTCTATTATATTATGACCTTAATATCTAGGACAAATATGGTATAAAGTACCTCCAAAACCTGCAAAACCCAGTAATCTTCTGCATTTCTGCCATATAAAGTATGGTTTGTTTAGCTGATTTTGGCATCATTCTGCAAAGTCCCTAACAAATTATCCTTCCCAGTTTTACTTCTGTGGCAGCTCTCTGAATTTTCTCGGGTTTAATTTCCCAACCATGATTTTGCATTCTATCAGTAATGTTACTCAGTGCTTCTCCTTCTTCTTGTTCAGTGGGACCAGTGGCTCCCCAGTGATGCTGATAACATCATCCACATAGCTGAGGGATTTACAGTGTGAGATAGTATTTAAGTCTTCCAAACACTGGGCTGCTAGCCTATGGCAAATCGTGGGGTGTATGGATACATGTGGGGCAGTACTGTGAAGGCATACAGCTGACCCCACGGCAAGTGTGCACATTGCTCCTGTGGTTCATTAACGGCTGGAATGATAAAGAAAGCCTTCCTCCATCCCAATCAGCATGCCACAGCTTCAGATAAAACTTGCTGGAGGAGACTGATAACGTCAGGTAGTTCCGAGTGTGCGGCAGCCTTTTTCAGCGATCATCAACCATCTGTGTCTCTCTGGAAGCTGTCAGTCATTTTCACTGTCCTGATAGGGCTGTTGAAGAGAAGAATGGTCTCTTTGAATAACTCCAGCCTCTTACTAGCTGTAGTCACCTGGGTGTTCTGTGTAGCCTCTGGGCAGCCTGTGCTGTTTGCATGCTACCTGTTTTGAGGGAGGCTCCATATTATCAGGAATTGTAATCACTTTTCCAGCGGTGATAGTATGAACTACAAAAGAATACTTGCCCCCTCTTATCATGAAAGTTTTGCCCGCCAACAGGTCATGCCCAGTAATGTATTCATGTACTTTAGGTACTTGCACTTTTGCCATAGAAGGCAGGTAGGAACCTAATTTTAACAAGATTTTTAAGAGATTTAACAAGCATGTTCTTCTGGCTCCATCCCCGCCTCTCCCCAGTGGATTAATTTTAATCATTTTATTTTTCAGATGTAGGGATGGGGCCCTCTGAGTTACAGGGACCACAGGCCAGTAACGAGTAGAGTCTCCACCCGCTGATGGTTATGACTGCTCCAGTGTACTGTCCCTGGCGTATAAGGTCCTGCAGAGCATACACAATACATCTTCTGCTGACAAGGAGGAGGTTTTTCTCTTTCAAGTTACCCACCAGCTCTCCAGACAGGCTGTCATGAGGCACTCCATCAGATTCCCTTGCAGCAGCTGCCCTTGCTGGCATCCAGGTTTCTGAAGCCTTAACTGTAAGGCCTGATAGAGCAGACATAGTTTGCCCAAGATGATTACCTCCTCAAATGCAGTGATTTCCACAGGACTACTAATGCGCTTCATGCTTCTTGAATTTTAGATGATTGGGACAGCTTAAAGAGAAGATAGGGAACAAAACATTTTGGATCAGGATTCTTTTTAGTATTAAAAAAAAAAGATGTCTTTCTCAGGTTCTTATCACTTTTGATACAGAAGTAATGAGTATTTGTACATTGATGAAAAGGCTGCTAAAGCTGAGACCATATCTGACCTGAAATACAGTCATTAATGAACAGATTAAAAAGAGAAACTTTCTCACCTTTCTTCCTGAAAAGAGTTGATCAAACAAATGGACATTGTATTTGTCTGCCTCAGTTTTGGACCATGTTCTGTTTCTATCCTGAAAAGTTTGATATTGGCTTTTTATCCTGCATGGGATTTAGAATTCTCATTGCTTCTTTTTAACTGCTTTTATCTAATGTAATCTGTTTCATCTTCAGAAGAAATTGAACAAAGTGAGTAGCTACCGATTCTTCTGTTTTGCTTGTGGCAAAGAAGAAAAAAAATTCAGAGCTGCACTTAGAGACTCATTACTGTTTTTATGTTGTCTTCAAAAGACATGTCTGATTTGGGGGTTTGTCTTCTAACACTAGTCTCACTGTTGTGTTGTACTTGGCCTTTTATTCCTCAGGATGTGTAACAATAATACAGATAAATAATGCATTGCTACGTTATCTGTATTACTATATTGATTCATATACTGTTGCACTTATGGTAAATACCAGTGGCAATTGTGGTCATGTGTACTGAATTGGTGAGTGATTCAGTACTTCTGCCTGCTGCCTTTGTCTTTTGTACCTAATCAGACAGAAAGCAAAATTGCGTATTTAGTTGGGTTTTTTTTTAATAGGTGTTAGAGTGACCAACGTGTTACGGAATTGGGAATGGAGTTTGGCCACTTGCAGCAGACAGATCATCTTGTTGGATATACTTCTACCATTGTGATAACCTTGTGGGTCTTGTGCATTGTAGTAATGATTCTTTTTGATACTGTGTTGTCTCTTCACTGTCCGTTCACTTGCTGGTAAAGGTATTCCATAGTTAGATAGTGTAGCAAGGGGTCATCTGATATTTTGATTACTCGTGACTATTTCTAACAGCTGCTGCTGCTTCAGACATGAATTGCAAGCATAAATTTAATGGATCAGAAACAATCTACTTTGGAAAACTTGCTTTGAAATGATATAGCTATCTATCCTCAGGTGTCTGTGCTTAGTCTCAGACCAGTGCTTGGTCATGGGAGGGGATCTTTGAGCTGTGGAAATCTTTGGTCTTTTTGGTATTCCCAAGGCTATAGTCTGGCTTGTACTGATGTTTTTCTTTATCCTGTTATCACTGCTTTGGAGTAAATAATTAGCTTCTAGTATCAGTTCTTTCACTTTTTGGATAATAAAGTATAAGAAAATTTGTTGATATTTTCAGTGGATTCATTATGTGACTGTTATGTTCTTACCACATTGCGTTTTGCAGCCTTCAGCTTCTGGAAGATAACTAAAATACTGTATTTTATTTGATACTTTTCCATAAGAGTCAAAATATAAGTTAGTATTCCTAAGTAACTAGTCTTGGGCTTTACTGGGAATATTTTCATATTTTAAAAGAGGATTTCTTTGTGCTGCTGTTGATGTAAAACTTGTTAGCTGTGCAACATTTAGGGATGAGCCTGTAAGTGTAGAGTTAGAATGCACTGTAGTTGGAAGATTTGGCCTCATATTTTGAGTATGTATGTCATCAAGATTGTGTGAACTTTTTTTAAGCTAATGTAGGATTTAAATGATTATCAGGGCTTTAAAAGAAGCATGCATCATAAGAACTGTCACTCAAGTCCATATTTCTGTTTGAAATATATTTTAATACAGTAGTTAAACTAAATATTTGTGTAGAACATTGGCTTTTTGTTTGTTTGCTATTTTTTTCTTATTTTAGAGTAGTTGCTATTGCTACCTAGTTTTGTTGTTGTCATCATCATCCCTTGTCCCATGCCCTTTACACACCCTCCAACTTAACTTATTTTTGAAATGGCCTTTCCGTAGATCCAGAAACTGTGACTAGGTAGGAAATAGATCTAACAGACCTATTATAACTCTGTCTCTTTAGGGAAGTAAATTTTCATGAAATTGCTTCCTTTATTGCCATATCTGATGCTTGAATTGGGTAAAATTGAAGTTGGAAAAATACATTACTGGTGTAAGAACAGTGACACTGGTGTTCTATCTCAAAGAAAGTGAAGTAAAACTTCAGCACAGTGTAGCAAAGTTAAAGCAAGTGCTCCCCAGTGAACATTGATGCTCAGTCATCTTAGGTCATCTGCACTGGGGCTTTTACAGTTGCCACAAGCCACTCCCCACAAAGAACTGGAAGTATTGTTTTTGAATGAGGAAAGTACCTCTAAATGAGGTTAGCAGTGTTCTGTAGTATCTAATGTTAGAGCCTTGGGCAAGCATATTTCACTGATTTTTGGAAGACCTTCCTCCTAATGCTTCATAGCTTAGCACTCTTGCTTTTTTCTGGATCCTGTGTGACAGTAAGGAATAAAAGAATAGCATGGTGTCAAGAAGGCTTTAATGTAAATTCACATGGGAAAATAAGCTTTATCAAAAAAATGGACTGAAAAAAAAAAAAACTTCCAAAACTGCAAACTAAGTATTTTTCTTACGAATGCAGAAGCAATGTCAAAATGTTGAAGATGGCTTTTATAAAATATTGCACATACAGTACTTTCCTAATGTCAAGATGAAGTGTTTTCTGAAGTTGACTTGTAAACAAAACAGATTAATGATTTAATTAATCTCAAACGCTGTCATCTTCAGGCAATTTGCAGATTTTTGCTGCTATAAATAGTGTTTGCATTATTTAATTACTCTGTTTGACTTCTTTTATTCAGATGCTGTTCTGACTACCCATTTAGTGGACCATTTGTACTATATACGTTTGCAATATAGATTATAAATTATCTTGTTAATGATTTTTGAAGAGTTTGTATTCACTGTGAAAACCACTATGAAAGTTCAAGGTTCATGTTTCTTGGGATTTTGGCAGTTTCAGCTATAAGTTACCATCTGTAGTTACTAAGGTTTGTTGGTAATCTTGATGGGAAAATATGTGTGCCAGAAAAAGGGATAACCATGGATTAAAACTACCTTTATTATTGAAGTTTTTGATGCTGCCAAGAGTTTCTGGACACAAGTCAATGGACCCTTCTGGCTGTGTGCAGAGCTGCCTGCCACTTCTGCCTTATTATTTCATGTCCCTGTGGCTCCAGGTTCCCATCCTCCTTCTTGGCTTTTACCCAGGCTGACTTCCTCTCTGTCTTGTTCTGTCCCTCTGTTTAGCTCATCTCAATTTTTCATTTCTTCAACTAGTCGACTTCCAGTGTAGACCGTATTTCCCTCAAAGTTGTTCCCATTAATTTATTCTCCCTTGTTCTAGTCAGGTAGTCTCTGATTTGAAATTTGGGCATTTCTCCTCTGTTACAATAGCAAGGAAGTTGGGAGAGTGAGGAAATTAAAGAAAAGATAGTTTTCCTGCTTTTAGTTTGGATAACTAGACCTGTAACCTGCCCTTGTCATGTCAAAACCTTGTGTGTTGCGATGGGGTGGTGGAGGGAGCACTATTTTGATAATACTGTTCACAAGTATGTGGATGTTAGAGCTGTTAGGGTTGATACTTGTGGTCTGATTATTTTTTTTTTTTTTTTTCTTCCACTAGTCCCATTTAGAACAGTTGCTTATCAACAAATACTATTGCTGGAGAATAATCTCATGTATTTGCTACATTTCTGAGAGGTTTGGGGTTTTTTTTCCCCTCCTACCCTTCATTTCTGGAGACTTTTAAAAATAACTCTCAGCTGTTTACCTGTAATTGGCTTTTCTAAATTGGGCTAGTTTTCTGTAGTTTTTGTTTCGTATTTCTGTTCTGTTTATAGTTCATTAGTTTTGTGCCCTCTTTTGAACTTGTTTTACTTCTATCATGCAGTATTTTCATTTAATACTGAATACCTTTTTCTTTGAGCAGATGAGTTGGGGACATCAATACGAAGTTAATGCTGAATTGAAATTTAGGAAGTCACTCTAGAAAACTATTCAGACTGACTTGAACTTTTGAATTTGTGCCCTTGCTAGCTGCTTTCAGGAGCACACGTTTCCAAAGAATGGAATATGTTTTCTAGTAACAAGTAAGATTTCGTCTGTTGGTTCAGCACACGTTCAAATACAGAAGCAGTATTTTCACAACAGGACTCTGTCTCATTATAGTTAATGCATTTTTTAGTAAGCACTAAGGCTTTTCTTTGTATAATGTTCAAATCATGAAGATCTCCATCTGTGTCTTACTTGATTTTCTTTCATCTCTGTCAAGACAGCTTGACCTACGCACAACCATAGCAGTTTGCTTAGGAAAAGTTTTTGAGTATGTGTGTATATATTAATTGAATATATAATCTCTCTTCAATTATGATAGAGTATATTCAGCTATTAGTAACAAATTGGCACTTAAACCGTTTCCTTGAAATTGATCTTCGACGTACAATCTTTGTCAAGCATGACAATATCTGTTCATTTGTTCCATTTGAAGTTGTGGTGTTTGGGGATTTTTGTTGTTCTTTTAGTGAATGGGTAGTAGTTGTCAAGGGCAGAAAATACCAGTTGCTGACCTGGTTCTGCACTATGAGTTGAAGTTTCACTTGGGGTTAGATTGGTGTAGTTACATCTAAAAGTGACTCGCTTTGTTTCACAGCTCCATTACTACTACAGTGAAATTAAAGCCTGAACATTTGCCAATCATTTACTGTGAGTATGTCCCGTTTCTTTCAAAATCTTGGTGGGGTATCATGTGGGTTGACTTTGGCTGGTTGCCAGATACACACCCAGCTGCTCTCTCACTCTCCCTCCTCAATTGGACAAGGGGAGGAAATATCATGGAACAGCTCATGAGTCAAAATAAACACAGGGAGATCGTTGACCAATTACCATCACGGGCAAACAGGCTCAACTTGAAGGGTTGTTAATTTAATCTATTGCTGGTCGGTCAAAACCAGCTCTCCTTGGGCTGCAGCTTCCTTCAGGGCATCTTCATGTGCTCTGGCATGGGGCCCTCCAAGAGGCTGCAAGGTGGATATCTGCTTCAGTGTGGAGCTTTCCATGGGCTGCTGGTGAACCTGTTCCAGTGCCTGGAGCACCACCTTTTCCCCTTCACTGGCCTTGGTGTCTGCAGCGCTGTTCCTCACAATTTTCCATCACTCCTCTCTCTTCACACTCTGCTGTGCAGCATTGTCACCTTCCTTAAAGAATCCTCCCAGAGGACCATCTTGGGTGAGGGGCTTAGCTGTGCCCTGCGGTGGGTCCATTGGGACCAGCTGTGTCTGGCATGGGACAGTCTGTCATCACACAGGACACCCTTGCAGGCGTCCCACTGCCAGCACATAAACCCAATAATGCTATCAATAAAAATTCAAAACTTCATGTTAAAAATAATATGGGTAATCCATGGGGACACTTGTGTGTGTTTATGTAGTCCTATAGAATGAGTTTCAATAAACTAGTTAGATGCTTTGGTGTTTCCTTTTTGTGTTTGCACATACATCTCTTGTCATTACAAATACCTGGTGAAGGGTGAATTATTATTTTTCTTCACAGAATCACAAGAATAGTCAAGACTGGCAGGGACCTCTTGAAGTCATTTTATCCAGCCACCCTACTCAGGCAGGACCACCTATAACAGGCTGTCCAGGATTTTGTTCAAATGGGTTTAGAAAATCTTCAAGGAAGGAGGCTCCACAGCCTCACTGGGCAATTTCTGCCAGTGCTGGGGCAGCCTCACAGGTGATTCCTTCAGTCTTTGAGCACCTCTCCCATTCGCTGTGATATCAGAGATTTTAAAGAGTGGCTTTGCAGTGACAGCATCCATCAATCTCAGCACTTATGGGTGCATCTCATCAGGGCCCATGGACTTCTGTTTGTCCAGTTGGCTTCAATATTCACTGACATGATCAAGGGTATGTCTTCCTTGCTCTAGATTTTCCTCCGAGTCACGTTGCCTGGGATGTGATAGCGGGGTGATTTTTAGTATGACATTTCTCTCATTTCTAACATAAAAATAGTCCAAGAGATTTGCTTAAATAAGGTTCATTATTTGCCTCTATGTGGACATAGAGCATTTAATGCAGTAGTTCAGTGGGGTTTATGTATTTCAGTGGTGGTTGTTGGTACTGTTACCAGCCCCTGCCCTGGGTTAGGTTTTTTTCTAGTATGGGAGAGAGTACAGCTGCAGTCAGCTGTCTGCCTTGGAGCAGTCTTTTCCGTGTGTCAGTTTAGTGTTGATATACAAGCAAAGAATACACTTTTGATGAAAAAGTGATATTTAGGCCAAGGCATTAGCACTAGGCAGGTGGATGGTCAGTTACTTCAACACCTGCAGCTCTTGTCAGCTGCATTTTTACACAGATAACCCAGTTGCTCCTTGTCCTTCATTTTCAAGCATGGGCTTTGTTTCTGTGTACTTGGAGAATGTCCTCTGAGCCCAATTAAAACAACCACTATTACAGCCAGAATTTTTCTCTTTGATTTAACATAACTTCCTTAAAAGGGGTGGTAGCACAGGCTTTGTAAAGCAGCAAATTAGTTTGCATCTTAAAAGCAGTTCTAGTATCTTGTATATTTGATTCTCCAAGGCCATTTCCCATGATCTGTCAGGTGTTTTGGTTTTTTCCTTGCTGTTTATCTTTGAGGTGTCTGTAGTGGATCTTAAATGTACACAGTTTTAACTTTCAGTGAACTAAAGCCTAGTCATTTCCTTTTTTCAAGAGAGGAGAGAAAATTAGATTTCATCTTATTCGCACAGTATCTGGATTAGGCCTGAGGTACCCAATTTTGTGACTTTAATTATTTGCAAGCCACAGCTGTCTTTTAGAAGTGAAGCTTGTCATGTATCCACTTTTAGAAAAATAACGTTGTTTGGTAGTATAATGAAACTTATAACAGGTATGTAAAATACAAAGCAATTATGCAGCGCTGTCTACATGAAGAACAGTATACCTAGTAGGAGCACACTGTGATGATACTTTGAGATGAAACTTTTCATTTGTATTAAATTCTAAGTAATTCTGTTGTCTGTAAGTTCTTGTGAGCTGTCAAACTCTCCTTTCTCTGATTTTGTTAAAATTGTAATGCTTAATCTATCTCTCTCGTATTCAAGGTTCATTTTCTAGACCAAGTTCAGCAGCAACCTACGAGGTAATGGTTTTGGGCTTCCTTTAAGAGCTATCTTGGCACGGCAGTATTAGCTCTCAAATATAAATGCCCAAACTTTCTGTGGGTGAGATATTTGGGTAGTTTTGTGGTGCATTCTCCTTGAAGGAATGCATCCTGCATTCTCCTCCTTTTCATTGTTGGGAGCTAGTGAGAGCGCGTTCTGTGAAGTTCTGTCTCTGCTCAGGCATTAGGGGAAAAGTTCATGAGTGACTGTAGAATAGTGCTACTTGACAGTACTGCTCCTATCTGAACCAAAATCAAAAACTGATTTACTCAATTAGGTTTGCTAGCTCATGTTGTATCTTTAGTTAGCTCGTTGTTTTGCTTTTCAAGCAGTCTGTGATTCCTGATAATCCTTAGGAGCTGTAGCATCGTATCAGTTGTTTATAGTTTTGCTAGAGCTGTTCCCTCTTCAGGGAGTTACGTACTCTGGCAAGGAATTAAAAATCTGCATTCTTTACACCCACCTAAGTGTATTATGTGTAAGACAAATAAATAAATTAGTAATAACCCATGTTGCTGTGGCAATGGGGCCTGTTTTTTTTTATCTGTGTTTTTCTTGTTTATATGTGAAACCTTCTCGGAGAAAACATTACAGCTCTAGATCTGCTCTTGTGATTGATTTCAGGAAGAGTTTGAGTCAGGGAACGTCTATGGCAAACAATTACATTGGTGCCATAAGCAGGCTGAGGTCTTTTTAGAACTCGTTTTGCTATAGTAGAAGCTAGAGATGTCTTAGTGTGGTGATTGCAAGAAAGTCCTTCTTCTAGAGATAAATTCCTGTCAAACAAGGTATGCACATGTCACTGAGACCTTTCTGAGATTTTGAAGCAGTGTAAGCTCTGTATGTGCCTGGAAGTGGCAGTGTTAAAGTTACTGCAAGACACTGGAGTGGAATGTGGAATTTTGGAGAATCGGTGTTTGGTTCTGTCACTCATTTAACTGACATTTGGTGCACTTAGTTCTCAGGCCAGCAAAACAGTAAAGAAATGGTGGCAGTGACTAAGAGATAGCCATGTCTCAGGGCAAATCTGGAAATTTTGCTGTAAGTATTGAGTGAAAAGTTCTGTTGTCATCCCACTGGCAGAGGTGCAGAAGTTATCTGATAATTAAACCTGCATATATATAAAGCTGAAGGGGTGGAAGGAGGTTTTTAAAGTGTATTTTTCAGCGTTTTTGTGAGGAGCAGTTGGTCAGAGCAAGACTAACATTTTTCGATGATGAAAGACTGCATTTTACTTCTTGTCTGCAACTCAGAAACGTAAAATGAAAAGAAGTTTGAACACTAGAGAAAGCAGTCTTGGCAAGTACCTTATTTTGTGCTCTCAAACAGGATGACATGAACTGCTCCAACCCTACAAGTATAAGTAGATACTATTGTGTGCACTGATACAGTAATGGTTGGACATGATGATCCCAAGGGTCTTTTCCAACCTGAATGATTCTGTGATCCTGATTCTGTGCTTCTGTGGTGTTCCTTTAGAAGGTAGAAGGAAGTAGAAGGAATCTTCTACCAGTAGAAGGTAGAAGGTGGTAGAAGGAATCTATCAGTTATGAGAATAATTGTTTTCTACAGAAAACTTTCTTGTGTGTTTCAGAGATCCATATTTACAAAGCATTAATTGCATGTGGGTGGTGTGGTACAGTGTCATATACATCTTGATCTTCAGAGCAATGCTTGAACTGTATGCTGCTCTACTGTCCATCTTCCTTAGGTTTTATCAAATGTGACCACATCAATACAAGTGCCTAGATATCTGTGTTCATAAATACGTTCCACCATAACTACTTTAGAAGCGGTAGTATAGCCCTGTCTCTTTCTGATTTTTAGTTTTTGTAGTTAATCCTTGTTTATGCTGTCCTGGGTTCAGCTGGGATAGGGTTAATTTTCCCAAGAAGTTGTAAGGTGCCACAGCCAGCAAAGACAACTGAAGCAGCCAGTGGTATACTTGATGCTATACTGACATCATGCCCATTATATAAGCAGGGCAGCTGAGTAATTTGAGCAGCAGCTGGGTTGGGCATTGGCATTTGCTTCTGGGTCGTGAGCAGTTGCATTGTATATCACTCATTTTATAGATTATTTCAATAGCATTATTGTTGTTTCTTCCTACTTCGTGTTGTTCTATTAAACTGTCCTTATCTCAACCCACGTGGTTTTACCTTGTTGTCCCGATTATCTGCGACAGTCCGTTTTGGTGCCCACGTGTGGTTCAGTGGGTTGAGATAATGACAGATGTGACCAGAGAATGTTAAACCAGTTTTGTTATGCACGCTTTTTTGTATTTGTTAAATAGTGCATGATCACAATGTTGGTCCATTTGCTTGCGAATCGTAATGTGCACTATGTATTCCCTTCAGTGGTGTTCACGTGTGGTTGTCCCATTGGCCACAAGGTTAGGCTGGTATGTGTATGCAGCACTGCCATTTATTAGTAATCTCACCCAATCTATGGGAGAGACAGGGGAGGAGACTTTCTCAGCTTTGAGAATTGTGACACTATCCTTGGGACATCCAGACCAGCATGCTCTTGGTGCTGTGTCTTCCAGTTGTATCCCAGGCCTTAGGTTTACACATTTTTCAGTTTTTTCAGGAGTACCACCCAGAAATCTGCCACAAGGCTGGATAGTATCACTGGCAGGGCATCTGGACTAGTATAGCCAAGTGCCTAGTGGTCACCTCCAGTGTTTTGGAATTTTAACACTGAAGAAGTGCAGAATCCTGATAAAGTAGTAAAATACTTGCAAAAAGTGTATTGTCAGCCTGGCAATTACAGAGACATACAAATCACTGCAGTGGGTTGGGGCCTTGCCCATACCTGCTGAGTCCTTTTCAACACCACTCAGTTCTCTCAAGGGGAAGAGAAGGTCTCTGGACCTGAAAACAGACAGGCAGGGGCTGCAGCTGAACCAACGAACCAGGCTGTGCCAGTGTCAGTTGCGCTTATCCTGAAGAAGAAATGCATTGCTTAGCAAAGGATGAAGATGAACCAGGGTCACGATGAGAGCAGGAAGAAGAGGCAGAACCAGAGGTAATTGCCTGATCCCTATCGCTGAGCGAGCTGTGAGATATGCAGAAGGATTTCAGCTGTCATCCAGGTGAGCAGATCATCACCTGGCTGCTCTGATGCTGGGATAATGGAGTTAGTAGGTTGGAATTGGAAGGTAGGGAAGCCAAGCATCTGGGATTCCTGTTAAGGGAAGGGGCATTGACAAGGCTGTTGGAAAACAGTCACAAGACCCTCAGCCTCTGGAGGTGACTCCTGTCAGGCATACCCCTTCAAGGAAGATGTTACATGTCAGTTAAGAAAGTGGACCACCATGGATAGAGGTGTCCAGTACCTGGGGGAATTAGCAGTGCTGGAGATGATTTGTAACATTGTGAATGATGAGCAGTCACAGACAGATCCAGATGAAGTCCAATGTACTCCACTCATGTGGCAGAAGTTCCTATGAAGCTCACCTCCATCATATGCCAACTCATTGTCAGTGGTGTCCTGGAAAGATGGCCAGAGACAAATGGTGGAATAAATTGACTGGCCAGCTCTGGCAATATGAAGGAACTATCTCTTCCTCCCTAAAGGCCTGTGTGTCAGCTGTGGAGGAGCTGTCCTAAGAGGTCCAGCAATTCAAAGAGGATGTGTACTACTTTCTTCCTGTATGGGTCCATGTCTCAGCTATTAGGAGAGAGAAAATACAGAAGGTACACACCACATGGTACCTTGTGGTTCTATCTACATGATCACGGAGACAGCATGAGGAAGTGGGATAGAAACTGCACTTTGATCCTAGATGCAGCAGTACATCAGCTGTGGGGAAAAGCATGAAAAGGTATTCTTGCAAGAAAAATGACACTCCAGTTTCCACTGAGAAATTCCTCAGACAGAAGTGTTGATCTTACTTCTGATACATCTTGAAGGATCTTCTAAGTCATTTTCACAAGAAGTGGTAGACTCTAATGAAGATTAGAGGGGCCCTGTGTCCAGCCACATGGAGGAAAGGGACTGTTGGGTTTACTGGAGCGTGTGGATCCAACAGCCTGGCACATCAGACCCACAGGAATACAAGGCTTTAGTAGAACTGGTGCACAGTGCACCCTGATGCCCTCAGGATATAGAGGCATAGAACCCATCTGTATTTCTGGGGTGACAGGGGGATCCCAAAAGGTGAATGTACTGGAGGCTGAAGTGAGTTTAACTGTGAAGGAGTGGTATAAACATCCCATTGTGACTGTCCCAGAGGCCCTGTGCATCCTTGGCACAGCCTGTCTCAGGAGAGGGTATTTCAAGGACCCAAAATGGTACCAGTGGGCCTCTGTTACAGCTGCCTTGGAGGAAACTGAACCTTGTCTGGTCTCTTGGAGGATCTTTCTGTGGTGGGGTTGATGAGGGTTGCAGAGCAGCAGGCGTCAATTGCTACCACAGCAGTGCACTGACAGCACTATCACACCAATCAGATTCCCTGATCCCCATCCCAAAGCTGCTTTGACAGCTAGTGAGCCAAAGGGTGATCAGCAAAACTTGCTCTGCCTTTGGCAGCCCCAGATGGCCAGTGTGAAAGCCCAATGGGGGAGACTGACAGTGGACTACCATGGCCCCAGTGAAGTTAAAGCAGTGATGAGTGCTGCCATGCCAGACATGCTAGAGCTTCCATGTGAACTGGAGTTAAAGGCTGCCAAGTGGTACGCCATGACTGATATGGCTAATGCATTTTTGTCTATTCCTATAGCACTGGAGAGCAGGCCACAGTTTGCTTTCACTTGGAGGGGTGTCCAGTACACATGGAATTGACTGCCTCAGGGGTGGAAAGAAGACCTACGAGAAGAATGATTTTAATTGGTACACTGAGCAGTAACACGCCACAAGCCATTGAACAAAATAAAAGGTGATTTTTGCATGCAGTAGCCCTTGGGCCAGTCTGGGCAGGACGTTAAGAATACGCTCTACATGGCAGCTGGGAAGAATGGTCCTACCTGGAGCGTCATCGGAGTCTCCTCCAGGCTGAACAACCCCAGCTCCCTCAGCCTCTGCTCATCAGACTTTCCCTCCAGTCCCTTCCCCAGCCTCGCTGCTCTCCTCTGGACCCGCTCCAGCACCTCAAGATCCTTCTGGAAGAGAGGGGCCCAGAACTGCGCACAGTACTGGGGGTGAGGCCTCACCAGTGCTGAGTACAGGGGGAGCGTCACAGCCCTGGTCCTGCTGGCCACACTATTCCTGATCCAGGCCAGGATGCCATTGGCCTCCCGGGCCACCTGAGCACGCTGCTGGCTCATGGTCAGCCGGCTGTCACCCAGCACTGCCAGGTCTCTCTCCACCGGCCGCTCTCCAGCCGCTCCTCCCCCAGTCTGCAGCCCTGCCTGGGGTCACTGTGCCCAAAGGGCAGGACCCTGCACTTGGTCCTGTTGAACTTCATACCCTTGGCCTCAGCCCATCGACCCAGCCTGTGCAGGTCCCTCTGCAGCATCTTCCTACCCTCTGGCAGATTGACACTCCCCCCCAGCTTAGTTCAGTCTGCAAGTTTACTGATGGTAGACTCAATCTCCACATCCAGATCATTGGTAAAGATATTGAACAGAACTGGGCCCGGTACTGATCCCTGGGGTACACCAGTGGTCACTGGACACCAACTGAATGCAGCACTGTTCACCACCACTCTCTGAGCCCAGCCATCCAACCAGTTTTTAACCCAGCGAAGGGAGCACCTGTCCAAACCGTGGACTGCCAGCTTTTCCAGGAGGATGCCGTGGGAGACTGTATCAAAGGCTTTGCTGAAGTGGATGTAAACCACATCCAAAGTCTTCTCCTCATCCACCTGGTGCGTCACCCAGTCATAGAAGGATATGAGATTGAGCAGGCAGGACCTTCCTTTCCTAAACCCATGTTGGCTAGGCCTGATGACCTGGTTGTCTTTTGTGCGTTGTGTGATGGCACTCAGGATGATTTGCACCGTAACCTTGCCAGGCACTGAGGTCAGGCTGACAGGCTTAGTTCCCTGGCTCCTCCTTCTGGTTCTTCTTGTGGGTGGGAGTCACCTTGGCCAACCTCCAGTCATCTGGGACCTCCCTGGTTAGCCAGGATTGGTGATAAATGATGGAGAGGGGCTTAGCCAGTTCTTCTACCAGCACGCTAGGATGTATCCCATCTGGACCCATGGACTTGTTGGGATCTAAATGGCATAGCAGGTCACTAACTACTTCTTCCTGGATTAGAGGGGTATTCTGCTCCCCATCCCCCCCTACCAACTCAGGAGCCCAGTTGTCCTGAGGGATATTTAGTCTTTTTGTTAAAGAATGAGGCAAAATTACTGGTTTTTTTTCTTGCTTTGTGTTCTGTTAAACTGCCCTCATCTCAGCCCACAGGGTTTTACATTTTTCTACTGATTCTTCTTCACATCCCATGGGTTGGGAAGGAGTGATCAAGCAGCTACATGGTGCATAGTTGCCAGGTGAGCCTCAGCCAAGACAAAGGAAATTAGCTCAGGGAAGAGATGTTCAGAACTGTAATAAATGGGATTCATAGACTTCAAAAAATAGGATGTGTTTTAGGTGCTTAAGGAGATAAGATTTGTGTAGGTGGAGACAGACAGAAGCACCTGTCGAGAACAGAGTTGTGCTTCTGCCTTTTTTTTGTTTTTTTTTGTTTTTTTTGTTTTGTTCTCCACCCTCCACTCCTCGCTTTTTTTTTTTTTTCTTTTCTCCCTCATTTCCTTGGCAAGCATCCTTAAAGAGATTAGTGGTGGTGGTTCTGAAGTATGTGCTTATGTTCGTCCCCTCCATCAGCATTACAGTACTGCAAAAAATGCTTGTCATGAACATATGTGCTGGAATAAACATTTGAATACAGCAAATATTGTTAGTATTTTGCTATTAATGCAGCTTCTGTGAAAGTCTTCTATGACTACCCAGTCCATAATATGCCTGAAGTGGGACTGTTGCCAAATAAGAGACAGATTTGCATAGTCTTGATAGAATCACATAAAATAATTAAAATAGTTCACTGGGCCTATAGCAGCTGTTTATTATGTGTTTGTGCTTCATTTTATGACCAAATTCAGGAATTGATGTTATATAGTAAGGAGTTGCTGCTTGAAAGTACTTCCTTGTTGCCCCTAGTGTTGGTGGTGACAGGAATTGTAGCTCTGTTTTGGTAACATATCACTGTAGAAAATAAGAGAAACCTTCCAGTTAGGGATGTACATATATGAAATAAAATATAATCATCTCCTCATTCAAAATGTTTTCTAACTTAATTTGGTAATCATAATCCCTTTCATACCATGCTATTAATACTGGAGTTTTTTTTTTTTTTTTTTTGTGTGTAATACCAATTTATCATTTCCTGCTTTGTCAAATAATAATGTGATTATTTTCAGCAGTATTGTAATATGGTAAATGTTCATCACTTTACAAGCTGGTACCTCTTAAAACTTGTCCTGCATCTACCTACTTAAAAGTTACTGGCTTAAATGGCTTATGCCCAGATTTTGACATGGTTGGGGGTAAAAATTTGCTGAAAATTTTCTGGGACACAGTGCTAAATTTTGTGTGTGTGTTTTTGGCCTCTTCCACAGAAATTGTGGGTGAGGGAAGAGATCTGTAAAAGAGATGGAAGTAGTTTGGAATGTGTCTTAATAAGAATACACTGTCATGATTGCTTGAGCTGTTCACATTCTTTCTATTGCTGTTGAAATTAGATTCTTGGAAGATTATGTAGTTTTAGTCTAATAGCATTAGAAGCTTAGGCGTATGAGGAAACCATTACATGTGTCTGCAAAAATGAAGTCAAGACTTTTGCTCAACATACCAACCTTAAGTTTTTTTTTAGTACTTGATTTTTTGGCCTTAAGAAAGAATTTGTGTGCTGTCATATCATTATTTCCAATCCCTTTCTAATTTATGATGATATCCATTACAGGTTACTCATGCCTGGCCTGTCTGCAGTCATATGAAAATAATGTGACTGCTTATTCTTCTTTTTTTTTTTTTCCCCCCTCTCCTTTTTAAATCCAGACTTCATTCAGCTCAAAGTAGGACTCTAAGAAGCATGCAAAACTGTCATTTGGCATGTTGGGTTTTGGTGGGTTTTTTGTTTTGTTTTGGTTTGGTTTTTTTGTGGTTTTTTTTTTGTGGTTTTTTTTTTGTTTTGTTGGTTATTTTTAAATTAACATCTTATATACAGACCCTCTTGACTGACTATCACCTTCCTATGCCAAATTAAGTTAATGTTCAAGGGTTGATCAAGCTAGCCTTCCCCACCCCCCCCCCCCCCCCCGCTTTTAAAGCAGTCAAGTGAGTTAGCTTGAGGTGGAAGAGAAAGTTGTACTATTTTCCCAGAGAAATGCTTACAGATGAAGTTCTAGTTGGAAAAAACCCGAGACTGTCACTAAGCTGCTAAGTCAAGATTTCTGAAGTGATGGATTTGTTTGATTTATTTATTATTACATTCTCTGAGGGAATAGATGTGCCTCTTCCCAAAACAAAAAGGAGATTGTTGGAAAGGTGTTTTGGATAAATGCCACTTTAAAAGCTGTATGTGACATCTAGCAGTTTAAGTTTTAATCTCCATCCTTTTTAACTACATTTCTATCTTTGTGGTCGAGAGCTTAGTGCTTTAGTTCTAGAACAAGCCCTTGTATTTGGCTTAAGGTCGATCTGTTTAGGTTTGAGGCTTTGTGGATTTTTGAATATATTTTTTTCATTATTCATTTGGGAGTGAATTGGAGATGGTAAACACCTTTGCATCTTTTACACCCTGGCTTTAGAAGAAGTTTCACTGTTCATACTTGTGTGACCCTTTTGGGTTTTGGGCTTCCCGATACGAGCTAATTAGATGCTTATGTCAATATCTAAAGGAGGAGTTGGAGGGTATATAGTGGGTACAGTTTTCTGCTTCTGTTGAGCTACTGTTTTGAGCTGTTTGTCTCTGTATCTATGTATCCACATAGAAGATGAATGCAGTTTAGTGTCCTGTGGGGACTACTACCTGTCTCAAAGCAGAATCAACAGAAAAAAAAGTTACGGCTTTCTACATTGCTGCAGTTAGAGGGAACTTAGTTATGTATATGATAAAGACAAATAGCCACCTGTTTATGCTTCTGTTCTGTACCTGTTATTTTCCTTGAGTGTGCATACCATTATATGCATAAAGTAACAAAGACTATGATGGAGAGCAATACAATTTTTTGTACATTGGTGGTTTTCAAACCAAGTGTGTGGGCTGAAGGTTTGCTCTGAAAAGCAGTGTATGTATGTGAAGTATATGAAGCATTTTGTATTTGAAAAGTGGGTCTCAGAGCATGCTTTTTAAAAGCAACAGACAAACAAAAACCCCCAACATTTAGTCTGCCAGATTTGTCATGCTGAATTGCAACTGTGGAAGTAGTTGGCCCAGTAGTGTTCTTGATCTACTGTCTTATGATCAGAGTTTTCAACCTAACTGTGAAAAGCTCAGCTTCTTCGCAAGTTTTTATTTAATGTTAGAATTGAAACAAAGACATTCATTAAACAACCAGTTTACAGGAGCTCTTCTAGATACTGCGGGTCTGGGGAATCCTAATGGTGTGTCAGTAATCTCTGCGTATTGGTAAGAAGCCAACACCAGCCCTCCTGCTTAGGAGACAGTGTTGATTTCCTTAGAAAGAAATAAGTATTTTTTCACTGGCAGGCTGCAGTCTAAACAGAACTGTGTACATTTTATTCAGCCCCTTGTGTTTGATCCTGAGTGACAGTGGTTCATAAGGGGATCAGGTTGAAGAAGGCACTGTAATATTACTCTTCTACAATTTGATGTATTGATACATTGACAGCCACCTTTTGGTTTTTGATTGGCTTAGGTTTTTTCCTTGTCTCATGGTTCGTTTGTTGTTTGGAGGTTTTTTTGTTGGTTTTGTTTTAACATTGAACAGTTATGGGGTGGGCGGAGGTTAGGATTAAGTTGGAATAGAAACTGTCAAAGATTACCCAATAATCTGATCTTTAAGGCAAAAATAAAATTAAAGATGCTAACTTGCAGCTTTGAACCAAACTCAATAAATAAAATGATTGATTTTCTCTTTTCGGGGGAAATAGTACTCTTTTAGAAAAAGAAATGTTGATTGATGAGACTACTCAGGAAGAGCATTAGGTGGGGAAATGACCAGTAAGAGGAATTTGAGTACCTAGAGAATTCATAACTGGAGTGTCTGCGTCATTATTCTCTAATTTGTATTGGTGTTAAATAGGTGAAACTGATTTCACAATATCCTTGCTATAGTTAAGTGAGACCTACAGACAGCAATTTCCTCCCGCGCGTGCTCTTCAAAATTAAAAATGTAAACTTGTTGGAATTAAAAACTAAAGCCGGTGTGGCTTGGAAGTTTCTTTTATCATTTGTCCTCTCCATGCTCTACGCTTCCAGTTTGGTTCTATGTAACTCTGTCTTTAGTCATGTGGTTATTCTTTAGTTTTGAAAAACCGTATAAACCCCAGCTGAGCTATTTGTATACAAAATTAAGAGGTAATACCACAGTTTTGTGGAAAGCTTAGCCAAAACTTACAAGCTGTCCGTTGGCCGTATCATGTCACCGCTGGAAATATTTACTTGAGTTTGGCAGATAGTCATTGAAGTTGAGAGAGATGTGATACTAGGGTAAATAACTTATTTTACAGCATGTCAGCTCCTATTGTACCAGAGCCTTACTGTTAGGACTTCAGATTCTGTTGTGATCAGTCTTTGACCCTGCACTACGGAAGAACACTCTATACTTAAAGCTGTGCTATGACATGAAGAAGAGGACATTTCAATGTGGTGTCATCAGCGTATGCTAATAGAGAAAACAAAATAGAAATGCTTATAAAATTGCTTCCTGACAGTATTACTTCTTGACCTGTGACTCCTGGCAGGTCAGAAAATTTCAGTAATGGATTCAGTCTATGACACTTGTCATTTAAAAAGTCACATCACAATTAATAGATTCAGGATTCAGTGGGGTTTTTTTTCTGCACAGTGTCACACTCATTGCCTCTGTGACAACCTTAATTTCCTTCTGAGCAAATGGAAGCCCAGTAGCACGAGCCTCAGGAAGTTGTTAAAGCAATTAAAGGCTTCTCTCGCTCAGCACATTGCATGGTTACCATAGTATCCTCTGCCTCCAAGTCTTTACTGATGATGTCAGTATGCATACAGGGGCTGTTCGCAGAACATGAGGATGATTCAGCCCTTGCTAAAGATCATAAGCATCTCTCCATATGTTCTATTATCTACTGTCATTTTTAGGATCTCATGAGGCTGGAAGGTAAGTGGCTTTTGCTTCATATGTTATCACTTGTATGTGTCCTAACTGAGAGGTGTCAGGGTTGCTTTTTTGGTCTTCTGTTGCATTGTTCACTAAATGCATAATGTGTGCTTTAGCTGAAGCAATTGCATAGCTTGTGTAATTTGAACTTGGCAAAGTCTAGCTAATCTTCAACAATATGAAAAAAAATCCAGACTAAAAATTCATAAAGTTAAAAATTTAGGAATTTAGTAATTGGAGCTTTTTCTGCCAAATAAAATTCCCAGAGCTTTTTTTATTAATAGTGAGAGCACAAATTATGTAATTGGAGCATTACCTAAAGAGAAAAATGTTCAAGCTTTTCTTTATTAAAAGAAAACAACAGCAACAAAAATTAACACCCAACTCACATTTCTTTTTTTTAATTTTTTTTTTCCTGGTCTTTTAATGTGGATAGTAGAACTCTCATGCAAGTATTCTGCATGCAGTTTTGTTTGTATAAGGAAATTTGAATTCTTATTGAAATCTGCTGTTACTCTTTAGGAAAGCAGATGTTCTGCTGTTCATCTTGAACAGTGGAAAAACATAACAAGCAATGAAGGTACTGATTTTATGAGAAACTTAGAGGACTCCTGCACATTTTGGCCTTACAAGCTAAGTTTATTTGTAAGCCTGAGATGCTAAGCTGTCAACTGTCTGGTTTCACAGTTGAAAAGTCTTTTTTCTTCTCCCAGTCCACTTTCTGAGTTGCCTTAGATTACAGTGATTGCAAATGGCCATGCCTAGTGTATGAAGGATCTGATTCTGCTTTTACCGAAACATGACAAAAAAACCCACCCCAAACCAAAAACCCCAGTTCTGTAGGAACTAAGTAGCAGAATTTAATGACTGTCCTTTTCTAAGTCCCCTTTTAATGCCTTGTAACTTCATTTTGAGTTTAGTGTATGGGGTTTTTTAAATTTATTTAATTATTATATTTTTATTTGCTGTTGCAGGAGATTCTACATTAAGATAGTATATTTTGTACAAGTCCACCAATGTGGAATTTTTACCATTCCCTCTCCTGCCCCAGTTATACAGTACGCGAGTATTTTTTTTCTTCTCTTCTACTGGTTTTGATTTATGTTTTCTGGCCATAACATCCATTGGTTTATTTAGACACTTAAGTGTTTTTGGGGAATGGGGTCCTCTATTGACATTTCTTAAGTGAAGTGTTTAGTATGCGCTGACCACTAAGACACTTAGCCGGTCTAATGCTGCCCACGAGATGTGGAAGTGATATTAATCACAATAGACATGGTGCATTAGAAGAATACACAGGAAGACAATCTAGTGACAGTATTATAGGCGCTTTTGGATATTTTTAAGTCCACGTAAACTGAGGATTTTTTGCTTTCTTGTACAACAAGGGGGCAGAAATAGAAGTACCAGTCCTGAGGATTCTGTAGTCAATGCTTTGAAACTGCTTTGGTTAAGTGTCAAAAGTTTTAAATAATTGTTCAGAAAAATTGAAGACTAAAGATCCACTCATAATTTCCCTTCCTGTAAGCTCTTAAAAAAGAACTAATTCTGAGTATTTTGCCATTTTTCTGTTGAATTTCAATTGAGCAGATCCATGTAATGTGATTTAAAAAAACCTATTTCAAGCTGTATGTATATGTTGCTTGTCTTATCTAGCTTTTAATGAAGTTGAGAAGGTTGATGGTGAGCTTAAATGCAAACAAGATTGGTATTCCAAATATTAGGAATACTATTTTTAAGACAGAAACTGCTTTAGAAAACAGGTGAAGATTTCATTTAGGGGGAAAAAAAGCCTGTCTGGAGTATATGTAATTGGAACAGATTGTGTATACAGCGTACAGGTTTCATGTATTTGTACATTGTTTTTATTAAACTTTTTTTCTCTGAACTTTTTGGCATGTTTTTTCAATAGACCAAAGTGAACCTATACATAGAAAGGTGATGTGCAAGTTACTGTATATGTGAAAGAACAAACCAAATCATTTAAACAAAGGAAAGTCTTGTTCTTCAAAACAAAATCTTATTCTAAATTTATAATAAATCAGTGTAATTGTTACTTTCAAGGGAAAAATTAATAAAACATTTCTCTTTCTTGAATAAGCACTGTAAATATGCAAAAAGAAATAAATTTTTTATACACAAAAATAATACTTCATCTTTGCCAGTACAGTTACTCACTAACATTGAAGACTACCTGTATTTAAATGTAAATAGACCCTCTTCCAGCCAGGAATTGAATATAACTGTTGTTAAAGTGAGTTATTAAAATGTTATTAACTCAAAATGTCTTACTCAGATTTAAATGAAATTTATAATTCTACCCTATTGAGTCTGTGTGTTAATGATATTGTTGTAGCATATTTAACCACTGAAATGCAGTTAGTGCTTTGAAGTACTATTTTTTTGTAGTATATGGTAGCAGCAATTACACTTTTATAATCTTTAGGATTATATTACCTGTCCCTAAAGACACCATTTTATGGATTACCTTTTTTTTTTTTTTAAGGTTGTATTTTCTCTCAAGTGTATACATTTGATTTTTAACTTTGGTCCCAATTAAAAGCAACATACTACAAATTGTCTTGGAAGTTGTTAAAATGGCAATTAGCTATTGGTTGTTACTTCCTAGAATTGCTTTTAAAGTGCTTCAGTTGTGTTATTTTGTAGATGCACATAATGTTACATCGCTGTGCCTGAAAGGATATAAAGGTTTTTTTATTAAAAACAAAATGACATTTGTTGAGGAATGCTGTCATAAAGACTGTTAATCCCACCTTGGATCACTTTGATGGTTTGCTGATGAGTTGCGTACACGCGTGGAGATGAAGTTTCAGTTCTAGTTCATTTTAGTTCTGCTTAATGAATAACAAACTGGCTGCTACTGGGTGAAAAAATGACTGGATGTCCAAGTCCCAGGAGTGGTGGTAAATGGAGTTTAATCCAGTTGGTGGCCAGTTGTGAGTGTTGGCCTCCAGGGCTCAGTACTGGGTTTGGTTCTGTTTAATGTCTTTATCAGTGATCTGGATGAGAGGATCAAGTGCACCTTCAGTAAGTTTGCAGACCACACCAAGGTGGGTGGGAGTGTTGATCTGCTCGAGAGCAGGGAGGCTCTGCAGAAGGATCTAGACAGAGTAGATCAATGGGCCAAGACCAGTTGTATGAATTTCAACAAGGTCAGATGCCTTGTTGCGTGAGTCTGTGAGTGGGTGATTCTGTGATGCTGACTGATAGCTGGCTGAATGTGAGCCAACAATGTGCCTAGGTGGCTAAGAAGGCCAACAGTATCTGGGCTTGTATCAGGAATGGTGTGGCCAGTAAGACCAGGGAAGTGATTTTACCCCTGTACTTGGCACTGGTGAGGCCACTCCTCAAATGCTGTGTTCAGTTTGGGGCTTCTCACTACAAGAAGGACATTGATGTACAAGACCATGTCCAAAGAAAGGCAACAAAGCTGGTGAAGGGCCTAGAGCACATGTCTTCTGAGAAGCAGCTGAGAAAACTAGGGTTGTTTAGCCTGGAGAAAAGGAGGCAGAGGGGAGAACTTCACTGCTCTCTACAACTACATGGAAGGAGGTTGTAGAGAGGTGGGTGTCAGTCTGTTTGACCTAGGAACAAGTGCTAGAACAAGAGGAAATGGCCTCAAGTTGCACCACAGGTTCTTCCGATTGGATATTAGGAAGAATTCATTTACTGAATGGGTTATCAGGCACTGGAACTGCTTCCCCGTGGAGGTGGTGGCATCCCCATCTCTAGAGCTATTTAAGAGTTGTGTAGACCTACTGCTTAAGGATATGGTATAGTTAAAGACTTGTCAGTGTTGGCTTAATGGTTGGACTTGATGATCTTAAAGGCCTTTTCCAATCTAGGAAATTCTCTATTCTACTCCTCTGCTACCCTATGCTAAGCAGTTCTTTAAGTGACTTTAAAAAACAGCAAGGAAGATGCTCTCTGTTGAGCATATATGTGGCAGACATATAAGAGTTCCCATATGGGAGGAAGTCTGTTGTTTTTTAGTTGTTGTTTTGTTTTGTTGTGGTTTGTTTGTTTAGGGTTTTTGTTTGGTTTTGTTTGTTCGGTTTTGTTGAGTTTTTTGTTGTTTTGTTTTGTTGTTTTGGTTTGTTTTTTTGATATATTCTCCTCAGGTGTTCTTCCTGCTTTTTATCCTGGCATAGGAGGAAGAATGAAATTCTGTACCCAGTGAAAGCTATTTAGGTTTTGGGGAGCAGTTACAAGAAACTTTTTTACTTTGCCACATTAGACACAGCCGACCACTAAAAAATATGTGTAGCAAAGTAGAAGTGATTGTCCAAGGCATAACTTTTTCTTTAATGACTCTGTCTAATGACATAGCAGTAGTTTGAGGCTGGGCACTTCTTTTTTTTTTTCCTTTGTTTATGGGTTTGTTCCCCCCCCCCCCTCCCAGGGCTTTTAGGTCTATGCTCAGATTTCACATTCAAACAGTTCCTGACAGAAACAAGGCTTCTGTTTGCTCTTCCACTATAATCCTGTTGGGTCACTTATAGGGGTGTGTGTTTGGGGTGTACTCTATTTGTATTGTAATACTTGTCGACGTACTTGGGATCTTCTATTATATTGGTGTCATTAATCACTGGCATGTTGTCTCCATTCTGAGCAGAAAACAAGCAGGATTGTAGGAGGACTGAGGGAAAGAATAAAGACTTCTTTAAAAAAATTATTTTTTTCAAGTCTCTAATACTAACCATATAGAAGGATGTTAAAAGAATTGGAGGGAATTTCAAAAGGTTGTTGAGAATCAAGAGGTGGAGGTAGTTACCTGAGAAATAACTGGAGATAAAGTATTAAATGTTACCAAAATGATTAAATTAATAATAATTATTAAATAATATTACAAATATTATTATAAAGAATAAAATGATTAACTATGATTACATTAAAGTTATTAAATTATGACTGGAGAGAAATTATTAAATAAAAAAAAAAGGCTTGTCCAGGGTCAGGTAGGAACCTTTTACGTTTCTATTATATGCAAATAAGATTATGTAATCTAATGCTAATAATTTTTGACAATGTTAAGGGAATTCAGTGTCTGGCTGGTACTGAAGATAGTAATCTTGTTCTTGCTTTCCTTGTCCTCACTCTCCTAGTGCTATTTTCTCCCTACAGCAGTCATACGGTGAGTTCATCGAGCTGGACAATGTCACAAACTAATCTGTAACAAAACAAATGTCTTTTCCACCAAATAAGTGAGATGAACCTACTGCACTTGAAACTATGGACTCGCAAAGTCTGTCACAGTACAGAAGACAGGATCAACTGCCCCATGGAGCAGGAGCTCTGAGCACACTCCACTTTATTAACTTAGCCAGAAAGTGGAACTATGCCCTAAAATTCTGGTGGTTTGGAGTTTTTTGTTTGTTTGTTTTGTTTTGTTTTTAAATCTCTCTGTTCAAATCTAGTTGTGAAATAGAAGAGCTGTTTGGCGCAGGAAATTTTACTTAGTTGATTTAGTTGATCCAAATGAACAATTTCTCAAAGTTTTCCCCAAAATTTAGGAAAGTTAGTATTCAGATAGGAGTCTTAGAGAAATTTTTGACCTTCTTTGTAGATTAATAATACTATTTATTTTCTGCTTCGTTAAAATTTGAAGTGTTAAGTTATGTGGTAAAAGCTGTTCTACACAGCCACAAAGGAGCAGGATGGCAATGGTAGGTGGGAGAACTAAAATAACATCCTGCCTTGGCTGTGCCCAGGCCTTTCACAGGTGGCCCTTTATCAGGACATCAGAGGCCTGGTCTCTGCACAAGAATGCAAAGATAGGCAGTGGGGAGTACTCCAAATCAGGGAGTCAGAGGAGGGATGCAGTCTGTCTGGGAAGCCTCCCAGGGATGTCCTGGTAGAGTCTTAGCTCCAGTGCCTAGCTGTGAAACCCATCCAGGTGAATTAACGTGGGAGCAACTTTTGGACTGAGGGGAGTTGCTCCCCAGGGATATGGGACGTGTTACGAGATGCAAGCATTTTTGGTTTGCCAAGGCTACTTATGGGATACACAGGGGAGGAAGCAAAAGCAGGGTGATGGTCAGTATGTTTGTCTGGATGTGCTCTGCCCCAGGTCAGTGCAGTCTGTCCTATCTACTTGTTAAAATTCCTTTCTAACTGTTCCTGATGAGGGTTCTGAGTGCAGCCACTTCAGTGACACCACAGGTTGGAGGGACCACATGACAATGGTGCAGTGAGGAATGATGAGTGTGAGTGGATTTAAGTGCCGGTAACTGCAGTGGGAGCTTGGGTCATGGTGTGTCCCTGGCACCAGCAACTGGAGCTGGTATGGGTATGGAGGCTATTGAAAGTAAAGCCAGACTAGCTGGTGACTAGGTAGCCTGGGACACAGATGTGTGTGCCTCTCTATGAGGACAAGACTGTGTGAGGAGCTGGCTAGTGGGGGGACCTGGGAGAGTGCCTGCCAGCTGCCAGGCAGAGTGTATGGGTGCATGACTCTAGGGGTGAGACCATAGGTGTTTGGTTGTTGGGAGACCAGGGGAGGCTTAGCCAGCTCTGTGTGTGAGATGGTGCCAGCAATGGGAGCACATCTGTGGCCTCGGAATCATATGTCCAGGTGGCAGCACCTGGGGTGACTGGGATTAACAGACCAGCTACTGGGCAGTCTGGGTGAGCCCAGCTGCTGGAGGAACCTTCATTGCATGCAGTGCATCTTCTCATCAGTGGACATGCATCCTGCTCAGACAGAGAGAAATGAGATGAGGCTGTTCCTGCTCTTTGTGTCTCTCTGATCTGTGTGTCTGTCTCTGTAAAATTATATGTGTGGTATATACATGTGCTTTGTGTCTATGTGTTTAATGGGAATACATGTGTTTAACCTCAGTATGGTTGGACATATGGACATGGAGCTGTGACTGTCTTGCCTTTCTTGATCTCTTTGGTCTGGCCAGCTTTTGCCCCTATACAAATTTTTAAGCTTTTTTCCATAGTTGTATCTTTAAGGCATGGAGCTTCTGCCTTTTTTCCACATAAGTTGATTATAATGGAGGAAATGTGTAGTCTTTCAGAATCAATCAGCAATGTTTACTTAATTACTTCCTGTCTCTTACAACAGTATTTGTACATCTGTATGTGGAATGGGGAGGGAAAGGCCATGCAGCTTGCATTTTAGTCAGTAGGAGAAAACTTGTGCCCTAATCTTGCTAAAATTTGCTGACAGGATGTATGAAATATTTTTAGTCTTGTCAAAATAAGTGAAATTACTTGCAGAATTACGTGAGTGCTCATTTTTAAGATTGGATCATTTAATCAGGAGGGCTACACATGTAGAAAAAGCCATATGCAACTGTTGTGCATCTTCTTTTTTCTTTTTTTTTGCATTATTCCAAAAAGATCACCGTTCCACGGTGCCCATGAGATGGACAACTTGCCATCTTTGTGTGTATGAAAATGAAGCACAGTCCGCATAACATTTTTTTTTTTAACTGACTTTCTTTTAAGTGCCTTTCTTTTGTCTGGAGACATCTACATTTTTGTATAAATGTGTGTAACAACTAATAAAATCATAATAACAGAGACAGATCTGGTAGTTAGAAATTGTGTTCTCCTGAATAAACTCCTAAAATTCTGAGATTTTCATAAATATTTACAGTCCATACTGATTTGCAACCCATTTTCATTCCAATAGTGCATTGATTTCCAAAATTATATTCTCCTGTTCTAAAAATACTGCTTTCTAGTCTTGTGAATATTGTGATAACCTGTAAATACCATTATTTTTCAGTGACGGGTAGCTTAGGTGATCTTAGGTACATTTGTTATGAAAAAATATAAAGGCAAATACTCAACAAAATTAGTAGTGTACTAAGAAAAACATTTTAAAATTCTGTAGAATGTGTGTTTTCCTAGTCAGATGGTTATGTGCCTAAACTATTCTGTGTTTATATATAGTATTATAATACCTCATTCTGGAGATTTTCTTTTTTTTAAAGCAAAAGAATTCCTTGGCAGTATTTAGCTTGTTCTGCGTGATGGAGAAGTAGGACTTCAAATAATCTTTTTTTGTTTGATTTGGTTTGATTTTTTTTGAGGTTTTCTGTTTGGGCTTGCGTAGTTTTTGTGGTTTGGTTTTTGAGCCTCCTCTTCCATACACCCCAAGTTGCAGTATTGTTGGGTTTTTTGTTGGTTGTTTTTTTTTTTCCTGAATAAAAGTAAAAATTATGAAGGTACACAGTTATTTTGGCTTCTTGTTCTTGATTTCTTGGCCATTTAACCTCAGTGCTGTGCATGGTGCATTGCCTCAAAGAGGTTTCTTTTCTTCCCCCCCCTCCTTTTTTTTTTTGTTTTGGTTTTATTTTAGTGTTTGTTTGTTTGTTTTATGGGGCTTTTTGTTCATTTGCCTTGTTTTCAAACCAGTGCTATTATTTTCCATTCACCTAGTTCACTAGTGTGAACTAGTATCAAGGTAAAAAGATTTTGGCTGGAGGTGCTGAAAGAATCCTGACTAAAAAGAGAGAATATTTTTCTTCAGTGAAAGCTGCACAGTTTATACTGGATATTAATTCAATTTCTAGTTTTATTAATATAAATTCGTGGGTTGTTTACAATGGAAAACCAAAAATTTAACATAACTTGTCAGCTTTGAGGGCTTTAACTTTATCAGTAAAAACATCAATGAAAAGAGGGTTGTAATTTACTTGAAGGGCAGGAAAGGAGCAAGTTCTTCAGAGGAGCAGTGTAGAACTTCAGCGTTGCAGTGACTTGCTGTTTAAAGTGGGCTTTATTGTCATCAGAAGGAACATAACAGGACAAAGTTCCCTTGAGCTTCCCCTGGAGTACCTTAAGCTAGATCTGAAGATCTGTGAAGTACACCATTCAGTAGCATGCCTTTCCTGCTTGGAAGGACCCTTCCTAGAAACAGGGATGCCTCAGGGGTTCCCTGGCTGATAACTCTGAGATGGGTCTCACTGCCACCTCAAATTGCTGCTGTAGACCTTTTGAATGTGATAACTGTTTAGTGAATGACCAGAGAAGGATGGGATGGGTTTTTTTTTTTTTTTAATGCCTACTCCTGCTCTGCTGCTGAATTTACTAAGTAATAATTGTGTAAGTAAATGACGGTTTATTTAAGTAGATATTTTCCAGATACACTGTAAAAGTGTGGTTTGTTGTTTCGGTTTGGTTTTGTTTTTTGTTATGTTTTTTTTTTTTTCTTTCAGGAAGCTGTTAAGCCTTATCTGTATTTCAATAGTATTTTGACCTTTTTCAGTGAAAACAGTGAACAATGGCTATTCATGGGTAACCTCCTTTACTTAAAGTTTTTATCTTTTAATGTTACAAAATTGTGGAGCCATTGGAGGTATAAGGGGTGTTTTTTCTATAGCAATTAAAACACAGATGGAGCTCAGCTGAAATGTATTTAGTGACAGTCAGTGTTATTTGGTGCTGAATGTAGGCACCATCTGCCTTTGGCCTGACCTGAAAGGGTATTCTCAGAATAATATTTTTGTGATTGTCGTGAGGTAATTTTAACTTCTCTGCTTAGGAAATTATAACTTCTCTGCTTATCTCCTGATCCTAAAGATAACCGGAAAACTAATCACTACTGTTGGATAAGACAGAAAGTTTAGGATGTGAATATTTACTAAAGTGACAATTACTAGTGATGTCATTATCAATAACTTTTTATTTAACACTTAGTTTCCATTTGTATATCTAATAAATGGAGAGCTTGTAGCACAATAAAATACTGATGAGAATGTTTCCAATTTTAAGCAATACCAGGGACTACTTTTTGTAGATTTTCTTTAATTGTTTTGTTACTGTTTTGCAGATAATATATTGTTAAATTCATTATTTATCTATAGAAGAGATTTTTTCTGTGTTTTTGAGATGACTTAAGATCAGGTTTAGACTGCTGAAAAAAATCTGTATAAACATGCACTTGTTTGGTTGGTTTTTTTCCTCAGTAGAGAACTGTCTTAGCTGTTTTTCAATTTCTCCCTTGTACTTACTTTTTTTTTCTTCTTCCTGTTAATCTCTCATCTAGTTGCATCTCAAGTTTCATTTTTATGATGTAATATAGAACATTTCTGTCCCTTTTGTGCTTTTCTGGACATCCTTAAAAAACTAGTGTTAAGGAGAAACAATTCAGTCATGTCTATTAGAGCTGACAGCCTGAGACAAGAGATCAAAGACAGCAGTGAAGTATTCATGTTTTTCATTTCAAGCAAATACTGAATTAACTCTGAGATACCGTGTTTTAAACTTCAAAAATAACCATTTCCTTGCTGATCAAAGCATGCACAAAATACTTGCTGTAGGCAAAGGTTCAAACATTTGGGATGCAGTTTCCGTATTTGAAATGCAGTTGGATTTATGGATTTTAGCTTATAAGTAAGCATTATCTGCCATATGGGCTGGGAAGCCAGACCTGTTTGCTCAGGCAGCTTGATTTTTCTCAACTCAAACAAGCATTTAATCTGTTACAGGTGAAGTACAATAGGGTATGGAAAACAAAATGTGATTTCTGACTTTTATTGGGAATAGTTACAGTTATCAGTGAAATACAATTTTGCAAATGTTTGTTCTGGGAAGATTGTTTTGAAAAAGAAAACAACTTGACCATGTTTTGTAAACAGGAGTCTTTGCATTGCTTGTGCAAATAGATAAACTTTTATGAATAACTGGCAGATTTGCTTTACAATTATTTTTTTTTAAGTTTTCAGATTTTACTTTGTCAATTTATTTTATGGCTGTTGTTACTTATTTTCTTATTTTTAGTTTGTACAACATAATGACTGCCAAAACTTGAGGTTGCTACTGAATACCTGGTTTCCCACTATATTTGATAATGGATTTTTATGACTACTTTGTTTCCTGTCTTTAAGACCAACAAATAACAGGAAAGCAAACTTCAGATACATTCTGCCATCTATTTTCAGAGCGGTATCTTGGAAGGGCACTTGCAGTTGATTTCTTTTTGCTTAACTTTCTGGAACTGGGTGGTAGGAAAGCACAAAGTCCAAATATGCTTCAGTAAAATCTGTTGTCTGCAGCACGTCAGCAGTAGCTGCTGAAGCCCCCTGGGAAGCTGTCAGGCTTTCTGTTTGGTACTGCCAGTATTGTGGTGAGAGAGAGCAGTAATGGCTTTTGTTTGTGCAGTGCTAAATATAGCTTGTATTAACACAGCTGTGTTTTGGGGGTTTGGTTTTGTTATTTTTCCTCCCCTAAAACATCACAATGATGTGATAACGCTTTATCAGTCCTCTCTGAGTGTCAAGTAACATAAGAATATAGAAACTGTTACTGTTTTCAGCTTGATGCAGAATCTGATTTTATTATCTTTAGCCAAAGTACAGTGACAGGACTGTAATGATGTAAATGATGCAGCTGTTTTGTCATCTGATGTAGCCGATACAAAACACCTACAAAAGTACTAGGTAAGTAATTAGATATTAAATAGAATTGTCTGTTTTAAGGAAGTGATGAATCAGAAAATGCAAATGTTTGAAAGTATATTTGAGATGACTCATGAGTTTCTGGAAAGTTCTTCCACATGGTGTGTGTGGGGCAAGGAAATGAAGATCACCTACCATCTAGCAGTAATGCTAAAAATGCATGAAGAGTACATGCAACTACACAGCACTAGGGTTGGGTCTTTTTTGCTGTGCTGCTTTTATTCTGTATACATGCTCTTCCTCTGCACTGCCCATCTCCTTTGCTTCTGTTTATTCACTGTGGAGAACCAGCGCTCTGTGGCAATTCTGTGTTCCTCACAAAAAATGGGACTTTAAATAAACAATTACATAGCTATACAAAGATGATTGTAAAAATGTGTTACCAAAGGAAACTAGGAGTGCTTACTGGTCTGGCATGAGTAGCTGTTGCAATCATTCGACTTCAGGTAGACAGAAGTGACAGTGTGTTCTCATGCCTAATTTTCATCATTTTTTACCTGCTGGTCTCTGTCTGGGCGTTGGGCTGTTGACCAATACCCTCTGAATGCAACCATCCAACTTTATTCTTCTTAGCTTAATATATCTAAGTTTAAGTTTGCTGTGGCATTGGTGAATCTTCCAGATAGAAAGCAGAAGAATGTGAACTTCAGTCCTCTTGGCACTGTGAGCACAGCCCTTTTGAACTGGTGCATTGCCAGTGTGTACTGGTGCTTCTGTGTATTGCTGTACCAGATTACATCTTCATACAAAAACAGATGAGCCTGTGTTAGGAAAAAAAAAAATTGCTGAGAAGATGATTTGAAAGGCAGTCTGAAAGCCAGGTTTGTCATCTGGATTTTTGTGACTGAGGTTTTATGGGTTTGGTTGAAAACTAGGAAAGATAATTCTGCGTATGATGCAATGTATAAAATATAACAACTTCACAGATGCTACCAAAAGTGCTCGGAATAAAAGAAGTACTGGTATTATTCCTTCCCACTGTTTAAAGTCTGTAGAGATAGAAGCTGACTTCTGGAGGATAAGAGAAGACAGAGTTGCAGAGTAAAAGCATGGGAGTCACTGAGGCTGTGGCATTTGATGAGCGCAAATGTCCATATTTGGAAAAGAGCTGCATATCATCAGATGTGCAGTCCTACCTTGTGTAAGAGTCAGAATGTATTCCTTGAATAAAAATAGGGGAGATAAGCATAGGATGTGATCTGAACTGGGGGAAAGACAAATCTCTCTTCCTGCTGGTGTAGAAATTCTTCTGTATGGGTTACGCCCTCATTTCTATCAGTTAAAGTATCTTGATTGCAGCTGAAAAAGGCCATGCCAATTATATTGTTTAATAAAGAATTTATCTCTCTGTGAGAAAGTAATACCTTTGACTTCTGTCTTTGACTTGGAGCTTGATCTTCACCTCATTATGTCATTTTCTTCAGTACCTTGATTTCAAGCCTGTATTAACAGAAGGCAGTTCAGATAAAACCGACAGATTTATGGTTTGTTTGTCCCTGCCAACTTGTATGCCTCCGTATGGGCACTAGAGCATCAGAAGCAGAATTAATATGTAATACTGAAGACTTTCTCCCCATTCCATGGCAGTTGTTTAGGCTGTGCAGTTTCTAGGGGCTCACTGGTGCAGTTGGATATTTTAAAGCACTGTTGTGATTACTGTCTCGTTTT
Organism: Todiramphus chloris collaris; assembly: GCA_025345505.1. Lineage (NCBI taxonomy): Eukaryota > Metazoa > Chordata > Aves > Coraciiformes > Alcedinidae > Todiramphus > Todiramphus chloris. The sequence goes on from JANVCC010010369.1 coordinate 8,851,495, forward strand.
TATTTGACACCAGTTTAATAGTCAGTGAAATAATTTGCCATACATTAAACTGCCAGTTAATGTAATCTGTTAAAAAAAATAATGTTTCCTCACTTGAGACAGTAATAGGACTAAAAACTTCTCAGCTACTGATATAGGTAGTGACCTTTCTGATCGTGTGCCTAAGTCTGATGATAGCTGACCTGCTTCTTTATCATCACAAACTGAGCAATTTATTTATTTTTTTCCTCAAAATTCCTGTCATATTTCACACCGAGACACATTTAAAAGTCTGGTTTCTATCAGTTTTATCAGTGGTTAAGGACTTAAAATGTGACAAGCAAATGTTTGTGTGAACAAATTTTAATGCTGACCTAAAAAAATTAGTCTATGAAATTTCTTTACTTTGCTGTCACATCTTGTTTTCTATGTGATTACTTTGAAATTAGTGCATCTTTGAAGTCTTCTAGGATTCTGTTTTTCTGATGTGGCTTGAATAATTTACTTCTGAGTAAAAATACATGTCTGAAACTATACATTTTTAGTATAAGTTCCTTCTATAATGTTTGCTTAGCATTGGAGAGGTAGGTAACGAAATAAAAAAGCTGTATCAAGCTCAATATATATTAGTACTCTTTATATTATTTTTTTAATTGAGAATTTTGGAAAATTTTACTAGTGATTTTTATTTTTTCTTTTTCTAAAAAAATGCATGTTCTTGTCTTGGGAGGGACCAAAATGTAGGAAACCAAAATACTCATATTTTACAGTGTAGTAGACTGTTACAAAATACTATAAGCTAAGAAATACTCTTAAAAAATCCTTTTGTTATGTTTTTTTTTTTTTTGTTTTATTTTGTTTGATTTGTTGTTTTGTTTTTACATTTTTCTATTGTTATTTCTACAGCATATGGGTGGGTTTTATTTCTTATCGGCTCACACTCCACACTGCCCCATAGCTTTCACCCTCTGCTAGAAAAATCGGTCCTGTATATTGAGGAAGTGGGGGATTTAGGACAACTTGCTAAAGAAACAGATGATGTTATCCTAGGAGCAGCTAAAATACTCCTCTGAAAAATTGTTATGTGGGTGTAGGTGAGCCTGTGTTGCATTTGGAAGAACTTTTAATAAGCACTGCAATACATAAGAAACATTTCAGTCAACTTTTTTCCCCGTTATTGAAAAGTTCGGTAGTGTACCCTTAATAAGCATTAGTATGTTAATTAAGAAGTGTTCTCTTTACTAGCCTAAAACTTTATTTTTATTACAAATGCATGAAGCTCACTGAACTAATGTGAAGGCTCTGTAGTTGAACTAGACAAAATACAAATATGTAAATGAGTTTCTTCACAAATTTGATAGTGGAAGGACAGTCTCTTACTTCTGGTTGTTTCATGGCACTGCATTAAAATGAAACATTAAAATGTATTCTTAGCTAAAAGTAATTAAGAATAACAATTTTTAAGAATAAAAACTTTGATGGCAAGATAGTTTTCTTAGGTTTTAATTGAACCTGTGCCTAAATGGGTTTGTTTGGTTTTTTTTCTCATGGAACTTGATTATTAAAACGCAAACCATAAAAAGTAATGTTTATTGTACTACAAACAAAAATCATTCCAACATTCCTGCAAACATACCTCTGTGGTTGCCATGTGGTGATGGTTATGCAGCCTGGGTTGTGACCAGGTTTCCAGTGCATATGCACATGAGTGAGCTCTCTCATGAGTAATCCAACTGAATTCATGGGATTAGACTTGCACTCATGTGGACAAACCATGTCTCTGCTGATTTAGACTCTGTTGGCTTTATTTTTAAGAGCTTTCAGTATTCAGTGTGGTGATTGCCTTGAAGAAGCTGGCATAAAGGAATTGCAAGCCTTTCTGAAATTTGACTTGTTGCTATTTGTGCAGACAGCTTGAAGCTCCTTGTGCATTCTGGTTAGCTCAAATAGCAGGCTGTCAGTGTTTACACATTTCCTCTTCTTGATAACTGGAAAACTTGTGCAAAAAGAAAAGGCATCTCATCTGTGCATAAGAAATGTTTGCAATGCCTCATGGGTTTTCGTATGTCTGAGAGTTGAGTCCATGGGCTGCAGTATCTCTGATACCCTTTCATAGGTTGTGATTGTTTTTATGTTTTAAAAAACACTCAGTTGTTCTTAATCTTGGTAAAGTTTTTTCCCTGTTATCTCTTGATAAGCCTAGAAACATGGTGGATCTCATTGCTTCTTCTCTAGGACTTAAAGACCAGAAGCTTTAGTCTGTTCCCTGTGTTCCAGGTGGGGTAGGGAATTGTTTTGGCCATAAGGCCAGGCATTTCTGCCATATCTAAAAATGTCTTGCATAGCAGAGTAAATTAATTGTTATGTAGGAGATGAAAAATTAATAGGACTGAAGACATTCGGATTGCAAACTGAAATAAACCTGTAAGTGATGAATAAAAATATAGCCTAAATGGTTTTCCTGTTGTGATTCATTTTATACAAAATGTAAACAGGTTGGACATCCAAAACAGTGAAAGCAGATGTCCAGTTATAGGAATGCTATCTTTCTTTGTGACATGTGTCACCCCGTGTCAGGTTTTAACCTCTGCTGGCAATTAAACAGCATGCAGCTGCTTGCCCCCCGTTTCCCCCCCATGTCCCCTCCTGTGGCATGGGAAGGAGAATCAGGAGTGGGGAAAAAAAGTGAGACCTTGTGGGTTCAGATAAGGACAATTTTATAGTAAAACACAGAGAAGAAAACATCTGTAACAATGACAGTATAATGAAATAAAACATAATATGAGTGATGTAAACCACAAGGCTCTACCAGTACCCAAAATGCTGCTTTTCCTTCTCCTGCCACAAGCTGAAGCAGAAACAAGATGAAAACTGGAGAGCCCTGCCAGGGCCAGCTCTCCCCACATACAGCAGGCATGATGTCAGTATGGTATGGAATATCCCATGGGCTGGTTCGGTTGTTCATCTTACCTGTGGCCTCTCCTAGGTGCTTGGGCCAGCAGCTGCTTGTGAATATTAACCCTATCCTATCTAAACCCAGGACACACTGTAACACTGTCCTCAGGATTCTGTTAAAGCTACCTGTAATTTAAGCAAAACCAGGGGGGGGATTAAAAAAAAAATAATCCAGAAACAAACAAAAAAAATGGTCTTCATTGAGCTGCAGTGTTTCTCAACAGAAAACCTGTTGAAGATGTTTGGAAAGGCAGACACGCCAGCTGTCCTGTCCCCATTTCATTTTGTGAATGCCTCTCACTTTCTGTTAGTGCGTGTCCAAAAGTTTTCTTCAAGAATAGCATGTCCTGGCTTTCTCTGAGTTTGTATCTGCCCTTACCTATCGCCACTCCTTTCTCATTTTGATTGTTTGCCTACCTGCTCAGTACCTTTGTTTTCCTTTCCCCAAAAAGTCCCCACCAGAGGTAATTTCAAGCAGACTTGGAGTGTGTTGAGGAAAGGTTGCACAATGCTACTGTATAAACCTTTCTCTTAACCAGGTTAAAAAAAAATTTTCACTATTATAACCTGGTGGTAGTAAGCGTAAGAATTACACAGTTTCAATTTCGGTATTTAAAATTACTACTTTTTATTAATTTTGAACATGCAGAGTTCCTCTGAAAGACCCATCTGTGGCTACATGTGGAATTTGTCTCAATTTAGGTGTTACTTGTGAGAAAGTCCTGCCTTCTTGGATTGTTTGCACTATCACCCAGCCTCTAAAACTCAACCTCAGAACAGGAAAAAATGCTGAAATAAATTGGCTCTTTGTACCCATTATTCTGCTTTAATTTCAAATTATCTGCCATAGTTTAATTGCTCCCCTTTGTGCAGAGTCTGAGGTGAACCTTTATGTTGCAATTCTTTTGTGGTCCTGGACAATTACCTAACTACACAGGCTTTGGTTGTCTCCAGTGAGTTGCTCCTAACTTCAAACATGAAGTCTGATACTTGGAAGCGGTAAATGCTGAGTGTAGTTACGGGTAGCTACACTTGGAATTTATATAGTAGTCTAAAAGTGGGCAGGGGTGTGTGCATGAAGTCAGATGTTCTCTTTTATTCTCACCTCACTCTTTAAAGTGTGGAGATCCTGTTTGACAGGTGGCGATATTCAGAATTTTATATTGAAAGTGGTTTGTCATAGCCTTTTTTTTTCCTGCCTTTTCATCGTGTGGAATTGTTTACTTCAGAGTAGTAGAGTGGTATTATTTCAGGTCCAACACACATCTTATAGTTGAGTTGGTATATTAAAGGTTACTGTTTTGGACTGTTGCTATGTGCAATGGCAATTTTTCATGTGCTGAACAATTTCAGTGTAAATATATTGCTGCAAGATAGGCTCATTTACCATTTGTAATTACTCTTATTCATTCTACTTAAGGATCAAGACACTTACTTAACTGTTGTGAGATTTTATATATAGATTTCCAGAATCACATCTGTTTTATTCAATTACCAGTGTAAAACCTAAAGGCCTCTTACTAAAAGAATTTGCTCATTTTTAGACATTTATTCTGTTTTACAGAATAAAAATTTTATTCTGTTTTACAGAATAAAAGATGCTGCATTATAAGTTTTCTTCTAGTTGCGTATTATTTGACATACTGTTTGGATCTTAGATAACACCATAACACGTGGAACAGCAGTAAATGTACCTTAGGAAATCTTCTGAAGGAATGGTTGAGGGACAAATGGTAGCATTTACTTGAAAGTACAAAGAAGCTTCCCTGTGTCTGAAAGCCTGCACTACGCTAAACAACCAGCATTCACTCTTTTGCACTTATGGGGTTCTTCTTGGCTTTGTTTTAATTGCACCTCTTTCAATAATCTGGACAAAATGGTGTCTTTCGTAACATAAGTGGAAATGTTACGTTAAGGAGTTACATTAGGTCTGCAAGCAAATGTTCCCCCCCTCACACCCTGTTTTTTTGAAGTGTTTGACCTTATAATACCAGTATTTCCCTAGAAGCCTAACTGACCACCAGTATCAGCTGTAAAAGCAAGCTTGCTTACATTGTGACCTTTATAAATCATATACAGACAGGGAAATTCTGAAGTGTTTGATAGTTTGCCATTTCTCTTGATTCTGTTGAATCTGTTCTGAAGAGAGAGCTAAGGGTGAAAGTTTCTTGTTGTCTGTCCCTGCACTACTTCAGGTATGGTATTAAGTATACTTTATCTGTCTCAACGAGTTTTCTTTTACAACTTCTAGAATTTGTTGGAGTAGCAAAATAACTTGATAATGGACACCATAAAATACTTTAAAAATCTGCAGCTCAGGTTGTTTTTTTTTTTTTAAACCCTTGCTGTTTTTGAGAGCTTGTGGGATTTGTATCCTATTCTAGCAAAAGCTAGTCTTCTTTGAAGATACCCCTCTTTCTCATTTTCCCCAAGTCATTAGTTTATGGTTTATCTGTTTGGATTAATTTATTATTGTCAAATAAATAATAGGATATTGTTAAATAATCTAGTAGAAAGATTGGTAAAAAAACCTGAAAGTATAGTTTTCTATCTTGCTGCTTTTATTCTGTTTGATTATTGTCAAAGGACAATAAAATAGTTAGAAGAGTGGATTATTCCAAGGGAAGGGAAAAGGGACAAATGAAGGTGTATCATAAAAATTTATTGTAGACCATAAGCTGTATTTTCTAGGCTGTTCTTAATTCTGTTCCACAGAATGAAATCTTTAAATAGAATTATATTAGGGAACACTTTCATCAGTTGTCACTGAGTTTTTACTGTTCAGAAAATTAACTATTCTAGAGAATAGAATAGAATTTCTTACAAAATCAGGTCTGCTTAGGCTTTGAAGTTTGCCCCTTTCAGTTGTCTTGGAGCCACTGAGGGCAATAGCTGTGGACAGAGCTCAGAGCCTGAGGTGTGTGGTAGTGATTCTGACACCTTGAGCTGTGCTTCTTTGGCTACTCTTGATTCTTCTGGTTTTTGCCATGCATTTCCTGATGCTCACAAAAGAATTCTGAGGCTGGTTTTAATTTCTAATTATTCCATACATTAGTAGAGGATAATAAACTTATTTTTGCCTAATCCCCCAGGAAATAAAGTCCTTGTTCTTTCTTCACATCTTAAACACAGCTTTTAACCTGTTTTCTTTCCTCCTTTTATTTACGACTTTTATGACTGCTGTTGCTGTATGAGTTGCCCAATAAATGCCATATTTCTCTTATTGTTCAGTGAACAAGGTTTGCTTATGCCTTGAGGTGATAGGTTTTATGATATCTGCAAGTCTCGCTCTAGTTAGGAACCTGCAAATCATGTGGTGAACATGGTGATCTCCAATAGGAAAAGGCAGACTGTAAAGAGAGCTCTTCATCTTCTATTTCTTTGCTGTATAAAACTTCAATTAATTTCAAAAGAAAGCTTTCTAATGTGTAAAACTCTCCATACCTACTGAATTGACAGAGAATTCCAGATATTTTGCTGTATTGATTTTTCCTGGTACAAATAACCTGTCTCCTAGAAACCCATTAAAAATGCTTCATTTTACAGTGAGCACAAATCCCTCAAAATAAGTTCAGCTATTCAGGTGCTCACCTTTTTTTTTTTTTTCATTGTTGCCCTTATAAACCATCCTTTTGACTACTGCTTAATAGAAATTTTCTCGTAATATTTCTAGTCAAATAGGAAAGAAATGCACACTGTCTCAGTATATTCAGAAAGCATGTATATCCATTCTCTATGATTTAGAAAGCATCCTATTTCACTGCTGTAATACATACAAGAAAATTAAAGTCACAGTTCTTCCTGGTATTCCTCTGAGGGAGTGGACAATAGGTTGCTTATCATCATGAAATATTCTTTGTAAAAATGTGCAACATACTTACACTCAACAGATCAAGTATTAGAAAAGGTTGTTCATAAAAACAACAGTAAGAGCAATAATATTTATCTTTATTCCTTTGGCATCCGTATCTGAAAAATGTTTTTGTAGCAGAGTATATGAATTTATGAAATCTAAATTAAACCAAGAGGCAAACTATATTTGACAACTTACAATTCTTATTTTAAAAAAGTGTCTGTAATGTTACCCCAAATCCAGTGTGGATTGCTGTCAAAACAAGGGTTCCTTCCCAGCCCCATGAATGCTCACACCATTTCTGTTGTGATGGAAGGACCAGCTGCTCTGATGGAAAATGGAAAATTACCACTGTGCTGGGGCAGGCAGGGGAAAGGGCAACAGCTTCCTGAACCAATGCAGAGCAAGAGGAGGAGGAAAATACCAGACAGCCTACAATTGCAGTAGGTTTGGTATATGGTGAGAGTTTTATCTTAACTCTTTTTGAAGGAACAATCCAGTGAGGTTTGTTTCTAAAACAAACTTCCTAAGGTTTTGGATGATTTAGAAACATAAGTGTTTTCCTGCAAAAGTATGCAAAAAAAATTGCTTCAAGAGCAGTAAACAGTTCTCCACAAACAACATAACAAAGTTTTAAGGCAGAATTTACTAAGGAGATAGAAGTATTATTTAATCCAAAAAGCTTGGTAAACACATGAAACAGGAGGCAGGACATTTCACAGAATCAGCATCACAGAATGGTAGCGGTTGGAAGAGGGACCTCTAAAGATCATCTAGTCCAACCCCTCTGCCAGAGCAGGATTGCCTAGAGCAGATCACACAAGAATAATTCCAGTTGGCTTTTGAAAGTCAACAGAGCTGGAGATTCCACCACCTCTCTAGGCAGCCTCTTCAAGTGCTCTGTTACTCTCACAGTGAAGATGTTATGATACTTTTTTGTTGGTGGTGTTGATTTTTTGGATTTTTTTTTTTTTTTTTTTTTTTTTATATAAAACAAACAAACAACAAACCTCTAAATACAGGGCTACATTTGCTTGGTCATACATTTCATTACAGTTTAGGCCCTATATTTTCTGTAATCGTGGTTTCATTGGTACATAAAGATTTTTAAGCTCTAAAAGCAGCTTACCTGAGGAGTATTTTCTTGGCTTTTCTGGCATTTTCATACCCTTTTATTGCTCTGTATGGGCAGTGGAGTTGTGAAAGTAACCAAGGGACCTCAGTTTGAAAATTGGAAGCTTTCATGATCTGTTGCCACAGTCCAAAGGTATCTATCCTTGGTGCCTGTTGTCTTCTCCATATAATGGGGAATGCTAAAACCTGAATGGTTGTAACCCCTTATCCAAATCACCTGCCATCTGTTTCTCTCAAATTGGTTTGCCACTTTTAATTGACATACTGAAATGGCTTTATGTATCATTTTTAAAGGTTGAAGGAATTTATTATCACAAACTCACAGAATCCTTGAGGTTGGAAGGGACTTCTGGAGGTCATCTGGTCCAATACCCCAAGGTGCTAACCAGCACCCCAAGGTCCTTTTGTAATGGGCAGTTTGCATGGAGTTGTTGTGACTCAAGTAGAGGACCTGGCACTTGGCCTTCTTGCATCTCTCGCAGTTGGCCTAGACCAGCCTGTCCAGATCCCTCTGTAGATCCTCCCTACCCTCAAGCAGATCTATGCTACTGCCCAACTTGGTGTTGTTTGCAAGTTTACCGAGGGAGCACTTAATCCCCTTACCAAGATCATTGATGAAGATGCTAAACAAGTTGTTAACTAGCTTCATCCTCTTTGCACGCTCCCTGTAGGCATTTAGATACATTGATGATTTCCCCTTGAGCTTTCTCTTCTCCAGGCTGAACAGTCCTAGCTCTCTCAGCCTTTCCTTAGAGGAGAGCTACTCCAGCTCTTTCATCATTTTTGTGTCCTTTTGATGGACTCTATCCAGTATGTCCATTTCTGTCTTGTACTGGGAAGTCCAGCACTGGACAGAGCACTGCAGATGTGACCTCACCAGTGCTGAGCAGGGGGGAATGATCACCACTCCTGACTTACTGGCAATGCTATGGCTAATGCAGCTGAGGATACCATACTTTCTTTGCAGCAAAGACAGTTTGCTGGCTCCAGTTCAGCCTGCTGTTCATGAGGACATCCAACAGCTTTTCTACCAAGCTGCTTTCCAGCTGTTGCCCCAACATGTACTGGTGTCTGGGATTATTTCTCCCCAGATGCAGGACTTCGCACTACTTCCTGCTTGTTGAAATTTATGAGGCTGCTGTCAGCCCACTTCTCCATCCTGTTGAAGTCCCTCTGGATAGCAGCACAACCCTCTGACCTATCAGTCACTCCTAGTCTGGTGTCATCAGCATTTATCCGTCTGTGTTTCTGAGAATTGCTCTCACAACCCTTAGACACCTGTTTTGCGAGATGTTCTTTATTGATGTTAAGGCTCAAGAGGTTATCTAATTTGATAGCATCTTGCAAAATGCTTTTTGTGTACATCTTTGACCAAAGTGTCTTAAGTTGTACTTACTGCATTAAAGAACCCCCAAGCTGATACCACAATGTATTGATTTTCCGGTGTTATTGGAAGCAAAATGCTTCAGGTTGGAGGCCTAGCTGTAGCCCACTTGTTGATCTGGCCCTTGTTTGTATACCCAGTTGTGGCTTAAGCTTAAAGTTTTGTCTGAAATGAAATGCGGACTCTGCTTTAGCTTCTCTCTGTGGACTCTTCTGCTTGAGCAGAACTCAGGTACTCCTTTCTCAATTCCATGAGTTCAGTACATAAGAAACAAGAAAATAGATTCAACTATGGGAAGTTACCACCTGTGATAGACTTTCATATCAATCCCCATAAGCTTTGACCAACTTTTTTTTGTTTCTTTGAAGTTAGTGGTAGTTGAAGCTGAAGTGTCTGCTTCTGTCCTGTTCACTTAGTACTATACAGAAAATACTCTGTGACTAAACTGAAAACAAGACGTTATTACAATGAGCTTTATTAATTTGTTTTTAATACAGAGCTTTCTTTCTCTGCAGTTGATTTTTGGAAATTGATAATTTAATTGCTATTCTTTTAAAAGACTCACTGTGTAATTTGTATAAAATTACATTGAAATATTGTTAGTTTATTTTGTATGCCATTTTGAATAGTATTTTGAATTCCAGCTTCTTTGGACAATTTTTTTGTTTGTTTCCCCCCTGTCAACCTATTCAATAAGATGTCTTTGTTTAGCTGCTGTTGGCCATTGTTTTTCATCACTTCCTTGTTCTTAATCATTGTTTTCTGCTATGTTTGGGTGGGGTCTGTGGGATAATTTTCATCTCCCTTTCTCTTCTTTTATTCTAGTCTTTGTCATTAATTATGTCATTTTTACTTTGCTACTTCTGTTCCCTTGGGATCTCTTACCCCAAATTGAAAGCAAAGCAATGGTATCAAGATGTCCACATATTGAACCTAAGTAAATGTGTAATCTTATCACTGAGTCACTCATCCTCAGTTTTTTCCACTGTTGTCTGGTATTCTTGTGTATTACATCATTTCTAAAATTACATTGAAATCCCATCAGGATATTGCTGTTTTTTTTTTTTTTTCTCCTCCCATCCCCACTTATTTTCTCCCAAAAGTAAAATTAGGTCAAGCAGGGGTCTCATCTTCAGTATCAGCTGCATTGCATTAAACTTTTATCTATTTCATATCCATCCAACTGATGAAACTGTAGTTAAAACCCAAAACTTTTGGATTAAATTGTCCCATTTTTAACTAGAATGTATGTATTTTAGGCCTCCATGTATTGATCTCATGACAGCTTTGATTTCTTTGCTTTTTTTGGTAATGTTGCATAATTATACCTTGAAGAATAAAAGTAATGAAGCCTTCTGTTTTTATAGTTGTCCTAACTTTTTGTGAAGCAAAAAATAAATTTTTTATTTATTTATTTATTCAATTTTGTTTGTTTGTCATCATGGTACAGTCCTTTATATATGTTTCATCTTTCCATAGTTCACTGTTGATAATTTAGATCACATAAGTGAAGACAGGAAAATTTACATTAAGACAAGAATTAGGATGGTACTGTTGCTTGCATGAATGATTTTGGGCAGCACTGGCATGTTTTTGGTGAGCTGAACACTGAGATGAAGTGTTTTTATTGTTCGTGACTGATCTTTTGTGTCATCCTTCAGTGAATAAAATGTGCAAGTTTAATGGTGATTAATGTAATTGGGTTTTTAAATCATACAAATGGTTCAATGTAAATCTAGTGTAGCTGCAAAAAAACCGTCAAGTGACCAGAATGGACTGTTAATCTATGCATAAGAACTACTTTGATAAGAAGCCTTCCTTGATATGAAAGTGTTTTTTTGTAAAACACGTGAATTTTAATTGTGTTTTGTGACAGAATCCTTCTTTTCTGTTTTGAGTATGTCTTCCAGGGACTGGGAGATAGTTGGTTTGGGTGGGGTTTTTCCCCTTAATATTTAACCTTAAAGAATGACTACATAATACATTTTAAAGACATCGATTTTTATTATGACATGAAATTTTTCTTCTGCCAGAATAGGAATGTTCACTAAAAATCGTGGGACATGTCTTCAGTAACACACAGTGGGATTTTCCAGCATACTTATAAAAAACAAAACTTTGAAATTTAAATGTCACATCAACTAAAATGGGGAAGTCAGAGCAGTTAAAGCAATGAGGATAATAATGTTTTACACTGATATAACCTCAGGATATGAAAGGATAGAAAATATTCAACAAATATTAAGCTGTCTGATCTCAGTGGGTCTTGTTGCAGTATTTTGAAAAACAATTTTAAGTGTCAGTTTTCTGAAATGTGTCTATAAAGTAACTGAAGTACATAACAAACAGACACTTTAATGACGTAGTGCATTACAGATTGTATTAAAAGTAAAATATTCTAGCCTGCAATGTGTGCAGAAACATTTGGTCATAGTTGATGTACAAACCTTGATTCTTGCCATGTCAGTGTTTAGTCGGGGTTTTTTTGCTGTTTGTAGAACACATACTAGGTTTGTTACTCTGTGCTTTGCCTTTTGCATATTGAGAGATTTTTTCATGCTTCTTGTCATGTAATATGTGTTCAGGGGTGCATTTTGTGCATCAATATGAAATGTATCAGTTTCAGAACCTATAAGGATGGGAGGGAAGGAAAAGGATGAATCAACAGACTTGGTACAATCTTGACTGGCTTGAGCTAAAACTTGAGAAAGAACTTACTCGTGTTAGAATGCCTCAGCAGGCATTTGCTGGGAACTAGTGCTCTAATGTGTTGGTAATCCTTTATCTGATTCTATTTTTACAGGTTCTGGAGGGTGACTGATGCTGGTTTCTATGATGCCACTGGAGTCTCCAGCGCTGTGGATTCATAAGTAACATGCAGATTTAACGGCACAACCTGGGGAGAAAAGTGTCAGGAGTGCTACTTCTTTTCAGCTCCTTACGTAGACAGAAGCACGGTGTCATCTATCTACAAGACTATTCAGATTTCTACAGCTAATAATAAAGACAACATATCATCATCCACCTTCCTGATTTACAGTGAATTACATTCCAAGACAGATGGTCTTTCTGAAGCTGGAGGATGCCTGCTGAGCACGTAATAATGAAGTAGTGAATTGATACTTTTGCTGCTGCCTAATTGTCAGGATCGCCATCGATAGAACTTCACTGCCCTTTTTCTGCTCGCTTAATCAGGCCAGAAGCAGCAGGGTGGACATGGCTGGCCTCGTTAACAACCTGCTAATACTGTTTCTTGTTTTTCAAAACATCTGTGTGGGTTTCAGAAGCCCACTTTCTGTCTTCAAGAGGTAGGTTATGCAAGAAGACCATATGTGTTGAATGCATATAGTCACTTAAGATATTATGGACATGTGATAAAGCATGCCCTAGATAAAAACATGTGTGATATTTGTTCAGTTTTACTAACTTGCTCTGAATTTTCTTTCTGTCACTTTTGTCCTATTGAAGACAGAAACACTTGTTTTATCCACTATAAAGTGGATATAAAGTGCGCTATAAAGTACAAATTTAGGATGATAACAACAATTAATAGAACTTTTTAGGTAACACCACTGGTATATTTGAGAATACACAGGGAATAAATATATTTTAGTTGCCCGAGTTAGGTTTTCATTATAAAATGCTTTAATACCAAAGCATTAGATAGCTTAAAACTGGGCAATCCTGGGAAATGGGGGGGGGGGGGGGGGGTGGAAGAGTGTTGAATGCAAAATTGCATTGGTAAACTTTAATGTAGTGTGGACAAGAGAAGTAGCCTCTTAGTGCTCCAAAGAAGTGGTTTACTTTTTATGAGGTATATTGGATGCTGTAGTTATCACATCACTTCTATATTTTTATATATACATATTAAAAATGTACATCAGTGTTGCATCATGTTGCAGATGTCTTTCTACTTAGTTCCTTACAGTGATCTATATTTTTTTACAATTTGTTTATATATTGCACTGAATACAGACTTGGATATTAATGTGAAGTTGTAAAACTTATTGGTTTACATTACTATTTATAATTGGGGTGGCTATAAATGTCGTGGTGTTTGAGTTAAAAAATTTCCCTTTACACACTATTTAAATTTAATCTGTATTGAATTGTAGTCTTAAGAGAAAACACAAAACTATCATGAATGATTAACAGTACTTGACATTTACTAGTGACTTAACACTCTGTACATCTATGTACCTCAGAAAATTATTTAGATGAAATGACAGGTTATGCTTTCCAAACTAGTCTGACGGCTGAACTACTTCAGTACATGCTTGATAATGTAAGATGTTTTCCTCAGCTTGTGAAGGAGTGAAGTTTCCTGATCACACCTGGAGCTACTCAGCATTGTCAAACTTTACTAGTTCTGAGGACTTCTTTTACTAAGACATAGCAATAATTAGTGGTTTTAAAATCTCTCCTTCTTTTTAAGGTATAAAGATACTACCAGATCTCTTTCCAGTGACTGCCTTGGAAGTGAGCGGCCGGTGATTTCACTTGGTCTGTCAGATTTTGCATTGGACATTCGCATGCCTGGGGTGACACCTAAGCAGGTGAGAGAAATGCAGCTTTTCTTTTTTGCCACTTACTCTTTTTTGGGGTTTTTTTAATTAACGAGGAAAATTAAAGTCTTGCCTACAGTATTACTTGTGTTAAACAGACAAAAAAAGACAGGCTAACTTTTAAAGATACATATATGTCCAGAGAAAAGTAATCTGAAATGTCAGAAAAAACTTTCAACCTGATTAATTTTATCTGTACAATGCTTGTACAATATTTATTTGTTGGTTTAATAAACTGTATTGCTGAAGTTTATTAGAAAAAGAATATGAGTTTTATTAATAAAAGTGAAGTATTTCCAGCTCTGATAGCAAGGCATACATTTAGAGTTGCAATTTATACCAAATCTCAGATGATGCCTCAGTGAATTTAGTTACACTAAATTGAATGTAGCTGCAACTTCAGCAAGCTGAGAGAAAGCAACCAAAAAGCTTTTTATAAGGGTAATAGTTTTGACCTGGTATTTCGAACGCTGAAAATACTCAAGGAAAGCTACTGTGAAGTTACTTATGGTGTAGTCCTTCAGATTTGAAGTTCCTTTTCTTGCACTGAGCCAAGTGTGTAAAAATTAAGACAATAAGATTGTTAACATTAGCACTAGCTTTTTTAAGATTCACATAAAAGTCTGAGATTCTACTGTCATTTTGACATGTAGTTCAATTAAGCATGATGAGTAATGATTAGTAAGATTTTTTTTTTTTTTCAGTGAGGCAATTCAGGGAATTGTATGTGTCATTAAAAGGCCCTACGTCTCTTTTAGAGGGCTGCAGATACTTGGAAAGAGCAGAATGTTGTGCTGCAGTAGATGATGACTCATTGTTGCAGACAGCACTTTAAAAAAATCCTGAAGGGAAAATGAGGTTTTCGGTTACTGGGGAGCACCCCTCTGGAACACGTAATTTAAAGCAAGTGGTGTCATTCCAGTGAGTACAGAACAGAAATATAGTTTGTATTAGATCTTATTTGTCTGCAACAAAATATTAAACTTACCTTTCAGAAAGAGTAGAAAGTGCTCTCAGTTCATCCAGGTGCACTTCTGTAATTATGTTTTATTGTTTTTACCTGAGAAGCCATTAGTTGAAGAGCTAGGAAACACATATGAAAGGGTAAGTCACTTCAAAGTACTGTTTAAAAGAAGGAAAACCAAAACCCAGTGCCAACAGCAAAAGACCACAGTCTTTTGAGGGGAGGACATAATACCTTTCATATTCATGTGTACCTGTAGTCAACAGCCTGCATGTACACAGTAAACTTGAAATGCTACAGTCTAGTGTAGATTTGGGGGAAGAATGGGGGAAGACCGCAACAGAAACCGGTTGGCCATGTTAATTCCTAAAAAGGTCAGTGAAAATAATAACTAGCCTTATATACTTTAAAGTTTAACTTTTATTTTCTTCTTTTGATCTCACCTGCCCTTCTCTTCATTTCCCTTCCTATTTCCCCAGTGTCCCACAGTAACTGTACAGAAAACTTGATTCTCATTTAGACAAAATTAAACTCATCAAGGAGCAATGCCAGCAAGAAGCAGTGACAATCTTTGTTTTCTTGCAGTTCACAGGAGGAGATAACCAACAGCTTTGTAGTTCTAATGCCATTAGTTCATTTTTGTTCAGAAAGAACATGGAAGGAAAGAATCCTCTTCAGTGAGGAACTTCTTCCATGGTGGCTTTCTTCCAGTTCAGTACCTTCTTCATGTACCTCTTGGTCCTAATCGTGGGCAGAATTATTTAGCGACCATGGATCTGCTGTGTGTTCAAGATGTCCATACTAATGTTTATATAAAGTGTAGGTTTAGAGTTGGACTTAGTGATCCTTATGCATGCCTTCCAACTTGAGATACTCTGTGATTCTGTGACATACAGGTTTCTGCTTCCTGGGTCTATCTGCAAGTCTATCTCTATTCATGAAAGGAAGCAAAAATAAAGCAAAGAGGAAGAGAAAAAGTGAAATTGCTAGGATGTTTAAGGGCTTCCTGGATGTGAAGCACTGTTTTGTTTATAACTGTTGCAGTTCCTGAGTTCTCAAGCATAATAATTGCTGTGGGAAAGGCAGAAAAAAAGACAAAAAAAACCCCAGGAGGAGCAGAAATCAGTGAAGATGTGAATAAGTTAAATTCTAGAGAAGAGTATCTTTAGAGCAATACCAGTATGTTCTGTACTATCTCTTCATCGTGCACTTTTTTTGTGAATAGAAACAGGATTGTTATGAATTATGAATTCACTGTTTGGCTGCAGGTTAGTACTGTCAGGAGACTTCACAAACTGAATTCTTCCGGCCTCTTTCTCTTCTGATGGTATACACACCTTTCTTACCTAGAGTCACAGCCAGCTAACAGAAAGATGTGTAATAGAACTAACCAGTTCTGTGTTTACAATTTATGACCAGTGTGACCTGTGGTGGACGTGTTATCAGAAAATTCATGTAATGTAAGAATTGCTTTGGAAGAGCTGGAGTCATTGGTTATTTAGTCAAGAATATCTCCAAATATGTCTCCAAGCTGGAAAAAAAGAAAGGGAACTTCTGAAATACTACTGCTGCTGAGTTGGGTTCTTCCATAGTATCACTGTAGGCAATTCTATTTAATTTTATTTTCCAAGGTTCTTGATGCTCCAAGTTTCCAGATAATTCTCATTGAAAACAGATACTGAAAATTAATCTCTTTGGATTCCAAGAAGTCTAACTATTTATATGTATTCCATGAAATTGAGATGAATAGTGATGCTTTGTTTCAATTCTTTTAATTCTAAATATTCCAAACTTAAAGATAATTTCTACTCTTTTGTCTTTTAATAGTCAGATACCTACCTCTGCATGTCAGTACCCCTGCCAGTGGATGATGAAGCCTATGTAGGTGAGTATTGGTTGACTGGAAGAACCTAAGCACTTTCTTCTTTTTTCTTTGACTCATATTGATTTAATCCTTGGATGTCAGTTTCAGAAATACATTCATAATGGCTAATGCAGAAACAAAATAAAGAGGGCTACTTAGAGTCAAGGTAACAAACTGTATCTGGAGAGATTCATGAGTAATAATAGGTAAGGAGCTGCATGGAGATGCCTCTGGCATTCAGTACCAAATTGTCCAATTTTTAAAGTATTGGCTTTCTGTCTGTGGCCAGATACTTATTTCTACTCCACTGAGCAGACTGTTTATTTACATGCTGGTACAGGCTGTAAATCCTTTGTACTTATATTCTTAGTTGGCCACAGTAAGATTTTGCTTATCTGGAGGAAAGAATTGAAACCACCCAAACCCGTTCCCTTCCGTTTGTTTCCTTTTTCTTTTTTTTTTTTTTTTTTTTAATGAATGTCATGGCATGAATAAGGTGTCAGACAAATAGAAGGAAATACTGTAATAATGTACAAATGCTGAGATCATATAGATCAGCAAAACAAACCCATCTGTTAAGAAGGTCTTTGAGGTGCTTTTAATTTTATTTTGACCTGCTTGTGAACGTACAGTTGTTCAGATGGAAAGAAGGCCTTGTTGGTTTGGCTGAAGATAGTTTTCCTATCAGAACATGCTATAAACTGAAATAAGACAATGAGATGTTAAAATGTCTATGGTTTTCTTCCTGTACTCTCTTGTTGTGCTTCAGGATATCTGCACTTAAAATAAATATGGTGGGAATCCTATGCAGCATGTGTTGTAATGTATTATGAGACTCTTCTTCCATGTGGATTTCCTTATGGAATAGAATATTGTGGTTAGATTTTCATGCTGTGCTATAGTAACTAAAGAAATGGAGTAAATTGTCTTCAGTGCTTTTTCTGTACATCTATTTTGTATATAAGTCAGAACCTGACCTCACATTTTGGCTGTGAGTTTGACCCTAGAAAGAAAAATGAACATAAACAGGAGTGAGTGTCCATCCTCTGATAGACTGTATTGCTGTGCAATGTGTGCACTGCTTTCAAGTGGTTCATAGAAAGGCATACTACTAACCTGCTGCTTAAACAGTTTTTATTTAGTGCTTCACTGAGTTGTAAAATTGTGTAATTCAATTCTTTATTAGACTGCTGCAAATTCAGTTCAGTCATTTGGTGTTTACCTGTGTTAAAGCCACGTAAACTTCTTTCAGTGGTGTATGCATTTAAAAGGACCTACTAAAAGTTTTGCTTAGAAGTAGTACTTGTGCAAAGTTTCAATATGAATCTTACAAGGAAACTCATGGTTTTTTTCCATGAAGACTGAAAAATATTTAGGTTTTAGGTGTTTACATGTTCTTGACCAGATTTTTAAAGGATTTGGTCACCTTTATGGTGATTACAATGCTTGAGTACAGATCATTAAAAAGCAGAATAAAGCCTAGACAAAGAAAGCATTCTAATTATCCAGTGGAACTTTAAAGAGCAAGAGGCACTTGATGAGCAAATTTAAAAAAAATAACTTGTTCTGTGAACTTAATTTTTCCCATGATGGCATGATAACTTTTATATCTGGTTGCCTTGAAAATAAACCAAAATTATTTGCACTTTTTTTGTCTTTGATGCCTTCCACCAAAGTAGGTAGGCATGTGGTCAGTCTTAAGCATGTAATTAGTTCCATCTTGCTTCATAAAGTCACTGGGAGGTGTGTTCAGTGGAAAACACTTGTCAGATCTTCACAATCAACAGAAATAACCTAATCTTTGGAAAGAGTAGATTCAAAATGTATCCAGTTTTGCCCTAGATGTCTCTTTCAAAGATGCATCTGTTTATTTTTGCAGATGCTGTTAGTTTTCTGTGTGATATTCTTTAGTGAAGGGACAGACTGTCAAGGCTGAGATTTCTGTTTGAACCTGTTGTTTTTCTGTCCCACAGGGCTATAACTGCTTACAAATTGAGGTAGGCGGGGTGTGTGTTTGCTTTTTTGTGGGGTAGGTTGGTTTACACTTAGTTTAGTAATGGGAACATACCTTTTATTCCTGTGAAATGAAATGGCTGTGAGATTAATATGTAAAAGATACTAATGAGTGAGATTAATACG
This sequence comes from Todiramphus chloris collaris, assembly GCA_025345505.1. NCBI lineage: Eukaryota > Metazoa > Chordata > Aves > Coraciiformes > Alcedinidae > Todiramphus > Todiramphus chloris. The sequence continues at coordinate 8,870,332 of JANVCC010010369.1, forward strand.
TATTTTTTCTAGGATATATCGTTCCAGTTACATTTTAAAAGCATACTGTGATTTTCTTCTTCCGCCTCATGTTTGATTAATGTTTGTATGTAACCAAAGTTACAGAAACTAGAGTATTTAATGATGCAGGCATTAATAAAAGTCAGGTTTTGACTACTCAGTTGTAACAACAGCTAAAAGGTGCTTTTCAGACACTCATAAGAATTGAGTGTGACAGCAAACCACTTAGCCAAGAAATTTGACTGTCACCTTAACCTCCTTACATTCATTTACATGAGCGACAAATAAATAAATGTTGTCTTTTTCTTACTGATTTATGGTGAGTCCCTATCTGTCAGACTTTGCTGTAGAAATGAGATGGAGCCTGTTACGTTCAGCAGCACAGATTGAAATAATTAGGTGATTTATTATTTTTTGTGCATACATGACTCCTAGATGCTGTGTGCTTATTATTTTAGTATGGCATATATAAATTTTTCTATTGCCAAGTAATGATGACTTCATTGTACTGAAGGACTCTGATGTCTTCCTAATCTGCCAAACAGTGGACACTGATCTGTTTGTTACTCCAGGAGGCTGAGTTGCAAGAAACAGTCATCAGGCTATGTAGTGTCAGAAGATCTGAGACAGAGATATATATTTGGTTTCAAAACCATATTTCTGTGCCAGACACCACTGACAAAGGGTACCTTGGACCCTGGTTACCCAAAACAGTAGCACTCTGCATCATCCTTCACCCCCTAATATCACTACCAAAACCAGATATGAAGCTTTAACGCCTATAGACACCTATACACATGCCATGAGCAAGCATTACATGGAGGAACTCCACCAGCAACAGCAACATGCAGTGAATACCCATAAAAAGAAGGGACAGGTGCTTGTAGAGGGTGATTCTCTATGAAAGGGCACTGAGACACCCATCTGCTGGCCTGACAGGAAGTCATGAGAGCTTTGCTGTCTCTTGGTGCCCAAGTTATCTTTTCCTTTATCCTATCAGTTAGAGGAAAAGGGGCAGCCAGATAACCAATATTAACTCTTGGCTATGTGGCTGGTGCCATCACAAGGGTTTTGGGGTTTATGACAATGGGACGTTCTTTGAGGACTATAACCTGCTAGGGAGGGATGGAATACACTTGTCTGGAAGAAGCAAGGGAATATTTGGCAGTAGGCTGGCCAGCTTGGGCAATAAGCAGGGCAATAAGATTGCAACCCTGGGCTTCAGGAGAGCTAACATTGTCCTCTTCAAAGACCTACTTGGAGGATTACCAAAGGGCTATGACTCTAGAAGGTAGGGCAGCCCAAGAGAGCTGGTTAATATTCAAGCATCACCTCCCATGCTCAAGATCAGTCCGTTCCTTTGAGTAAAAGTCAAGTAGAGGAGGCAGGAGATCTGCATGGATGAGCAAGGAACTTCTGAAAAAACTCATATGGAATAAAGAAGTTCACAGTATGTGGAAAAAGGGACTGGTCCCGTGGGAGGAATATAGGAACATATAGAATGTAGGGATACAACAAGGAAGGCCAAGGCGCTCTAGAAATTAACTCTGGCAAATATTGTAAAAGACAACAAGAAGGTCTTCTTCAAGTACATCAGTAGGAAAAGGAAGTCTAGGGAAAATGTGGGCCCCCTGCTGAATGAGGCGGGTGCCCTGGTGACAGAGGATACACAGAAGATGGAGTTACTGAATATTGTTGTTGCTTCAGTCTTCACTTCTCAGACTGGCCCTCAGGAATCCCAGTCTCTGGAAGTAAGAGAGAAAGACTGGAGGAAGGAATACTCTCCACTGGTTGATGAGGATTGTGTTAGAGACCATTTAGACAAACTGAACACACACAAATCCACCCACGAGTGCTGAGGGAACTGGCTGATGTTTCTACGCCAATCTTCATCATTTTGAAAAGTCGTGGAGAACAGGAGAGGTGCCTGAGTGCTGAAGGAAAGACAGTGTCACTCCAGTCTTCAAATAGGGCAAGAAGAAGAACCTAGGAAATGACAGACCAGTCAACCTCACCTCCATCCTTTAGAAGGTGGTGGAACAGCTTATTCTGGAGGTCATCTCTAAGCACATGTAGGACGAGAAAGTTATCAGGAGTAATCATAATGAATGCACCAAGGGGAAATCGTGTTTAACTAATCATAGCCTTTTATGATGGTGTGACTAGCTGAATGGATGAAGGGAGAGCAGTGACTGTTGTCTACCTTGACTTCATCAAGGCTTTTGACACTGTCTCCCATAACATCCTTGTAGGTAAGATCAGGAATTGTGGCTTAGATGGGTTGACTGTTAGATGGGTTGAGAACTGCCTGAACGATAGACCTCAGAGGGTTGTGATCAGTGGTGCAGTTTAGCTGGAGGCCTGTTGCTAGTGGTGTCCCCTAGGGGTCAGTACTGGATTCAGTCTTATTCAATGTATTCATTAACAACCTGGATGAAGGGATAGAGTGTACCCTCAGCAAGTTTGCTGATGATACCCAGCTGGGAGGAATGTCTGACACACCCAAGGCTGTGCTGCCATCCAGAGACATCTGGACAGACTGGAGTGGTGGGCAAAGGATAGGATAAGGTTAAAAACCCTCCAGGGTCCTTCTGTGTCTTATGTGAAGAAAAATTCCATTGTATTCCCTGCACTTGACATGTGATTTCAGTAATAATAAAGGAAGCTACACAGTGTGGGTTGCTCTATTTCTAAAAATGGCATAGTTGTACATTCCTGATCAGCATCACTACAGGATGATGTTTGTAACCTTTTTCCTGTAGTAAACAAAACAGTGATTTGTTTGTAGCAGGGGATAAAGAACGGACATTTGAATGCTGAACATTAAACTTTGTCTAAGTTTCTAACAATGAGAAGTATTTGGACAATAACATTGTGTTGACTTGAAACAGAATCACGGAATGTTAAGTGTTGGAAGGGACCTTGAAAGATTATCTAGTCCAATGCCTCTGCCAGAGCAGGACCACCTAGAGCAGGTCACACAGGAACACAGCCAGGAAGGTTTGAAATGTCTCCAGAGAAGGAGACTCCACAACACCTCTGGGCAGCCTGTTCCAGTGCTGTCACCCTCACTGTGAAGTTTTTCCTTATGTTTCTGTGGAACCTCTTGTGCTCCAGCTTACACCCATTGCCTCTTGTCCTATCACTGGACATGTCAGAGAAGAGCCTGTATCCATCCTCTTGATACTCACCCTTTATGTATTTATAAACATTAAGGAGGTCACCCTTCAGTCTCCTCCAAGCTAAAGAGACCCAGCTCCCTCATCTTTTCCTCCTAAGGGAGATGTTCCACTCCTTTAATCATCTCTGTGACTCTGTGCTGGACTCTCTCAAGTAGTTCCCTGTCCTTCTTGAACTGAGGGGCCCAGAACTGGACACAATATTCCAGATGAGGTCTGACCAGGGCAGAGGAGAGGGGGAGAAGAACCTCTCTGAACCTACTAACCACACCTCTTCTGATACACCCCAGGATGCCATTGGCCTTCTTGACCACAAGGGCACATTGCTGGCTTATGGTCACCCTGCTGTCCACCAGGACCCCTAGGGCCCTTTCCCCTCTGCTACTCTCTAACAAGTCAATCCCCAACATATACTGGTACTTGGGGTTATTCTTTCCCAGATGCAAGACTCTACACTTACCCTTGTTACATTTCATTAGATTTCTCCCTGCCCAGCTCTCCAGCCTGTCCAGGTCTCACTGGATGGCAGCACAGCCTGCTGGTGTGTCAGTCACTCCTCCCAGTGTTGTGTCACCAGCAAACTTGCTGACAGCTCACTCTGCCCTCATCCAGGTCATTGATTTATATATTGAATAGTACTGGTCCCAGTACCAACCCCTGAGGGACTCCACCAGATGCAGGCCTCCAACTAGACTGCCCCATTGACCACAACTTTCTGACTTCTTTCCTTCAACCAGTTAACAATCCACCTCACTACTTGATCATCCAGACCACACTTTCTCAGTTTAGCTTCAAGGATGCTGTGGGAGATGGTGTCTAACGCTTTACTGAAATCAACCCACATCCACTGCTCTACCATCATCTATCCACCTGATTATTTCTTCATAAAAGGCTATCAGGTTGGTGAAACATGACTTTCCCTTGGTAAAACCATGGTGACTGCTCCCGTTGACCCCCTTGCCCTTGGTATGCCTAGAGACAGCTCCAAGGATAAGTTGTTCCATCACCTTTCCAGGGATGGAGGTGAGGCTGACCAGTCTGTGGTTACCCAGGTCCTCCTTCTTGCCCTTTTTGAAGACTGGAGTGACATTTGCTTCCTTGCAGTCCTCAGGCACCTCTCCTGTTCTCCATAGCTTACTAAAGATGGTGGAGAGTGGTCTAGCAATGACTTCCCCCGGCTCCCTCAGCACTCGCTGTGTATCCCTTTGGGGCCCATGGACATGTACATTCAGATAGCTCAGTTGATCCCTAACCCAGTCCTCATCAACCAAGGAAGTCTCCTCCTCTATCCTGACTTCCTCTGGCGCCTCAGTGGTCTGGGGCTCCCAGGGACAGTCTCTAGCAGTATAGACAGAGGCAAAGAAGGCATTCAGTAACTGCACCTTCTCTGCATCCTATGTCACCAGGGCACCTGCCTCATTCATCACTGGGCCTACATTGCCCTTAGTGTTAGTTTTGTCTGCAGTGTATTTGAAGAAGCCCTTTCTGTTGTCCTTGACCTCCCTTGAAAGGTTTAACTCCAAGGAGGCCTTAGCTTTCCTGGTTGCCTCCCTACTTCCTCTGTCAACAGCCTTCTATTCCTCTCAAGTGTCCAGCCCCTCCTTCCATGATCTGTAGACTCTCTTTTTCCACTTGAGTTTGCACAGAAGTTCCCTGTTTAACCTTGCGGTCTCCTGGCTCCCTTTCATGATTTCCTACCTGTTGGGATGCTCTGATCTTGAACCTGGAAAAAGTTATCCTTGAATACAAGCCACTGTTTTGGTCCCCTTTACCTTCTAGTACCCTGTCCCATGGGATTTCCCCTAGCAGTTGCTTGAAAAGGACAAAATTGGCCCTGCTGTAGTCCAGGGCTGCAGTCCTGCTTGGTATTCTGTTCCTGCCACACACGATCCTGAACCCCACCATCTCATGGTCACTGCAGCCAAGGCTGCCCTCAACCTTCGCCGCTTCATCCAGACCCTGCTTGTTAGCGAGTGTAAGACGCAGCAGTGCTCCTCTCCTGGTTTGTCTCGTCTACCATTTGCATCAAGAAGTTATCATCGATGCACTGGAGGAACCTTCTGGACTGCGAATGGCTGGCCATGTAGGCCTTCCAGCAAACATCTGGGTAGTTACAATCCCCAGTGAGAACCAGGGCCTGTTTTCCATTCCAGAGGAATATTAGTGAGAATAAATTGACAACAATGAATGGGAATTTAAGGAAAGCTTGAAACTGGAATGCAGAAGGTAAATGAGCAGGGACATACATGCTTTATTTCTAGTATTACAGATTTAAAAGGCACAAAATGCTCTTGATTATGTAAATTATGGTGCGAGCAAGGATAACCTTATTTGTTTTATCATTGTTTTTCAGTTGACTTTAAGCCTCATGCCAGCATGGACACTGTCCATCACATGTTACTCTTTGGATGTAATGAACCCTCTTCTACTGAAAATTACTGGTAAGAGTTGCAACTTGCGTTTGTTATTGTATCTAACTTTTCTTGTGTTAATTGCTTCCACATAAACCCTTTCACTCGTGTTACAGTTTCTTGGAAAAGTAGAAAAATAAGGAAGGAAGAAGAAATGTACAACATTCCAGTCTTTTCACACTTGAAATTATTTATGGTTTTTTTTTTTTTTTAAACTAACTCCTCTATAAGGTGGAGAAAAATATCTGATTCTGATTCTTCATGACTAAATGACTGTCTCCAAGGAGAAGACAGGAGCTATCGTGGGCAGGGTGGATACCAAGAAATCAAGGCTTCCTCTATAGCTCGCTGCTTTTCTCTGTATGAAGAAGTATTGTATCAGGTGTCCAGAAAGAAACTTAAGTTAAAGGGTAGGCTGAAGAAGATTCTGTCAAGTGGTTTGGTAGTTGACTTGCCCTTCAAAATGCTTGAGTAGTGAGGGCAGAGGGAAGCTCTCAATGCCACTACAACAGGCATGGGGAGGCTATGTGAAGAGAATATGAAGGTGGGTGGAAATTAGTGGTCTGTCCAGTAATCTTGCAAGTTTCCTCCAGGTTTTCTCACGAGAACAGATGAGGTGGTTTAGCTGACACTGCAAAGTTTATATGACTAGTTCTTATCTGTGGAATAATTTTAATATTGATTTTCTGATAAAAGTTGTGTAATCACAGTTTATCTTACTGGTGTTTACCAAAAAGGTAACTGGAGCTGGAATTTAGAGATAATAGTACAGTGTATTTTCCACAAAAAATGTAAATTTAGCATTTCAAATAATCTCTGCATGGTTGTGGGTCATTATTTGATTAATATTTTGAAAATACAGAAAACTTTCATCAAATGTTTTGTCTTCCTTCCACCTATCAAACAACAGTTCTAGTATTGAAAATGTTGTAATCTTACCTTGCAAGAAGAGCAGATGCTTAAAAAGTTCAGACAAAAGCAAAACTATGAAAACACAGAATTTTTAGTTTCTTTTCCCAGCAGACAGCTTTTCTGTCTTCTTTTTATTGTATCTTATATGTTAGAATATACTTTTTTGATAGTTTAATGTGAAAAATATACTAACATAAAACTTGTTCCATTGTTGCCTTTTAAAAACAGTTTATATCCTGAGTGTCCTATTTAAAACTGAGTAGATTGTATTTGTAGTTTGATTTTTTTTTTCTTACATCTGGAAGTAATTTTGTTAGAGCCTTGAAATAATCCATATATGATAAAAGTATATTGTAATAGATGGGTCATGTGCTTGCTTCTGAATGAAGTTATGAGATGATGGCCAAGTCACATCTAGCTGATGTTCTGAAGATAGAGGTGAAATGTTTAGTTTCTGAGCATTCAGATATGAAGAGATGGATCACAAGATGGAAAGTCATAAAGTTCTTTGAAGATGAATCAGACCCAAATCCTAGTTTGAGACTAGGGCAGGTAGTTTGAGCTCCCTGGGCATATCATCACTCTTCCTGGAGAAGAATGATTGCCCAGGAGAAAACTCAACAGTGTCAGTCTGTGCGGGAGCTGTGGTGGGTTAACCTTGACTGGACACCAGGTGCCCACCAAATTGCTCTATCACTCCCCTCCTTAGCAGGACAGGGAAGGGAGAAAATACAGTGGAAGAAAACTCTTGTGTCAAGAGAAGGGCAGAAGTAAAGCAGAAGCAAAGGCTGCATGCAGAAGCTAAGGAAAGCAAAAGATACAAACTCTACTTTTCATCAGCAGAAGATATCCAGCCACTTCCCAGGAACCAGGGCTTCAGTACACATAGCAGTTGCTCCAGAAGACAAACATTGTAGTAATGAATGCCCCCCCTCCCTTCCTTTCTGTTAGCTTTTATTGATGAGCTGACCTCATATAGTATGGGTTATGCCTTTGGTCACATTGGCTCAGCTGTCTTGGCTCTGTACCTTCCCAAGAACTTGCCCACCCACAGTCCCCAGGTGAGGGGGGAATGTTGGAGGCAATGTTGATGCTGTGCGAGCCCTACTCAGCAGTCGTCAAAACATCGGTGTGTTCCAACAACTTTCTAGCTCCCAATACAAAGCACAGCACTATGAGGGCTGCTGTGGGGAAAATTAACCCCATCTCAGACAGACCCAGTATGTAAGTGTTACATTTAAAACTGGTATTTCCAACTTTGATATGCAGGTTTTGATTGTCTTACTGGCTTTTTGTGTGTAGTTTCTAAGGTGTAGTGTTTGGTTTACATTCTCGAAATAAAACCTTTTCATTCAGTGTCCCATCATTGCACATCCCTTTTGTTGCCACAGTTTACAGCATTTCCTCTTGCTCTACCCATTGTTTTCTGCAAGTGTAGAAAGATAGCCACATCTGTTCTGCATAAAACATCTGTATGCCTGCAGTCTACATACACAGCTGCATTTTTGCCTGACACACTTACAATGCCTGTTGACTATGTATCCCTGTGTGTATATAATTAATGTACATACATATGTGTGTGTATACATGTATGTGTATATCTATAAATACCTATTTTGTAAATATGCTCATTTAAATGTTCAGATGTGTGTAAACTTGCACATTTTTGTAAGTCATTGCGGAGACTCCATGTGATTTAAAAGCAAGTGTTTTCCTGTTTGTTTAAATTCATTAGAGGCTTCCAGCCACTAGAACAAATTTTGTTATAGTAATTCTGATGACTGTATATTAATGATGAGACATGTTTGTTATTTCTTGTTTTGTTTTGGTTCTGGATTTCATGTTACTTGCAGACTAGTAAGTGGTAGCTTCACTTGCTCTGCCATCTACTAGGGGAAAGAACTGACATTCACTTTCAGAACTGACATTTGAGGACTCCAATGTAAGACTTGTTTAGCAAGGATCCTTCCTTTACTGTTTACCTGGTCAACACTTTTGCATAGCCAGTTTTTATCCAATTAAGGCATACCAGATTGGGTTTTTTCTTTTATTGTAGTTTCTTCATCAAAATTCTGACTAACATTAGTCAGATGATTTGTAATCAGTTGTAAGAACATCAAAATATATCAAGTCATGAAATCATTTTCATACCATCATGAGGTGGACTAGGTATATTATGGAAAAAATAGTCCTTTAGGAGCAATCAGAATGCAAGGACAAAATTTGTTTCTCTGAGACATGAACTTTTATTCAGGCCAGTTTTGAGTGTGGAGGAAGGGGAGAGGAGAATAGATAGAGCATCCAGATTACTCTACTGGGAATAGCTGCCCTGTGGCCATAGCAGCGCTAAGCCAGATTCTGTGATGCCACTCTATTCTGCTGGCTTTTCTGATGACTTGATGCTATTCATGCAAATGCCCCTGGCCTTCTGACTGGTTACCTAACCTGTGCTGGCTATGCAGAGTAGCACGTTCACTGAAACACAGTAGAATCTTTATCTCAACAAATGCTAAAGGGGTGCACTGGTGTTTCTTCTTTCTCGAAATACCCAGGCCTTTCCACGGGAATAAAATAGGCTCCCAGGGCTCATTTGCTCATGCTTTGTTCAGTGTACCAATAAAAAGTGTAGCTGCTTCTGCTTCTTGATCGTAATTGTCCCTAAAAACGGTTCAGCCACTTTGACAAGAAGTTTTATCTGATCTGATAAACTATGCTGAAATCGAAGTAGCATGCCTGAGCTGACTCATCAGAAACTCTGGTCTCCAAAGATAATCAAGAATACACATGAATGATCTAATACAAATGTTTAATTGTTCAGAATTTCTGAGTCTTCTGGCAAGACAGGTCCTGTGCTGTGTCAAACCTAACGCTGAACTGAGCTTCCATGAATGAGATGATTTATAGACATAGCTTTTACTTTGAGATCAGGTGAGGCAACTTAAAAAAGTTACCTTATCTAAGCAAATATATAAGTACAGGTCGTAGATCATCACCCAGTAATTCCTCTTTCAGACTGTCTGCTTCTTTTGGCCAGAGAGCATGATTTTGGAACCTTTTGATTTGAACAGTGCAATAAAGGTTACAAAAGATGTCAAGAATGGTTTGGTGAAATACAAGTATTTCACTGCTTAGGGGAAAGTGGGAATAATATAAAGATTTATATTTCTTAGTGTAGTTTCTTACTATTGTCACTGCCATGAGCATTCTACCCCATTCAGCTCAAGAACTAAAAATGGTCATTTTTCTGACTCAGTCACCTCAGTTACTTTATTTTTTTTTTCCAAGTCTTGCTTAGAATCAAGGAGTGGAGTGTAATAGAGAAAGAAAAACAAGAAGTTCTTTGTTTTCTTAAACAATGAAAATATCCTAAAAGGATAGCCAAATACTGGTCTTGATGACATAGTGGAATATTTTGCTTTCAGTCTAGTTAATCAGTCAAAACCCCAGTGTCATTAAAAAAATAGCTCCTGAGCTTACCCAAGATTGAGGAGAATGCCTTTGGAAAGTCCAGGACAGTTTGCAGAAAACAAAGATGCAAGAAGCAGACAGTAAGCTCTCTTCCCCTCCCCTACTTGCCCCTAAATTTTGACAGCAAAGTTAGTACAGTCCTCTATAGTATGCAGCTATAGTTCACTTTTAAGGTATTCCATGCTACTCATTTTGTTCAGAATCTCATGATTTTTTGCTTGTAAAAAAACCGATGAATTTCATTGATTGGTTATTTTCTTTTATTTGTTAAATTAATACTTTTTGGTACCTTTCTCCTTTTAAGTCTGTTCTTCAGTTATCTTACCTCTTTCTTTGGAATATCCTCTGAAAACTTGATGTTTTGAGATCATCAGCACTGATGGCAAAGTGAGATGGTTCACCATTCTTTAAGCATAATAACAGAGCAATGTGTAGATAAATATCTTTCTCCCCTGCTGTCTTCCCTCTCCCTTGGCCACTGCCTCAGGAGGAAAGTTTGGAACAGCCTGGGCAGTTGTTTTTTACCTAGCTAATGTGGTCCTAAAAAATACTGTGGCAGAAACGAAGGCAGACTAGCCCAGAGTGAAGCTGCAGCTGTGCTTGTGATTTCTGCTGTTGTTCCTCCTAACCAATCTCTTCAACGTATTTCCAAACTGCCACTCAATACCTGGTTAGATCCCTGAAGTCTTCTGTTTTATTTATTTGTAGCAGTTGAAAGCTGCTGAAGTTGTATGAATCACTAGTCATGAAATATTTCACTAATCCTGAAATAAGTTTTGCTTGTCCACTGGGGCGTGTTTGAAGGGGGAGATGACCTTTTTCATTAATTTTGCTCATAACACATAATCTCTTGGTAGTATGATGAATATGGCAATGCTTTCTGTCAGAAGAAAAAGCAGCAGCTGTATTGCAGTAAGACTCTCTGGGATCACAGAAATATGTAATGTCCTACTGAGGTGGTTTTCCCCATGCATTGGTTATCCCTGGGAGAACAGCTTGGAGAGCATCCTTGTCATTTGTTCTAATAGGTGACACATACGGCTCAGACATCCTCAACAGAAAGGTTACTGAGCCTGCATCCACTAAAAGTCTTGGTCTTTTATGCTTTTATACTCTTCCTCAAACACTGTGAGATTATTTTCCACAGTATTTAAGGTGGCTGAAACTGCTTTATGTGTACGCTTTCCTGAACTGTTACCAGCAGTAATAGAGAGCAATCTGTGCCATTTTATTTTGGAGTGAAGCCTTGGCATGCATGTCAGCCTTCACTGATCTGCTTTGGATCAGTTGATGTAATCCAAATAGTTTCAGGGTAAGGCTTTCTCAAAGTCATACCTGTGTATGCTGTACCTGTCGAGTGACTTCACTGTGCTCAGAGCTGCAATGCTTTGACAACTGAAGAAAGTACAAATACAATCTGTAAATAACTCTTTTTGCTAATAGAAACCACTTCTCCCTCTTGATCCTCTAGGTAGGTGTTTAGAAAGCTCCTCATCATCCCTTATTTGTTTATCCATGTATATCCTCCTGTAGTAGGCATCCACATACAACAGTGAGTCACCTGCAAAGTGTTAGCTGCAGAGGCAAGGAACAACTCTGGAGGTCTTAGTTGTTTTAAGTATTTGTGACTTGTTTGTGGTCTGTAACTTGGTAAACACTTCTCTTTTATTTCTTTTATTTTTTTGGTGTGTGTGATTTTTCTGTTTATGAAAAACAAGAAATTGTGCAGTAGAATAAAAATTGAGTGAGCTTGCATTAAGTACAGGGCTGAACATGAGTGCTTTCTACCTGTTGGTTCTACCTGACCTTCCTGTCACCATTTTTTGGTCAATGATTTTTTAATTAATTTAAAATATCAGTTTTGTCTTAAAGCTTTGATGTCTTGTAGGTTTTTTCTGCTTTGCAGATGAATCCTGTCCCTCTGTGTAAAAGTGGCAGCTATTGTCATTATATGGCATTTGAGCTAGAAATTATTATGTGATTCATCCTCACAAAAGGTTGCCCTATTTGCTACTATGCTGGCAGGGACTATCAGAACTGTCTGTGTTTTTGACCCTGTTTGCCTAAAACTATTTTAAGGCAGAGAGAGGAAAAAAGGGAAGATGGAGTAATGGTACCTGGGAAAGCAGTCTGTATTCAAAGAACTGTGTTCAATCACCATACATTTAAAAACATCTTCATAGATCTTAAAATTACTGGTTTTACATGTAACTCATCTGCCCTTTTCTGGTTTCAGTATTAAAGAATTATATTCCCTTTTGTTTTTTTTTTTCCCCTTATATCTTTAGGGACTGTGATGAAGGAACATGCAAAGACAAGTCTAACATTTTGTATGCTTGGGCAAGAAATGCTCCACCCACCAGGCTGCCAAAAGGTATTGTGCTTTTAATGTGAAATTCTTGTGTACAGGGACGAGGGAGAGAAAAGATGTGGAATTTAGCATCTGCTATATGTAGGAACCTCCTATAATGTTTTTATTGTGTCTGGTTGGTGGAAACTGTAGATACATCAGTCTCATAAACTAGGAATATATTACTAGGAATATATATGACTTTTTTGTCATCCTCTTTGCTATAACATTATGGGTTTCAGTAGGGGCAAAAAAGGCTAAGGGAGAGATAATGGCCATAATATAATGCTTGTTTTTTATATAGCATTAATCTTGCATTTCCTACTATATATTATTGTACTATTTATATATTTTTCAGTTGCATACGAACTGCATTAAAATTTTTTTTGTGTGTTTGGGAAAGCACAAAAAAGTTTAATCTAAGCATTGATTTTTTTTTCTATGTCTTACGTATACTTGACAATTTTATGTGCTTTTCTTAATGCTTTGATGTGGTTAAGCAACATGTTTATGTACCCATTTTATGATAGCTGACTTTGCTGAATTAAATCAAAAATTTTAAAGCTATTTGAAGTGGTATGTCTGCAAGGCAAGGAGAAATGCTTCTTTCTATTATTGACTAAGGGTCCTAGCAATATCTGCCTTCTATATAGCCTCAGTCTGAAAATATCTTGAATTCTAAAAATTTTTTCTTTTATATTTTACTGCCTCTTTTCATAACAGAAGCAGTGCATGGTATCACAAAGAGCTTTACTTTTAATAATGCATTAACACACTTATCAGCACAAATGTTACTTGATTTGGTTTTCAGAATGTCAACTTAGAAAAGACATTGCTTGAAGGATTCTATGGAAGCCTGATAGATGCTTTGCTTTTAAACCCCAGCCAGAAGTAATTTTCTTGTCTCTGTGATATCCCAGGGTTTCTGGGGAGAGTTCATAATGATAGTACATTTGTGCAGAGAGAGGCTGAAGTCCCATTTATAAGTAGGTTTTGCCATGGGCAGTGTTTATTCTAGTGGGATTAACTGACCGAACAGGAAGAAAGAGCTTTCTCTGCTTCTTTTGACAAGAGTTCATTTTAGAATCATTTTAGAGAAATCTCTTTTGGTGATGGTGATATTTTGCATTTTCATTATTTCAAAATATTTCAAATTCCTCCATTTTATTCTATGACTGTGCTTACTTCTGTCAACAACATAGTTTCATAATTTTATATATAATTATATTTAATTATATAAAAATAACATATAAAATAGCATATAAAAAATAACATAGCTTCATAATTTCCACAAGAATTTTTCTGCATCCAATTAATTTACATCTCAAAATATTTTACCACAGATCTTCCTGTATTTTCATTCTCAGTGTTGTCCTAGTTTGCTCTTAGTAAGTCAGTGTTAATCAATTTGTATCATTCACAGGTTGTATGCTAAATTAATATTCTACCAAATCCTACAAGGATGGCAAAACTCAATTATATTTTTTAAAATATAGTTGCGTATATATAGCAAATCTATATTCATATTCTTTGACTGAGCTAATTCTTTGCTTGAAGCAGGTATCTGCTCATTAATAACTAAGTTATGGTCGTATCTTCTTTGTCTGTTTCGGAACATGTATTGTGATGGTGATTTTCCCAGTTTTCAGTACAACATTTTCTTTACTGCTGTTTCAGTGAAATTTCTTACATCTACAGTCTAAGCCATTACAGTGACTTGTATTTTCAGATATGGTCAGCAGTGGTGAACCACCTTACATTTTATTATTTCTGAAAACAATGAGTTTTCCTTCTCTTAGGTGTTGGATTCAGAGTTGGAGGAGAAGCAGGTGGCAGATTTTTTGTGCTCCAGGTACACTATGGGGACATTAGTGCTTTTAGAGGTATGTATTTTGGAAATTTGTTCTGTAAGTTACATCAGTTACAGTATGAAAAGTATTTACATTACCTGTAGAAAACACTTTTGTTGTTAGTGCCACTCAAAAAGGTAAAGATCACTTGGCATATTTGTAATAAAGTTCTTTATAAATTTTCTTTATGTCTGTAAATGTCTGACAGGTGAACAGGCGGGGTTTTTTTCTTCAAAAATAGAGCAAATGAAATAAGGTAAAGAAGAAGTAGATTAATAATCTTAAGTGTAGGAAGAAACTTGTTTCTCCTGGTATCATTCAGCGTTTTCTTTAAGAAAGTTGAAACAAATACCTATGAACACCCTTAAACTGTTGCCTCGCTTAAATAGCTGGTGAGAACTGGCACCTGTGCCAATGGCCTCTGAATCCTTCCATGGTACCACAGGTTGTACTTGGTTTTGAACAGAGAAGTTACCCTGTCGCTGGCAGTTTCCCAGTGCCATGCAGCCTCTCTTCTGTGTACCTCTGGGAGGGATTGAGCAATATTCACCTATAATTTTTAGCAGCACTGTCTAAAGCTGAAGGTATGGTTTCTACCATGACATGAAGATACAGTGCTGCAGAATGTCAATAATGGAAACTCAGGAGGCAGAGGAAGCAATGAACGGGGTATGGCAACACTGTTTACACAGACACATATGCAAATACGCACAACAGAAGTTGAAAGAATTTATTTTTATGAGAGTTCAAATGGAGCCATGCAGCCTGTGAGGTTCTTTGCCTGCTAAAATCACAAATAATTAAAGCTACAAACCTCTAAAGAGAGCATGTTAGTCGAGGGCCTGTTCTTCACTATTGCTTGGAGACAGTGAGAGTTCTCACTGTTCATTTTCACTCTTAAGTATAATTTATATGTATGTAGTTATTAAAAAAAAAAAAGAAGAACAAATGAGATCAGTGACCTCCGTTGAACATGAGTTGAGGATGTGTTCCAAACTTTTTATTTGTAAATTCCCTTGTTAATCAAAGCTTCTGCTCAAAAAATCCACTTGCCCACTTAGAGAAACTATAGCGAAACAATTTAACACCTGAAATTAACAATTTTACACTAACATTCCCACGCAGCAGACTTCCTTATTTTTTGCCTAGAATGTGTATGCAGAACTTTAGAATAACCAATATCATAGATATAAACCTGCATAATTTTGGAAGTTTAACAAGTGTGAATTGGTAGGACTATAATTTAGAAGATGATACTAGTGTCATGTACTGTTTCAGCAGTTAAATAAAGTGTATGACAGAATGCCCTCCGTTTTATTCCAGTGCCTTTTACTTGGTAGTCTGATATCTTAATTGTGAAGTGAAAAATAACCTACCTTTTCTGACACTTTTGTGAGAAAAAAATTGTTTTTAATGTAGTCTGCCTGTGAAAATTCGAGTGGAGAAAACTGTAATTTAAATCTTTTAATAATTTAAATGTTCAAAATTGTGACTGTGGTGTTAAAGGATATTTCAATGCATAGCCTTCTACTAGTTTTACAGGTATTTTTAAATTTCAAGAATGACTGAAAGGGAACGTTTTTGTACGAATGAAATGTCTTTTGATAACTGTGGCTTGTCAAAGTGCAACAATATAGTCATTACAGTTTATATAAAGGTACATGCAGTTGTTAAAACTCAAAACAGAAAGCAAATGATGAAATCTACTCAGTTATTGTTACACTTTCAGTAGCACATCAAGGACTCAGAGAGCTGTTCAGAGTTTAATTTACTGACTTAAATGTCATTGCAAATACAAAATATTTGGCTTGAGGTAGTCATTATTTATATACTGTCACCCAATTCTTTGTCATACCATTTTTTTTTGTAGAAGAAATGTCATAGTTAAAACTTAGCAACTCTCATTTTCCAGTCTTTCTAAAAAGGACATTTCTTCATTTCATTAACCTATTATTAAACTAATTCTGTTTCCTCCTCTCCTTAACTATAATCCAGAGCTAAGTATTCATATCTAGATATGAACTTTATGCTCAGATCAAAATAAAGACAATTGTATCTTGTCTAAAATAAATATAACTAAAAAATTCTAAAATAAATTAGGGGTATGTGCAAAAAGCTATCTTAGCAACATAGTAATTGCTCTATTTGACTTCTTCCCTTTCATATTGCAAAAATTAAAAGTGATTTCAGTTTGTAATTATGAATGATAGTAGATATAGTTATGTAACAAGTAAAATTCAGACATTTGTTTGTCTTTTTTGTGTGTTCATAAGTGTTTAGAGTTCAGATTCAAATAAAAGTAAATCTTGCCATCTTTAGCTCTATGAAGGCACTCAGTCAACTCTCAGCTTGGGCTGTAGAGATATGCAATGCAGTTGTCATACTGTTCTTGATTTATTCTTCCATGTAAGTGGCTTCAGATCTGATGTTAAAAATGTGGGTGTTTTTTCCAACCCTAGAGTTTCTTCTTTCCCTATAAAGAAAGACTAAACATAGAATCACAGAATGACTTATGTTGGAAGGGACCTTAAAGGTCATCTAGTTCCAAACCCCCTGCCATGGGCAGGGACACCTCCCACTAGAGCAGGTTGCTCAAAGCCTCATCCAGCCTGGGCTTAAACACTTCCAGGGATGAAGCATCCACAGCTTCTCTGGGCAGCCCATTCCAGTGTCTCACCACCATCACAGTAAAGAATTTCTCCCTAATGTCTAATATAAATCAACCCTGCTCTAGTTTAAAACCATTGCCCCTTGTCCTGTTGCTACATACCTTTGTAAACAGTGCCTCCCCAGCTTTCTTGTAGGCCCTCTTCAGGTACTGGAAGGCTGCAGTAAGGTTTCCCAGAGCCTTCTCCAGGCTGAACAATCCCAACTCCCTCAGCTTGTCCTTGTAGGAGAGGTGTTCCAGCCCTCTGATCATCTTTGTGGCCCTTCTCTGAACCCTCTCCAGCACATCCATGTGTTGGGAGCTACAGAGCTGGACGCAGATGTTTCTAACCCACCGTGGTGTTATCTTAGTCCTTTATAGTACATATGAGAATACAGACATTATCCCCAAGAATGAAAGTAATTGAAAGTTATCAATAGTGATCTTTTTTAATTTATTCTGTATGAAAGGTGATCACATTCTGTCACTTTCTATGGGTGGAACTGTTGCATTTTCTGAAGGAATTAGGTATGCTTGGAGCAAAATTGCGGGGAATTCTTTGAGGTTTTTGTTCAACATTTGCTCCTTTCTCATTCCCTTTCTTGTTCCCTCTCTCTTCTTTCACCAGGCGTGCATAATATTTGTGTTCTCAGCTCCTTCTCCTAATCCCCACTTATTCACTGAGAACAGATTTATTTCTTCCCACTAGCATTCCCTACATTACCCACATTACATACAGTACCACAGATGTACCTGCTTTTGTGAGGGGAGCGTGAGGTTATTAGTGTGGGGTTTGTTTTGGTCTTTTTTTTTTTTTTTTGGTAATTAATTTTAACCACCGATCTGCTAGGTGTCTTAAAAGATAACTGATTTCTTCATAAACATGTGAATTAGTAAGTTGCCATTTGAGTCCTAGTCTTACTTGAATACTGGTTTCAGTGTGCTTGTTTTTCGTAACTGGAAGTCTTAACAGTAGTGTATTGAATAAAATTGATTTTGCATATTCTGAGGTATTCATGTCGATAACATTATGATATCCTTTCAGCAAATCAGTCATCTGCAACCTTTGCAAGGTGTTTATTTATTTTAAAAATATATATACTGGACCAGGTTCAACAATTGTTTATCTCTTTTCTATTTGGCAAATAAGTTGTGAAGATGCCACTGGGGAGTCT
Organism: Todiramphus chloris collaris; assembly: GCA_025345505.1. NCBI lineage: Eukaryota > Metazoa > Chordata > Aves > Coraciiformes > Alcedinidae > Todiramphus > Todiramphus chloris. Next base: position 8,888,324 of record JANVCC010010369.1, read on the forward strand.
GTGCTTGCTTTTTTGCTTTTTAATAAACTGAATAGAGTTTCAGTCTACATGTTACTAGACTTTTAAAAATAATTTTGCTGAATTGATTTTGCTTGAGTGAACAGATCAGCAAGAGCAAGCACCTTGACTCTCCTGAAAAAAACCAAATTCTGTTAGTTTTCTTGTATGTATCAAATATTAGGTATCAATATTGAATGCAGCATATTGAGTGTGTCTCTTTCTCTACCAAGACTTCAAGTTCATTTTTGTGCTGTATGTCTTTGTCTCTTGAAACATAACTTGTACAAAATTATTTCCCAATGGGCAGTAGCTTTGGAATTGCTCAGAGATGGTGCTCCAGCTTTGAGTCTCCTTCTACTCTAATGAGGCAAAGACAATTCTGAGGCCATAAATGGAGATTCTGGTACAAATCAAAGTATTGATTTAGAAATCACAAGGGGTTTGAAGCTTCATAAAAAACATCACTCTGTTAAAACGAAAGCTTTTAAAGTGTAATAGTAGATGTGTATGAGTGCTATACTCTTCCTATTAAATATTAGAGCAACAAAGAAGCTGAATAATAATTGGAACAATGTGCTCTGTAATTTATAATCCGTGTACTGAGAGTGCAAATAAACCACAGAATTGTATGTAACTAGGAAACCCTAGAAGTCTCAACTTCTGTGGAAGATTATCATACATTTAACTGAAGAGTTAGGACTGTAGGTCTGGATAGACAGACTGGCAGGAAGCCTGTTAAACTCACCTTGGAAGCTCTATTAAAATGAGCCCACAAAAAGAGAGTGTTTCTCTTTAGGAAAATTTGTCTTCTCAGTTGTGTTTCATAACTGTGAATATTTTTAGTATCTGAGATATTTCTCCTGGAAAACATGATTAACAGGAGTAGCATAGGTGATTCCTTTTAACTAATTTAAGCACTTATTGTCAGTTAAACTTGGAATTACCATTACAAATTTGTCATGTACAATTTTTTTTTAAATAATGTAATTAAAATACAAAGACAGTGTTACCATTGATTTTTTTTGCTGTTCTTTTTAACATAGGTAAATAAAAGCAGAAAACATTGAACATGGTAGTGTTATATTTATGCACCACACAAAAGGCAGTTATAAACACAGGTTCTAGTTTCAAGTTGGAAACTCTGCATGCACAATTTGCTTTCACTTGAGCCTGTTTCTGAGGTATATATATTAAAAAAAAAAAAAAAAAAAGAAGTATTTTCCCGTTTTTGACACATGCCAAATAGTAACTTTTTTGTCCCAGAACAGTGCATATTTGCCAACTCGCTGAAACAAAGAAATCAAAGTAGTTGAGTGAGCTGGGCTGACAGACCGGAAAGAAGACTTTAAGATTTTGTTTGGTTTGTGCATAGTTTAGGCATATTTTTGCTTGTGTCACACAGCAAAGCTCAGAAAGGAGTTTGTCCTGGGAACCAGCATGACTTCACTACAGTCAGCATTTGTGGGTGAGGGGTTCAGCAGCTTTGAGTGTTTCAAGGAGGTGGGCTGTCTGGAAGGTGAAACAAGGCAACTGTGTTTTTGTCATGCATCTGTGCTTGTATGAAAAAATATTTATCTCAGTCATGGCTAAATATTACTACAAACAAAATTATAACATGCTCTAGGAAATTCTAAGTCTAGACCAATGTATCCATCCATTATTTTACTCTTGACATATCACTGCACATCAGATTCTTGTGCTAAAACTTGATTTATGTTTCCCCCAATACTGATTAATAATATTGCTTTATATATGAGCAGTAATAACTTCTGCACTGTCTTCAGTTCATTTTGAAATTGCTCACTTTAGATGAAAACACTGAATTAAAATTTTTTTACTGCTCTGAAAATTTAAATAGTGTGAAAACAGTTTAATATTGTCTAATTGAAATATATTGTTGGATATTGTCAAACTGAAACCGTTGTTTCTCTCCTTCCACCACACTATTTTTAAAAGACACCATGACATACTAAGGGATAGTTTATCACATGACAGGCTTGGTTTTATTGGTGTGCATTTGTTTTTCAGCAGTGTTTAAAATGCAGGATGATGATGTTTTCAACTGCAAATTGCAAAACTGAGAGACACAAACTTATCAATTGTATTCAAATTTTTTAAATTTTATTACTTTGAAGTAATAAAGTAAAATATTCTGAGAGGAAGCAAGCATTTTACAACATCCACTAGGACTGATGTAGTGCAAACTTCCTAACAATGTTAAACTTATTAAAGCTGAATTCTGTAGCATCACCTGTGTTACACGAATAGTGAAAAATTCTCTTGAGACTTGCTTTCTAAACATGCGATGCAACCACAGTAATGGGGAGTCTTGATGACAGAGCTACTGTTGTTCTTTTTCATATGCAGTGAAGACTTCCCTGTTTTGTTGTTACTGTTTGTAAAGGCACAACTGTGATTTACTGATTCTAATTTTTAAATACAGATATATTTGTTGGGACACACAGAGAAGAACCATTATCTGTATTGGTATTTAAAGTTCACCTGTTGACTTTATTAAAGGGATTCTTGGCTGCTTCATTATTAATGCCTAAGATCATTGCTTCTTCACAAATCTTTCATGTTTCTAACTTTTGTCAAAATACAGATTTGTTTGAAACAAATCAGCTTTTTCATCTATTGCAAAAATGACACTGTTTCATCTCTCAGATAAGAGTTCATCAAGATCTGGAATTTCTAGTGCCAAAAAAGCAGTTAGCTTTTAATCCACCAGAGTTTTGCTCTGCATTAGAATTTTGCTACAAATGCAGCACTGTTACGTTCAGATCTATGCAAATTCGAGTAACATTTCCACAGTATGAAAGTTTTATTGCAAATAGTAAGATTAAAATTTATTTTGTCCTCATATATCTTTTTTGTACATCAGAAGAATGTTATTGATGTGAAATAATTCTGCATGGGTTCAGTGGCTAATGATTAAACTGTTTTGTGGTTTGTACAGATAAACACAAGGACTGCTCTGGTGTAACTTTACATCTGACACATCAAAAGTAAGTATCTTTAAAAATACTTACCTGTTGTGATTTTTTTCATCAGAGCAGAAGGCATAGAAACCCCTCCTTCAGATTCCTTTGAGAACATGTGAAATAAAAATAATACATACTTCACAATGTTAAGAATTTTGAAGCCATGTGTTATCTGCTGGCAAAAATTTTTGTTTCTTCTAAGAAACTTGATGAAGTGGTGCTATCAGTACTGAGTTAATCCAATTTAAGAATCTATGACAAGGATAGCAGTTATGTAGATGTTTGTTTTGTCCTACTTCACGTACTTTGTAGAACATGCTTTAAAAAATATAGCTCAATATGAAAAAAGAGAAGGAACTGGAAATGCAGTGTAACAGCTTTTTTCTGAGTAGACCAGTTTCACACGTAATCCAACATTAGAAGTTAGTTATGTTAAATGATACTGTATATAACGTCACTTGCAGTTGTGTTTTACAAAGGACTTTTTTAGCAGAGCTTGGGTTTTGAATTGCAGGCAGCCTTTGATTGCTGGAATGTATCTTATGATGTCTGTGAACACTGTAATACCGCCAGGAGAGAAAGGTGAGTTGTAATTCTACAAACTGATTATGTCATTTCAGTTTCTGATTTACTTTTACTGCTTATTGTGGAAGAAAATTTAGCAGAGACTTCCTGAATCGTAGATAGTCAAATTAATTGCTTAATTAAATTAATAATGAAAAATAGTTATAATTTTAAAATCATATCATATTTCCCAGTGATCAACCATGATCATCAACAAAAATGATCAGTGTTGTACAAGACAATAATCATCTGTGCAATACTGAAGTTTCTAGGATTCTTAGGAGTATTTTTTTGGTTTATTTTTATCTTAATATTTTACCAAAAAGGCCCTGGCAATTTTCTATTTCCCACCTCCTCACAAAAAAAAAAACAAAACCCAAAACATTTTTTTGACTCTTCCTCATCTTTATTTGTTATTCATGCTTTTTGTGATTTACTAAGAGTTCCATCTTAATAAATTAAATTCTACCAGTAAGTGGATTTTATCTGAATCTCAGCTTGTTAGCATGTCCCAGCTTGGCATGGAATGTTCTGTTGAAGGAAGCTGAACACTGACTGACTTTACATTTTCCTATGCTATACTGGAATTTTAAATTAGATATCCAAGAACACCATTTGTCCCTCTTACAGTGAGCTGCTGAAGTAAGATGAGGTAGTCAAATGCTCAGCTGGCTCCATCTCTTTGGTGATTTCAGCAACTTGAAATCTTTTTTTTATTTTAATTGAAACTTAATATATTTTTCTCTTCAATATGAAACATGCCAGATGAATCCCCCCCTCAGCATAGTCTGTAAGCAAATATATTACTTCCTTAAATGGCAGTAGCGTACACTGGAAAAAGTAGCACTGAGTTTCAGACCCATTTTGTGTGTACATCAACAAAGAAAGTAATTTTCAAGCGCTTGGACTATATTTTACTAGCTTTTCGTTACAGTTATCTTCAGATAGACAATGCAGAAATTTATTGCCCGATATCTTTTGAAATTGTGTTATCCAGTGTAGGTATACCTTTTGTAAACAACACTGAATGAGGTACAGTAGTATAACTTGTCTCTGTTTGATAAATAATGCATTTTTCTTTGTTTATTGCCATCATATTTTAACAGTGGTTGATGCAGATATTGCCTGCCATTACAAAAGGTTTCCAATGCACCTTTTTGCCTACAGAGTTCATACACACAGACTAGGTAAGAGTTTTATTGAACACAGGATTATCAAATATTTAACAGAAAAATACTGTCACTACAACCCGTTATTTTTAAAGTATATCTCATGTTCACATACATATTGGTATGTTGTAGGTAAAGTAGTGAGTGGATACAGAGTGAGAAACGGTCAATGGACATTGATTGGTAGACAGAGTCCACAATTACCACAGGTTGGTTGGTTTATTAATTCTCTACTGTAAATTTTCATTATTTAAAACTGAGAAGCTGAATTAGCAGTCATATACCCACAGATTTGCATCATAGGGTTTCCATTGGTACCTGTTGTGCCATTGGAAGTGAATGCTGCCAGATATTATGATTACATTAAAATGCAAAAACTGTCCTGAAATTACTTTTCAGATGTATAGCACTGTCATTCTTGTGTCTGTGTAAATTGATGTAAATAATATGAAACATTTTCACTGATTTTGTTGAATCATTCTCTCTTTCAGGCATTTTATCCAGTAGAACATCCTGTGGATGTTAGCTATGATGATATCCTAGCAGCTAGATGTGTGTTCAGTGGTGAAGGCAGAACTACAGAAACACATATAGGGTAAATTATCTCTTATTTGCTCCATTTTCTAATCATTTTTTTCCAAGGTATTGGTTATGTGTAGGAATGTATTTGTTTCTTGACCTCTTCCAAGATAATTCTAACAAGTTCTCCCAGAATGGTCTGTTTTGCTATGTATTCTGCTAAAGATTTAACTACACACAATGTTCATTACCTTTCCTAATGGAATAATCACTTCGCTGAAGTGTTCAGAACATTTCTCAGGTGAAGGTATCCTCACAAACACCTTACCCAGATTTTGGGCTGTTCTGCACTTAGAGAAGGATTCAGAGTATCAGTTCTAAAACATGTAGTTTTAGTAAGTTGAAGGTATCGACTGTTGAAAGAAAAATAATAAAGCTTCAAAATTTCTCTTCATTATTTCAGAAAGAAAATTTATGGAAGCCTTTTTTTTCCAGTATAAAAATAGGCCCTTTTTCAATACAAGAATATACAGGCTTTTATAAAAAACCAAGAAGCAAAGAAAAAACAAACAAAATCAACAAAACCAAACCATAAATTACTATTAATGATAAACAGGAAAATTTGAACTCTGTGTTGTCAGTTATGCTGCTCATCTGAAGAGGGCAGACAGAGTTTTATATGATCAAACTGGCAAATACAACTGTAAAAATAGATGCAGTATTAATATCCTTTTCACTGGCTCCAGTCCTTTTGAACTTCAATTTACTGTATATGTAGGGGTATGAATATAGCTTGCAGAAATCTTTTCATTCCAGAAGTATGTGCTGCAGCACCCCAAGGGATGAGTCTTCTAGTGCACTGAGCACCCTAAGGTGCTATCTCAGTAGGCAATTTAAATTAAATGAAAGTTCTTTAAAACATGGAAAATGTTGCCCTGCTGTTGCAGTTGTCATGCTCCCATTCAGAATGACTTGTTGGTCCAAAAGAAATATTGAAAGACCCTTCGAGTTCCAACTATAAACATGGGAAAAATGGGAAATGTAAATGTGAAAGGACAGCTGATCTGAAAAGTATCAGATCAAGTCTGCGTGTTAATTTTCTCTGTATTTGATTTTCTGCCTGCGCTTTTGTTTTTTCTTAAACTAGCTGAAAAAAGATCTTAATGTGATTTATGTTCAATACATACAGAACGCAGGGCTAAAACTTACTCACTTCCATTCGCCTTTCCAAAGGTGATGAGTTAAAGCTTAACCATAGATAATACATGCTAATTGCAGTTAAAACATGACATATTCTCAATATTATACTTCCTGAACTGTGTAATAATTTCTTTGATAGTCAGCTAGTCCCTTTCATGTGAATAAAGTGTCGTTTTTGGCCAGGAATATTACTATCTAATATGGGGAGCGAGCACAGACAGAAGATAGCAAACATAAAAGAAGCCTACAAAGGGTAGAAGCAAGGACAGGTATCTTGAGAGGAATACAGAAAAATTGTCCAAGCAGACGGGGATCAGGTTAGGAAGCCAAAACCCTGACAATTAAATCGGGCCAGGGATGTCAAGGACAACAAAAAAATCTTCGGTAAGTATGTTGGTGATAAAAGGAAGACTAGAGAAAATGTGGGCCCTCTCCAGAAGGGAACATGAGACCTGTTTACCCAGGATATGGAGAGGGCCGAGGTACTCAGTGCCTTTTTTGTCTCAGTCTTCACTGGCAAGGGCTCTAGCCAATACTATCCAAGTTACAGAAAGCAAAGGCAGGGACTGTGAGAATGAAGAACCATCCACTCTGTAGGAGAAGATTAGATTCAAGACCATCTAAAGAATCTCAAAGTGCAGAAGTCCATGGGACCTGATGAGATGCATCTGTGGGTCCTGTGGGAACTTGCAGATGAAGTTGCTGAGCCACTATCCATCATATTTGAGAAGTCACGGTAGCTTAGTGAAGTTCCCACTGACTGGACAAAGGGACATATAATCCCCATTTTTAAAAAGGGAAGAGAGGAAGCCCTGGGGAACTACAGGCCAGTCAGTCTCATCTCTGTGCCCAGCAAGATCATGGAATGGATATTTCTGGAATTTATGCTAGGGCACAAGGAAAATAAGGAGGTCATTGGTGACAACCAGCATGGATAGACTGAAGGCAAATCATGCCTGACAAATCTGGTGGCCTTCTATGATGGGGTTACAGCACTGGTAGATAAGGGAAGAGCAACTGATGTCACCTACCTGGACTTGTGGCCAGCAGGTCAAGGGGGGCGATTCTCTGCCTTTCTACTCCTGTCTCATGAGACCACCTGGAGCTGTGGGTTGATCTCTGTGGGCCCCAGCATAAGAAAGACATGGACCTGTTGAAGTAGGTTCAGTGGAGGGACACAAAGATGATCAGAGGGCTGGAGAACCTCTCCTACAAAGACAGGCTGAGAGAATTGGGGTTGTTCAGCTTGGAGAAGAGAAGGCTCTGGGGAAGCCTTTCAGTACTTAAAGGGGGCCAGCAGGAAAGATGGGGAGGGACTCTGTCAGGAAGTGTAGTGATAGGTCAGGGGGTAAGAGCTTCACAGTGAAAAAGGTTAGATTTAGATTAGATGTAAGGAAGAAATTCTTTACTGTGTGGGTGGTGAGACACTGGAACAGGTTGCCGAAGGGTAGGTGTGGTTGCCACCTCTCTGGAATTGTTCAAGGCCACATTGGTTGGGACTTTGAGCAACCCAGTCTAGGATGAGGGTCCCTGCCCATGGCAGAGGGTTTGGAACCAGATGATCTTTAAGGTCGCTTCCAAGCCAAACCATTTCATGATTCTGTTAATACGTTTGGGGTTTTTTGTCTTTATACCTTCCTTATTGTGCTGTTTGTTTCTTTACACATTTGGTTTTGTTGGTTTTTTTTTTTTAAATGTTTGCCTTTAGTTACACTGCATACTTTCCATTATTATACATTACCTCAGGACCCCTCATTCACACTAAACATTTTCATCCTGCATCCTCTTCTAGTGTAAGACATTAAATTATGTGTTAAGTCCTGCACCTGTGAAGGACTAGAAGGCCAGTGGTATCCTGGGGTGCATTAAGAAGAGTGTGTCCAGCAGATCAAGGGAGGGTCTGCCCTAGTGAGACCTCACCTGGAGTATTGTGTCCAGTTCTTGGCTCCCCATTTCAAGAGAGACAGATCTACTAGAGAGAGTCCAGCTGAGGGCTACGAGGATGATTAAGGGACTGGAACATCTGCCTTACGAGGAAAGGCTGAGAGACCTGGGGCTTTTTAGTCTAGAGAGAAGACTGAGAGGGGATCTAAGTAATGTCTATAAATACATGGGGGCTGGGTGTCAAGAAGGCAAAGATAACCTCTTTTCACTTGTCCTGTGATAGGACACACTTGTGTGTGTGTGTGATAGAGGCAATGGATTCCAGCTTGAGCACAGCAAGTTCTACCTCAACATGAGGAAGAACTTTGTTACTGCAAGGGTTACAGAGCACTGGAACAGACTGCCCAGAGAGGTTGTGGATTTTCCTCTGGATACTTTCAAGACCTGTCTGGATGCATTTCTGCATGATCTGCCCTAGCTTTCGTCCTGCTCGGGCAGGGGGGTTGGACTTGATGATCTTCAGAGGTCTGTTCCAACCCCTCACATTCTGTGATTCTGTGATGGAGTCATGCCTCTTAAATGTGTAGAGTTTGGCAAACCAAGTTCAGAAGTGAAACCCAGTTTTGCTTGTGCAGTTGACTACATGCAAGTTCAGGGTAATTAACAGGAGCACAAATTTTATGTCTTTGTGTGCAGTGAGGTGGAGTCATCTCTTCAGAGGTTTAATTGACATGATCCATTTCAGTAAGCTGGATTTCTCCTCATGCTCAGGTGCAAATTAAAGGGTTGAATTATTCATTTTTAAATAAGAAGGTTAGCAACTATTCCTAATTTCTAAAAATTTCTTCTATTTTTTGCTAAAGACCAGTAAATACTCCATTCAAGCAGCCAGTGCAGTTTTGTAACAGACAATGTAGTCATACTTCAGAGTAAACATTAGAGGATACGGTGCCAGGAAGTATATATCTTACCAGTCTAAGGGATATCAAAGGACTGGAACCCATTCAGTTTAATGTTCATTTTTCTGTAAAGGGAAGTGCCATTGGCCACGGTGGCTGCTTGATTTTCCAGTTGCAATGCAATGTAGCATTTAAAACTCTTATCAGACCGACAGTAGTGCAAACTGTATCTTTCCCTGACAAGATACGTTTAATGGGTATTCAAGAGAAGGTTTATGTACCTGTAAGATTCATTTCACTGCATTGCCTTGGTTTTTTGCTAAGCCCTCTGTTCCATAATGCTTCACTGTGTACTGTTAATATGCCAAGATCTGTCTATGGTTCTAGATAATTGTGACAGTGGTATGAAGGTGGATAACAGGAATTTTTTTAACTTATTTCTTTTTAATTTGTGCATCAACATTTCTACTCATTAAACTTGTTAACAAAACAGGTTTCTCAGTAGTTCAAATATCTGGATTCTGGGTTTTCTGCAAATTTACTAAAATTGTTGTTATCAGAGCTTTTTGTTTGCGCTTTTTTTTTTTAAACTGAAAATATTTTAAATTACGAGCTTCAAAATGTTTAGCCACAGGAACATGTCAGGTGAAGTAGAGTTTGTGTGGGTTTTGCGTCCCCTCTTCTACTGGAGTTGCAAAGAGGAGTCAGTGAGTGACAGATACTGGGAGTCCAACAGTGAAGTTAATGCTTTCTAAAAGCTTAAGCAGAGCTTGCCAAGATAGAGGCTAATTTTTCTGGTCTCCAAGGGACACTAGATTTTCAATGCATGGAAAAATACCAATTCCCCTTTTGAAACAGTCTCTTATCCCGTGTTCCCTCTGTCTCCCCTCTGGCTGATGTCATTATTGTTGCTATGGTGAATAAATGAATGCTGCTGGATGCTGCTGGAAAAGTCAGTGCTTACGTCTTTTGCAAACAGCTAATAGGCCACCCCTGTATCTTTTTATGAGTGTGGGCCCACTGGCTAATTGTGAAAGCTAATTTAAAACATCATAATGCAGACCCCTTCATTTTGTGACCCCCCTGTCTATAAGTCCTAGCTTACACCATTGCCAGGATCATAGCTATAAATAAAAGATATCAACCTATATGGCAGAGGAAACAAACAGAAAGAGATCACAGCTGCAAAGAGCCCTGTATCATCTGCTTCACAAAGGAATATTTATCAGAAAAAATAATTTCTCATGCCATCTGTTTTTTTCTGTTGAAGACAGCATTATATAGCAGTACAGAAGAGCCTCTTCTATTTCAAGTACACTCAAAACATTTATCAAAGAACTAAATTTTCCTAGTGTTTAATCATTCCTTTTGCACTCATGCTTTCCTTACAGAAGCTTGTGATCAAGTTATTCTCAAGACGGCAGTGCTGTCTTGTCTTCAAGAGATATTTATGGTGTCTTAATGTGTAATGAAATAAAGTTTTGCTGCATTAGAACCGTGTGACTGGCCAATAAATGGATGCATTTGAACATGGGGGCAGGCAGCAACTGTCATAAAAGATTGCTGCTGAAATGAAACGCAGACATTGTTTGCAGTGATTTTAAATTAGGTTTGTCCTGAATTCACAGAGAAGTGTGTGAATTGTGATATAATAAATTACACAGTTATGTCATATTTCATCAGAATATGTTCATAGTTGATGACAGACTGGGAACTCTGAGGGGTATACTGGGGAAATGAGAAGGAAGAGCAGTTTAAACATTTGATGCATTTTCTGTAGAATCAAAACCAAATGATCAGGAACTTCTGAGATACATGGGGAGTCTGTGCAAACTGTTATTCTCTAGTATAAATGGAAAGAAACTTCTGATATTCACTGCAGTGAAGCTATTAGATGTTTTAGTGTGGGACTTCTAAAGATGTCACTGCAACTTTTTTAATATTCTGTTAAACAACTTGGATGAATTGAATAACTGCCCCATCTTTTCTATGTTGTGTAGGGGAACAGCCAATGATGAGATGTGTAATTTTTACATTATGTACTATATGGAAGCCAAGCATGCTGTCTCATACATGACCTGCACACAGAATGCAAACCCTGAGATGTTCAGAAATATACCGCAGGAGGCAAATATTCCTATTCCAGTCAAGTCTGATATGCTAAAGATGACACATGGGCATCATGAAGGTGAAAAAAACTTGTAATCCATTTTATTCAAGTCTTTTTATGTTAAGTGATGTGTTTGTCTGTGTTGCTTTCATATGTTACATTTTCGTAAAAAAGGAAATTCAATTCTGAATAAAATTCAAATCGCTAATTACAAACCATAATGGGATTCTGCTTATGTTTCTGGTGGAAGTGTCTGCAATAGTCTTTTGTCCATTTCTTCCTTTTGTCTTTCAGTTTCCAACATATTTTTATTTTACTTGAGCTGGGTACCCGAAAGATTGACCTCTTTCTATGCCAAATAGCAGTACTTTCTATTAACAGTTTCTTGCTGTATATTCTGTTTATTTCCTACAAAGTTAAATCATAACAATTCCGTAGTTTTCTGTATCCCACTGCCTTGTCATGGAAGAAATCAAATGTTTATATAAAACACTAGTAGGCATATGAGTTGCAGCAGCATTATCATCCAGAAGTAGTCTGACAGTATGTCAGAGTAGCAAAGTTTGAATCTTAATTTTTTATTCCAGTTTTTTTAACTGCTGCACTGTTTGGTATAACTGCTATACATAGATAAAAGTACCAAATGTTCATTTCAGAAGGGCTTTTTTCCCCGCATAGGAACATACTCAGTTCTGTTTCCAAACAGATGTTAACAACATATCCTAAATCAATTTTTCAGAAAACAAGGATACTGATAAAAATTCTTTGCTGCAGCAGGCCAAAAAAGAAGAGGAGGAGATTTTGGATCAGGGTATGTAGTTGTTTCTTTCTGTGTGAAGTAAGGGACTCACTAATGTAAAATTGTGATAAATTATAGTCTGATTGTTAATGGGCTATAAAGTTTTGTTCTGTTAATCTTTAATTGATGCAATTTGCAATGTTCCATGCTAATATGATTGAATGCTATATAGGAAGTAATAAAAAAGTCTACCACTGATCTCTAGCCTGTAGGCATAATTTATTAGCGCACTTTAATCTCATTAGATTTTCTTGGTCCTGGTTTAATTTGCTAAGGATTGTTGTAGTTTATCTGTAAGTGCAATCCTAAAGAACAGACACCAAGAATTAGTCCTTTAGTCGGTAAGCACTAGTGTATTCTATGTGTAACTATCTGCTGTTAACTCTTTGCATTAGGGAATACTGTATCCTTATGCTTCAGTATCGGTTGCACATGCAGTGGATTGAATGCAGCTAATGTTTAATGCTGAGATATTTTTCACTGCATTTGTGCATATATGCATAATAACACATCATAAATGCCTGCAGTGCTTAATTGCAGGAAAAAAAAAATCCTTGATGGTATAAAGCTTCTAGAAATACACTGGATGTTATTTATATTTCATAGACATATTAAAATAGTACTGAACCTTAAAGTTCTTGTGTATCATATGCTATAAGTTAAATATTGGTTTAATATCAAGAAAAATGTCCTTGATCTAAGGAGGAGACCTCGTCAGCTACAGTTTCATACTGTTTTCATTGAACAGTGTTGAAGTTCCGGGACTAAATAAATTAATGGCAAATTTCCTTTTGCTTTTAACGAGAGCAAAAATTAGCCAGAGGTTTTTGTAACATCTCCAAGGGATTTGATATTTTATATACTCTGCCATTTTGCAGAGTTAATTCAAATAATTAAGTTACAGTTAGCATAAAACCTAGCTTCTAGAGTATAAGAGCGTGTTGACTGAAAGTGCATTAAACTACTAGAGAAAATATTTAGAGTTCCGTATCTGACACTTCTCTTAGTCAATTCAAGATGGATATTTTTAGAAAGAAATGCAATTGTAATTTTTTTAAGCCTATTCCAGGGCAAAATGAGCTAGCTACTTAAAAATTTATATCAAGACTTATGCTGACAAGCTGCTTCACCTTCGTATTACTAATAACTGCATTAACCTTTGGTTGAGGGTCTTATCTGTGTGTTTTATTGAATTCATTAACGTTTGAAAAACAAATTTTGAAATGCAGTCCTGTGTTTAAACTATTTTTCATTTGTCTTTGAAATGTATTTTTTCTTGTTTGCTGAGACCACTACTTAGTATACATCATCATCTAATGTATTTTTCTGGAAATACACTGCATTGTTGGGTCCACTATTTGTAATATCAAAACATAGTAGTTACCATGGGAGAATTCTGTTTCATGTTAATTGTTAGTTTCAGATAAATTATTGCATCATTCAAAAGAGCCTAGCTTCAATTTTACATTGATACAACTCTAACTTCAATTGAATTATGTGTGCATTAGCAAAAAAAGCAAAAGGAAAAATCAGATCAGGTTTAGTTTTATTTTTGTCTGCAAAGAGGGAAGGTTTGGTGACTTCTTTAGGAAGTGGGTTTTGGTCCTATAAGCACACGAGCACCTGCTAAGATATACTGGGAAGACCAGGAGCTGAAAGTGGTCTACTGAAATGTGCCTATAAAAATGACATACAAACTGAGTCTGGTTTTGTGAGGAAAGCGGGTTCATGTAATTATTTATCCATCTCCTCAACTAACTTTAGTGAGTTAGCCAGTATCAGCCAAATTTGAACAAGGTGTTAATGACAGGAAGATTCTACAATTTGGGGAAGGGGGGCAGCAGACCCCTAAACTACACAGAAGCAAATATAGACTTTCACTGAAGTAAAGGTTATAACATACATGTCTCCCTTTATTGTCTGGCATGACATAGTCTACATTATAACCTTATCTACAAAACACAGGTCCACCAAAACTCAGACTTTGATTAGTTCTGTTACTGCTGAGCTGTTGCTTGGTAAATTCAGCCTTTGATTTGTTCTGAAGATTGTACTTCAACGATTTTTCCATAATTCTATGTTTTATCTTGATTTCTTGTTTTATTGATGACTCATTATGTTGTAGCAACTTAATTATTCCCTCCTTAGTTTCAAATAACTCAAGTAAACACTGCTTCTCCACTAAATTGTTTTATTGCTGCAGAGATACTTAAAAAATCTCTGGGGGGTGAAGCATGGTCAAAGAGACACATTTTGGTGTGTGTAGTATTAAATCTAAGCATTTGCCACAAAAGAAAACAAAAAAGCCTGCCACGTGAAAGTATCTGCCTGCTAATAATACGTGTATCACGTGAATGCCTGAGTGTAGGTTTAGATGTACTTCCTGCTACACAGAAACACTTCATTATATCAGCACTTCCAGGAATTATCACTGCTTTTACATTAAATTTTCAATTTCATCGCCTTCTCTGATCAGAAGCACATTAATAAACAATGTAAATATCTTGAAATAAGTTGTAGCCATCACAAGGTGAGCCTCCACTCAGCATGAAAACAAAGCTACGTCTCCATAGTGTTAAAATTAAACTGCATTTACCTTAATGAAACTGGCCTCATTATTTTGTTTCTGAAGCAGCTTTGTCACTGTTTGGTGAGGCTAAACTGTTCATAAGAAGATAATTACTGTAGGAAGTGCAATTTAGAAATTTGTTCATATTGGTTCCCCCTGAAGCACAAAGTCCCTAGCAAAACAAATACTATGTTTAACTTTTGTTCATCAGTAGGAGTTATTAACTGGTGTTTAATAGGTACATTAGTGAAAAAAAACCCTATTATCTGTTCATAGCATTCACCATGTCTGCTAGATGTATTTTCTTTACCTGTGTAAAAAAGTTCTAAATGTTTTTCATTTTATTTGTTCAGAAGTTTCCTTGGTGTAGTCTGTGGAGTAATACAATACAGTTTAGGTCTGTTTTGCTATGCAAGCAGTGAAGCAGCTTTTACTATGGAGAAAGTCACTTGCAGCTATTCTGGAAGTTGTAAAGACAAAATATCAAGAGTAGTTTCTTAGTAACACCAAAGGAATATACAGGTGTTGGTTAATCAGATGTGCAGTATTTAGTTTGTTGACCTCTGGCTCATGATTTGATGTCTCATTTTATGTGCATTAGATGTAATAATTTAAATGGAATTCAAGGCTAGCTTTGATTTTTTTTTGTTTTAGAAGGGCATGTGTCTACACATGAGTACATTACTTACATATACATGGAATAGAAAAGAGATGGAATTTTCATGTTAACTTCTGGTATTAATATTTACTGTGACAATTACAAAAGTACATTTCTGCTTATGCCTGTCTTGGGAAATTTAGAAGTTAGTACCAAAAAAGTAATGTATGTATTTTTGCCTCTCATGATGGCATCTGAAGGGAGAGACAAAGGTGTGATTTTTTTTTTTTGTTTCAGTATTGGTCAGTTGTACTGCCTATATGGGTTTTCTCCCTCATCTCTCATTATAGCATGATAACCATGAGCACAAGTTATTCCAGGGGCTTAAATGGTGAAATTCAAAGAAGTGAACTTAAGGTGTCTCTTTTTAAATATCCCAGCTAGAGTCGTATGAGGTCACTTTTTTCACCGCTGTGTATTTTAACTGAAATCCCATTAAATCTCCTGCATTAAAAATTATATTACAGGTTGAGTCCAGCATTCAGAGGTTGGACTTAGTCTGCAGTCATAGAATTGCTGTCCTGTTGGTGAGATAGGTTGCCTAGAAAAACACCTCGCTGGACTTCTACCTCATTGTTTTAGAGATTAGATTGTGTATAGCAAGTGAAAGAGGAAACAACCTAAAGGAAAGAATGACTTCGTGGTCTAAGCCAATGTGATGTTATTAAAGTGTGTTTTACTCTAGACTCATATCAGAGTTGCTGAATGGTTCTGTGTAGCTGGGTACCTTTGTGAAGTCTGATTTCCTAAGCTTTGACAATGGACAAAACAAAGAACCAAAGCTAAGTCTTGCATATGCACAGCTCCTACTGAAACTGACTGGAAATGTGGCGTGAATGTAAGATGTGAAATACAATGCTAAGTACCCTGTAAAATCACATTTTGAGATGTTTCTACGTGGACACCCAAAATGAATGGATGCTAAATGACAGGGACCTTAATTTCATAGGACAAGCTTTGATAATTAAGTAATTTGGTGTAAGTGTTTCATAAAGAGATATGATGGAATAGAAATGTTAAGAGAAGTCTTTCTATTCAGGTAAAATGCTTGTACAGGAGTGCTTGGAGGGGGATTATTTGAATGAGGTTAAATATAAACACATAGTGATGGCCCATTGATTGTATGAAGTGGTTTATTTGTAAGAAAAATTAACATATCCATATAAAATGGGACCTGAATTAAGGTAACACATAGTTCTGCTATTTATTACCTGTTGAATGTGAAATCTATCCCTCAATTGTTTTCAGTTGTTGTATGCTATATTTGAATGTGGTGTGCACATGCACAGCCAGAAATACTTTTGCACAAGGTATTTGTTACACTGTTGGAAATATTTTGCTAAGTTGAAGTTGCATCTGTGACTTGAGAAACAGAAGTGTCTGCATATTTTCATGTTTACTTGTGCATTTCTGTGGAAAGCTTGTACAGTAAAAATGTACTGAACAAGGGTATTGAATCTGGAACAAAAGTTTCTGGTTAACGCAAAAGGAACAGGTATATCTCCTCTCTCTGCCTTATCTCTCTCTTGTTTCTTTCTTAAAAAAAAAAAAAAGAGAGAGAGGAAAATGTGAAGGGAAGCTTACAATTTCTTGTGGTATATGTGTTGAAGAGTAAAGGAGAATCAGCATACACACAGGTCCTTCATTTTTCAGGTAATGAGGTAGTGTATTCATGTGGTAGTATTAGTACTACATGGAAAACCTATGGCAGCAGAATCAACCAATAATACTTGATGTATTTTTTTGACAGTACGTGTAGCCAGGAATTACTTACCTTTCTAAAATAGATTTATTGTAATTTAGATTTGCTAGTTTCTGTGTGGTTCTAAGAAAAGAGAGGAGTTCAGTTTGGTAGGTGGTTAAAATTTCTGAGGTTGGTCGAACAAGAACAGGGCTTGACACAGAAAGCAAGTGTTGAAGTAGGATGCCTAGAATGGCGTGCTAAGACATTTCTAGATTTAAGCCAGACATAGGAGAAAGTCTTTAGACATTTTCAGGCTTGAGATGCATGTTTGGTGCTCAGAGATTATATGAGGTCCCTTAAATAGATTACAAAAGTAATAGAAAAGTAGCTGAATTAAACCTTGGAAGAAAATGCTGCTGGAAAGTATTAAGAACAATATTTACAGTTAGAGAAGTACAATTAGGAAGATTCAAAATTGCAGAGGATTTGCTTGTTGTCTCAACACTGAAAGATCCTGCTCAAAGTTGTAAATAAAAGATGAGCCTTTTATTTGGTTAGGATAAGGTTATTCATGATCTTTACAAAAGCATCTTCATCACAGTAAGGAAAGAAGCATGAGATCTGAAAAAAAAAAAAAAAAAAATGCAGTTGGTGTAGGTTGCATACCTAAGCAGGAAAAGAATGTAACACACATGGGAAGAAGCAATTTTAAATTGAATGCCTCAGTCTTCACTATCTGACACCTGGTTTATGTTCTCTGGTTCTTAAAATTATAGAGGGATTTTCCCTGGGTATTGTCTGTAATGTAAGAGAGTACTTATCAGTGAAAAGCTGCAAAAACTGCTTATAACATCATTAACATACCTAAAGAATTGGAAAGTGAACATTATGTTAGTACAGGAAGAGTTCAGGGAGATGATGGAAGTCATAGCACAAATATAAATCACACCAAAATAATATTTAATAATTATCATCATTCCTTTTCTATAATGTTTGTGTGTTTTTTAACAAAAGCATGAGGATACTTAAATAAATTGAAGATAAAAGAACTACTTTTTAATAAACATAGTCTCATATATGTCATTTTCTTAGAAAAAATGTATTTACAAGTATGTCCTGCTTGAAAGAGAAATTTGAGGTGGAACTGGCATACTGGGTGCCTACATTACAAATGTAATATATCCAAATGAGCACAGCAAAGTCCTGTGTAGTAAACCCATTGTATTTATTGCTAGTCACTTAGTAGTAGCTGGTAAAATACATTTTATTGTAACAAAATGATTGGTCCTTGTCAGGAGCTTACTACTGGTCAGGAAGGAAAGGAGAAAATAGGGCAATTGGAAAACTGCAACCAGTTTGGAGTTTGAGTCTCAGATTCTGATTTGTTGCTGAAGAATGTATGTCTGTAAGAAAAATGTAATCCTCAGGGAAGACTCTTTCATACTTTCTTTTGCCTTTAACACTCTCCCATTTACAAACTCCTTCAACCTAGTGATTTTATAAACTATGCCTGAACTCTAAAACATTAAAACATTTTGACAGTTGAAGAAAAAAAATCATTGAAAACAAAGAAAGTGCATTTACATTGCAATAGTAAAAGCCCTTCTTGGGGAAATGCAGACATAAAAGAAAACAGCTAATGATTTGATTTTTATACTTCTTTTCCATCTATTTTTAGCTCTCTAAGCTGCTTAGAAATGCCTTGAAAGTAGATAAAATTGCCATTCTTCAAACATGTCAGTTTGGCTGTGCTGTAGGGCACAGCAATTGTGACCAAGAGCAGCTTAACCCTTTTCATTTCCTCATATCTGTGCTTTCTTCACCCAGCCCCTGAAATCCCTTTAAAAAAGAAAACAACCTTACACAGCCGTAATATTTTTCAGTTCTCAGGTCTCTTTCCAGTGTGGTAGATGTTGCATGAAAAATACTAGCAGACTAGAAGCCATTTTGAAAGTTGTTTTGGCCTCTTACATCAAACTGTGTTCTATGTCACTTCAAATAAATAGACATTAGATTTGGTTGACCTGTGTAATGCCTTTTCACACCTTTCTTCCCTTTTCTACCAGCAATGTTATCTTATGTATGCCTATTAGAATGAGCTTTGTAGCTTCATCTAGGAGCCAAAGAAGGCAAAGATAATTAATTTTTTGGTTTTGGTAAATTTTTATTTGAAAGGCATTTATTCATAATGGCACAGTCATGAAGGTGATACATGCAGCCAACTTTCCATATCTTCATCTGGAGGTTAGTTCTTCAGCTGGAGTATTTATTCTCTGATATAACTCCTAACACATACATTGTATTTAAGATGAGGTGAAGTCATAGTTGAAATCCATAATATTTGAACCCTGATTTCAGCACTTGTGAAAAGGTAAAGCACCAACTATTTTTGCCAGATGAACACACTAAACAGAAGCACATCCTGATAAGACAGAAATATTTAGTCTCAGAACACACTGCATATTATTCAGAGATTAGGAAACCCAAAGTCAGCTACGAAACCTCGTCTCTTAATACGGTCAAAATAAGACTGAGACATGAGTTTGGAAGGGCCTACAAAGCGATTCCATGTCAGATCAGATGTACTTAAGAAGAAGAGATTTTCTGTATAAGCATTCACACCAACAGAGCTTCAGGAACACACAGATGAACTTCACAGTACCAGTCTGGAGTACAAAGTCACAGAGGACTGCCTGGTAGATTTTTACTCTTAATTTCTCAGTTCTGGTTATTTCCTTGTCAGACAGCTGCAATAGTGGCTTCGTGTTTGAAAACCTGTTCAGTCTGATTCCTAACAAAAATCTGTAATGCTAGTGGCATTCTGAACTGCCTCAGTGAAACTGTACAGGCATTATGACACATACATCGTCTGGAGGTGAGAATTCTCAGACATCAACATGGTGTTCTGACATTTATTCTAAAATTCAGTAAAATGAGTTTTCACGTATGTACGAGCTATACACTCAGGCTGTCTGGAAGGGCTTATTATGACTGATAAAACTATCTCATAGCTTGCTTCTGCAGAACCATGGCTAGATACTTCATCCAGGCTGGAAGTTGATACTTCCAAACAGCATAGTGGAGTGCTGGGTAAGGACCATGGACAGCGACTGCTTGCTGCATGTTGGGGAAATTGTGCTCTAGCACTCAACAAAAAGGACTGGTTTTAGACATGGATAGTTCAACACCATTGGTCTTCTACCCAGACCCTGGTGGTCAACATCCTAAACTGTTTTATTAACCTTAAACTAATCTGGTCTTTTATTGAGATTTTATTGAGCTCACAGTTTGCAGTGAAATTGCCAATATTATAAATTTGTTTGTTTGTATGATTGTCTTCCAAAACACTGTTCTGAATTTTACGTGTGTAGAACTGCCATAGTAATGAAGTTTAGACTGACTGGAATATGATTGTGCATTGTTTCATTCATTGATTCCACTGCTTTCTTTTTTTCTTGTCCTCTGCTGAGTCCTACCTCTTAGCAGTTTCTTTTATAGTAAGGCATGCAGACAGGTAAACTAACACACTTTTTTGTTTCGTTGTTTTTTTAAAGCCATACCTATTTTAGAGTGTGAGTTAATTATTCTGTTGCAACCATTGCACAATAAAGGTGGACTGCAATGCCTTTGGCTGAAGCAGGAAGCTGACAAACTTCTTTGTTCAAATAGAATGAGCAAGTGAGTTGTGAATTAAGGATTTGAAACCTCTATACGAACTGTATCACATAGTTCTTATTTTTTGTGACCAAGAATTAAAATTCAGCAGACTCTTGATATAGAACAAGAGAAGAGTGAACTGGGCAAAGATCACTAAAGTTGCTTTAAAATGGTTCCAGTTTAAAATAGAACCAGGCTTACTGGTTCTGGGAGACTTTTCACAGTTGCATTAGGCAGAACACTGCTTTTAACATTCAGTCTTCTCTGTTGGAAATGATTGCATATAGAGAAATCAGTTGGGTTTGCTCACCTGTGTGTCTCAATCCATGGATAAACTGAAAACATTTGTTAGTATGAATTTCATTAAATTTTTTAAATGGTGCAAAAAGTATAGTTATGGCCAATGGAGAGTATTCTAATACTCAGTGTTTCCCAAGTAAAAAAAAATCCAGATGTGTTTGTACAACAGCACCAATGCTTTAATTATATTGGATGCTTTAAGTAGAGACTCCTAAACCTGATTCATGTAATTATAAACCTTTCTCAGACTAAATATGGTTTGAATCCAAAACTTCTATTATATCAAACTTTTTGAATATTGTTTTGAATCAGTATTTGGACTAGGTGAATGACAGCATTCAAATTATGAAACATTCTAGATTCACAATTGTATTTTAAGCAAATAATTCGTATTTGTTATACAGTTTCATGGTTTTCTCTCTTGCCAAATTTGCTTTGTTCATTTCTTAGATATTGGCCCTGCTACTTCAATAATAATTTTCTGACAGAAGATTTAATCTGGGATATTTCTTTTCCAATGGCAAGGAATGAAATCCTACTCAAAATCATTGAACTACAACTGTTGTAAACATGACAGATCCTCTTAGGGTTGTTTCCACAAGACTTTATTTCCTCTGTACCAGGCTGCATGTGATGGTTTCTGGTTCTGGATGGAGGGCTTTTTTTTTTGGTGAAAGCTTCATTAGCTATAGTTTTGCTTTTCTGGAAAATGTCTTATATAGCCTGTTATAAAATAATACATATTCTTAATTATGAGTGATTTGTACTTGAAATAGAAGCGTGCCTACTTGCATTAAATTTTAAAGCATGCTGGATGTTGCTTTCCATTCAACTGGTGCAGTTGTATTTATGTTTTTATGTATGAACTGATGGTAGTTTCAGGCAGCCAAGATACCTGGTTAATAAATTCTAAGCATTTAGGCACATGTTGGTTAGCAGAGAATCCCAGGAGAAGTATATACTCGTCATCATGTCATCACTTTATTTAATCTTATAAAGAGGATCAAACATTGACTTAATCAAAAGTTGTTTATGTGGTTGTAATATTTTGTGAGGAAAACTGTGGTTCTGGAATTTGTATACCTGATTTTCAGTTGTTTGCTACAAGAAATTGTTCTGGAATTTACTGAAATACTTGTTGGTTTTTCAAGAAAGCTGTAGTGGTATCTGTTGCTAGCCAGCAGTTTTAGAAAATACTAAAGGAGTGTTACTGTTTGGAGGAAGAGGAGAGGCAGGGCCAGGCTGAATTAATAAATGAAAATTTAATGGATCACTTTGTTTTGCTAGCTTGTCTTCTCACTGCAATATGTTCCATGGAATCTGTTTGCAAATGTCAAAGTTTGTTTTCTTACAGCCTAAACTTCTTATGTGATGACAAATTTCAAAGAAATATATTTTGAAATGCATTATGACTGTCTATTTTTGTCTTTATAAGTGAACAAATTGATAAAGCTATAGAATGTTTACCTCTTCGTTGTATAAAAATAGCAGAAGTCTGCAGTAGTCTGACAAATCCAGATAATTCCATCGTAAATATTCTTTTACTGAAGTTTACACTCTTTTTTATTTCTTTATTTTTTTCTTGTTCCCAAGAACATCTGTGCAGAGGTGGTGATTTTTTGGATGCCAGAGTGTCAGGTGAAGGTGGACATCTATATGTAAATTAAAGTTGATAACAATTTGACATGATCTTTTCACACTCATTCAATTCCCAAGGCTGAAACAGTTCCCTCTTATACTACTTTTGACAATGACTGAATAACTTTCTTACATTATACTTTGCTTAAGCTTTCTAAAACTACATGATCTATTATAATTGCTTTTCCCTCCTTTCCTCTTATCTTTTTTCTTTTCTGTGCAGGTGATTTCTATTCACTTCTTTCCAAGCTGCTAGGAGAAAGGGAAGAAGTTGTGCATGTGCATAAACATAACCCAACAGAAAAGGCAGAATCAGATCTTGTAGCTGAGATTGCTAATGTAGTACAAAAGAAGGATCTTGCCAGAGAGATCACAAATCATGATGAGAGGGACAATACCATTCTTGTCAGAGACAGAATTCACAAATTTCACAGACTAGAGTCTACCCTGAGGCCACCAGAGAACAGACATTTCTCTTTACAACAGCCTAAACATGGTGAGGAAAGCTGGGAAAAAGAGCATACAGGAGGTGGGTTAGGTGTGAATTTTATACAATGAAATGCAATGTAAGAGTTGTGATCCACATTAGCAAAATCTGAAGGGAATATAACTTGATACATGGAAGTATTTTACATGACAGTTTTCATAATTATGGAAATGTTCTCCCTCTATTTTAGAGATATTTCGGTGGTGTTCTTCTCCCACCATTTGAAAAGAAAGAATAGAATGTATACCAATGGCACAATACCAGTACTTTTTGGAACACAGATTACTTTTTCTACTCTCAAGACTATTACTTAAAGATTTGATATCGATTATGCTAAAATGAGGTAAACACAGGTTGTAGTAGTGATGAGAAGTGAAGAATTTTCTTAATACAAGTAACTACTATAAAATGGTCACTGGCATAATCGATGTATTTTAAGTTTTCTGATTACCTTCATTTGTTAGCTACAGGATTTTATAAAATCTATTGCTATCTGATGTTTTTTCTCTCATCAGAGACAGTGGTAGTTAATCACGAAAAATTCTTGAGAAGTAAAATTTTCAGCATATTTATTTCAAATTGGGTTTGGCTATCCAAATATTCTTGGACAGGCTGCTTTATTATAGTAAGATTATGTAATTCCCTTCAGGTTTCTATGACAGCAGAAGCCATGAAGTATCGTGTTTGTTTTACTTGTATTTTTGGTCTCTGTGATCTTGATTGTGCTTAGTCTTACTTGCTAATGTGGAAAGCCAGATAAATGCAGCATGTGATGACAGTCTCATAAAAGAAACTGGTATGTCTGCATGAAAGTCATCTGTATGCGTAAGCTGTAGAAGCACATGCCTGCTTTTATGTTGCAACCAGCCAGCTTGATGCTTCCAAGTACTGTTGTGCACAAATATACATCATTCGTCATCCATTTGATTTTTATTTCAGTTCAGAATGTCTTCACTTATGTGAGATTCTGTTGTAGTATTAAATTCAGCAAAATTCTGGGTTTGTGTTTAACAGAAAATCAAAGATGAGGACTTTCTGATGTTACGTTATGCTAGTCAGTTAAATAAGAGCATGTGAAGTTACTGGCATAGGGGCAGAAACCAGGTGGGATGTTAACATTTGCCTGACATAAATGTAAATCATGAGTAATTCCATAAACAACACGAATTAAATGCTTGGAAGAGTAGTGTGTGTAGCATTTCTACACAACCAGTTTGTTCAGTTCGGACTAATCGTATGTGGTGTGTAGAGGGGAAAAAAGACATTTCCTTTCTGTCTTAACTGATCCAGAGGAGGCAGTGTCACTGAACAGAATAAATGGCTTTGTTGGCACACCACATGGCATGAATTCTAACTAAAGAAAGCATTTGTTCAGCTACTTTAGTAGCTATATATTCATTTAGGAGAATTTGTTGGTGGAGAACTCATTAATAAATGGAGTTCCATATAATGCAATTTTGAGTTACAGCAAAAAGGAAAACTTAAATTGTCTTAATTAACATGGATTTTTATTTTTTCTTATATTTGTGATAGCACTAACTACATAAATTCTGAACTGCAGAAGCTGTCAGCGCCATCTTTTGGCAAAAGAAATTTTATAGCAATAAAAACTTTAAGCACATGTTCAGTTTCTGGTTTAGGAAGTATTTATGTATTAGAAGAATTAAAATTTGCGTAACAAAATTTTTCTCTTCAAAGGAAGAAGTTAGACATAAAGTGTCTTATCTTGTCTTGATTTAATTAAAAAAGCCAATAAATTTCTTTATTATATTGAATTACAAAAAATCCTAGTATTTCTTAGGCGAAGACACTGGTTGCTATGAAATTAATTTCATTTAACTGATTGAAAATTAACAGAATTAAAATAATTTGTATTTCTAGTCTTGCAAGTATTCCAATTTTGAACATGTAACTGGCCTGAAATAGCAAGTGACTCATACATTAAGTAAGGTAGTTACAAATGTTATAACTCCATCCTGCTGTTCTTCCTTCACTTGTTACCCCAAGACTGGTCACTACTCAGGTTGTTCAACATCACTGCAACCAGTACAGTTATACCTCCTAATTAAGACAAACAATGTAATCTTCCAATTTTAAAAACTTCTTTCTGCAGTGCTTACTTAAATTTATCAAGAATTAAATTACTACTCTGATAAATACTAAATACAATATGACTAAAATTTGTTACATTGAAAGCTAGCAAGAGCTTGTAGGGATTTCTGGACAGTAAATTGCAATTTTTCCAATAAAAAAGGCTTTATTCTTTCAGTCGTAGAGAGATTAGAGGGTGATTTGCATGTTCTAAATCTATGTACTTCTTTATAGTTTTATTGATGAAAGGAATTAACTTAAAATTACATGGCAGAAGATCTTCTACTTAGTTTAGAAATCTTATTTACAACAAAACTGATGGTGATTTTTTTGTAAGTGATTGTAAATTATTTTAATGAGGAAAAGTAATTTTCATTGTTTTCATGTGTACCTGTTCCATGGACCACTTAGTTTTATAGGGAATTAATAATCAGTCTTACATAAATGAAGTCTAAATTTAGTAAGTTTTTGTAAAAAGCTCTTTGCTTCAAGATAAAACTGTATCAAAAGAGCTCCAGTGTGAAACTTGTAAAAAGTGAAAAGAAAAGATAACAATAAGAAACTAATTCTGGAGAAGCGTGAAAATCTAAAGGTGATGTAGAGTCTGGATTTCATATCTTTAGACTATTTCTCTGTAAATTCATTGTATTGATTGATCTATCAAAAATCTTTTAGTCTGTTAAGTCTTCACCCTAAATATTTTGTATTTTATAGTACATGCCTTTTGAGAGACTGAATTTTACAGATGATGAAATCTAGGCTTTCTATGTTCAACTTCTCAATTTTTTCTAGCTTTTTTGGAAAAGGCTTAGAGGTCAAGTGGCACTGTAACATTAATCATAGGTAAGTTTTCTGCAAGCTGAGATAGACTGATATGGGGTGAGCAAGTGAGGAAGCAGGCCCTGGATGTCCATCCTTCCATTCTTTTCAGAATCCTAAGATCCATGAATATATGGTACTTCACCTGCTGTGGCCAACTGCATGGTACAGAAGTATGAATATGTATATTTTTTTCCTTAATGGCTTTTCTTTTACCTTGGAACTTTTTTCAAAGTAGAACTGCTACAGGGTAGATTTTATTGGTTTAGAAATTTCTGATTACTGGTTTGGATTCACTGCAGTTGCTTATTGCCTTAGGTTTTGTCATAGGTATATGTTAGCCTGAAGAGTTTCTCTGTCACCTACTGTAGCCATGGTATCTAAAACTACAAAGATAAAGCATCTCCTAGTCTGTGGTAGGTTTTCAGCACTGGTTTTATCTTTCTGCTGTGTAGATCATAGAAAATTGTTTTCCCTCCACCTCATCCTTCCTATTAGTCCTAAGACTGTATCTCCTCCAAGTGAAGTGGAAGTGGGTTTAATGCTTGTCAGAACAGCTGGCTTGCAAAGGTGACCTGAAGGTTTTGGACATTGTTTCCCTTTTCACTTTTCCTTTCATTAGATGATCACTTCCAGCTGAAGCCTTTCAAACTCCTTGGGTGCTGTGTGCTAAAGTCTGTGATCTGCCTTGTTTCAAAGTACTGATGCTGTGGCACTTTGTGAATAAGGGTATGTGTCTCACCTGCCTATACAGTACCCCAGTGATTGGTGTTAGGATCACGGCAAAGCACACAAACTTTGGGAGAACAAAAAGAACTACAAAGTACAGCATGATGCTATCAAACACATTGAATACGAGTAAAACAACTCCAGTTTCACAGAACTGCAAAGAAATTGCTTCCTATTCAGCTTCATTTTGGCTATGCGTACCTACATATGAAGTCTGCATGTTAGAAATACCTGAATTATGCTGAACAAATTAATTTCTGAAAGGAAGGAGTGATGGATTTTCTGACACGTAGAAAGTGGTTTAGGATTTGGGATTGGTTTTGGGTTTTTTTAGTTTTTTTTTATCAGAATTATGCACATTTGTCTTGCTATTACATTTTTTAATTTTGGGAATATTGTTCAATTGACTCTCAATAGTGCCAGACCAAGCCAGATCAGCCTCTTCCAAACAGCATTTGAACAGTCTGTTTGTGAGAAATTAATCCTTGTAGCCAACACTCTGCAGCTTTTCAAATTTTGGACTGTTCCTGCCTTTAATCAGCATAAGTCTGTTTTTACAGAAAACAGAGATTGAAGTAACATCTTGTTGTATTTTTTAAATTTAATCATTAAGGTGAAACTAAATTTGTCTCCCTTAATTGAGGAGTTTTACAACTTAAGACAAACATAAGAAACACCCAACTTTTTAGTAGTGGTTGATTTGCTAAGTCCTGTGCTGTTCATTTAGTGTGACATTCAAAAACTCTGCTGTATTTAGTCTTAAAAGCAGTGTTCACTACATAAACAATGACAGATATTCTACCCTTCATCTCCTTCATCAGATTTAGACATTTATTTCCAATTCATTCCTGGAATATTTGGATTAGGATATGAAAAACATCCAGAACTAGTGCATGTGTTGGCTGTAAGAAATGTCACAGGCAGCCCTCAAGGAATTACAGTTTTATTTGCTTGTTGTTGTTCTTTTTCTTCTTTTCCTGTATTTTTTAGTCTTAAAAGTTTTTGGTTTTTTTTAAATGTATGTATCAACCACTTCTGATACGTAGTTGGTTTAGTGATTCATAGTCTTTGTTATGCATTTTTTTTAATAAAACACTGATAAGTTAGTATTTAAATTTGCCTGCTGATTTTGGATAGTAGTTTTACCTTTCTGCAAACCTTCAATGTAGAAAGTATTCACAGACCTCCTAAAAGCTCTAGAGTCTGTGAACCTGTCTAAGATGGAGAAAAGAACAGAGTCAAAACCAGTTTTGAAGTTTCTGTCATCCTAAATATAGCAGAATGTGAGTGCTTGTGCATGCTTTGCTCTAATAAAATTATGCTTGGAATCAAATGGCAATGCATTAGTGGAAATACTGCATGTAAGAAAATGTCCGTATAATTCCAAACAGGTCTGTACCAAATGCTAGTTATCCATGTTGGGGTTTTTTTTTAATAAATAAGCTGCATCACTGTCTCTCTTTTGTTTATTTGTTTCTTTGCTCAGATTTCCACATGGAAGAAGTTGTGGAGTGGCCTGGGTTAGACCTCAAACTAGGGCAAGTTTCTGGGTTGGCCCTGGACCCTGAAAATAACCTAGTTATCTTCCACAGAGGTGATCATATTTGGGATGAAAAGTAAGTAGATACTTGTCCAAATGGCATGTTAGAAGGCTAAATTGGTGTGTGCTGTTTGTATTTTTTCTCAAGAAAATAAAAGACGGATTGCAGTTCCTTTTCCATTTAAAATTCTGTTCTTTGGCTAAAAGTGCCTTTGAGAGTCTCAGAGTGAAAGTGGTAATTGACAGTTCAAGGTGGTGGGGTACTAGGTCTTTAGACAGCAAGAATGTGTCCCCAGAGAACAAGAACATAGTATGTTCCTTAAACTATTTGACTCTGTTAGTATGATATGCATTTAAATTAATTATACCTGCTCTTCCATGGTCTTTAGCAGGACTAATGAGCACAGAAGAATGAATTATTTTTTTTTCAGTATGCTACAGTTAGCACCTGAGTTCAAGATGTACCAATCTAGCTCCAAGTGTATTTTCATTCTTTTTTGTGTTTTTGTCCACTGAACAAAACTGGATTATTACAAGGAAAAAAATTCCATGAAATTATAACACTGTAAGGAAGTAGTATTAGCCTGTAACAGAATAGTACATTGTGAAATTTTTAAATGTGCTATTTTTAATCTTCCGTCTATGCCTCTGTTCTCCATGCACATACATCTAAATAGTAGGGTTTTTTCAAATCACAGTGAATTAATTTAAGATAGCGTAGTTTCTGCAAATTAGAAGAGGCAGCTTTCTCAACCTTATTATAACAAGTTAAGCTTAGATCTGTTTCATGAAAGAAAGTTCTTTGTGTTTTTTGCTAAATAACATAATGCAGCAGGTAAGGCAATCATTTATGACTTGTGCATTATATCAGTGATCTGTCCAGCTCAAGTGTATATAAATATAGACTATAAATTTGAAAGGATGACTCATGACACAACTTGTATTACTCAAGCTTCAAGTAAGAGCTGATATTGAACTGGCTTTTTTCATCGTCCTACGCACGAATGTAAATGCCATTCTTTGTGTCATTGAAGACAGATTTGAAAAAATGCTTGAAAATAGGTTTTCAACTGTATTGATTTCTTATTTCTGAAATGTGTATTTTTGAGTATCTGGCCAATGAGGTATACTCACAACGCAGAGCACAAAACTGGAGTTCTGAGACCAAGCGGTATTTGGAGAACCTACAGATTTTAAGCAAAGTGAAAACCCATTAAGGTTCCTTAAAATGGCAAGTGAGCACAATGACTCAACCATGTTGAGAGGCAGATTGAACTTCACCTTTTTTATGATGTGGGTGGAGAAGATCAGAGCTGTGGTATGGAGTCTGGAAATACACGTACCTACTGGCTGTGCTGGATAACTTTACGGGTTAGACATTAGGAAAAAATTCTTATTTCTTAATATTAGTTATTTAGTTTAGTTATTTTTAGTTTTTATTATTATTGTTATTATTTTAGTTATTATTAGTTATTTAGATTAGTTATCTAAAGATAACTACGGGTTAGACATTAGGAAAAAATTCTTCACGGGGAGGGTAGTGAAATATTGGAATGGGCTGCCCAGGGAGGGGGTTGAATCACCATCCCTGGATGTGTTTAAGCATCGCTTGGATGTGGTGTTGGGGGACATGGTCTAGGGGTGAACTTGTAGAGCAGGGCTAATGGTTGGACACGATGATCCCAAGGGTCTTTTCCAACCTGAGTGATTCTGTGATTCTGTGGGTTTGCTTAACTCAGCCCTGTCCTTGACAACAACCATTGTTTATATTCTGAGTATTTCTGACCAGTGATTTTTAGACTTCCCAGAAAAATGCTTTATCTATATAGTGTTAGTACTGTAAATCTGTACATCAGTCCTGTGTGGGAGCTTTCCGTGTTTTCCGTCATGTGGAGATGGAAGTTGAAACAAAGTGAACCTGTCTGGCCTTGTAAATATGAGTGGTCTCAGCAAGATGTAGGATGAGCTACTGTTAATTGAAGCAGGTTATAGGTCTTCCATAAAGATAACTACATGTGAAATCCTAATCATGTCAGAGGGGTTTTGTTCACAAGTTTGGGGTTTTTTGTCATGTTCTTGTGAAGCGTAGTTAATCAATATATAGGACAGCTATTGATGGTAGGAACCTTCATACCAGATAGGCTGAAATTTCTGTAGGCCTGTTTATATAGAATATTGTGAGTGTAAAGCAAGATGTTTGGAAAACATGTCTGTGTTTAAGCTGTTGTTGCATATCTTACGGCACAGAGAAGCAGCACACAGATGTGTCCTCAGCAGTCAGCCTTCGCTTTTTATCTTTGTGTACGTTATGGGCATATGATATAGTCTGTGGACACTTTCACAGATTATGCTGAAAAAGGAGTATAGGTGTTCTCATTTTTCAGTAAAAAAGAATAAAAAATGAGTCTTTGAAAGGGGTTTTTCATGACTATTGCACGGGGGAGGGATAAGCAGTTATGAGACTTCTAAGTTAGTATTTATCATTAGCTGCAAATATGGAGTTAATTGAGTTTAGTATTCCTTAACAAATCGTAAACATGGTGAATCAATCAATCATGAAAGCCCAGGGTTTACATTCTTTATTTCAGTGCTTCACCCTCATTGTGTAGAAACAAATTAAACAAAAATTGTCTGTGCTGTTAGGATATGCACAAATGTTTCCAATGCATTATTAATATATGCCATAAAACCCTAAATATAGCTAGATGAATGCTCTGTGGTGTTTATAGGGCAACCTCAGTCTGATTTAGAACACAACAGCAGTTATGCAATTACAAGCCCTGTAATACAGTAGCAGTTTTTCAGTGGCTTTGGATTTAAAAAACAATTTAAAAAATCCTTTTAAGTAAGTCAGGTTATTCTGCCACATTGTCTTCTCATTTTCAGAACGTTCTTTGCTATATGCAGCACGTGCTGTTCAGAATGAAAAAAAAAACCCCAAACAAATAGAACTATTCAGCTGGCTAACCAGTGAAATCAGTTGGAAGTTATTTTGCATTTTGTGGTGAAAAATGTATACTATTTATGCAATTTATAAAAGACATAATGAAGAATATAAATGGCATTCTTATTACTGCATTCTTAATAAGCCATACAGGTTAATTTAGGCTGAGCACAGTGCCCCAGTGTTGATGAATATTGATCAAGAATAGAGCTCCAGGTTGTGCCTTCAAGGGTTATGAGGTCAGGTGATTTGTCTAAATTTAATATGTAGCCCACCAGAAGAACATTAAATTTAGCAGTAGATTGTTTGTATTAGTGTGAAGTGGCCAACTGTAAAGTAAAAAGAAATAGCTGTGGAATTACATAGGGGGTTGAAATTAGAAGTAGTGACATATGCAAGATATTTTAGTTGTCCTTTGATATCAAACTGCAGCACTTACTAGAAAAACCATGCTGCAGAGCAATATGACATAGAATAGTAAAGTATTCAGTTATTTTCTTTGGTTGGCTTTGGTCTTGCTTGTTTTAAACTACCAGTAGTCGGCTGGTTTATATCCTCATTTATCAGTTGAAGCAAAGTTACTTTGACCACCAGGAGAAATTGTTCTCAGCTGCTGGGAAGGGAAGAGTGACTGTGATTCTGTAGCATGTCTCTCTTCTTCCCAGAAGAGGGATATTGACAGAAAGTGGTGCATGTAAAGATAGCTCCCAGAAACTCATTTCAAAGTTCTCTAGTCTTTGCTTAAAAATACCACAGTCTCTTGTTTACACTGAAAATACTCAGGTCCCAGACGAGCTGGGTAGTTGATAGCAGGGAATACTCAGAAATCCGGACAGCACTCTTACTAAGAACCAAGGAAAGCCAATATTTTTTTTAAGTTTTCTAGATAGTCAGTTCTCCACAGATACAATCTTGTTTTCTGTGGGGTTTTTTTTGTACAATACCTGCCATCACTAATATTGTCTTCTGTGATTAGTTGTGCTCATAACATTAGTTCAGTCTGTCCAGCATTGCTTCTACAGTTGTGGTCATCCACACGTAGAGCAAGTCCTTACAAGTATTACACTGCTTTTTAAATAAGACAGTTTAAAAGCAAGAGGACTTGTCATAGGAGACTACTGTCAGTCATGGTAAACAACAGTTTCTGCTGAACCACAGTCAAACAAATCAGTAGACCATTGTGTGCCAGTGCCATTTACTCTGTCTCCCTGTAGCATCATGGCAGAGTCTATAGGAGGGCTCAGTGGAAAGCTTTAGTAGCTATCACCTTGTGATCACCATTCATAGTGAATTTGATTTCTATCAGAAATGAAATAGTCACAGTTAGTTACCATATGTAATGGCAATATCTAATATTATTTTTTAATTGTAGCCTATGCAGAAGCTTAAACATATCCTGTCGTAGGTTTTTCAGGTTACATAGGAAGCTAACATTGCTTTTCCAATTTAAATTGCTTCTTAGGAAGCATTTCTTTCCAGAAGGGGTTGTCAGGCATTGGAACAGGTTGCCCAGGGAGGTGGTGGAGTCACCATCCCTGGAGGTGTTTAAGAGGCGGTTGGATGTTGTGCTTAGGGACATGGTTTAGTGGGTTTTGACAGGGCTAGGAGTAAGGCTGGACTTGATGATCTTGAAGGTCTCTTCCAGCCAAAACTATTCTATGATTCTATAGCTGGTTTGTCTTCAGATTAATAAATGGGTTTAAAAATACAGGGTGGGAAGGGGGAGTATCCCTTATATTCACACAATTTTCATCCACAATCAAATATCTTTTTCTAATATTTAAGTTTAAATTTTGTTCATAACATTTTACTCTCTATTTATCTTCACTAAATGGTGAATGTATATTTGAACAGGTTAGAGTAATAGCCAGCTTCTCTGTAGGGATACAGATAACTGTATTTTTTATTCTTTGTTAAGCATATGATACTTTATGAATAGTACATGTCTTTTGGAAAGTTAATCCAAGTTCTTAATGTCTGAAATAGTCATGTGCTTAAATATTGTTTATTACTATATTCCACAAACCATAAAAATTGAGTGTGGAGTTGTGGGGCTAGGACAAACACATATCATAACATCTAGTCTTGTGCAACCACACTCTGAAAAGGATAAGAACCTTAAGACCTGTATCTTAAAATCGTAAGCTCGAGCAACCTACTGAATTGTGTTTGAAAAAAGGAAAAAACCAGAAGACATGCAAACATGCACACACTACCTTAGGTGGTACAGAGTATACCTGATGTTACTGATAATTAAGCCCTGATGATTAGCTGTATTTTTACTTAAACTACATTGTTTGATTACCCATTTCTGTTGGCCACAGCAAAGAAAAGGGAAAAAAGAAGGGTTTTTGCTTACTTGCTTTAGGATTAGATTAATTGTTGCTGTGTTGATTTGGTGCTGCTTTAGTTTGGAAGTCATGACCTCAGCAGGAGATGCAGACATCCAGCACTGTAGCTCTTATGATGATGCAGTAATATAATACAGCTTATTTAAGGAAAAAAGAAGCAAATAACCCCACACTGGAATTAAACTATAAAACTCAGCGTTAAGTTTCATGTGTTTTGCGTATCAGTGGAACCTACTAATGCTGTCTTTCTATTCCACTATTTTTTGTTTAGTTCTTTTGACAGCAAATTTGTTTATCAGCAAAGAGGACTTGGACCGATTGAACAGAATACAATTCTTGTCCTGAATCCAAATAATGCAGAACTGCTTCATTCTACGGGCAAAAATCTGTAAGGTTTTGTTTTGGTTTGGTTTTCTTCTATTAATAGAACTAACATTTCTGTATATTTTACCCCAAAAAGTCCCCAAACTGATTTTCACATGTTTTGTATAACGTATGATTATAGATTCTGAGCTTATTAAAATTAATAAATAAATAATAATTTCAAAATTATTAAAAATAATTTGCCATCTTTACTACCTGTACTTTCTAGCAATTCATACAATTTTATCTACTAACCAAATTAACAGAAATGCAGAGAACATGAGTGTTGTATGTTCTCAAAGAAACCACATATTAGCCTGCGTGAGATACTGGAGATCAGCTGAATTTCAGAGCCAAGACACTCTTGTCAAGAAAATTCTATTCTGTAAAGCTATCTTATTCATTAAATACTGCAGATACTTAGCATGTACATCATTTGTTGATCTGTAGATAAGAGGTGAAATCTTCACATCTACATCACTCTTCCTGAAACAAGTTTTTAACTTGATTCTTCTACATTTGTACTTGCAGATTTTATTTACCACATGGTCTGAGTATAGATAAAAATGGTAACTACTGGGTTACTGATGTAGCGCTCCATCAGGTATGTTTCTGAAGCTTTAATACCAGGACCTTAATGTTTTGCCAATAAAATGTTTTGTTTTCCCTAATGATTTGATGTAAATTAAATCTAGCCCTGTTAAGATAAAGAATATGCTTACAGAAATTGACCCTTGTGGCCTTCATGGAATATAGTTGTGTTGCTTCATTTTCTACATGGAGATAGCACTCAAAAATAGAAGTACCTGTTTTAAAACAATGATTCTTTTGAAAAAAGGGCAGATTTTTCTTCTACATCATTGCTTATCAATTCTCCTGCGTACTCAAGTCCAGACTGTGAAAATAATTTGTTTGCCATAATCACAGGAAATTTATATGCTAGGCAGAAATTTCCTAGAATCAACACTATTAAAAAACTGGTAATGGATGTCATAGTCAATATATTCAGGTTGTGTTTGGTATATAATTTATTTTGTACACAGCAATAGGTATTTTTACATTGGCAGTCATCTCATATTTCGCCTTCCATAACAGAAATCTCTTCTCTCTTCCCATTGACTAAACAAGGTTTTCAAACTGGGAGCAGATGACAAAGAACCATTACTGACTTTAGGAGTGGCTTTGCAACCGGGCAGTGACAAAAATCATTTCTGTCAACCAACTGATGTGGCCGTGGATCCGATCACTGGCAGCATTTATGTCTCTGATGGCTACTGTAACAGTCGAATCATTCAGTTCTCTCCAGATGGATTGTACATGATGCAGTGGGGAGAAGGTACAGCTCAGAGCTCTTGGTACTTTACCCATAGTGCTGTTATAGGGAATTCATTATGAACCATGAGATTGTTGATGTTACCATTAGTTTTATTTATAAATTTCTGTTACTGAAATACCTTCCAGGCCCTAGCTGAATTTCAGCCTTGTCATTGCATTCGAATCTTCTCTCTTCTATTCATGCAGATACCTGTAGTAAACATACACTAAAAATTAAAAAAAAGGGAATTGGTTAGCATGCTTTCAGTACAAGTAATTGGTATGGCCTCTCTTATCAAGAAGATGTTCTGACTTTCACAAAAACCAAACATTTGATCAGACAGTATAAGCCTTTTCCATTTTGTGCAATATCTATGCTGTGATCCCATCAATCTTAAGTTTTATAAATAATTAGATTTCTTCCTGGCTCAGATTTATGGGTCAGGCATTAAACTATGCCAAATGTTATCAGGAAATAGTGAACTCATAAATTCAGGATTTACAAAGACAATGAAAAAGACCACCACAGTTTACCTACCTAAATGAGTAAAACTAGGAGAAGCAAGCAAGCTGACTATATTCTTTTCCCACTTTTATATCACACTACTGACATATTGCTGTTTCTAAGCAAGGCTGATAGTTTCAGTGGGTGCTTCATCACAAACCTGGATATTTTCTATTGCAGAGACTTCTTTAGGAAGAGCGAGACCTGGACAGTTTCATATCCCTCACAGCTTAGCGCTGATCCCTGACTTCCGTCAGCTGTGTGTTGCAGACAGGGAAAATGGTCGAATTCAGTGCTTCAGGCTGGAGACTGGAGAGTTCATAAGCGAGATCAAGCACAAATTGTTTGGGAGAGAGTTGTTTGCAGTTTCATATGTTCCAGGTAATTTTTATCTTCTTCAGATTTCAAGTACTTACTTTATGCCAGTATGTCACAGTACCCAGTGTAATTTCATGAAGAGTTCTGTCCTGTTATTTTGGCCAGATATTTATTCTCTTTTGAGACAGAGATGATATAATGGAAAGTTTTATAACTATGTTGTTTCCCTATTTGCAGGATGAGAGAAGCTTGCATATAGTATGTGCTTCTGAGAAATGACTGATTAGACTCTCTAAATGTTACATTAACAAATAGATGATCTTGTTTACTTCCTAGTGACAGTATAGCCAGTAATTAGTTAATAATAATGTTTTAAGATATTAATTTCAAGCTCCATTGAAGACAGCAAATTAAAGAGGTTCCAAACTAGCAAGAATAGTTTTGGATTTCATAAAACAAAAAAAAAACTATAAGCAAACAGTATGAAAAAGTTGTGCCTGGTTAACAATTACTTTATTAAGTTTCAGGGTGAGATTTTTAATACCAATACTGAAAGTAATGTAAATATCAAGAACTGTACGAGGAATGTTGGCATATCATGCTCCCGACTCTGTAGCTGATATCAAGTGTAACATCAGGGTTATCTCTCCTGCATCTGCCAAGAGCTTACGAAATGCTGTACTGGATGAGATACTTAATACCAATAGCTCTGTCTCTGACAGTGGCAGCACAAGAGGCATTCTGAGGAGAATGTGTAAGCCTGACTGCATTTGCAGTCTGACTGTTTCTCTACTACTCCCCATGCTTCCACAAGCATTTTATTTAAGGGTTTTAGGAGGTAGGTCCTGACCTCTTCTTCCTAGTATCTTTCTGCAGACCTATTGCCCATGAGTTTCCCTAATCCCATTTTGAACTGGTTTGTACTGTATGCCTCCTTGACCTCCTGCAGTTACCGTCTTCAGAATTTCACTACCAGATTTTTTTTTTCCAATTCAAAAAAGTTACCAGGTTTCCGTGAGTGCTCTCAGTCACAGTGTTTTGGGAGCTGGTGAGTGATAGTTCCGTATCAGCTGCCTTTTAGCCTTCTCCTCTCCACCCTGAAGAGCCCCAGCCACCTTAGTTTCTCCTATAAGCTATTTAATTGCTTCAGCCCCTTGACTGTTGTAGTTGTTTTTCTCTTCTAGAATCTTTAACCTCAATAGGACCTTCTTGAGATGCGCAGGGTAAAACAGGACTCATAACTCAAGATGTGGGCATACTAAGCTTTTGCATAATGGAGGGCAGAACTGTCCCTTCCATTCCTAATTCTATTCCTGACAATGCCCAACATGCTGTTGAAATTTTAGCTGTTGCTGTACATGGAGCCGAAGATTTTCAGGTCACTGATGAAGACTATAGCATAAAATTGTTTCTGGCTTTGATTCCTGCAGGATCACATTACTCAATCTTCTCTATCCTGAAAAATTACAAGCTCTCCCCTTAAGGTCTGCTCTTTGCTTCCTGCTCATTAATGGATCTTTCATTCAGCCCTGTGACAACTCACATTCTTTAATAACCTCTGATGCATAACCTTGTCAAAGCTTTTCTGAAAATCCAAGCATGCCTGCAAAATCTTCTTTACCTGTGTGCTTTTTCTCCCCATCAGGGAGAGGTGAGGCACCGTTTCCCCTTAGAGAAGGTGTACCAACTTGTTTCCAACAGGCCACCCCTATCGATGTCTTACGGATTCTGACATCTTACTGGGGATGGAAGCCAGAATTGTTGGCATGTACTTCCCAGGCTCCATTTTGATCCATTCTTGTAGAGGGGCAAGTTCTGGAGGAGTGTCTGTTTGCAGTGCTAGGTTACTCAGCTCGGCCTGACGTCTGTAATTTCACATTTGACTTCCTTCTGGATTAGAGTAAATGCCATCTAAACCCAGTGAATTATTAACGTCCCAGTTGTCACCTTTTGTGTATCTCCTTCCTACTGAGCTGTCTCCTCTTACCAATTTACCACCAACAAAAAAAAAAAAATTAAATAAATTTCAGAATCTTACCAATGTACTCAACAGAAAAAAATTACAAAAAACTGGGCCTCTCTGCCACAGGCCCCTCCTTCCTGAGTCTCCCTTTCACACCTTTTCCTCTTGTGATCACACTGATTCCCTAGCTGACTTTACGCTTTTGATGCATTTTTCTATTATCAGATCAAGTGTCCTTAGCAAACTCTTCTGCAAACTATTTTTTTTTAACACATTCTTTTACATTTAACCAATCTGTAAAAAATTGCCTTGCTTGTTCTCACTTGCCTCTAAAATGCCAAACTTTCACCTGTTACACCTTACTTAACTGTCCACTTGTGACTTAGTTTCCTATTGAGTTACCTTTCTGTCTGTCTCATAGACAGCCTTTTTTTGTCTATACCTTACGATTCATCTTCACTGTAGTTTGCTATGTGTGAGTTATTAAAGCAAATCTAATGTTGTTGCAGGTGGTCTCCTCTTTGCCGTTAATGGAATGCCTTATCCTGGAGAGGCAGAAGCAGTGCAAGGATTTGTGATGAACTTCTCCACTGGAGAAATAATTGATACTTTCGTTCCGCTTAGAAAGGTAGAGTGTTGTACAGAGTGCCCGGTGCATATAATTATATATATGAGAATGTTGGTAACATCCTACTTCTCTGACTTTCATAAGACTATTACAGGAAATAAGATGTTTTATAATGTAAGGTATTCTAAAGGAATTCTTTATAATGTTAACTTGATAAAGACAGTCAAATTTTGGGTCTCAGTTGCTGCATTTGGTACACATTCAAAAATTATACTACACACAAGATGAATCCTACAGATAATACCTTCAGTCAGGATAAGCCCACTTTACTGCTGTCAGACAGTTGTACAAAGCTAACTGACAACTTGAAATAGCCATATATTTAAGTGCTAGTAATTTGCCAGATTTTAGAGTACATTCCTAAGCAGAAATAATATTCAACTGTAGGGTTACATCCCTTCTTTATAGAAGATTAGTGTGGAAGTTAAGGCTAAATGCCACTCATACATTATTGAACATAAAATTGCATTTATTTTTTTCAAAAAAAGTGTCCATAGATAGACTAAAGAATGATTGTTAAGATTCACATTTCTAGGTAACACATATACTCTGTTACTTACAGTCCAGTTTTAAATTATATTAGAGACAGTTTTTTCTTTTTTTTTTCTGAGTATAGCAAGTAGCTGTGTTGCATACAAACTCTGACAAAAATTAAATATGTGGGTTTGAAACCAAGATCCATAATTTTTAAAATATATATTTGCAGCATAAAATCTAATACCATATGCATGTAAATGTTATAAATATTAAAATTGTTTAGCATGAATGCATCAAGTAAAGTCTATGTTTTTATCCCTGGAGAAGAGCAACGTACAATAGAAATGGAATTCCTGTCCGTTCACTCAGCTAGGCCTTGACACCAGCATGTGCTATGTTTTCCAGTCTAAGCACTGAGTATGACCAGGGTTAAGAAGGCCTCTTGAATGTGTAGACACTTAAGCGTAACCTATGACTGCTTACCTTCACAGAGCTTTGCGATGCCACATGATGTTGTTGCTTCAGAAGATAAAGTAGTATTCATTGGAGATGTTCATGCCAGAGTAGTGTGGAAGTTTGCATCTACAGAAAGTATGTTCTCTTTGTTCTTCATCTCACAACTTCACATTTTGTATCTTCAGATCAGTACCACTTACCTGGTACCACTGGCCAAGCACCTGGTGGCTTTATGACAAAGACTTCAGTACACTACAGGCTCTGTCTGCAGAAGTAGTGTGCTACTGCACAGTTTTCAGGAAAAGACCATTCTTCAGCACTGCTGCATACTCTGTCAAAGAAGAGTCCTGCGCACATGAATTAATGTGTCACAGGAAGAATCAAAATGAATCTGCCTTATGGTAGATGTACCCTTGTCCTGTCAGTTCCTGCATAAACAAAAGCGTAGCTCTTTAGCATTTTAGTGATTTCAGTGTATTATTTTCTGAGAAGTCAGCTGCTTCCTTCAGGGTTATCATACAGGAAACTCCCAGGGGCTGAAGTAAAAACACAAGTCAACTTAAAACTTGTGTTTATTTCACTGGGAGTATTTGTCATTACAAAATTAATCTAGTATAATTTGAAGTCCTATTTCCACAAAGTGGAAACACTTCCCAGTTTTAATCTAGTAACTGTCAAGGCAAACAGCTTGACTTCAGGGAGAGGGACCTGATTAGTCAGACGTCAATATAGTAGGATTCAGAGAGATTAGATATTTTACAGGAATAAAAATATAATCCACTGTTACATTATATTGGATAAAAAAATGCATGAGAGAGATAAAGCCTCAGGGCATTAGTCAACCAGTAGCAGTCTGCTGTTAGAAATGAACTTCTGACTAAGGTAGTTATTCCATATTTGTTTATAATTCATGGATTTTCCTTTGGGGCATCTGGTATCAGCAGCTCTTAATAACAGGAAACTGGAACAGATAAATTGTAATTCTGACTGGATATGGATTTTTCTGCATATAGTAACCTGAACAAGAACACTTCGGGGCTTTTATTAAAAAGAAATGTGAGAACACACGGGGCGGGTGGGGAGAATATATTATTCATCACTTACAGGTTAGAGGAGGAAAGTCCTTCTATATAAATTTTTTTCAAGCTTTTGCTGCAGTATAAAAATGAATTAGTTAAGGAGTCTTAATTCAGCCAGCCTTTAGTCCATCATAATTTTGATTATAATGAACAGTTTTATTTTTGTGGGACTCCCTGAACCTTTACACATGCCCAAAAAAATCTCTTCATGGCATGAGTTAATTACTGCAGGCACCTTTCACAAATCAAGCTCTTTTTCCCATGGCCTTCTGAGCTGTTGAATGGTTTATATCGACTCTCCTTGGTGAAGTTCAGATGCTGATGAGATTGTTTACTGTAGGATTGTACTGTACATTTGAGAAAGCTAGCAAGAAACTGTCGCTGAGTGTCTTTCTGAAATGTCAGTTGTCCTGAAGAATAATTTTGTTTTACAGAAATGGAACATCGGTCAGTTAAAAAGGCTGGTATTGAGGTACAGGAAATAAAAGGTTAGTCCAATTCATAATGGAAATGAAGGAAACAGTATTTTCACATAGACTAGGACTGCTTCGGCCAATTTAGAGGAAAAAATGATAACTAGCTAACTGCTTTATTTTTCACCATCATTTCTTACAGATAAAGTGAGCTGGCATAGGAAGCACTAGAAAGCAGCTTGTAACAGTGTTACTTAGTAGATGCTATTTTACAGCCAATCTAAACATTTCATTTTCAGTGACGACAAATGCTTCACAGGCACTAAGATAAAAATTTAACTAGTAGATTAATTCCATACCACCATCTGCTATTGTCCAGATTGGTATCTGTGTCAACTCCCTTAGACACAGAAATAGCTCTGAAATGTAACTATGATAGCTACTCCCCAGCACTCTTCTCAACCACCAAAAAGGGGTTATTTGAAATGGCAGTTGGTTTATCTTTCTTCATAGTCTTTCAGTACACAGCCTTGCCAGTCACACCATATGGCAAAAAGTAACATGTTTTCTGTTTAGATTTATTTCCCTAAATTTACTGCTTGCTTTTCTTTTTTTTTTTTTTTTTCCAATTTAGCCTCATGAAAATGAAAAAAAAAAAGAAAAGAAAAGAAAACCCCACAACAACAACAAAACAAACACATTTAGAAACTTAACAAACTTACTATAAGGAGATAAAGAAATACATGTAGAGGAGATTGAAAGGGGTAAAACAGAAATTCAGGAAGATGAAAAGTAATTTTAACCATTTGTATTCTGTACATAGGTCTCCTCTGATGGAAAGGACAGGTTGTTTTCCCTTTCAGCAGAACAGTGCCAGCTTATGGAGAGGCCTTTATAAAATATTCAGACATTCTTAACTGTGGTTTTTTTGTTTAATTCAGAGCTTGTGTGGTTTGCTTTAGCCACAGATATGCAGACAGAGGACAATACCAAAAGGTCCCAGCTGCAAATTGCAAGCATATAGAATAAATTAGACAAAAGAGACTGATGTTATAAAACAATGAAATCCTTCTTGCCAAAACTGTTCTCCTTCTATTTTATCTCCGTTGGTACATCAGCCCTCTTGAAAAGCATTCAGAAGGGAAGTGTTGACATTACAGCATCCACAATACGACAAACCTAGGGATATATAAGTGCATTCTGGCTTTCTTTAGGAAAACGAAAATGCTAGCTGACAATTGTAATGTTACAGAGAAAAATGCAAAAGTATCACCAGGGTAAGAAGCAGTTTTTAAGTAACAATCTCTAAAACTGCTTATGGTACCAAGACTGAAATTAACACCTTTCAGCTGAGCTTGAGGAAAACAGATAGCCAATGGACTTTGTCTCATCCTCTGCTTAATAAATGGACGGAAGTGGCCTACACTTTCACAGCCTCCTGGTGACAGACTACTATCTCTTGCACTGCTGTGAAGAGAGGGAGAGTACGTGGAGAACTGTAGCTGGCTAGGACCCAGAGGTGGACAAGATGGTGGAGGAAAATTGACGTTGGCCATAACTACTGCTTGAACAGACAGCATGTTATCATTGTATCATTGTTACCATTGTATTAGTGATGACAATGATACCATTGTTATAATCGAATTAGTGTCAAGTGTAAATTTAAGTGTTTGCTATTCTTTCAGAATAGAACATCATTTTAAGTTTGATACAGAATGAAAACAGAGTTGATTTGGTGTGCTTCTGATGCAGCTGCTTTTTAAAACATGCATACTTTAAGTCAGACATAGCTAGATGGTTTTACTCATTAGAAGTTAGCACAAAGCATGTGATCCTTTGTATGCACACAAAACAGCATAAAGGATTTTATTGAAATGGGGTTTTTTTCCATGTAAGTGGAGAGATAACAAATTAGTCAGGAATGATTGGATGCAGTTTTCCAAAGCTCTCCAGATTTACAGAGCCAGAGTTCTTTCACAGGGTGTAGCAGTTCTGAAAATTTAACCCTTTGTCATGAGTTTATTAAAAAGAACTTCAAATGCTTTTGTTCTTGTTTTTGATAATACGACATATACTGGATTTCTGTATTGTTTGTGGAAGTGTTATGATCAAAAGGAAATATTTAATTGGTACTACATCACACTCCTATTTGTAAAAATAGATCTCTTGGGGATTTTCCTGTATTTTTATTGATAGATACTTTTTAAGACAAAACTCTCCCTGACACCTCTCCTTTCCCCATTTGAGAGAAGGGGAGGGCATCTTTGCTACTGAGTAACGTCATTCAGATTCCCTGTGCCTTACGTTTCGGATAACATCAACAAGAGCTAAAAAGGTCTCCATAAATATTTATCTTTTGTTTCCTTGTTACTCGACACTTCAGGTATTCTAGCTCGTTCTTTTATGTAACACCTTGTTCTGTGTTGCTTGATGTATACGGTTTACATACTGAAATAGTTCTCTTTTTAAGAATCAGAAACAGTTGTAGAAGCCAGATTGAAAAACAACCCAGAATCAACAGACTCTCTAAAGAAGCAGGAAAAACAACATTTGGTCCAACAGGCCAGCACTGGAGTGTCCTTTGTTCTTATTACAACTCTTCTAGTAATCCCTGTTGTTGTCCTGCTGGCAATTTTAGTATTTATTCGGTGGAGGAAGACAACTGTCTGTGGAGGTAATCATGAGTAACTCTAGAGAACAGGCTTTTGCTATTCCAGTTCAAAAGACTGCTGAACACTGAGGGATAAGGGTATGAAGAGAGAGGCTTTATTGTCCCTTTACCTTTCTGAACAGTTACTGTGACACTGCATGCAAACTAAGAATCTGTGCACACAGCAGCTGCATCCCCTTCTGCCTTTAATATTGCATCTCAAGCAACCGCTTTTTCAGAACGCATATCTAAAACTTTTGGTATCAGGCTGAAAATTGGTATCTCAGAAACAACTAGAATATATTCATGTTATTGATTAGAATACATAAATTTTGATACTCTGAGCATAGTCTCATTTTTCAGTTTGGCATCTTTAAATGGTTGAGAACAAAAGGGTCTACCTGTATTATAAAGGTACAAGCAAAATGCAAAGAGATAACATTTACGACAGATTTTTTCTTGTTGTTCACTAGTACTTTGTGCATCATGTGAGTCACCTGTTTTCATAAAGTATCTCCATCCATTGCTGTGGGAGCTTTCATTGGTACCTACAATGCTATGTAAATTTGTTCTTAATTTGTATTATATACTAACATTCATGTTATATAGAAACATGAGAAACAGGTCGACTGCAGTAGGAATTAGATCATTACACTTTATTTTGTATCACATAAATGATTTTATCAAGAAAATGTACATGGAATAGACAAATAGCACATTTTTGCCGCGGGCTAGGACATGCTATGACAGAGTGTGTAATTGAGCAATCTAGTATTGCTGTGCAACTGAATTTGATGTATTTTATTTGAAATTTTCAGTGTGCAGCTTCCTGACTCTTTGTGTTCAAACATGTTTAGCACATCAGATGTGCTAGCATTCTAGACTACTGCAGTACTGCTATTAATGGACATTATTTATAATAGCATCTTTGCATTCCATTTAGAGTCAAGCAGTGCTTGAATTTACTGTGTCGAAGAGCATGATACAGTTACCCAGATAAAAGTAAACTTGCAAATATTTATGGAAACAGTATCATATTAGGAAAATAACATTTGGTCATGGCATTTAATTTTCCTTCAGATGAAGGATGGAAAGAGTTACTAGGGAGGAGGATATAGTTA
The DNA here is from genome assembly GCA_025345505.1 of Todiramphus chloris collaris. Taxonomy (NCBI): domain Eukaryota; kingdom Metazoa; phylum Chordata; class Aves; order Coraciiformes; family Alcedinidae; genus Todiramphus; species Todiramphus chloris. The sequence goes on from JANVCC010010369.1 coordinate 8,933,206, forward strand.
GTGGGGGAGGAGAGAAGGTTACTGCAGAATATCTGAAGAAATTCACGTATCACTGTGTTCCAGGAAGTCAGTCTTCTGTGAAGGGAAACCATAACATTTCAAATGTCAAGCTCTATTTTGCGGTGTGCTTGAATGTAGCATGCACATTATAAATGACAAAGTTCTTGTTTTTTCTATATACTCTTCATAATAACATAAGTAAACAACTGAGAGAATGAAATTCTCAAAAATAACTTATATGTGAATCTCCTTAGTGGCTGAACTGGCATAAACATCCGTGGTACAATAATGTTGTTAGGAATTGTAATTTCATCTTAATCAAGAAGCTGGAAAGTATCAGTTTTGCTTATTAGAGCAGAATGATCAATTTGTTGAACGTCTGTGCTTTGTAACAGAAAATATAGGTAATTATTTAATAATAGAATATGATTTTTTTTAGCTTATTTTTTAAATATACCTTATTTTCCAGGTGATGGGGAGCACAAACTTGATTCAAGTTCAGGCAGAATTTTAGGCAGACTTAGAGGTAAGTTTGAGTCATTGAAGAACTTCTAAAAACACAGTAACAGGAGGTTTTTTTTCTGTATGCACTTCTAGTTGTGTAACAGATCTGATGGAATTTTCTCAGAGAAAGGATTGGGGGAAAACCTTAGGTGTTCTGTGAAAATGTCTTTTATGACACCTTTCATCCATCATTATCTGCCTGCTGAAGAGGATGTGTCACTAACAGTGGGAGAGCAGTAGCTGTTACAATGACTTGTCTTTGGATCTGGTGAATGAAATGAAGCACTTTGAGACTAAGAGCAAGCTGGTGGGAACACAAATAGCCTGTGTATAGACTTAGTGAAACAATGGATACTGAAAAAATGAGTTTGAAACTTCAAAGACTATTTTCCTCCCTCTTTCATAATCTCTATACATAGCTTTTGTGGTTCATGTGCTGATCTTTGGAAACAGTTTCTGGAAGGACACTTAAAATAATCTCCACTCTACGGCTGAGTGAGTAGGTAGATTATTCTGCCTTGCACAGTAAATCAACCTTTCCTTTCCACAGGGAAAGGTGGTGGTGGCCTTAACCTTGGGAACTTCTTTGCAAGTCACAAAAGCTACAGCCGAAAAGGGTTTGACCGACTGAGCACTGAAGGAAGTGATCAAGAAAAAGATGAAGATGATGGCACAGATTCAGAGGAAGAATGTTCAGCACCTCCACCCCCACCAGCACCTTCATCATCCTGAAAACAGCCTTTGAGTTCTCCATTATATGATTCAACCCAGAATGTCAGATTCCTTTTCCCTTAAGCACGTTTAAGATTTTGTGTATTTAATTGCAAACTGTACTAGTCTGTGAGCTGTACGCTGGTTCCTTTAATTTTTGTTTGGCTTTAGTTCTGTTTTTTGAGTAGAGGAGTGTATGGAAGTTCCATATCAGTGCCATTGTTTTTGATGTGAGCATCTTAATAAAGCGAACAGTCTTCTAATTGCAGCACTGATTTAAAGCAGTAGTATTTTTTCATCACAATTTGGGGATCTTGTAAATAAGTCTTACTATCTGCTTCATCATTTTTCCCATAACTATTCAGTTGCCAATTTCTGTTTTGTGCCTTTCCTCTTCAATGTCCTTAACCTGTTGCAGTACAGAGAATATACAGTGCCACAATAAAATGAAGCTGCTAAATCTTCTTCTATTTTTTTAAAATCACTAACATTATATTGCATTGAAGGAAAGAAAAAAGTCTCTATTTAATTTTTTTTCCTTCTTCCTAACTTGATGTGTTTCTGGGATGTCTTATTTTTAGATGGTATCAATGTTAGAACACTATTTTCAGAAGCTGAATGTAATTTGTGTAATAAAGTATTTGCAGAGCATTAGCTGTTGGAGTGTACTTTGGAATTTTTGCACACGTTTTAAGTTTTTGTATACAACTTTTGTAAAAGTTACATGGACCACTTACTACAGTAAAAGATTTGATGTCTTCTACCAGCAGAGAAAAAATGCTGTTTTGTATGGAAGCTGGAAAAATATTTTGCTATGTCACAATGGTTTGCCTTTTTTTAAAGTTGAGAGATTTGCATACATGTACAAAGTCAAGCTTCAACATTTAAGGAGCAATATACGTGCATAATAAAGCCGCAGTGCATTTACTTTAATGAACCATGGTCACAGCTAAGAGGAAACCTTATACGCAATTAAGTATGCAAGTTAGAGCAGGCATCTAATACTACCTGATTTGTAGTACCAGTTTTCTTGTTTCTCCACACTTCCTTTTTCATTCATACAACAGGAGTCCTCAGTCCTGAAACATGCTCACTTACTGAACAGGAGACTTGCAGAAGACCTGCTAGATAGTTATTCTGGCTGTGTGAGTCATCTGAAGTGTGAATCATTGTGTGATGTCATCATGATTTATCAGCCTAGTTGGAGGATCAGCGTATGATTAATCTGCTTTTAAAGCCTGTATTATGAGCAGAGTTTACACAGCTGTAATTGCCACAGGGTTTTATGAAACAGCTTGCATTATTGTCACTGCAGGTGTTCCAATAGGCGATTGCTGATACTGAGCTTGAAAAATAAGCTTTTTTCTTGTAGCAGAAGGTTTTGCAATTTATGGGGTTTTTTTGATGGAATAAGGGTAATGATAGTGGAGCAAAAGATAAGATTTCCTCCTCCAGCAAGATTTTATAAATCTTCTTCTGGAAGAAAAATTTGAAATTCTTGACAAATTGTTTTTCTCAAGTGTAACAAAATCTCCAGGGTAGCTTTCTAAAATGCTGGATTACAGGCAGTTTCATGTGGTATGTATTTAATGCATACTTCAACTTGCTTCTTGTCCTGCTGATTTCTATTTTCCTAATGTTACAAGGAAAATGTTCCTGCCTCGCAGTGTTACTTTTATCTGTGGCCTCGATCCCCTTCTATATGAATAAAAACAAATAATGTAGTGGGAAGGATCATCTAAAGCTGTCTGCAAAGACGTCAAGTCACTGGTTTATGGGAAGTTTTCAATGAGAACTATTAAGGAAGCTGTAGTGGCACTGCTATCACAGCTGGGGTATATGGCATCAGTTCTAAAACATCACAAAAATGTTTAGTAACAGTATATTTTCTAACATTTGGATAGCTCACATTATGTCCATCTGATGTTGGGTGTTCTCTGCTTCCATGGTATTAGGTTGATTAGGATAGTATGCAGCTGCCTCCTTCCTCCTTTCCTTTATTTAATCCTTACCTCAAATCAAAAGTAGTTTGCTTTGTTTAGGTGGAAATAGCCAAACATGGCTTAATTGCAAGTACGAGTGAAAAGAGACTAATTCAGTGTTAGTCATAATCTCTGCTCTCTGGAATTCAGAAGTTGGTCTCTGCATTACTCACAGGTGGCATAAAGACAAGCATGTTGAGGGAGCTGATTCCCTCTGCTCTCTTGAGATCCCGCCTGGAGTAGTGTTCAGGTCTGGGGTCTCCAGCACAATAGGATTTGTAGGAGCAGGTTAAAAGGAGGATCAGAAAAATATCAGAGGGCTGGAAGACCTCTCCTATTGAGAGAGGTTTAGAGAGTTGGCATTGCTCAGCCTGGAGAAGAAGTGGCTCCCTGAGATCTTATTATGGCATTTCAATACTAAAAGCGTGCGTCTCAGAAAGAGACTTCTTACCAGGGCCTGTAGTGATGGGACAAGGGGTAATGGGTTTAAACTAAAATGGTAAATTTAGATTGAATATTAGGAAGAACTTCTTTACCATGTGGGTGGTGAGACCCTGGAGCAAGTTGCCCAGAGAAGTTGTGGATGTCCCCTCCTTGGAAGTGTTCAAGGCCAGATTGTAAGGGACTTAGAGCAAACTGGTCTAGTGGAAGATGTCCGTACCCATAGCAGGGGGGATTGGAACTAGATGATCAAGGTCCATTCCAACCCAAACCATTCTGTGGTTCTTTGATAACTATGTTGACAGGCAACCAGCTACGTTACAGCAGCTAGCAAACTTCAGCACCTCAAATTGTGTGCTCTAATTTCTTAGAGGTACAATGGCAGAAAATACGAACCTCCTTGAAGGCACTGAATGTTCTTTGTCTGTTATTAAAGCTGCATCTTATGAAAACAGTGTACCAGAGACTTCACACTGCAATAGAAAATTCATGTAGAAAGGAAGACACAAGCTTTCTGTAACCATAGGTCTTGTTTTAATGTAAGCCAGCAGACCATCCTCCATCCTAGCAGGTTCTATGTCAGAGGTTGGAGCAGTTTCTAAATTGGGAAGATGGGAATTTGATGGATGGACCACTCGGTGGATAAGGAACTGGCTAGATGGTCCCACTCAAAGAATTGCACTCAACAGCTCAATGTCCGAGCAGAGACCGGTGGTGTTCCTCAGGGATCAGTACTGGCACCAGTGCTGTTTTAACACTTTTGTTGGTGGAATTGTGTGCACCCTCAGCAAGTTTGTACATGACTCCAAGCTGTGTTTTGCAGTCAACACACTGCAGGGAAAGGATGTCATCCAGAGGGACTTTGGCTGGCTTGAGAGGTGGGCCCTTGCGAACCTCGTGAAGTTCAACATGACCAAGTGCAAGGTCCCGCCCCTGGGTCTGGGCAATCCAAAGCACAAATACAGGCTGGGCAGAGTATAAAGAGAAGTCCTGAGGAGAAAGACTTGGGGGTGCTGGTTGATGGAAAGCTCAGCATCGAATCATAGAATCACAGAAAGGTAGAGGTTGGAAGGGACAACTGGAGATCGAGTCCAACTCCCCTGACAGAGCAGGACCACCCAGGGCAGGGCACACAGGAACAGATCCAGGTGGGTTTTTAATGTCTTTAGAAAAGGAGACTCCACAGCCTCTCCGGGCAACCTGTTCCAGTGCTCTGTCACCCCCACAGTAAAGAACATGAGCCAACAATACGCACGTGTAGCCAGAAGGCCGACTGTATCCTGGGCTGCATCAAGAGAAGCATAGCCCGCAGGTCAGGTGAGGTGATCCTCCCCCTCTACTCCATTCTGGTGAGACTTCACCTGGAATACCGTGTCCAACTCTGGAGCCCCCAACACCTGTTGGAGTGGGTCCAAAGGAGGGCCACAAAGAAGAAACACCTCTCCTACAAGGACAGTCTGAGAGACTTGAGGTTGTTCAGCCAGGAGAGAGAAGGCTTTGGGAAGATATTATTGTGGTCCTCCAGTATCCAAAGGGGGCCTAGAAGAAAACTGTGGAGGGACCTTTTACAAGGTCTTAGAGTGATAGGATGAGGGAGTAATGGCTTCAAAGTGGAAGAGAGTAGATTTAGCTTGAACATTAGGAAGAAGTTCTTCACTCTGAAGGTGGTGAGACACTGCAACAGGTTGCCCAGGGAAGTTGTGGATGCTTCATCACTGCCTGTGTTCAAATCCAGATTGGATGGGGTTTTGAGCAACTTGATCTAGTGGGAGATGTCCCTGCCCATGGCAGGGGGCTTGGAACTGAATGATCTTTAAGGTCCCATTCAAACCAAACCATTCTGTGATTCTCTGATTCTATGTGCTAACGTTGTTTAGCTACTGCTGACTGCTGGTTATTCAATCTCAGCTGGTGGATTTGGAGTGCATGTGTTTGGTTAGTTTCCAGCAGCTGTTCCAGTTAAGACTATGCTTTTTAATGGACATGGACTTGCACATTTTAAGACTTCGAAGACATGACACTAACTTTCATGAACTGACAGTCTTTTTTTTAAGCTTTTCTAAGATACAAGAAGCTTGGCTATCGTAGGGACTGAATATTTTAATTAAAATCAGGCTGATGAAGTAGCTAAGCACCTTTCCCTGTGGTAGTGCTGTACTGAGCATTTCCCCATTTTGAGGAGTCTGACATACTGGAAATCCTTCAGAGTGATGGGAAGGCAGCTGGTACCATGGCAAGCAGTGATGGGCTATTCTCAGTAGCTCCCTGTGAACCAGTTGTGAGGGCAGACCATGACAACTGCAAGCTGCCATGAGGATGCGATGAACTCTAATGTGCAGGTTGTCACCGAAGTCACCTGAAGGTGTCCCAATTAAATGAAATTACCATCCCAATTAAGCAGCTGTCCTTGCCACAAGAATCATTAAGTGTAAATTGATTCCTTGGGAAGCATCTTGATTAAGTAGAGTTTTCTAATTAAGCAGTGCACCGTAGTAGTTAATGAGGATTTATAGATCAATGCAGCAAATTGCAACACTTCTGGTTTGCCAAAGCTAGATTTATTCACATTTTATCAGAACTTTCAGGTCAGTTACATCTGTCACGGCACAGAGGATTAGGATTAAGTGTGGGTCATCTTGCCATTCAAACACACGTGGGAACTTGTTTGGAAGACGATGTGGGTATTAGCTACATAAATTATGGAAAGCAGTTCGCTGCTGAGCAATTCAAAAGCAACTTTAACTGCACATTAGGACATACTTTTAGATCTGAAGGATTGTGTTACGATACAATGCGCAGTTTGATGTGGATTTATGTAAAGTATTAATAAAAAAAAAACCCCAACAAAACACGAAACAAGCATCCAGGTCGATTAAAATTAACCCACTGTATTTTCTATGTCAAATAGATGCTAGTAAACCCTAGAGTTTTAGCACCCTGATTTGTCTTTACTTTTTATCTTGTTAAATGCGAAAATATTTTTTTCTCCATTGTGAATTATCAAAATTTGTTAGCAAAATTTAAGCTATAACTGTACTTCACACTCCTCTCCAACACCTGTGAAAAAAATTATATTAATCTGCATAGCTAAACATTACTGGCAGAAGAAAAGAGAGGAGATAAAAGTGTAGAGGAGGATTTTACATCTCCAGTGGCCACTAATCCAAGCAAAACCTGCAAATTTCTTGCTGTTTCTGGACAAGGTTGCTGGAAAATCTAAAGGAGCATCCAGCTGGCTTTGTTAAACATGTATTTGGAGAGGTACAAGGGGGAGCTGCATGGGAGTCAACTTGGAAGCTGCAGTAGAATTTGCTAAATACAGGTCATCATGGCACAGTTGCTGAACTGCTTGTTTCTTTATCTCCTTTCCACGAGTGTTTCTTATTAATTAGTTGCAGGTGAAAACATCCTGCAAATGAAGCTCCATCTGATTTCATTGTATAAATTTAAAAGAAAATACACAGATGATGTAGAGGCAATTTTTTTTCCTAGGGAACTCTGACAAAGCTGCCATTATAAAGATGCAGAGGAGCAATTTGTTCTTAGCAAGAAAGAGCTGGGCCTGTTTAGTTTGAGGAAGAGGAGGCTGAGGGGAGACCTCATCACTCTCTACAGCTCCCTGAAAGGACATTGTAGAGAGGCTGGTGCTGGGCTCTGCTCTCAGGTAATTAGGGACAGAACCAGAGGGGATGGCCTCAAGCTGAAACAAGGCAGGTTTAGACTGGGCACTAGGAAAAAATTCTTCACACAAAGAGTGGTGAGATATTGGAATGGGCTGCCCAGGGAGGGGGTTGAGTCCCCATCCCTGGGTGTGTTTGAACAACGCTTGGATGTGGTGTTGGGGGACATGGTCTAGGGGTGAACTTGTAGAATAGGGCTAATGGTTGGACACGATGATCCCAAGGGGCTTTTCCAACCAGAGTGATTCTGTGAAAAACTCAGTGGTAATAAATAGTTCAGCAGAGAAATTAATTACCGACTACATTTATTTTTCAAACTGAAACATACGAGAAAATTAAATCTTCTACTCTTTTTTTTAGGATTTAAAACTTTATTGAGAATGGGGATAAGGCAACCCAAACTCCCAGCCATAACAGGCTACAGTTGGTGCTACTTACGTGGGTTTTAAAAGCACAACTCTACTCTGGCCACTGCATTCCTCAATGCTTTGATACCCTTCCCACCATGTTTATTATTGCTTTCTTCAGCTATAGCACAGCCTAACACTGCAGCTCAAGATAGAATTGCTTGCATAATGCTTGCATAAGAAAGGACTGAATCCCACAGTTCTGCCATGTCTTCTTGAATGGGGTCGAAGATCGCACACACTGCCATGCACAAGGAACTGGTGGGATGTCCTTTTTCCAGGAACTTCTACATGAGATCCTGCTCACAGAAACCAAGGTTCACTGAGTGCTTAAAGGTGCACAGTTCTTAGGAAGCTGCAAAGATGTATTGAATGTCTGGCAGTTATGGTATAAACTACCTAAGCACAGGCAGATTGTTTTCGTACTGCAACTAACTTAGATGAAAGGTCAGTCATACAACCCTCACACAATGCAGGTCACATATTGCTCTCAGGAATGTATTTATGCTTCCAAAATTATCATCACGTTACAGTTTTTGCTGTGACCGGATGATAACTTTGCTGAGAATGTAGTTTGTGAAAGAAAGACTCAAACAAATAATTGAACAGCAGTTTCTACGTCTGCAGGGCATGCTTCTGCAGGGACAGGCTGCCACCATGCGACCATGTCAGCAGGGAGGCAGGGAAAGTCAGGGCTCGAGTGTTTGTTCCAAAATAAAACCCTAACGTCTGCAGAATCAAACCTATGCAAGTTAACAGTCTAAAGAAATGAAGTTTGCCAGTATAACACTGTAAACATGCATTAAGTCTTGCCCTGTTCCTATTTAGTTTGCTCTCCTTTTCCTGCAGATTTAATCTGTGTGAGTGATGGATGAGGGTCTCTGACTAGCTAGACATTCAAAATCAGTCGGGAGGGGAACCCCATGCATTATTTACTAAGTATCACTGAAATTCTGCACGAAATACAGAACCTGTTTTCTTGTGGACTTCTACTGGGGCTTTCATCATTATGCCTGCCAGCTTTGTGAAAAGTAAGGAGTATATATATATATATATATTTTTTTTTTTTTTTTTTAGTATGTCTGGGAAATAACATGGTGCTGTTCACTTTGCACAGAAGGGGGAAGTGAGCCATAGAGAGATCAAAGGCATAAATTATCAAAAACATCCCCACCTAATTTTAAGTACTGAATTTGTGAAATCTGATTTATTCCTTTTTAACCCACTTACTTAGGTATCCCACTATATACTTCAGACACTGCTGCTTGCTACCAGCTACAGCTCTGAAAGCTCCAGCTTTGCTGATGGAAGCCCAGAGATGAAAGTTCAGACATCCTTGTCAAACACCCAGAAAAGGACCGTGCAAGTAACAACTGGTAAATCCTGTGAAGTATCCAAGTGATCTGTGGGCCACTGCAGTAGCAATCTGTGGCAGGGCAGCACTGCCTGGCAGACAGGGGTGCTGTAAGCCCTACAGCCTGTCGTGTTCATTGCTGTAACTATTTCTGCTACCAGTGCAAGGTTCCTGCAGATCCTTGTGTTAGGGTAATTTTCTAAAGTACTCTGCACAGTGCCTGGGTAAGGACGGCACATGACCGAAGCCAGCAGCCCTGTGGGAAGATAAATGTGTGCAGCAGTGCCTGCTACAATGGGACAAACAGGTAGGCAGCTCAGGCAACCTAAGTGCACTTTTGTTTCCACACATGGTCTTTGTGCACAAGTAGAGAGGGGGAAAGGAAAACTGACTGGGGAATACACACCTCAGGATTAAGAGTTCTTGAATCAAATCTTTTAAAATGAAGTTACTGTCTGGTTACTGCTGTCTGGAAGAGCCTCTCTTTTCAGATTAAAGCTTTTTGTGTACTGCTTTTGATTCCAAACGTCTACATAGTTTGATTATCAACATTTAAATGGTAGGCCAGCAAGTAGATCATCTAGTATGTGTAGAGAGTGTAATTCCTGTTCCCTAAAGACACTGCTAAATCCTGTTTATTTGTGTCAGTTTTAACCTTCTAATTTAAAAGTGTCTGGCCTTGGTGGCATTCAGCATGGCATTTCCTTCTGCTGAATTCACAGGTGGGCAGCATACTAAGAGGCCAACAGATGATGCCAGCTTCTGATGTGCCTTGCTGAGTTTTCACCACTTGGTGAGGTACTGGAGCACAGGTGTTTTATTTTTAACTAATCCAGTAACTTAACTGAAAGCATCCATTCCAATCCCCCAAAATATTCCATTACATATTTTGAAAATACCAAGATGGCTACTATGCAAATATTTTGTCACTAAGTCGTTAGAGTAACTATGTCTGCTGCAAAAGGTCATTGATACGGATGTTGTACTCATGCAAACGTGTAAAGGGAACTTATCTGGAGATCAAAAGTGGTATTTCCAGGAGATTTATTAACTGCTTGCTATGGAAAGCAAATCTTGACTCATCGGTGCCCTCTGGCAGTGAACATTTTTTTTTCTAGGGAGAAGGAAAAAAACTAAAACATCTATAGCTGAAAAGCAAGAACACCTTAACACAGAACGGGCAAATGCTACACAGAAGATGAGGAAGTACTCAACGAGAGACAAAACATTTTCATTCCACAGTAAAACACTCTTGAGTATTTGTACAGAATCTTTTCAGTACCAGATATCTTTAACGGTGTTTTTCATCAAACTGTGAGTTAACTAGCACTACAAGCAAACCCAAAGGATAGTTCATAGTTCTCTGCTGGGTGGCATGAGAAAATGTGCAGTTTTTCACGCTGTACTCCCTCCTATTCCTTCCCTCTACACAATTATCCATGAGGGAACTTGTGTTCTAATAGAGTTTGTACTCTATTAGAAAACAGAATTCTGAGAATCCTGCTATGAAAAGTCTTTTGGTATTGTCCTATCATAAATCAAACTCGTGTGCCAGTGAAAGAGTACAGATGAATATTTGTGTATTATCCAAGCTGGTTAATATATAAACCAAATGTAGGCAAGTCACAAGTAACTGTGGTCACAAGAACACAGTGAACAACTTTTTGCAAGGGTGCAAGGGGTTTCTCTGAGCTTCCCCAAGGAAAGAGTAGAAGGAGCCAGTCCCTTTTCAGTTGTGCCCTGTGACAGGATGAGGGGCAATGGTCACAAGCTGAAACATAGGAAGTTCCACCTCAACACGAGGTAAAACTGCTTTCCTGTGAGGTTGACAAAGCCCTGGAACTGCCTGCCCAGAGAGATTGTGGAATCTCCTTTTCTGGAGACTTTCAAGACACTCCTGGATCTGTTCCTCTGACCTGCCCTGGGTGTTCCTACGCTGGCAGAGGGGTTGGACACACTGATCTCTAGAGGTCCCTTTCAATCCCTACCACTCTATGATTCTATGAAACTGTGCTCAGGTTTCCTGGTAGGTTTTGCAGTTTCCATTGATTGTTTTTCATATCATCAGTTTAAAACCCCTGTATTTTATTTCAGTGAACCTGCTACATGCAAAGGCAGCTCCACCTAAGTGCACTGAAGAGGCACTAATGCCTGCTTCTTAATACAGTAGATCAAGGAAGCCTGCATGATCAGCATTACACAGTATGTTAAAGGTTTCCTGGTTTTCCCATGCCGTTGTCACTGTAGCAATTTCTTTCTTTCCAAGGTAGCTGTGTGAAGCACTTAGTACTTGTGTTGCCCCAGAGCCTCCCCTGAAAACAGCTCTGCTGTATTGTGTACAAATAAGGAACTGATCAGTTGAAGAGAAGAGGGCCTTGTTTTCTTTTGCACCTAAAAAAACAGAAAGGAATCTTGCAGTGTCTTCCCTTCTCCAATTTTATCCCTGATGCTAGTTATTTGTTGGCATTTTTTTTGCATGCACTAGATATATATACTGCATGCACCCACACACACAATGTATCTAACAACGTAACAATTCCCTCCTAGGAGAAAATCTCACTGTAGTCCGTGATCATAGGGGAAGAAACAGAGGAAGAGGGATGGCCGTAAAGAGCCAGGGCGTCTGTTAAAGATTAGCATACCAACAATTTAGGCTGTTGCATCATTATCATTATGACATGAAACTCCGATACCCATGGTACACAGCATTTTATTGTCTTTAAATTACTATTACAGGGAAAAAATACCGTATGACCACAGTGTTCTTTGCTGGGTGCACGAGGGGAGGGATTTAAATTAAAGCAAGGCCACTGTTCACAGTTACTGGCTATGTCATATTTAGATGGGGGGGGGGGGGGGGGTTCTGCTGTAAGTAGTTTGGACAGGATTTCCTAACATTTTTTTAAACAAAACAAATACATTTCACCAAGCTCACTTCCTTTATGTCCTTGACTGCTCTAGACTGATGGCTATAAAGGTCAGCTGTCCTCAGGGGACAGCACACATTGGGGGTAACAGCAGCTAACAGGAAGATGGACTTCTCAGCTTCTGTATGTTTATCAATGCTAACACAAAGCTTGCTCATCAAGTGCTCCCTGGGGCTGGCACAGGGGAAGAGCTTGTTAAACCAGCACTCCCACCTGCCTCCCAGTACCCTCTTTCTGCAACAGTCTTGGTAGAGAAAAAGTATATATGCAGAATTGTATTTTCAAAAGACACAAAATACTTTGTATTTAATTTGAATTTTAAGATTGGATACTGTCAAAGTGCTGGCTGAGCTCTTTTCTTACACAGCAGCAGCCCCTGCTCTCAAAGACATACTGTAGACTAGGTATGAATTTCTCTATGTTAGGTGCCTTACCAGCCTCATGGACCACATTGTTACCCAAGATGAACTGAAAACTTTTAATAAAAATAGTAGTTTCCTCCACCTGAGTTCAAAGTGAGATGGCATTTAGCAGCAGAGCACGGTAATGCACACCTTCAGAGCATGAGTTAAGTAAATCTTCTACAATATCAGATAGAAGTTGATGAATTTCCAAATTCAGTTTTCTGCTAGTTTTCTTCCTCTTCCTGTCAGTCCTCCATAAAAAGAAGGGAACTTGCATTTATCAAGTTTTCTAGATTAAATAATTCCTGTTCAGCTGACTTTGAAACACAGTCTTCTCAGGACAAAGCAAAGATCAGTGACAACTTACTCGAGGAATTCAGAGATTAAGTCATATCAGTGCTTCACTTTTCCTAGACCACTGTCAGTGGTAATCTCCAAAACTGTGCTGGCTCTGGCAAGATGTAACCCTAAGAGAAACCAGATGTTTATGAAGAAAGCACAAATGAATGCTGAATCTTCTGAAGATTATGACATGCCTGAGAAATTAAAATTGCTCATCCTAGCAGAGCTTTACTAAGTAGGGAGCAGCTGAAGGCCTCATTGCTCCGTGTGCAGAGCAGGAGGTGTACTTGATTTTGGCAATTTTACTGTTTTGTGAGATCTTGGAGAGGGGGGTTAGACTAGGAATTAAAAGTTGTAAAAGTCAAGAGTTTTCAGCTTCTCAGAAAGAACAGGAAACTTTTATAACAGGAAAAGAAGGACATGAGCTTCTCTACAGTGGAAGCAAAATTTACATCAAGTTGCTTAGATTATATTCATCCTATGGTATCTCTTCACATTAGGAATACACCATCAAAGGATTAATAAAAAGGTCCTTACAGTGAAATGATGCATTGTGTCCTGGGAGGATAAAGTGTACACAGGTCCTGTGTATGACCACATTGCCATTCTATTAACAAAACCTGACATGAGAACATGTGCTTTGACTAGGTTGTGCCCGTACTTCTGGTCACCAAGTAAGTTTCTCAATGCCAACATGAATTAATCACTGGACACCCATAATGTTCTTAAGTTGTAGAATATGTGCTTTTACTATGTTGTGCCTATGGTTTTGATAACAGAGCAGTTCCTTCTTGATGAAGAAGTTGATTTGGCGAAAAATCTTAAGAGCTATTACATTTTTTCCAGCCTGCTACGAAAGTTCCAAAGTGTTTGGCAATGAAATGTGACATGAGGCTATGCTTAAGTATCCTCTATCTTGGTCTGAAATGTCCAACACGGTGAAGGCCATTGCTCTGGTTTTGTAGTGTTTGATTCAGTGCAATGATCTTCTGTCTGCTCAGGTTGATGTCTACCATCTGTTGGTTCTTGGTCTTTGCAGGCTGCAGGTGGCATTTGTACAGTAGACATGACATCTCTTGTGTAGGCATTTATTTCCCCTCCAGCAACAGAGTCTTGTTGGCTTGGGTTACAGGATCGTTCAGATAAGCCAATATAGTCATGGTCAACAACTACTGCACCTTGTAAAAAGTAATGGTTGTCTGTAAAAGAAATGTAGCCATTAAATCATATCCTTCAAGCCATACTTAAAGTGTTAGCAAGGTGCTAACATTTGACAAAACAATTTACATAAGAGAACAGGAATGTCTGAGTGACAGCAGTCTGATAAGGGGAATTTCCTAATTTCACCGAGCATTAAAATGTTCAGCTGCAACTCCTTACATGCACAAAATAATACCTGTAATGCTCCACGTTAAGAGTTGATCTCGTGAAGAAAAATGATTAACTTGATGGCTGTCATAGTCACCTACTGATCTAATACCTTAAATTAGCAGATATATAGATTCTTGCATTTTTTGCACACAGAAGTGCTTCTACTCCAGGCTCCTGCTGGGAATCCTTAATGCAACACAGCAGGCTTTGAGGAGTAAAGTAAGAAGTGAAACAGCTTTATAGAAATTACAGACAACAATGGTGACCGCTACTGTATTTTTTTACACACACGAGCTTTTCTTCTATCCAATCTATGGTTACACTATTTGACTTTTCCAAATGAGTCAGTCTCTTTTCAGTGGTACCCCGTGACAGGAAAAGAGGTAAGGGTAGCAAGGTGAAACAAGAAGTTCCAGCTCAATACAAGTTGGATTTGTTTGCAGACACAAATCCACCTGGATCTGTTCCTGTATGGCCTGCACTGGGGGATCCTGCTCTGGCAAAGGTGTTGGACTCAACCTCCAGAGGTCCCTTCCAACCTCTACTATTCTGTGATTCCCTGCTCCTATCCAAATGAAATAATGCTCTTTCTTGACCACTGTTAGGCTGTTTGATAGAGGCTTGCCATGAGTTTTACAAGGCCTGGTTTACCTCTCTACACAATCTAAATATGTATGAATATCAAGGCATAATTTTAAGATTAGTAAGTGTTCATAATTAATTGAATTTTTTTTTTTTTTTTGCCTGTATCATACAACTGATCTTTAGTCACTTCCTTGGAAAAGGAAGGAATTCTACATTTATATGCTGCTTTTCAGTATTAAGCAATAAACATATTTGTCTCTGATCCTACAAGGACAACTGCATTTAACTATCTATACTGTGACATAATTTATCAAAGTCATTGTAATAACTGGAGATTATCTGCATGCTCAACATGAATGTGACTTCCTCCTTATGGATGAGCAATTTAGTAATCAACTGGAAGCCACAGAGTGATAGTGCAATAGTAACAGTAGTGTCCTGAAGATGTAACATGAAATCAGTATCTTGGTTATGGAATCTGTAACTGATAACTGGCATGAATATCTGCTTCTCACTTGAAATTCCAGAACTAGTTTTAACTTTGCAAATCCCTCAGCTTTAAGAGGTGAGGTAAAAAATTACAAGCTCAATGCAGTTTCTGCATTTTCAACAATGACACAAGCCGACAGGTTGGGAATTGTTCTACTTTTCAAGAAGTCTGAATGAAAAGGCAGCTTATTCTGTGATAAGTCTTCTAAACACTGAGTACTCATCTTCCTCAGAATGCCTGCAGTGACAAAGACAGCATCAACAGAAAACAAACAGCTGTGCTGTTTGATTACCATGGCAGGATTGCAAAAGGACACACTGAAGCTGCAAAAGCAAGAATGGTCGTTGATTACTCAAGTCTTTGGGAATTTCTAGCAGTCCTACAGCACAACAGTTTTATTTACTCTGGCAGGAAAAACACATTGACTTCTTCAGTAGCACAGTTTAAAATAAACTCTCCATAAATCAGTTCTCTGAAGTAGTCTATTTTAGAGGATACTCCTTTGTTGTTAAAAAAACCAAACCCAAAGTCTAAGCAGGTACTATCTGCACCAGCCATTCCAAGGAAAAAAAGTTTCCATTGCACAAGCGAAAGAAATGTGAATCCTGTCTACATTAAAACAGAAACATAGTGAGAAACTGCTCTCTGAATACAGTTCAGTCTAATTATACTTGTAGCATGTTTTCACCAGCAACCTTAATGGACTCTATTTTTACACAAATATTAAACATGATTCAGCTGTTCCATGCTCCACATAGGTTTGAATCCACTCACACTGTTCTCCTTACTGAAAACTGCAATGATTAATACTCAGTGTTAGTTTAATTCACACTGGTTAGTGAGTGATACTTGTGCACTCTGACAACCTAACAACAAGACATGAAAGAAAAGTTAAAAAGAACAAAAAATATAACCCCCCAAATAATACATTAACATACATAAAAAGTACACACACATACCTGTTTCACTGGACCCTCTTATGTATGGCTTCAGGTGAGACATCTTGATGGGTCTTTTCAGCCTAGATCCTGTGGCATCTCTTAATATTGCACAGCCATTATCTGTGATATAATCTATAATACAAGGACCAACCCATTCCGACTGGAAACGACCATCTTTCCACCAGTTTTTTCTTTGCCTGAGGACTTCATGACCAACTTTAAGTCGAAGGGTATTTAACTGCTTTGGCTTCCTTTTGACAGTGATTTTGTTTCTGATTTTTTGTTCATCTGAAGTGTTTTTCTCCACCTGAAGAAAGATACTTAAGAGTTACATTTTCTTTTTTCCAAAACAATGGTTACTCTTGCAGGAGCATAACATTAATTTGCTTTAGATATGTGCAATTCATAAGATGTAGAGTTCTGAAGAAATTGATTTTATCTTTATAAAGCAACAGTCAATAGGCAATAGTTTTAACTTCCATAGATAGGCAGCCCTCTAAGTCAGATATGAATCTCTTGGCCATAGGTGTCTTTTAAGATTACTCCCTCCAAAAATGTGAGAATTGTTACACTGGAATCTAGGGATCATAGGCAAAGGAAAAAACAAACAAAAAAATCCTCTAAAATTCCACAATGCTTTAAAAGGTTAGTTATACTTTACACTTCAAGCCTTTCCAGCTTTTTTTATCTTCAGTCTTCTTACTAGTAAAATGTGAAATGTAACATTTACCTGGCAATCTGAGGTTTTCTCTTCTTCCACTGCTTGACTGGCTTTCTGAGTTTCTTCAAATATTTTGGCAAACATACTGTACTCTCCTTCCACACATACAGTCATTGGCTCAACAACATGTGGGTTACGATTAAACATTTGGAAATATGGGGTGTTTTGATCTGGGTCCTATTTAAATGGGGAGCAAAAAGCAAGCAAATTTAGCACACAGCTTTGTAGATATTTTGGGGGACTTCAGTCAAAAGAGGGAGAACCTTCACATACCAAATTTCTCAAATTGAAAGCATAGGCAATAGCAGCCAAATGTTCATCCCAATCATTTGGTTGTTCAGTGCAGTATTTGTATAGGAAAGCTTTGATTGTCTTGCATGTTCTTTCATTTACATCATCTGTCTGAGGATAAGACAATACAATTTGTTTCATTCCAAACAGTGCAAACAGTTCTTCATTTATCTTCGAAAGAAAAAGAACACAGTTACTGAAGGGTTCTCCCTACCACAGTTCAAGTAAACAAACTCAATTCTCCATCCCTTTTGTTGATATGATGATGACTGAGCAAGTCTTACATACATATTCTCACCAAATAATCTGTGGTTGTAAGAACTAAAGGATCAGTATGGCTAAGCAGTCAGTAATTTATAGTTTCTAAACACATTTCTGTCACTAACTCAATTTGTCCTATCACAGTCTCATGATTTCATCATCTCTGAGAGGACCAAAGTGTGAAATATTTTCATAATTACTATATTATATTTACATAATTACTATATTACTACTTCATAATTACTATAGGGCAATGTCAAAAATACCCATAGCTATCTGCTGTGCTGGGCAATATGGATGAATGAAATACAGCATGTTGGAATGTGAAAGCTTCTGCAAGTTCAACTGCATGACAAAATCTATGTTATGACTGCCAAGAAAACATTTTGCTTTGTTCTTTATCCAAAGAACAAACCCCTGAGAAATGTTGCATAAAGTTACAATTGCAAATAATTGGTTTGTCATTTTCTGTATGTATTTTTTTTTCTTTTTAAATTAAAAATAGTTACAGTCTTGCTCAAGGATGGCCTAAAAATCTAAACGGAATCTAAAAATCTACACGGAAAAACATTTTTCTTGGGGGAAAGAAAAAAAAAAAAAAGAAAAGAAACTAGACAAGTAAACTCCTACCTGATAAACAAGTTCCTTCCCTTGATCAATAGGCATTTTTTGAGGTGGCCCATATATGAAAAACACGTTTATGATTGCCTTAGCAATTTCAGCTGCTGAAGTGTCATGCAGTGGCAGGATAACAGTCCATCTTGTAAACAAATCTGTCATAATTATGATGTACTTGTGGCTTCTGTTGGTAACATTAAAAGGTCCCATTAGGTCTATAGTGACTGCAGTCCATGGATCCTCTGCTTTGATAGGCTGTGGTTTGGGTGCTGTTGTGGTTGTATTCTTTGCCACTTGGCAATGCCGGCAAGCATACACCTAGTGCAAAAATCAAGGAAGGTGTCATCAGTAAAAAGCAATAGTGAACGTTTAAGACAATCAGCCGCATCATAAATCTGCACTACTCCTCTGCAAGTTAGTACAGGCAATGTAGAACTAATTAATTTGATCATCTTGCCCCAGCATAAAACCAAAATGAAATCAAATGAGTGAAGGCTGGGAAAAGGATGTGCAGGAATTCATAGATGAACTCTCCCCATCCTGAAAGCACTGTGCTCTTTCATACATTCCACAGTATCCATTACCATCTGCAAATACTAAATCAAGTATGAAGAATCATTCTGGCTGAAATGAAATGGCTGAAAAAACAGTGGTAGCATACATGTTCTTCCATGAACATGGATGAGCTTTATTTACAGGACAGAACCCCTTCCTACAAGTACAAATTGAAAGCAAAGACTAACTTGCAGTTGACATTACAGTTGTACATGAAGCCAAAGTATTCAGGTGATGCAGCAAGCTGATAGCAACAGTAATTTGGCCATAAAGGACATTTACATACAGTTTCCTCAATGATCCTATTCTGCCTGGGCATCATGTCCTTGTATCTTTGGGTGAAGGAAGAGACAGAACTTTCCCAAGCAGTGATTTCTTTAACTGTTTACTGAACATGCCTAATTGTACGGCAGAGGCACTGTTTTCATAGTATTATGTGCCAGCAGCCACTCTGAAAACACAGTCTTGATATGGTACACTGCATCCTAACAAAGATTGCAAGAGAAATCCCTCTCACAGACCAGATGTACCCTGCAAACTTAAAGTCAGTATGGCTCCCCACCACAGGGTAACACAACAATAAGCCAGTCATGTGGTCAATAGTAAAAGAAAACAGGAAAACTAACTATGCTTTGACAAGAATACCATTTATAGTTGGACTGTAAGCTTACGTTTCTTCAATCAGGAAGCAGTATGGGTGCTTGCTGTATCAAAGTGATATGATTACAACACATCTGTAACAGACTACATTAAAAAACATCCTGTAGCTATGTGACCATACCCATTGCTTGACGTCATTTGTTACAGAGGTCCAGTAGTAATTAGATTCCACTAAAGTCAGTGTCCTTGATATGCCATGATGAGTACCAGAAGCATTTTCATGGCATTTCTCAAGCACTTTTTTCTTCTCTTCATCTGAAACAATTACCAGGCGCATTTGTTTTCTGTCTTTTCCAACATAGAACAATTTATTTTCTGAAAGAAGAAAAGTATGAGTAATTTATATTTGAGTGCTTTTTTTACTAAACTACTGGGCATGATTTGGTACAGAATTTATCAAATCAACTTCAATTCACTTCTGTATAAATGTAGCTTTTGGGTTACAAATACTTTATTTCTTCCAAAGAGTCAATCGTTCACCTATGTTTGTTAAACTGGACATGAGGCCTTACAAGGGCAAGTCAGAATGCAAAATTCCCCCAGGAAGTCTGACTGAAGCACAAGCTAATGTCAGAGGTGCAAAGGGGAGGTAGGACGTTATGAGAGTTACTGGCTGCATGTCAACAACTTGAAATTGTGATTCGCAGGCCTAACTTCTCCCCGCCTTCTCTCTAAACAGACGTAGAAGGTTTGATGGTATTAAGGGAGCACAGAAGACTACAAAGGCTCACACACCTCTTCACAGGGATGCAATAAATCTGGGCAGCTGTAGGTGACAGATGGCAAAGCTATCCTTGCTCTTTTGCCCAGCCACACACAGCATCCTGCAGATTGGAACAAGCATTCCATGTCTACAGCTGCAAATCCGAACTCCCTTTTCTGCAGTCCTTTGAATTATGCATTGCAACGGATACATTATTTCCAAAGTATCTAGAACAAGGTTTAGCTTTTAAATAGATACATAAATCCCTCCTGTAAAGCACTAAAGCAGATGGACTTTAAACAGACCGTTTGTTTCATAGAGAATATCTATTAAAGCCACAGTATATTGCAGAAAAAGATCCACTTTCTTTTTTGTATCAGCAAATCTTCACATAAAAATCTCTTTTCACAGTAGTTAGAGAGAATATTTTTACCTTTGAAAACAAATTTTTTGGCTGCTCTCCTGATTCCACTTCTTTCACTTGATAATGTTGTGGGATGATACTCCCCTGTTCGCTTGTAGTATGCAATCTGCTTCAGGTGGAGCCCACCATTTTTTCCACTACGGACCATTGCTAACCTGAACAAAACGCACAGTATTTGTCAGATGGAGCAACAGAGGAGCACACCTTCATCACTGACTGGTTTCTTTGTAGTTCAGAGGTATTCTGATAATGTAGTATCTAAGACGACGTTACCCCATCCACTGCACTGCTCTCGATACCCTCATGACAGCAACTTAAGCAATAAGGAATACTGCTTGATACACTAATTTTGTTCTATATAAAGTTGGGTTTGTCAACCTTTATTTTAAAACTTCCAAACAATTGGGATTTCCACTGCAGTCATTGGACAGAGAAGGGAAAAGAGGCCAGACAGAAACAAGTTGCTCTTCTCATTCTTACACATTTGGATAGCATTGGAGATTAGGTGTGTCCAGAGCCACTGCAGCTGAAAAATAACATCAACAAACAGGGAAAAAAAAAATGTCCCCAGACCGAAACTGACAAACTTATTTTGTTCATTAATTCATCTGACAGACTTTGAAATCCCAAACCAGTCTCTGCATGTAAGCTACTGATTCCCTTACATGGGCTGACTTCCCTGATCACATTAATAAACTAAAATATTAGTAAAATGCGTCATTGGTACAGGAAAAGTTTGGGTCTAGCAAGAAAAGCATCAAAATAATTAGCAATTAATGACAAGCAGAAATATTCACACAGGCTGTAGGTGATTTCAGTAATTTTTTTTTCAAATCTCCTCTAGCAGCAATAAAGAGGTACACAGAGCAGCAGTTTGATCCTGCTCTAATTGATGCCTACAAGAGCAGGATCAGACTTGGGATCTGCCACGTCATGATTTCTCAGTGAATGCAGGGGATCCACAGCATTAGGCAAATGTCATCCTTATCCTGACAGTATCCCGAGACCAGACAATATGACAACACAGCCTGCTAAAAAGAGTAACTAGTTTGCCTGCCTTATCTGATAAGTGGCATATCATTATGGGCAAGTGACAGTATCCAGTCACCCTGGAATCCATGTCCTCATTATACAGTGATGCCACTTGAAAGACAAATGCATAAGTCAGGATGTTTGTTTTTCAATGTACGTATTCTGACCTGTACTTACTATACTGGTGGTGAGGCAGTAAAGACCTTTAAATTGTGATTATGTCTGCTTTTATTTACTCAGTTCCTTCCACAAATAAAATATTGTATATTAATTACAGAATATCAGACTCTACGTGTACAGCTAGGCGAAACTCTGCTGTGTTACCAATGTCAGAGGCATGCCAGAAACTTCATTTTCAAACAGTGTGTCAAAACCCCTACCCCACTGAATGCTTCTGTTTGCACAACACAGAGCAAGCTTTCAAAACCAGACAAGTCTTGGAAAGAGGGTGTTTCAGAAAATTTTAAAATAAACTGCAGTTTAGGGAAGGAGCCAGTACTGTTCCCACTGATCCTGGCTGGCACTGTGGTTTCTCACAAATTTACATCTAATAGCAGAAGCCAAATTAACCTACTAAGTTGGTAAATTGGACAACTAATAGCAGAAAGGAAGGTGGAAGCTACCATGGTAAAAATGCACATTTCTTTTTTAAGGAAGTCAATTAAGTAGCCTTTTGGATAGTAAGAGTACTGGTGAAGAGCAATTAAAATATCTCCTTTCCCAGGAGGATGCATTCAAGCTTCATTCGGGGCTCTTGTGAAGGCCAGCAAGACAATTACCCAAGCATGGCTGTAAGTCAGAACTAGACAGGTATGATTTATCACTTAACCACTGGGATGATGGATGGTCTTGGCTTGACATTGTTTTTCCACACATGGCAAGAAGAGCTATTCCAGAACAACCTTTATTCTTCCAGGATATTTTGCTCATGAAACTCTGAATGTAGTGAATATTCTCCATGTAGTACAGGGTTATCAATTCTAATAAAATGAAGTTGCAAAGCAGTAAGATACATCTGAGCAGGACCAGAGCTTATACTTCAGCTAAACAGAACTTCTCCTCTCATTCCTGCAATGGCAGTTTCTACTATAAAAGTCTGGAAGAACGCACATAAGCTGATGAAGAAAGAACACATTACCTAGTATCCATATATATTTAATACCTTTAGTAGGATCCTGATCCAGCAAACTGTTAAGTGCTTCAGTAGTATGCTGGATTCTGCCTAAAGTGACATTAAAAGGAGCTTCCTTTCTGGATATTTAGTTTGCTATGTTCCTACTCAGTTTTTCCCCAATACCTAGTATATTTTGTTTGGCCTAATTTAAAAAAAAAGTATTTGAAAATGACAAATTATAAGATCTTCTGGGTATATTATTTAGAATAAGCCATATTATTTCAGATAATTAATAGGCTATCTCTATCAATACTCATAATGTATCTGGTAGTCCATAAATATCAAAGACTTTCTACAATCAGTAATTTTTTTTTATACTTTTGAAGCTTGAAAAGAATACACTGCCTTACAGTCAAGGAAAGTGTTTCATCAGAGAGAATGAAGCTGCCATATGACTAGGGCTCTTCTTGCTGTAGTGTTCTAGCCAAAACAGGCATACCTTCTAACAAATATTTCACTTTTTAACAGCCATTTTTCTCCCCACACAATCACAATCCGAACTGCAAACCCATTAGGGTTTTTTTGTCCATCTCTCAAGTACTTCCCTACCTGCATCTGCAGCTCCTACCAAAAGTAAGGAATTCCCCACAGAGTCCTGAATACATCTTTTCCAGACACCTATATACCTCCCTGGCTTTTGCAAGCCCGAGACGTTTTTGAGGACAGACCCCTGCCATTTCAGAGGGCCCTCATTTCCTGTGTACCTCCACCTGTAACCGTGGCAGCACCTGACAGGCCGCTGGCACCATTACACGACGCGCTGGCCTCGGTCAGGGTGGAAGCTGCACTGCAGATGACAACAGTGTCGCAGGCAGGTAAATTAAACCACTAACCCCTGACCGCTGCCTCGCAAGCGTCCCTTTATTGTTCACCGCGACAGCCCCACAAGGACCAGGGAGGCGAGCGGGCGTGGCCCCCGCAGCGCAGGCCGAGGACCGGGGCAGGAGCCGGTGGAGCCGAGAGGGTAGGTACGCTAAGCTGAGGGTTTACCGCCCGCGGTACCTCCCAGAAGCGTCTCCTCCACGGAAGGAGCCCCGCCCGCCCTCAGCATCCTCTGGTGAGCCAACGGCCGCGCCCAAGTCCTGTTCCCGCCCGCCGCCAATACTACGAGCCCCAGCATGCAACGCGCCCGCCTGCAGCAGCAGACTGCAACGTCCCTGGCCGCGCACGGCACGCTGGGAGCGGTAGTCCCAAGTCTCCGCTACCGGGCGCGCAGGTCAGCGCGGCAACCTCACGCATGCGCGACGCCGCATCGCAGCGATCTTTTTCCTTCCCCTTCTCTCCGCCGTCCATCCCCACCCCCTCCTCTCGGCTCCGCGGGGAGGTCGTTGGCACGTCGGAGGCCGCGGGGAAGCTGTCGGACCCCTGGGCACGCACCTGCTGCAGCAGAGGTATCGGCACGCTCTGTCCCACGGGCCGCAGCCCACTGGCTCGGCCTCCTCCTGCCCGGCTACCCCAACAACGCCGGCCCTTTGCGCCCCGAGATTTATGTGGCGCCCCCGGAAGTGGCGGGCCGGAGGGCGGGCGGGAGGGTGGGGGCGGGCCGCCGCGGGGGGGGCGGGGCGGCCCTCGCGCTGGCAGGCGGCGGTAGCGTCTCCTCAATGGGCCGGTGGCGCGCGGGCGGCGCCAGGCGCGGCGGCGCCACGCGCAGGTGAGGCGCTTGCTCCCCAGTGCCGCGCGGGGTCCCCTCCTTCCCCGTCGCCATCCCCTCCCCCGCCCCGAGGGGTGCGGAGGGCGGCGGCTGGATCGGCGCGGCCGGCCGCGCCCCGGTTTGGACAGGGGAAGGAGGGAAGGTGGGAGGTGGATTGCGGCCGGGCGGTTCGCCCCCTCGGGCTGCGGCCTGGGGACCGGCGGCGCTTGCCGCTGTCCCGCGCGCTCGGCGCTCCCGCCCTCCGCCCGCACGAGGGTCCGGTGCCCGCCCCCGCCCCGGTGCGGCGGTTGCCGCCGGTAGCGGAGGGAGCGGCGAGGCGGGGCCAGCCGCTCCTCGGGCCGCCGCCTGGGTGTCGGCGGCGCGGCGGGTTGGCCCTCGGCGGAAGGACGGCAGCCGCGGTGCCGCCGGCGGGAGCGGGTCTGGCGGCTCCGCAGCCAGCGGGGGGTCCGGCGAGAAGCGGGGTCGGGTCAGCAGGCAGCTCCGTGCTGTGATGGGAGTCGTTTGGCCGGACCTGTCGTTCGGCAGGATGGGCAGACCCTTTCCGGTCCTCTTTGTCTCTCGCGCGGACCTGGCACGTGTCGTTCCGTGAGCTGCACTCGTGGCAGGCACGGCCAGTAGGTGCAGCGAGCTTTTTTTGCCTCGTTTTGTGGTGTATCCTGTTGTCGGAAACAGTTTTACTGACACGGCAGCGGAGTGAGTTTGCAGCGTGCTGTGCTGTCAGAAAGGCAGCTGAAGCTGTTCAGTACAAAGCAGTACATGGGATGAAAGGCAGCGTTCCTGGGCGGGGCAGGGGGGACAGTGACGGACATCTCTGAAACCACTCAAAAACTGGTGATAAATTCAGCATAAAATCAGTTGGGGCAGTGGAGATTGCTGTCTGCGTTGTAATCGAGCTGGGGGTGAAAAGCAGCAGCAGCAGTCCCGGAGCTGGGGGAGCTGAGATGGGAGGGATGTGTAGATACAGTGGCCTGTGTGACATTCCTCTTTGTTCTAGCAGTGTTTACCTGAACCTGTGGACTTTACTGGGTGTGTGTAAGCATTGAATATGCTGGGTTTGGGCACTTTTACTATAGCCCTGTAGCAGCTGGTTTTGTAGGTAGCCGGTCTCCACACAAACAGGAAGACTAGTGGAGATGGCTATCGCAACCACAGTTAAATAAGTGGTTTCCTGTGTCATCCAAACCACTTTTATCTAGTCCCCTAAGCTGAAAATCTACTCTTTAGAATGTTACAGTATTTCTGCATTATGTTGCGCCTTTCTGTGTTGTTTCCCATCATCTAAGCTGCTACATTTCCATGTTTTCCACATCCTTTTGCATCATTTTTCTACTCCAGCAGTGACTACAACTGTTCTTTTTTTTATTCCTATAGAATCTTCATTTTGATGAACAGTTTGGCCAATAACAAAACTATTCTTCCTATGTAGAACTGATGTCTGGATTTGACTGGTGTAATATGCCTTTTTTATGGCTCAGTATGTGAGAAATAACCAATTTTTATAGTGGCTGGCTTGTCTTGGATGGCTGACTCTTTGTCAGTAAGAGTTTGATCCTTCTGGCATTTGTGATTTGAACAGAAGAGGCCTCCCCAGAGGCTGAGCCTAGTAAACTTGGGTGCAGAATTTTTTGGAAAACCTTTCTCATCTCTACAAAGTTGAACCAACAAGTTCTTTGACAGAATTTGACATCTTTGAGTGGGATCTCTAGAAGTTCAGAAGCAACCTTTCTTGAAATATTTAAACTTGCTACAAATACCTTGTTATGTGATGCGTTTGACAAGGTTTGATTTAGAAGGGAACTTGGATGTTGATGAACGTGGAGGTAACCTGTTCTGTTGGCTATGCAGGAGACACTTGTAATGCATTTCAGATGTCTGTTTCTAGTAGTGTTTTCCAGGTAAGAAAAATTCTGCCTTTCTGTCTTGAAGAGAAGACAGTAATATTTGCCAAACAAATCTTTCTAGACTTCTAAGGCTGTTCTGACACTTCTTTTGAAGGGTGGTAATGGTTTATTTTGTTGTTTATTGTTATAAATTTAACTTCACGAATTGAGGGAAGTCAGAGTCAATTAGGAGATTTAATTGTTTATTTAGTAAGCGACAGCAAGCAAAACAGCGCTGGGCGGCCGGGGAGTCTGCGCTCCACCAACGGCACACACCAAGATGCCAAACAGGCAGGCATTTATCACACTAAATCATGCATATCCAACAGCGTTAACTACATATTCATTATATGGGGTTTGATTATTATAATCAAGTCCAGGAATTCATTATCATAGGTCTCCTCCCTTTGGCACTTGCGCACTGGTGTCTGGTGGTCGTGGGCTGGGGTCTTCAGGAGGAAGGCCCCCAGTCTTCCTCGCAGTGCACTTTCCACCTTTTGTCTCAAACTGATGAGTCAGGAATCAGAGGGTTGGTGTGATCTGGCTTATCTGCAGAGAGTCTCTCCTGTATTTCTTCCTGTCTGGGAGTAAGTTCCCTTATCTACACAGACCAAAACTACACAAGACAGGCTACAGGATTTAGGAGAACCTTGATAACTTTCAAGGCTATGTGAGACAAAAGACAACTCACAACTATGTAAGACAAGACACAGTTTACGGCTATGTAAAACAAGCTGCAATTACAAAGCTACTAAACTACAGTTTATGGTGACATTTACAACTCAGGCCTCAGCCAGGCCTGTATCCGGGGGGGAGCAGGGATGATGTCCTGGAGGGCCGAGTCCCCAGTATAGCGGAATACATTTAGTGCTTTTATTAAAGCGAAACAGCTTCTAAAGTTTGATGAACAAACAATTCACAGTTTATCACATTTATGACTGCTAAAGAGTTGAAAGATAGCTTGTGGCAGTGCAGTGTTTGGGGCTAAACCAGAGTTTTAGCAGGTGTCGTTACATATGCTGAAAAGTCACATTTCTGCTGGCAGGATATTGGAGAAACATAAGAGTTCTGCAAGAAGATAATTTGGTAAGGGAAAGATGAATTGAAAAGTTATTTCACTTTAAGTTTGATAATTTTAAATGGCTGGAAATATTTTGCTTATTACTATAAGAAAGAAAGCAAACATGGAGAAATCAGCAGAGTAATTACAGCTTGAAAGCTATAACAGCTGTGCTTTAAGACTAGAAATCTCATTCATCAACAGTCTAGAAGGTACGTCTTTTCTTGTTGCAAAGCTGGCTTCTTAACAGAATCCTGGTTCACATTGCACAGTACCGGTCTTAAGTTTTTTGTTCGCTGGACTAAGCTACTGTAATATGGAGGGTCAGCCTGAAATCTTACTTTATGCACAAACATTTAGGTGGCACAGTCCTTGGAAAATAATTCAGGCCCCTGGGAGAACACGTAGGCAGCTGCCGTTAGTTGGCTAGTGTAACTGTGTAGCATTTCAAGAAATGTCAGTGCCTCTGTAAGTAACGCTGATTTCCAGCAGGAAATGCCAATAATGTGGGTATTTCTGGATTCCTGTTGCTTGAGAGTGTTGATGTCTCACTGCTAAGATTTTACATATTAGGTACTTGCCTTCTGCTTGCAATCCAGATCAGTGATCCCTCTCCTGTAAAAAGAAACCCTGCGGCCACCTTTGAAGAAAACTATCAGTGTATGAGGAAAGTGAAACCGGATTATGATAGCTTAATGGTTAGAACAGTTGAATGGAACAGACAAATACTGCCTCTGTTCCCTCCTGTCTTAGTGGTTTCAAGTCTGTGTTTTCTGTTTACCACAAAAATATCCTGACCACCAAGCTGAAAAAAGTATGGGTAAAAGCACCTGTATGTATACTGCTGAAGATGGAGTATGGGTAATTTTTTACCTAGGAAACACATTTTTTACGCACTGTGGTGAGTTGACCTTGACTGACCACCAAGAGCCTACCAAGGCACTCTATCAGTCCTCTTCCACCAACAGGGCAGGTGATAAACTATGACAAAAAGCTCATCAGTCAAGATAAGGACAAGGAGATCACTCACCACCTACTGTCACAGGCAAAACAGACTCTATGTTGGGAAATTAATTTATTGACAATTAAAACAGAGTAAGATAATGAAAAAAAAGGAAAAAAATCTACAAACACTTTTCCCTCCCCCCCTTCGTTCTTCCTAACTTCCCAACTTTCCTGCCTCATCTCCCCATTCAGCTCAGGGCAATGGGGAATGGGTACTGTGGTCTGTTCATAATGCTTTATCTCTGCTGCTCCTTCTTCCTTATGGTCTTTCTCTGCTCCAGCATGGAGTCCTTCTTGTGAGGGACAGTCTTGCGTGAACTGCTTCAGTGTGGGTCCTTCCCACAGGCTGCAGATCTTAGACTAGGCTAAAATATTTCAGTTGGAAGGGATCTACAATGATTGTCTAGTCCAACCGCCTGACCAGTTCAGGGCTGGCCAAGTTAACCATGGTATTAAAGGCATTGTGTGAATGCCTGTTAAACACTGACAGCCTTGGGGCATCGTCTGCCTCTTTGGGAAGCCTGTTCCAGTGCTTAACCACCCTGTCAGTAAAGAAGTGCTTCCTAATGTAAAGTCTGAACCTCCCCTGGTGCAATTCCGAGGCATCCCATCACTAGATCTCAGGGAGAAGGAACAGCACCTCCTTCGCCACTACCTGGATCACAAGAATGTAAATCCTTCATGATACCACTACACGCAGTTCTTCACAAGCTGCACCAGTTTGGGTGCTTTCCACATGATGTGATTCTTCAGAAACAGACTGCTCCAGTCTGAATCATAGGTCCTGCCAGGAAACTTCCCATAAGGAGTCCTCACCACAGGCTGCAGCTCCTGCCAGGAGCTCCATCATGGGCTCTCTGCAGGCTGCAGCTTTCCTCAGAGAACATCCACCCTTTCTGATGTAGGAGGTGGGCTGCGGGATCACAATCTGTGAATTGTGGAATGTGGACGGACCTCCAAGGCCTTCATGGGATAACCTGCTTCACCGTAGACTACTCCATGGCCTGCAGGGGAATGACCAGTGCCTGGAGCACCTCCTTCTTCATTCACCTTGATGTCCGCAGGGTTATTGCACTAACATTTTCTCATGCTCCTCTCTCAGCTGCTATGCAGTGTTTTTTACCCTTTCTTAAATGTGTTACTGTAAAACACCAGCATGGTTGATGTGAGCCCATCAACATCATCAGCTTTGAGCAGCAACAGGTCTGTCTTGGACCTGGCTGAAATTGTCTCTGTTGAACATAGGGGCAGCTACTGGTGTCTTCTCACAGAAGGCACCACAGAAGCCCCCCGACTACCAAAGTCTTGCCATGTAAACCCAATAAAAGCACTTACCTGTCAGAGAAGACTCACAGCTCTTCCACGTTCCTCAGAACGTTTTCTCAGGTCTCTGTAGACCAAAGCTGAAATGTGAGCAGTCTGTTTTGGAACTGGAGCTGCTATAATTTTTCCAGTGAAGTAATGCATCAAATACTACATGGAGATGCTTTTGGAACAACGCAATGTACAAAATGTTTTCAGTATTACTTCAAGAAGAAATAAATTAGCATGTTCACAATTGTCATTTAGCATAGATTATGGCTCTTCATCTGAGAGTCTGAGAGCTGTGCGGGTCTTGTAGGCACAACCAAGTGGCTGGCTAAAAGCAACAAATAAAGGCTACTCTTATCTTTTGGGAAGTTCTTGTCATGTTGTTAATTTCTGACAGATTTTGGAGACTGCCTTATTGCATGGCCTGTAATGAAAGAGATTGGGCCTAGCAGGTGTAGTACCTGCTAGGGTAGTCTGGACAGGGCAAAATAGTGACGGGTTCTTGGTGTGCAGAGAGGGATGTGGTACAGATGTGGCTGTTGTACAGTGGAGCAAATTGTGGTGGAGTCCATGAGGAGAGTGAGCAGGGTGCAGCCTCCTGGTTGGAGCAGATAAAGTCAGCTGCTCTTGAATGAAGTAGAGGGAGGGGGGGAAGTTGTTTTTGTTTTATTGAATCCCTGTGTGGGTGTTCACCACTCTTTGCTCATGCCACGCTGCCTTCCAGTGGAGGTGGGAATGTGCAGTGGTCTGCCCAGATTCTTCTGATGGAGATTACCTATCTTGATTTGGCAGGGGGGAGCAGACTAAACCTGGCGTCTGATGTACTGTGAAAATGCTTACAGAATGAAAAAAAAAACTTTGGAAAAGCTTTTACAGATGTTGTTATAAATGAGACCAAAATTGTCTTTAAGTTGAAAAGGTAAAAGTTTATTAGTGATGGGGAATGAGCAAGCAGCACTGAGTGCATGGGGAGCCTGCGCTCCACCAACACGCACACCGAGATGTCAAGCGAGCAGGCGTTTATCACACTGAATCGTGCATCTCCAGCAGCGTTCACTGCACATTCATGCTGTGGGGTTGGATTATTATAATTAGGTCCAGGGACTCATTATCATAGGCCTCCTCTCTTTGGCACTTGCGCACTGCTGTCTGGTGGTCGTGGGCCGGGGTCTTCAGGAGGAAGGCCCCCAGTCTTCCTCGCAGTGTACTGTTCACCTTTTGTCTCAGAATGCAGAGTTGGGATGAGTCAGAGATCACAGGGCTGGTGTGACCTGGCTTGTCTGTGGGAGGCTCTCCTGTATTCCTCCCTGTCTGGGAGTTAGTTTCTCTTACCTACAAAGACCAAGACTACATAAGAGGAAGAAGGAGTTACTAGAAAAGAGGAAAAGGGGGAGGGAGTGAGAGAGTAAGAGAGATAAAAGAGGTAGAGAGAAAAGGTTCTCACCACCCGTGGATTCAGCAACATCTCACTGGATCAGGCCAAGTCTTCAGTTCTTCGGTGGTGGGTGCACACCAATCAATATTTTTCTGTCCCTTTCTACCCTTGAGGTATCTGGGTGGCATTCCCAACTTCCATGGGAAGTGGTGTTGATTTGCACGAGCTCCATGAGCTGGCAGTAGTGTGGCTCCTGCCATCCACCTCCCCCATGTCAGCAGGAGCACTTAAGAAAAGACAGAGTCCCACCTATGCAGAGCCTGTCTCTTCCTTTTGTTAAGGCATGTCTGCAAGGAGCCAAAGGAGGGGCACAGAGACCACTGGGAGCAATCAACACCTTTCCCTTCCAGACGGGTCTTTCCAGACCTTATCACCACACAAGGTTTGAGGCACACAATAGCCAGGCTCTTACAGTGATCTACAGGCTCTTTGCAGTTTCATGTTTCTTAATCAGCATGCTACATCCCTCGGCCTTGTAAATTCTAGTAATGGTTGGAAATCATTATATCCCTTTTTATTTTCTCTGATTATTGTTTAATTCAGTTCGGGTTTTTATGTTGTTGTTGTGCACAAAGTATTATCAAGCTAAAACTGTTATATTTCTGGTTGAGGGATACTGGGATAGAGCTGCTCTACATCTGGTTTTTAGATTTGGTCCATCTCAGTAATGGGCTGGCAGCTGCTACTCACCACAGGATGTGTGGTAGAACAGAACAATGTCTGTGTGTAAGTATTAATGTTTTGTATTACTGACTTATGATACTACAGTAGACATTGAATATTTAAATAAATTGGATACATGTCTTTTGCTGTGTAAGGTACAGCAATCAACAAATCCTGTATGGTTTGCCCACAGTGTTGTCTTCAGCAGCTTCTGTGTGTTGACAGCCTTTCCCTTTTTCTGCCTTCTGCCTGTCCTGTCTTCTTTGTTTTTTTCCTGGTCATCTGTCAGACCTGAGGAAATGCTATTCTTGAGCATCGCCCTTGTTAATAGTTCTAGAGTCCAGTGCAAATCTGAAGTTTTCTGAGGTTTCTCTGAATCATCCGTAGAAACGTGTTACACATCCATGCAGAGCGCTTGCAATTGCAGTTGCTGCTGCCACCTCTCTTGGAGTTCAGACTCCGCTGGTACTTTCTTCTTCCCATCTCCCATCTGCTTCCCCCTTGCCCCCTCCCTGTACTTTCGGCTCCACCACCAACTCAGCAAAATGTCTGTCATTGGTGGTTTGTTACATCATAGATCATGTTGCAGAACTGGAATTGTGAAACAGGTAAAATGCCTCAGCAGGAGCAAGGCAAACATTTTTGCTGTTAAATGTACTGCTATTGCAAATGTTAGGTATAGTGGTTCTAGCAGGAAGATGTTGAAAGCTTTTTGTCATCTTATTGAGACTACTTGAAAAATTGCTTTAAAATAATTTGAATTTTAACTACTTAATGTGAACTGGAAGAAGCTGGTAGTGGATGCAGTTTGAATATGCCTGCAGCAGTAAGAAACGAAATTGTAATGGAACAAGAAGGAGGGGAGGGTGCAGGTCAGTGGGCTGTTTTGTTAGTATATGTATATATATATATATTAAAGAAGCACAGTCCAAACCCTGAGTTTCCCAAAGCAGATTCTCAGGCACAGAATCTTATAAAAGTAAAAAAGTTGATCAGAATGCTACAGCAGCATGGCCAGCTCGAGCTGGGTGCCTCTGGAGAGGGACCCCGGACAAAGAAACCCCTGGGTATTTACACCTATACAGACTGTGCATCTGCCCATCACACAACCTTCACAGGACTTTCACGTGCCTTTTGGTCCACTGGTGATTGTGCTCTGCGATCCTCTGACACCTTCTGACTTGTCACTTGCACCTTTCTTATCTTCGGGATTGTGCTGGCTCTGGAGGCCTTGTCTTGTTCGAATAGATAGAAGTTCTGTACGTGTTCCACAAATTCAGGTGAAAGTTCACAGCTTGCAGCCTAAGGCTTCAGCAAGTCTACCTACTCATGCTAAGTAAGTAAAGCTAAGCACACAGCATACTAAATCACACAACATTACATCTCAAAGCGATTAATTCTATTTAAAACTTACTAACTTAAGCTAAACAACTACTATCTCGTAACATATGTACAGATGCATTTAACAGATGAGCATCATTTACGGTTCCTGTACAGTTACCTGATTGCTACATTCCACAGTGTAAATGTCACAAAGTGTTTTGTAGTTGTTTTGTTACGGTGGCATTTCCAAAAGTTGTTTCCCTGAGTGGTTTGTGATTTAGAAATGTTTTATAGCTATTTAATGTATGATGTGTTGTTTTTTTCTCTTGAGGTAACAGTTAATAAGCGTTACTGCTCTAGTTTTATTCCATTAGTTTCTATTAGAATGCAGCAGAGGCAGTGTATATTTGCTCTTCTGATAGCTGTAGTGTCACAAAAGAAAACCAGTGAAATACTTCTGTTTATACAGGAGTTGTATATGTTTTTAATAGTGTTCAGAACATGTCTGTTAAAACTTTGAGTTCCTTTTACGTGACTGTTTAGACTACTGCTGCTACATAGAGCTGATTTGTTGCTGACAAGTATTGGAATGCTAATCTTTATGGTCTAAGTAAATAAGGGAAGCACCAGGGCTGGATTCCAGAGCTGCTGAAACATGTGGAATGGGGACGGGAAAACTGTGGCACTATCTGTTACAGCTAGTGAGGACTATCTTTTGGTTTATTCTTTTAGAATATACTTGTGTGATTCTTGTAGAAGTGGAGAAATGTTCTGTTAGGAAAAACCACTGGAGTGAACACTGGACTAGGAGTGCTTAGCAGGCTA
Source organism: Todiramphus chloris collaris (assembly GCA_025345505.1). NCBI lineage: Eukaryota > Metazoa > Chordata > Aves > Coraciiformes > Alcedinidae > Todiramphus > Todiramphus chloris. Next base: position 8,966,937 of record JANVCC010010369.1, read on the forward strand.
CTGAAATCTGTGATTCAAATACAGCCCTATTTCTGTGTTAGTGTTAAGTTTGTCTATGTGTCATGTAATATATTTAGAATGTTGTTTTGTATACCTTCCACCATAAGTGATAATAATATCAGTTAAATGTAAGGATTTTTACTTCTCCTTTGTCGTGTACAATTTTAGTGCCATCTGACTTACTAGGGAAAAGCTGAGATGAGTTTATTTAAGATGAGAATGTAAAATTAGCAGATTTACTGTTTCCTCTAAACATTTTTTTTCTTAATTTTTTTTTTTTTTTTGCATATTTTTTTCCTTTTGGTCATCAGTAGGAAGTTTTAGGACAGGTAGATGAATAGGCCATATACATTCGGTTGTGAGTCCTTTTAAGAAACAGCACTGTTAGTTAAATTGTGTTTTTCAAAATTAGCAGTGATTTCTTCATCTCTTAAGCTGTAAAAATGAAGGTTTGTGTAACAGCTGAGGTTTGAAGGGAACACAGTCTGATAAATTTTACCTGGAAAGGTCATTGCACGGTAGGAGATTGTTGCTATATTTGATGCTATCTCTTTGAAAGTGGGTCAGTGAATATTCCAACACAAAGCTCTGGGTTTGGTCTTGCTTACATTGCAATCTTCCATGGTTGAGGTATGCATGTAATCTTCTAATCTTCACTGATGAGGCTTATGCTCATGCACCAAGTACAAGAGGATCTAGTATACAGTGTCTCTGCCCCTATACTGCTGCTGCTGCTCACTTCTTAATACAGAAAAATGGTGCTAGGGAAACTCTTCCCTGCTCCAGAGCCAGCAAGATGGAATTCTGCATAGAGCACTATGTGTTAGAAGTTTCTCCCACCAGCACTGACAGTACTTTCGGGACAGGAAGACAGGTTCATCTCCCTGCTCTGCCATTTATTATTTCTTCTTGGCATACAGTGTGATAACCATGTTTTTATTCAAGCACGGTTTTATTGCATTTTTGACATCTGTAGATTTTTTAGGAGACTTGGATGTGTTGTTCAGTATAGCTACAGTCACTCTCCTATTTCTCTTTCCATGTCTCTTTTCCTTGACTGTTTTCTTTTCACACACCACAAGAAAGAAGAGGAATCCCCAGTTTTTATAGTAGCCAAAGCATTTGAAGGGAAATAAGCTAAATTCCCATCTCTGAAAGCATTTATTCTAAAAAATACATAATTTATTCTATTATAACCTGACTCAAATTTATGCTAATGACAGTAGCTTACAGCATCTGCTGTCTGGGAGATAAGCTGGTAAGCATCAGCAATCACAATGGCAATTTATGTGTAACGCAGTGAGTCCATGCAGTAGTTTACAAGCCTAAAAACTATCAGTATCTTTTTTTGATCCTATGTCTCTGATCTTATTTTTACAAACTGTCTGAAAACTCTAGGGGCGAGTGAGGATAGCATGGAGTGGCTACCTAGTAATTCACGCACATTCAGATGACTGAACAACGTAAGAAATCTTGCAGAAAATAATATCCTAACTTCAAGCAGACTTCTGTGGTTCTTCAAAGTCTGTTTTCCACAAGTGGAGTTTCACTTGACAGGTCCCCTTGCCACCAATAACACCGACATGCTCCACATTCTTAAACTAGGAAGGTAGAAAACCCCCAAGTTTCAGATAGGTTTGTTAGGCAGTTAAGCTTGTCAGGTTGTATCTTTGTGTCATTTGTAGACAAAAACATTGTGCTTTTCCTTCAGTCTTTGCTTGTATAGTTTCTACTTGCTTTGAGATTAGGTAGGGGAAAGAATACTTAAAAAAACCTCTTTAGATGACATCCTGCTTATCTGCTTCAAGTGGTTGCTTTTCCTTTTTTATGGGATAATCTTAGGTTTTAAAAAGCCGTTGAGATGCTTGTTTCCAATTTACAGAGTTTGTGTAGTGGAAGGGTAAGATGATGTAAGAGAAACTGTTAATTTTCAGGCTTTACTGGTTTTGGGTGGTCTTTTTTTTGGATTTAATACCACTTCAAAATTCTGTATTATTTACCAGTATATATTGGCAACAATCTCTGACTTCCTGAAGCTTGCTAGAAATAGGATTTGGAAAGCTTGCTTTATTCACCCATACATATGTCCATCATAAATGAGGATGGATTTATCTCAATACATAATTTCTTACTGCATATGATGAAGATGAATAAGGTGTTTGAATTTTTTGGGTTTGGTTTTGGTTTTTTGTTTTTTGGGGGTGTTTTTTGTAATTGCTTGAAGGACAGTTGTCTGCAATGTCACATTCTAAGGGAAAGTCATTTTTCATTAGTGGAACTAAAGGACAGCAGATATGTAACAAATACATTTAAGAAATTAATCTTTTTAATCCTCTGCTGTCACTCCAGGGTCCTCTTGTGTCTGTTGGTCTTCAGCTTCTGGATCTGAAACAGCTGTATTGTTTACCTAGGCTTACCCTATTACTCTCTGATTTAGGACACATTCTTTCTGGCTAACTTTTGCTCTGTTTACCATCCTCTTTCACAGGAAGCTGAATGGTTGATCACCTTTGGGAATTTCTATTGCTTCACTTTGTTCATAGAACAGCCAAAATCATTCTGGCAGATAATTAAAGAGAAATTCAGTTCTGCTGAGAGATCATTGTTGAATGCCACTTGCATAATGATCTGACTAATAAACAACTTAACCTAGAGCATTTGATCAGTTGAGCTTCTAAACAAGTAACTGCTTATTAATTTTCTAAGTGGTAATAATGGATTCTAATTAGTGGTATAAAGCCATGCACAACTTACAGCAAGAATAGTTACCTAGTTAAAACAACAGAAAACTGAGCTCTGAGTCTCTGCTGTATACAAGCTTTTTGGCCAAGATTTTATTTTCAGTTTAAAAGTGTACAATATGTGTTCACTTTACTGGCACATTAGTGTTTCAAAGTACTTTTGACAAAAGGCAGTGCTAGTGTACATCTCTGTAAAAATTAATTTTTCAGTGTGAAAATAAAGCAGTGTTTTGTTGGAAATAATTAAGCAAGCATCATACTGGTACATACATTCTGCTTTCACACTGAAGATTCACTCAGTTTTTGTAAAAAAATAGTCTTTTATTTAAGAATAGTCCTAATGAAAGCTTTACAGTTGTCATTAGCATTTTTGTCTCTTTGTCATTGCCATTTGATCAGGAAACTTTTTGGGGAAAAACCAGCTGATGGCGAGTTAAATACCACAAATAATGGAGAGGATTTTTGTTGATTTATTTTTCTTATAAAAGACAGACTGCGCTTTACCCTTCTTCAGACAGGAGAAAAAAAAAAAAGCATCTGACAGTTTTTACTTTCATGAGTTATATTGTCTATTTTTGAAATGTCTTTTGGTGGTTTGACAATACCTTGAAATTTCCCCCCCCATTCTAAACTTGTAGCGTATGTTTGTGCAAAAGCGTAGACTGTGTAGTGCGCATGCTTGTATTTCTGAGGCTTTCCTCAAAGGTATGTTAGTGTTCAAAACCTTTTTCTAAATGAGAGTGGTTTATTTTCATGTACCTTTATCAAGTGTCTTTTTTCTTTTTGTTGTTTGTTTGGATATTTCTTTTAGGTTAAAAAGTTACTGTGTCATCTCAGGGAAGCAGTAGCCTATTGCGGGTTTCTTGGAGCAGCAACTCAAACCAATAATGAGCAGATGATATCAGTTAAACAGTGTCTGACAGACAACGTCATCACGGTGGCAACACCGCACAAGCACCGACAAAGAGCAGGGGACTTCTGCGTTCCCGAGTCAACGGGAAACATGCCCAGTACCTCAGCTGCCAAAGTGGCTGCAGTTCCTACTTAGATCTCTGTAGATCTTGGAACCATGTCTGTTAGTGCAACAGAGAATGATCCTCCTAGATTCTTTGTGGGTGGAGAAGATGGAGAAGAATTATTGGATTCAGCCAGATCTACAAATTATGAACACTTCTATGACCATGGGGAGGAAGAGGAGGAAGAATACGACTCTGTATGTACTGTAGGAGCATGTGTGTACTGTGTGTTCTCTAGCATTATTTTACTTTGAAATGGCATTAGATCACAAAATTCTGATACTGAAAAGGTGCAGTGATTTGGGAGATTGTTCATGTTCAGATAATGATCTGTCAGTTTTGTTTGGGAGTGCAGCACACATGAAAAGTAATTATATCCTTGCAGAGTGTTCTGAGTTGTATTTTAGCATGGTGCTTATCAAGTTTTAGTTTGTTAAAGACAAAACAAACTCTTGATTTTATTATGCACCAGTCTGGTTGTGTCATTTTTTTTAACTGTGTTTTGCTGTTCTTTTAGTCTAACACTTCACTTTCAGGAACAGCCTGATTAAATTTGTGCTGATTACAAGCATGTTAAGAAAATTTAAATGCAAGGAAGTGTTAATAAAACACGTCACCATGATTAAAAGTAACTTGGAAATGCAGAGAGGTAGTATAAAATTAGCAGTTCAGACAGCTCAATTCAGTCAGTTCGTTTTAGTAAGATAAGTGGCTATGTTTTAAAAGAACAGTAAGTTGAAATAAAGGATTGTTCTCAGGTTTGGGGTTCTTTTTGTCTGGTTCTTGTTTGTTGGGTTTTGAGGAGTAGGTTGGCTGTTGCACTTAGGAATACCACCGAAGGAAAAGAAATTTTTAAAAGCTTATAACTTGGAAGAGGATGTAGAGCATACAGAAGAAAAGTGAAACTGCCTGTGCACAAAATAGCTCAGAAATCTAGAGTAGTATTTTCTGGTTTACTAGATTTCCTTTTCATAAGTCACTTCTAATACTAGGTAATAATGTGGCAAGCCTTGTGACTCCTAAGTAAATGTAGAAAAATAAAATAGTTTAAAAATGAATTGCCAGTTAATTTCAGAGTAAGCCATAAGTACTGTTTTGTTCAGATTTGACTTCGACTTTGATCCTATGTATTTGTTCCTGTTGCTCACAAAAAGCAGTGTAGAGCTATTGAATGGTTTCATTTAAAGAGGCATTTTTCATAAGGATGCAGTACAGCATTCTGACATGCTGCATTTCATTACCTCTAGCAATTTACTTGTGTGAACACTAAATTAAAGGTAATACATAAATCTTAACAGAAAATATCTTCTCTAGTATTGTACTGCTAAAACCCTGTTCTGTTCTGAGAAAAGTTAAAAATAATGATTGCTTTTTCCCACCTCCCTCTTCAGCCACCAGAAAGACAAATTGCAGTTGGGATTTGTTCAATGGCTAAGAAATCTAAGTCCAAACCAATGAAAGAAATTCTTGAACGTCTCTCCATGTTTAAGTACATAACTGTGGTAATATTTGAAGAGGATGTTATTTTGAATGAGCCAGTAGAAAACTGGCCTTTGTGTGACTGTCTCATTTCTTTTCATTCTAAAGGTAAATCTTCTAATAATACCATAAATAGTTTTGATATCTAAATACTGTAACCAGTTTGAGGATCTTCTTTTTTTCTTTTCTTCTTTTTCTTTTTTCTTTTCTTTTTTTTTCTTTTCTTCCTTTTTTTCTTTTCTTCCTTTTTTTCTTTTC
>JANVCC010010369.1:8972440-9017994 GCA_025345505.1 Todiramphus chloris collaris
TTCTTCCTTTTTTTCTTTTCTTCCTTTTTTTCTTTTCTTCCTTTTTTCTTTTTTTTGTTTCTTTTTTCTTCTTTTTTTTTCTTTTTTCTCTTTCTTCTTCCCTTCTTTCTTTTCTTTTCTTCTTTTTTTTAGTCTTGTAGTTTTATTGGATTTTCCTAGGAAGCAACTGATTTGTCTGTTGTAATATAATACCACTGACTTTTAACATACAAGCTTTTTACATTACATTGTTTTCACTGCTTGAGAAAGTCCTGTCTGACATGGTATTTAAAGCAGCCATGCAATTGGTAAATATTTGTGGAGCCAGTGGAAATGGTGATCTAATACTTACGTTGGTCCCATAACTATGGACGCATGCTACATTTTCAGTGACATATTGGGAGTCTGGCTACCTGTTCATGTATCTCTGCTAGTATCTAGGGGGTTTTGTGGGGCTGGGCAGTTTACCAAAGATGAGTAAGCTGAAGTTAAAAATCTTTAGTTCTGCCTCTATGGAAATGGAGGACATGTGGAGTGATGAGGAGGGAACTGGAGACAGGACCACTACTTTTGGCAGCCTCTACTGAAATTAGGCAGTAGATTCATGGTAGTCTTAAACTGATGTTATGTGTCTATAGTTGAGGAAGCACCTCCCCTACTTAAGCCATATCTAAAGCCTGAATATGAAGGTTCTAGACTATTTACTGATATTGTGTCTTGTAGTTTTAATTTACTTGCTTCAATAAATATTTTAGGATTTCCACTGGACAAAGCAGTTGCCTATGCAAAACTCAGGAATCCATTCATAATCAATGACTTGAATATGCAGTATCACATACAAGACAGGTAAGTAATACTAATTACCTGTAAATAGCAAGTTACTTCTAAGTTGGAGATTGTGAGAACCTGTTGTTATTGCGTAGCTACAGTTCCAATGTATTGTACTGTAGTCTAGATAAAATTGCAGTGAATGTTGTGCTTTATTAATGTATGCAGAGTTTCCTGGGATATGTCTTTAGGTGTGTTTTTTTCTTTTGCTGCTTTATATTGGTAGTCTGAAGATCTCCCTTGGTAGAAATTTGGTGATACATTTGTTTAAAGCTTAATAAATAAAGAAGCTTATACTCTTGATAATATATATAGCAGAGGTATGTGTAGCAACTATACATTCTCTTATAAATAGAGAACTCGTGTTGCTACTAGACATCTTTTTTTCTGTTAAGTGGATACTTAACAGAAGTTGCTGGTATTCAAAGATCGTGTGGCTATTCAAAATCAGTTTTCCTTTGGAGCAGCAACCATGCGTAGCAAATACTAACAAAACAATAGGGAGCAAAATATGTAAGCATTGAATCCTGCTAAAAAAGTAGCAAGCAGACTTGCTCTTTTTGATGCATTCACTTGCTGACATGTATAAACTTTTTCAACCCTTCACATTAATAATCTCCTTTAACAAGAAAATTGTTCTATGTAAATTCATAGAATCATAAAATGGTTCAAGTTAGAAGGGACCTTAAAGACCATCCCATTCCAAGCTCCCTGCCATGGGCAGAGACAGCTTCTGCTAGATCAGGTTGCTCAAAGCCCCATCCAGCCTGGCCTTGAACACTTCCAGAGATGGGGCATCCACACCTTCTCTGGCTGACCTGTTCCAGTGTCCCACTACCCACACAGTAAAGAATTTCTTCCTTACATCTAATCTAAGTCTACTCGCTTTTGGTTTGAAACTGTCACCCTTCATGCTATCACTACACACCCTGATAAAGAGTACCTCCTCATCTTTCCTGTAGGCCCCCTTTAAGTAATAGAAGGCTGCTATAAGGTCTCCCTGGACCCTTTTCTTCTCCAGTCTTGAACAACCCCAGCTCTTTCAGCCTGTCCTCATAAGGGAAATGCTCCAGCCCTCTGATCATCTTCCTGGTTCTCCTCTGGACTTCCTTGAGCAGGTCCATGTCTTTCTTATATTGGGGCCCTAAAGCTGAATACAGTGATCCAGGAGGTGTCTCACAAGAGTGAGAATCACCTCTCTTGACCTGCTGCCCATACTTCTTTTGATGCACCCCAGTACAGAAATGGCTTTCTGGGCTGCAAGATCACATTGATGCCTCATCTTCAATTTTTCATCCACCAACACCCCCAAGTCCTTCTCCACAGGTCTGCTCCCATGGCTACTCATCACCCAGCCTGTACTTAATACTTGGGATTGCCCAGAGCCAGGTGCAGGACCTTGCATTTGGTCTTGTTGAACTTACTAAGGTTTGCGTGGGCCTACCTCTCAGGCCTGTCAAGGTCCCTCTGGATGGCATTCCTTCCCTCCAGTGTGGTGACCACACCATACAGCTTGGTGTCATCTGCAGACTTGCTGAGGTTGTACTCAGTTCCACTGTCCATGTCACAGACAAAGATGTTAAACAGCGCCAATCCCAATACTGACCCCACTCATCACTGGCCTCCACTTGAACATTGAGACAATGACAGCAACCCATGGAGTGTGACCATTCAGACAGTTCCTTATCTGCCAGGTGATCCATCCATCAAATCCATGCCTCTCCAATTTACAGATAAGGATGTTGTCTAGGACAACGTCAAATGTTTGTACAGGTCCAGGTAGGTGACATCAGTTGCTCTTCCCTTATCCACCAGTGCTATAACCCCATTGTAGAAGGCCACCAGTTTTGTCAGGCACAGTTTGCCCTTAGTGAACTCATGTTGGCTGCATGTTTCCAGGAGGATCTGCTCCATGATCTTGCTGGGCACAGAGATGAGACTGACTGGCCTGTAGTTCACCAGGTCTTCCTTTTTCACTTCTTCATAATAGGGGTTATGTTTCTCCTTTTGCAGTCAATGGGAACTTCACCAAGCTACCATGATTTCTCAAATTAGGATGGATAGTGGCTTAGCAAGTTCATCTGCCAGTTGCCTCAGGACTGCAGATGCATCTCACCAGGTCCCATGAACTTGTGCACCTTCAGGTTCCTTACATGGTCTTGAACCTACAGTGAGTGATTTTTCATTCTCCCAGTCCCTGCCTGTGCCTTGTGCGACTTGGATGGTGTGGTTAGAGCCCTTAATCTGAAGCAAAAAAGTCACCGAGTACCTCAGCCTCCTCTGTATCCTGGGTAACCAGGTCTCCCATCTGGAGAACATCCAGATTTTCCCTAGTCTTTTATCACTGACATCCCTGTAGGAGTTTCTACTGCCCTTGACAACCCTGGCCAGAATTCATTCTGTCAGGGTTTTGTCTTTCTAAACTGATCTTCAGTGGCTTGGACAATTTCTCTGTATGCCTCACAGGTTCCCTGTCCTTGCTTCCACCCTCTGTAGGCTTCCCTTTTCTGTTTTAAGTCTGTATAAGAACTCCTTATTCATGCACGTCACCAACCTGGCTTTTCTGCCTGACTTCCTCTTTGTTGGGATGCCTTGCTCCTGAGCTTCAAGGAGGTGATCCTTGAAGGTTCACAAGGTTTCTTGGGCCCTTCTTCTCTCCAGGGCTTTATCCCATGCTACTCTATCAAGCAGGTCCCTGAAGATGATAAAGACTGCTCTCCTGAAGTTCATCGTAGTGTCCTTGCTGCCCTAAGGACCTTGAACTCCACTGTTTCATGATCACTGCAGCTAAGGCTGCCCTTGAGCTTCACATTCCCTACCACCCTGTCCTTGTTGGTGAGAACAAAGTCCAGCATAGCACCTCTCCTCATTGGCTCTTCTATCACTTGGACAAGGAAATTATTACCAACCCATTGCTTATCTCCCTCCAACAGATAATGAGGTGGTTGAAGTCCCCCATGAGGACCAGGGCTTTTTAACTTGAGGCTGCTTCTGTGTCTATATAGAGGGCCTCATCTGCTTTCTACTCCTGGTCAGGTTGCATGTAGCACACCCCTACTGTAATGTCACCTGTCCCTGCCATCCTGACCCATAAATTCTAGGTTCAATCCTCATGTGTCCCCAGGCAGGGCTCCATGCATTCCAGCTGGTCATTGACATAGAAGGTGACACCTCATCCTTCCCTACCTGTCCTTCCTAAAGAGCCTGTATCCTTCCTTCCAGTCTAACACTCCAATTGTAGAAGCCATCTCACCACATCTCCATGATGCCAGTAAGATCATAGCCCTGTAGGTGTGTGCACATCTGTAACTCTTCTTTAATCCTGATGCTGCATGTGTTTGCATAGAGGCATTTAAGTTGGGTTCCCTGTGAAGCTCACTTACTGTCTGGAGTGGCTGGAATTCTTTTGAGCTGCTCTCCAGACGCTCTGCTGCTGACCTGTGATCCCTCTCCAGACATCTTGCTGACAATGGTATCAAATTGGTAGGAGTGGGCTGGATTGAGGTTCCTCTGTTGCACTGCCAGAATGGAGGGAACAGGACTGGCATAGCAAATTGCAATTTTTTATTGATATTGATGACATCACTGCAAAGGTACAGCTGTGTCAGTGACCTCTAAAGTATTCTGTTAATAAAGTATCATATATGTAATCTTTACCCTGTGTGATTTTTAAAAATAAAATTATGTGGTTTTCTCCTCCCTTATTCACCCCCTTACTTTTATGACTCTAAACCAGACATATTGTAAGGATTTGCTGTCTTACTATGCAACTTCTGCTCTTTTCCTCCAGGAGAGAAGTATACGGTATTCTGAAAGCTGAAGGCATTTTACTTCCTCGCTATGCAGTTCTGAACCGTGATCCAAACAATCCCCAAGGTAAAAGCTGATAACTAAAATGTCAGCCATTGGCATCTCTTTGTTTCCACTGGAGAACAGTACATGTATAGTGGAAATCTAAATTACACTTGCTGGGCAATTAATTCGTTTGTGCAGAGGTTGATTTTCTCCTCTGGTATTTAAAGTATTGTAGTGAATTAACCTCTACTGACTGTGGGCGCAGTATGTGAAACAGTAAAGGCATTAATGCTGTGTATGCACTGTTCAGCAATGACAAAACATCGAGACTGTTTTGGTCACAAATTCAAAACATAGTAACCATACCAGCTGCTGTGAAGAAAATTAACTTCATCCCTACATAAGGCAGTGCAATTATGCATCTGGAAAGTATGATTGTGAAGCCTGGGGTCATAATCCCCCTACAGCCATCACAGAAGAATGTAAGGGCCTCAAAACTCAAACTGAGATTCTAATATGTCACCAAAGAGATTAACATTCATGATGTGACATTACAGTATTTACTAATTTTACTTAGGAAAGTAACGTTGACAGAAACAAGTCAGGCAGTTGAATACTTTCTCTTCTAAGTGCAAGCAACCATGTAAAGAAAATCTAGTCTGGACATCTGTAGATGATATAGTCTGAATATAAGTTCACATTAATTTTTCCTGTACCTGAAACCAAACTTAACAACTTTTTCTACTAAAATAAAAACTTAATGCAATAATAGCAGATTGCAATGTCAAGACACAAGAGTAAGAGATAAGAAAAAATAAAGTATTGCTGCGGTGTACTCTTAAGAGGTAGGGAATTATAGGTTAATATATCTACATAATCTGGGGGGAAGAAGACTCATTTATGCTACAAAAATCAAGTAAAAGCTGCTGCATGCAACCAACCAGCAGTGAAGAGATTCCTGATCCCTGATTCCAAAGGACCTAATCTTCTGTGCAAGGTGCATCAATCATGTAGTATGAGACAGTTCTTAGTCTAATAAAAGTACTGTTGCATCTGGCACCACACCCTGTTCACTTTCCATCACCCACCTGATATTTCAGAGAAAGGCACTGAAAAAAGAGACAAACAGCTTGTCACCATTTAGGGTCAGGGTGGCCCCTTAGACCTATAACAGATGCTCTCTGTTAACCCCCCTCCCTCCCCAAAGGGGAAGAGAAAGGGAATAAGGGAGAGAGACTCAGTGATTAGAAAAGGAAACTAGAACAGCTTTCATGAAAATGAAATAAATAATAATAATCATGGAATATATACAAATATATACAAACCCAGTATGGAATCCAGCCCCCTGATGGTAATTCCATCACCGTCACCACTGATGCTGTTGAGCAGGCACCGGGGCAGTCCCAGACTGGGCCCCGCAGCAGACGGGAGCTGTGTTCAGGAGCTGGATCCTGGTACTGGGTTCAGGAACACACAGACAGGATTGAAGGCAGAACGGACAGAGGCCTCCTTGGGTGCTCTGAGGAAGGAACTAAAAGAGGACCCAAGCCAAGCCAAGCAAAAGCTGGCAAAGCAGTCCAAAGGGGAGAGAAGAGCCCAGAGACCCTTTGGATTCCTCAGCCTTACGCTGAATATGATATATATGGGATGGAATCCCTCACTGGTCAGTTTAGGATCACCTGTCCTGTCTGCTCCTCCCTGCAGGTGCAGCCTTTCACTTTCTGCACCCCCCAATGTGGTACACAAGATCCAGCAGTGGCCTTGGTCTACACACCAATCCTTGGTATTAACTGAACATGGGGTGTTATCACTGCCAGAAGCAGACACTGCCTGTGAGAACAGGCTGCTCACTTCAGACAGTGCAGTTAGTTAGAAGAACTGAGCTAGAAGGTAAAATCACTGAACAGAATTAGTTTTGTTCTCACTCAAACCAGGACACAGCTCTACCCCCTGTCTTCAAAACATTTCCAGAAAAATTCTACCTGTGTAAGCTTATGCATCAGTATGAGATGATTTCCTGTCTTGTCACTGAGGGAATCAGCAGAAGTCTGGGAACACAGTATCAGAGTAACATAATATAGATGTGCTATAGCAGACATGTTCAGCACATGACCATGAAGTCTTTGTGCAGTCAGTAACATCAGTGAACCAAAAGTGTAATGTAATATTTTTATTTCAACCTCCAAAATTACCCCAAATTTCTAATAATTTAATTCCATGAATATATTGTTACATCTCTGTTGTTCACACTGTTTCTTCAGAATGCAACTTGATTGAAGGAGAAGATCATGTGGAAGTGAATGGAGAAATTTTTCAAAAGCCTTTTGTAGAAAAGCCAGTTAGTGCAGAGGACCACAATGTTTACATTTATTATCCAACGTCTGCTGGGGGTGGAAGCCAGAGGCTCTTTCGAAAGGTGAGGGTATTGTACTAAAGCTATGGAAAAGTTGTAGATGTCTAGCAGAATTGCAGAGTAATCCTGTCCTATCCGTATGCTAGTTGATAGTGGGGACTTACTTGTTTTGTCATGTCCTGCTTGTGTAGGAATAGTGGCAGATCAGAGACATTAATTTCAGGAGAACATGCAGTTTGAATGAAGACCCTTGTTCCTTGCAGTATATTGTCAGCTGCTGCACATTCTTATGGGTAAGAGAAGCATACACTCTCAGTGCACTTTCAGAACCTTAAGAAAATCTTTTGTTGATGATCAAAACCTACTCACTTCATTTGGTACAGGAAGTGTTTTCTCAGTACAAGTGTGTTATTTTAAGGAATTTTAAAGTTTCTCAGGCAGTAGCCTATGTGTTTATTAATAGAAAAATACTCATTTCAGATTGGCAGCAGAAGCAGTGTTTATTCCCCTGAAAGCAGTGTGAGAAAAACTGGCTCTTACATTTATGAGGAATTCATGCCTACAGATGGCACTGATGTGAAGGTATGACAACTGTGCGTTCTTATTTATATTCAGAACAATCAAGTGCTCCAAAAGCTTATCAGGTTTAAATTTGACAGTATATCTTTGTGTCAATTATTAATTTTGTTTTCAAACAGTTTGTAAGTAAAGAATGTAATTCTTATTCTAGCTAAACGCAGTAGTTGTAACGTAGAGCAACTTTGCTTATGTTGTTAGAATCAAATGCTGGAGGCTTGCTACCCAATACATTGTCTTTGGTTTTGTATTGTATTCGTGCCAGAAGAGCATATACTTCTCTGTGTAAACAGATGATGCCTAGATATTCTGTCTGAAGTTTGCAATGAAATCTGAGGTTGAAATACAATTTACCAACTATCTTAGTATTTTAATTAATAAATAAAAGTTACTAAAATTGTAAGAAGTTGGAGAAAATCATGCATTGACCTTAGCTGCAATTATTTTTACTCTTATGTTCGTTTATTTTCTTAACAGATGTAAAGATTAGGTATCACAGAAGAATGCTAAAATAAGCAATAACAGAATAGGTGTTAAGCCAGCCATGTATGGATATTGCTTTCTTTCCCTTTGTGTTTCTCGCTATTTTCATTTCCCTCACAGAAGATGTGAAACAAATGCTTTTCAGTATGCATGAATGAAAACTGTATTTAGACAAAAAGTGGAGCTTTAGAGAGGGTAAAATCTAGGCCAAAGAGCCCTTTTATCAATTGCAGTCAACTTCTTGTGCTTGAGGGCAATGATTGTTTTATGTTCTCAAATACCCCATTCCTTATGTTTTCATGAGCTTTACTCTTCAGATGGTTATACTGTGCGATAGTTTGCAATAGGTTGATCTCAGTTTATAGAGATGTCTGTGTAAGAGCTTTACAAATTCTTTCCAAAAAATAAAAAGCCTCTTACAACCTGAAGAGACACAAATGACTTGAGGGCTGGGGACTATTTTGCATGCTCACAGTAGTCATCAGGCAGCAGCTGTGGACTTTTAAAACTCTAAATAAATGGATTTTCTTGAAGTAACAATAGTTACTTTTGTATCAGGCAACTTCACCCTACTCATACTCTTGCCTGAATTGACTAAATTGCCAGCATTTGCAGTCATCTGGTTTAGCTAAGTACTTTTTTTTATCAAACCTTAGAGTTTTGTTTTTAATTAAAGTGACAGTAGCCCCTTTCTGAGAACTGCTGACATGTCTCTTCTAGCATGTGTGCCAATCCTTTCAGTGAGCATTGAAACTGCAGCAGAGTAGACAGCACAATCATTTTCTCAAGCCTCTGTCTTGTCATGCTAAAACTGGACAGATCTTTGCTTTGTTTAGTCCTGCCTAAAATATGAAGATGTTTTTTAACGAAGAGAATCACTTAGTCCTGCAGCCAGATTTCCATAACCAAGTAAACTGAAATAATTCTCTAAGTAATCTACTCTCCAACTTGGGCAGATGTTTCAGAGGGAAAACGTTATTCTTTACTTCTGTACCACCATAGTTAAGAAATTAATTTTTATTCATCGAGTCTTATAATTATTATTTTGCTCTACCTGTGCTCCAGCTGTTTTCTTCTCTTGCTTTATCCTAGGTTTTCTGTAAATGATGGGTGTTCTCTGAAGGCAGAGAATGCCATTGAGGAAGGTACATTAGTGTGATGACTGTTTCAATGATGAGATCAGATAGTATGTTTTGAAGCAATTACCACATTTGAGATAAATTTAGCAACATGTGTGCATATATGTAATACAATTTAATTACACTAAATCAAGAGTATTGTTTTTCAATAAAGGTGTACACAGTAGGTCCAGACTACGCTCATGCTGAAGCCCGGAAGTCTCCAGCTCTGGATGGCAAGGTAGAACGAGATAGTGAAGGAAAAGAAGTGAGGTATCCAGTCATCCTGAATGCAAGAGAGAAGTTAATTGCTTGGAAAGTATGCCTTGCCTTTAAAGTAAGCTAATTACTTTCCTATCTGATCAAACATTTAGTGTTAATTAATTGTTTGTTACATGAAACTTCCTTAGGGTTTTAATGCGCAGAGCTAGCAGTAATAATTGCTGTAGAACTCCTAGGAAGGTGAAATATCAAACTTCCACATCACATCTTTTTTTAATCCAGAATTCTTCCATTATTGCATTGAATAGTTCTGTATGGGCTGCTTACATTGCATAAGTTTCCTGAATGCACATGTTGATACTGTTCTTTGCTAGTCGACAGTATACCTGTTCTCTGCATAATACATCCATACATTTTATTCATAGTTACTAAGTTAGCAAAACACAATTTCAGTAGTTAAGTTTTTGTAGGTTTTTTTTGCCTAATATTTACACTGGGGCCACTTAAATGTTAGTTTGGTACTGATGTGACTAAGTCCCTATTTGAAGTGTTTGACAGTTTCCATTTTTGTATGGTTTCAAGAATCGTTTGTTCAAAACTTCACTCAATCT
Organism: Todiramphus chloris collaris; assembly: GCA_025345505.1. NCBI lineage: Eukaryota > Metazoa > Chordata > Aves > Coraciiformes > Alcedinidae > Todiramphus > Todiramphus chloris. The sequence goes on from JANVCC010010369.1 coordinate 8,982,406, forward strand.
CTACTTCACCTGTCTTATTAACAGGCTGCCTTTCAGGCCACCTCATTACTTGTGTGTAACTATGATGACATCTTGGAGCCTAGAGGGTGTGAATATCACCTAGCAAACTGGGCTTTGAGATCTTAAGTAATCTGTTGAAATAGCATCTAATATCTTGTACCAATAATGTCAATATTATGCCAATGTCGAAACTATCCTAGCAGATTTAAATTTGGACAAAAATGCTTTTTTTATACCATGTTGGTTCTTGGCTGCCACCCTTGAAAACTATGTGTAGGGGAAGAACACTGTCAGAATGGGGAATATGGAGGGCCATCGTTGCTTGTGCACATGTGAACTTGACCTTTAATACTGATACTGCTAGGGATATGTAGGAAGGGAAAACTTAAATTGGGGTTAAAAAGTTAAAATTAAGAAGATGTTTGCATGACATGAGCAAACCTGACGTGGAACTGCCAAAGATACTAAGTGTAAAATCTGTCATATTTTTATCATGTTTTCAGATGAATACAATGTTAAGACAGAAAGTTTATTTAGAATAAGCTATCCTAAGGAAGGTGATCAATGACTTGAACTTTTATTCTTAAAAACAGCAAACTGTTTGTGGCTTTGATTTGCTGCGTGCTAATGGACAGTCCTATGTTTGTGATGTGAATGGCTTCAGTTTTGTGAAAAACTCCATGAAATACTATGATGATTGTGCTAAGATACTGGGGTAAGAGTTTACTGGTTTATTTCAGGAGTTTTGCCTATTCACTCTGTTGTATGTGACTATAGTTTATGTACTACTTATTCCTTATTCGTAAATTAGTTACTTAAAATGAAATATCACATAAAATAAGGTATTAAATAATAAAATAATAAAAATATTATAAACATTATAAACAATTATAAGTCAGTAAATAAATCCTAAATAAATTCCTTATTTGTAAAATCATCCAAAACATCTGAGTCGGAGGGTTCTGTGAATGCTTAAAGCTAATTAATTGTTTTGAAATCTGGAATAAATTCTTAAAGGTAGTTGAGATTTTTTTTCAGGCAGTGGCACACCACTGGATGGTTGTGCTTGCTACTGTTTAATGCGTTCACAAATATACGTTGTCCTTGATCTGAAGCTGGCACATACTTTTACGTTTGTGGATTTTATACTGGTAAATCCAAACTGATTTCATATCAAGGTGTATTCTGTCATACCATCTTCTCTCTGCTACTGGCAGGAAAAAAAATGTATGAATAAGGATCACACAGAATTAGATAGTGAACTCATGCTAATGAAAGGGTTCCCTCAAAGTAGGCTGATCCTGGCCAGTTGAACTGGCTTTACAGTAAGATTGCGCTGATGAGATACAGCATGGCGTTCTACATTATCAAATGGTCTTTATAATGGTCTTGATAATAAAAGAAGATATATTATTCAGTGGAGGAAGAGCTGAGCTGAAATCCTAGATAACTACTGTAGCCCTAGTTTTTTAGGCCACTTTTTGAGTTCTCAGAACTGTAGCTGTTGAATTCGCTGAAAAAAGTTATCCTTTTTTCCTGAAGGTAACACATTGCAATGTTAAGTGACAGCAGTTTTTTTTCCAAGTTTTTTAGAAAATAAATTTTGCTACTAAAGCAGCATACACTACTTGAAGATGCACATTTTTTTTCCTTTGTGTTACTGCTCTTATGTAGGTATTAATCTGAATTTCAGTATATTCTGATTAAATACCTAGGAAACAGAACATTAGCAAGATTTATCAACTTTCTGTAGGTGGAGACAGTATTATAATTTTGTAGTTATGAGCAGAGACTTTAGCTCTTTCTTCAATTCTATCACAGAGACTTTTGAGAAATGAGCGTCAGAGGTACCAGTTATTGTTTCATGAGAATGGCTTCCTTTGGGGACTTCCAGTTAGGCAGTGCAATCAAGTGTCTGAATATTTAAATGAACAAGACTAAATCATATCCATTAAGTTCAAAAACTGAGGTTTCTTAAAAATCCAGGGCCATTAGGCTAATTCTGTCTCTGTGTAGCAGTTATAGTAGCTTTACATTGTTGTTTAAGTAGTTTTTTATTGTACTATTAAAGGAAAAATAGGCGTCTAGAGGCCGCTGGTAATCTGGAACCACATTGATAAAAATGCGTATATATATAATCTGTTTAGTTTGGAGTTTATATGTCTTGTGTAAGATGTGCCTTCACCTTAATGTGGTTTTGTTTGTTTTTAACCCCTTATTTAGAAATATCATAATGAGAGAACTTGCACCCCAGTTTCAGATACCATGGTCGATTCCTTTGGAAGCTGAAGACATCCCTATTGTGCCAACCACCTCTGGAACAATGTAAGAAAATAGTAGCTACACCTGAATTGTGCAAAGTCCTAACGTAACTTCTGTATGAAATTTTTTTTCTCTTCACAAGGTGTGCCCGCTTTGGCCTGTGAACGCTTGTTTTGTGTGATGAAAACAAGGAAGGAATCACAATTACTATGCCAGCAATCAGAGTTTCTGACCCTTAGTCAAGCTGAGTATAGAAGAGCAGATTTTCAAGTGTAGCATCTTTTATGCATAGCTTTCTTCACTGCTAATCATTGTTCCAGCACCAGCTTAATATGCGCTTCTAATAAACATGCTCTCTCATTTAATGAACCTCAAAATCATTGTTTTAAAAACTACTTAAAATAGATATTCTGTAGTTACCGAAGACTTAAAATCAATATTTATGTTTTATACCTTAAATAATTTTCAGTTAACCTTATATTCTTGCATACCTTCCATCACTTCCGTAGTTGTGTGAGATAACTACAGCTTTGTCAGTTGTCTTGATTCGTGGTGGTTAAAATACGAAATAAAAGACCCTTATATATAAAATTGTGAAATACAATTCTCTTGAAATTTCAGGATGGAGCTTAGATGTGTTATAGCTGTGATACGCCATGGGGACAGAACACCAAAACAAAAAATGAAAATGGAAGTAAAACATCAAAAGTAAGCTGAATTTTGCTAAAAATTAGTTTGGATGCTTTAGAGCAGAGTTAATTTCTTGGGGAAGTGCAAGCAATGAATTGAGCAGGAATTGCATCACAGCAGTTAGAATATTTTTGTTTTCTTTTAAATCTAACTGATGTTGCAGCTATTTAGTAAGTATGCACCTCTCTAACAGGACTATCAAATTACTTGTGCAGACTTCCTGCATCACATGCTATACCTTGTTGATCCTGGTTGATCTTAACGAAAACTCATTTGCCTCTGTAGATGTCTTTATACAAAATAATGCAGCAGAGAATATTTCTTTCTCACCAATTGACTGTGACTTCTGCCTTTTTCCTTTTTATTGTAACTGTTCTTGTGTGAGCTGTCATCTTGCTGCACCATGTTTTTGTCTTTTGTCAAAGTTTGATGACTCTGAATTTCTGGCAGTTGCCATCTTTATGTTAGCATGCATAACGCACCTTAAAGAACTGGCCTGGACTTAGCTGCAGTTTCAGTAGAAAGCAATTACTTGTTTTGGGACTGGATTCTAACATTCACTGACACATTGTAAAAGTGTAGGACTTCTCATTTGTTATTTTTGGTCTCTACTTCTGCTCAGGTTCATTCTTAAAGATTAGGAATTTATATATCTATATATTCAAATGTTATATATTCAAATGTTATCATTTGTTGTATAGAATATCTTCCTGTTTTTATTTTTAACACTTAGGAAGTCAGTAAGAAAACATTTTTAGTGCTCTTATTTCTCTAATGTGTTGGAGACTTTCTTGGGAAATGGAATTTGAATAAAGGTTGGTTTGACATATGTAGTGCAGGTTTTAACATGCTTTCCAAATAGTATAAAGATGCTAATTTCAGACTGCTTTAAGTTTAAGAGCCACATGTTCAAGTAATATTTTAACTTATTAACTGCATTTTTTAATGAATATTCTTTCTTTTAAAGATTTTTTGACCTCTTTGAAAAATGTGATGGATATAAATCTGGCAAACTAAAACTGAAAAAACCCAAACAGTTACAGGCAAGTTTGTCTTTAGTTTCTTGCTATGATCCTTTATAAGTAGAAAATTATTTATTTAAATAAACCCTATGTTTCCTTTCCTTAGGAAGTGCTTGATATAGCAAGGCAACTCCTTGTAGAACTTGGGCAAAACAATGATTCTGAGATCGAAGAAAGTAAAGCAAAACTTGAACAGCTAAAGACAGTGTTAGAAATGTAAGTGTGTGATTTTCAGTCTTCATAGCAACGAAATTGTATCTGCTATTTTGACCTGTTTGCCCAGTTACTGTTGGATTGTGATGGTTATCAAATATGTAAAGATATATTAATTCAATTGATATATATCAAGTGAAAAGATGTAATGTTTGACCTTAAAAAGGAGAACTGGACCATGTCTCTGGTTTTTATAATTTTCATTGTAATTAGTGCTTTATCTAGTATCTCAATATAGTTTCTACATGAAAAAGTTAACATTCTTAAATCTCAAATTTTAATATTTTTGCATGTTTTAAAATGAAAGTATTAGGGTGCAAGGTTTGCTTCTTGCAGTGTGTGTGATAGCATGAAATCTGATGGAGGCAGTAAGAATTCCAATGTGTGTACTGTCCACTTACAGCAAACTTGGAGGATTCCAAATAAATGAGGTTTTGTAAATTAAGCCTAAAATATTTAATATTTTTAAAAAACAAAACAAAACCTTGAGGCTTCAAGGTTTGTTAAAGATTAGGGTCTTAGAACTCTAAATGGTAGTAGGTAACTTTAATTAAAAAAAAATCAGGGCAAAGACAGTTATTATTGAAATTTATGACAGTTGTTTGAAATACTGAGTTCTTCTTGAGAACTTAATTGTCTAACAAAATAGTAGCCATCTACATTGCCAAATCAGATTCTGACCACTGATAGCCACTGTATTTATAAATCTGAACGGTAAATTACTCATACAATCTGCAAATGCCATTTTGGTTTTATGTTTTTTTTTCAGTTTTATATTCAGTGTTTTGAAAAAGAGTAGCAGATAGTATTTTTAAATGTTTCATTATAGAATGTTTGATATTTCTGTAGTCAGTTTTCTGCTTGTTGAGTTAGGTTTGTTCTAAATCCTGCTTCAATAAATGGTGGTCAAATGCACAAATCAATGACCAGCATAGATTTATTATATCCTGTTACAGGAACGTAGTAGGTTTGCAGAAAAACATTTTAGGTATTTCTCTCCTTTTTCCCCTCTCACTTTCTCCTGTTCCTACTTCAGGTATGGGCATTTTTCAGGCATAAATCGCAAAGTTCAGTTAACGTATCTGCCTCATGGTTGCCCAAAGACTTCCAGTGAAGAGGAAGGTATTGTATTACTCTTGCATCTAATCACTTACTGTCGTGTGTTTAGACACTGCCTAGTGGTATAACATGTCTTGATGTTAAGAAGAAGGTATAGGTTTTGAATGAATATTTGTATTGTTGGCTGATACTTAGAGTCTTTTAATCTGCTGTATCATACACCTAAAACTATTAAATTTGTATTCTAATGCTGCTTTTTTTTGTGACAGAAAAGTAGGGTGAAAAGAAGCTTCGGTGATTCACCAAAAATGGTGGTTTGAGGCTGGAATGAGAAAATCACTGCTATCTTTAAAACTTTTATAAGTTTTTCTAGTCCTTGACTCGTGGTTATTGACTGAAATAACTGTAGGGTATTTAGCATCCAGTTTGTTTTATTTTTTCTCTCTCAATTCACTTTTTTCTTCAGATTTCACGCTAAGTATTCTTCATTTATGTTTTCTCTGTAATATAACTATTTCTGGTTTCTCTGTTTAAAAGCCCATTTAGTTGTCCAGTTCAATATTTTCTTAATGTTAGAGTGCTATTAAAGATTCATAATGTCAAAGAGATCCTTTACTGAAGCCCAGCCCAGTCCAAATATCTTTTTTCAATTGCAAAAATAAAAAAAGCCCCAAACATTTAGAACATACTTCACTACTAAACTTCTCTTTCTGTGTGTAATTAGATAATAGAAGAAATGAGCCATCCCTGCTTCTGGTTCTAAAATGGGGAGGAGAATTGACCCCTGCAGGCAGGGTTCAAGCAGAGGAGCTTGGAAGGGCTTTCAGGTGTATGTATCCAGGCGGACAAGGTAAAAAAAATTGAATTACAATAATTTCCAAAAATACGTTGAATGGCATAAATCCCTTTTGAAGATAAACAAGTGCAAAAAGAGAGCTTGAGCAAAATGTTTTTTGGTAGGAGATTATGCTGGATTTCCTGGATGTGGTTTACTTAGATTACATAGCACTTACCGACATGATCTCAAAATCTACGCTTCTGACGAGGGACGAGTTCAGATGACTGCAGCAGCTTTTGCAAAGGTACTATATGAAATTGTATTTTCAATTCTGAAAATCCTGATGTTCTCAAGTTTCTTTTTTCTTTAAAGACTGGGGAGATTTATGGTTTATTAGAATCTATAGTGTATAATGAGGCTGTGGTTTCAAAGAACTATATTTTCAAAGAGCATTTAGCTCAGTGTGAAAATGTATCAGTTAATGTGCCAAGCATTTGAAGTTATTTGAGTAGATGCAGACATGTTTTAATTATACAGCCCTAGCAAAAAACTTTAGTCCTTTCCAGAGACAACTTCCAAAAGAATAGAATCATAGAAGAGTTTGGGCTGGAAGGGATCCTGAAGATCATCTAGTTCCACGCCCTCTGCCATGGACAGGGCACCTCTCACTAGACCAGATTGCTCAAAGCCCATCCAACCTAGCATTGAACACTTCCAGGGAGTCGGCATCTACAGCTTCCCTGGGCAGCTTGTTCCAGTGTCTCAACACCACCTGTAACAAATTTCTTCTTTGTATCTAGTCTGAATCTACCCTCTTTTAGTTTAAAACCATTACTCCTTGTCCTTTTGCAACAGGCCCAACTAAAATACGTGTCCCCATCTTTGTTGTAAGCCCCCTTTAAGTACTGAAAGGCCACAGTAAGGTCTCCCTGGAGCCTCTTTTTCTCCAGGCTGAACAACCTGAACTCTCTCAGCCTGTCCTCATAGGAGTGGTGCTCCAGCCCCTTGATCATCTTCACTGCCATCCTCTGGACCCACTTGAGCAGGTCCATGTCTTTCTTATGCTGAGGTCCCCTGAGCTAGATGCAGTACACCAGTGGGGTACTTTTTGATGCAGCCCTGGATACACTTGGCAACGTTCTGTGCACTTTGCTTATTTATTTAGGGCTTACTTTCCTTAAATTTTGTCGGATTTCTCTGACAGGTGGTGTGCGCGTGTTGTCACAGACATTGGAGTTCAGATTATGTATTCATTTTGCCTGAGTAAAAATTGTGGTTTTCAAGCACTTCAGTGATTTGCACTGGAATATTTGGAGTTCAAAAGGCAACACTTCCATTGAAATCATCTTTTGTTCATTGATTTATAACTTTAGAGAGGAAATCAGAGGGTTTTAAGCTATTAGAAATGTGGAATTAATATATTACTTTGTATATGTTTTAATGGCAAATTGTAGAGTACACAGTCATGCTTTTTTTTTTTTTAATTAATAGAAGCGTAGTTTCTTTAGTTGCTTAAAAGTTTGTATTGGAGGCTGATGTTTCAAAAGCATGAGCTTTTTTTTTGTTACAAATGTGAATTTTTAGAAACTTTTAATGTAAAATGCATAATTCAGAACTTCCTACGTCTATAGTGCTTGCCAAAGTATTCTTTTACCCCTCCATGCTAGACAAATTCCTCTTTTGTTCCTCCTCCAAATTATCCCATTGCAAGCATAGTATTTCCACTTATTAATAATTTAATCACTTATTTCCTCATTTCAGTGATACAGATCTTTTAATTGTGTGAGAGGACAGACAGTGCAAGAGGTACATAAATACTTTGTAGGTGAATCAGTTTTAGTAATAATACAGTGTGATAAAGAGGTTTAGGTTTCAAGGGGCCTGCAGTCAGGAGGCTTGATCCAGTTGTGTTAAGAAGGCTTCATCTATTTCCTCTTCTAAAGTGTGTGATCTGTAGTAGAGACCCACCATAATGACACCTTGTGCTTATTTATCTGATCCTTACAAATAAGATCTCACTTTGTCACTGGTAAGAGTCTTGATACTCCTATATATAGAGCCCAACTCTGCCTCTTTGCCTTCCTATTTTCTAGAAGGCTCTGTACCTAGCTATAGCAAAACTTGACTCATGAGAACTATTCCACCACATCTCTGTAATCTCAATAAATTTAAAGCTCTGCAAGTGTTCAGACTTATTATTTCTCCTGTTTGTTTCTGTGCTGCATGTGTTCATGCAGAAGTATTTCAGACATCTGTCCTGATTTATCCTTGGTTAGCAGGTTTGAGGAGACAACATCCCATTTCCTTCCTTATCCCAGAGCCCTTCTGTTAACAGAAAAGAAATAAAAAGTTTCTATCCATCTCCATTTTGGAAGTCTCCATTCACCTCTTGTAGCCTTTCAGTTGTCCCTCCATAACATACAGGGTTTGGGCTTATGCCTCTGTAGGGTCTCTGCAAAAGCCTTGTCTATCTTCTAGTGTTCCTTCAGGATGCTATTTCATTTGCTAAACATTTCCCATAGCTACTTTCTCATAACTCAATGCCTTGAGCAGAACATGTTCCCCACAAGTCAGGCTTCTTTTGCTTTCAGCTTCGGGGAGAAGGCACTATACACTCCCTGCAACCTAAGACCTGAGCAGCTCTCCCAGGAGCAATGTTCAGGCCACTGAGATGCTCCCACTTCATATGGTGCTGGGGAACATGCTCTGTAATATGTTAACATCACTGTTGCACCAACTGTAGCAATCCTGCAGACCCAGGCATTGTTTTGGGGGCCATTTCTGTGCAAATACCTGCGTTGTCTGCCAAGTCCCTGTTTACCTACCCTATGGCACGTGATACAATATTGAACTTAAATTAGTGTTTTGTGTGTGTGTTTTTAAGATACTTATATATTCTCATGTTTATCTGTTTGCCCGATTAAGTGTATTATTTGCTTCAGGGACTACTGGCCTTAGAGGGAGAGCTGACTCCTATTCTTGTCCAGATGGTAAAAAGTGCTAATATGAATGGTCTGCTGGACAGTGACAGTGATTCTTTAAGCAGCTGTCAGCATCGTGTTAAAGCAAGACTTCATGAAATTCTCCAGAGAGACAGAGAATTTACTGCTGATGACTATGATAAGGTTAGCATATGATTCGTTTCCTATGAAACTGAATAAATAGTCACACAAATTCTTGTGTATAAGTAACAAGCAGAGATTTTATGTATCTATTTTGAAGATTTGTGTGCTTGCCAATAGTTTGAACTAGAAAGGAAGCTGTACCAATTGCAACATTAGCTATTTTGAGCTGTCTTGCAATTAGAATAGCTACAAACTTTGACATAGGAGTAGATAGGGACATCCTAAATCTTTTTCATTGTTCCATTAAAAATATTTTAATTATTCAAGAAATTGAACTATATTGTTTACACTTTCTGTAATCTTTACTTTGACTGTGTGTGGTATTACAAAATGCATTGCCTGGCTACTGCTGTTGTTTAAAGATTTAATCTACTACAAGGCCTTTATTTTTTACCTCCTAAGAATACTAAGATGCTGAAAATTAGTAGAAAACTTTCTAATCAGTGAAAGGATATATCATTACCATGCTAAATTACTGCATATGAATGTAGTGTATGCTGTACAGAACACACATGATTGTTCCTGGTTTTAAATTGAAGTAATGATTGTTACTTTTAAGAAACTTCTTTCTCTTTCAATTGCCTTTACTCTGGTATAAGACCTAAATAGAAGTCTTCAAATGAGTGTTAAGCTTAAACTGCCATTTTCTAAAAGGTATTGAGAAAAGTACTGGAAAACAATTTTACTACACTGCATATATATACTGTGAGTATTTAAACATACAGATTGACATCCAAACCACTACCAGCAGTGGATTCAGCAGTACTTGGAAAAAATAAGAAATAAAAATCTAAAATAGGAAGAGACAAATGGTTTTTCAGGTATCTGTTACTATTGCAAATCTGTGTCTTCCTTCTAGTTACGCTAAGAAGAGTACTATATAGAACAAAAAGTATTCTGTGAGGCATGCGGCCTAACAATAACTTTTCTTACAGATTTTTTTTATAAGCTTTTTAGTAGAATAGTTATGGAAAGTTATGGAAAATGGCTAAGTATGCATAAAGTTTTAAACATCTTCCCCTTTTTCCTGTCTAGGAAGAAAAAAAGAGTTCTGCCTTTCAGTATATTTTCTTAGTGCCACAAAGAGAATAGATAGATAATCAAGAAATGGCTTAAAAAATGGATAGCAACTTGCTTGAATGCGTTTTCTCCAGTTCTTGGAAACTTTCATACATTCCATCTTATCTCCCCAGTTCATTCAAATCTGTTCAGTTTGTTTAGATAATTTTGTGTTTATCTCAAATTGCAGCTTACTCCATCTGGAAGCATCTCATTGATAAAATCAATGCAGGTTATTAAAAATCCTGTAAAGACGTGTGACAAGGTCTATTCCTTGATCCAGAGCTTGACTTCCCAGATCAGGCAAAGAATGGAAGATCCAAAGTCTGCAGGTACTTAAACAATTTTGTAGTTGTATTTAGTTTCCTTCGTTTACATCTGAAAGAAAATTGTAACATAACTTTTCTTCATTAAACTTGCTTTTATCAAAACTGTAATCAGCAGTTGGTTAGGGTTTTTTACAGTCTGACTTTATATGCATAATTTTGAAGTAAAGAGCAGGAGGAACACATGGTCATATTGCAGTCAGGACTCTTTGTGGTATCAGAAGTTCAGGCTAGTCCTCAGATACTTGCATAAACTCTTGTCTTAATTATTTGAAACTTAGCAGTCCACAAAAGTAATAGGAAAAACAGATGGTACTAAAGCTAAGTTACATAAGTACATTTTTGTATTTAAGTATCTTTGCTGAAGATCGTTGCGTGCTGTATGATGTGTAGTAGTATTGCATAAAATGATGCTCAGCATTAATGGTGGTGAACAAATTATTCAGTAAAACTAGATCTGGAATTGGCCACAGTGCATTTTTGGCACTAGCTAAACACTGGAATACTTTCTATGAGTGTTCTCCACAGTGTATACTATGCAAACAGCTTCTGTTCTGAGATTGAGCATTACTAGTGTTTCCAGTACATAGTATGAGTGGGGTTTGTCTAGCTGATCTAATCTCCTGTCCTAGGATGGGGATAATCCATCCTTTCTACCAGTCTTTTGGCTTTTGCTATTGACACATGCAGGAGCAAGAGACAAATAGGACACGTGGCCTGTTCTAAACCAGAAATGTTGTCCTATTCCACTTCCTCCCTTCTAGAATTTTCTTACAGCTTTATTTTCCTCCCCCCCCTTTTTTATATATATATACAATCTGTATAGTAGAACACTTTATTCTTGGTGTTGTAGATTTGCTTAAAGAGCCAGTGGTTCACTTCTGCAGTGAAGCTTTCTACTAGATGTAGCTATTTAGCTGTGATGCTTCCACCAGTAAAATTAACCATGTGCACATCAATTCCCCCTTCTAAGAAGTAATACAATTAGCTTATTTGATCCTTTTTATCCCTCTGTGTTCAACTCTTACTACCATGTAATTAAAATTTCCCTTTTGTTACTTGGGTGGTCTTGATTACTTATGAGAGGTATGTGTTTATCCAGATATTCAGCTGTACCACAGTGAAACACTAGAACTGATGCTGCGCAGGTGGGCCAAGCTGGAAAAGGACTTCAAAACAAAAAATGGAAGATATGATATCAGCAAAATTCCTGATATTTATGACTGTATAAAATATGACGTGCAGCACAATGGCTCCTTAAAATTAGAAAACACAATGGAATTATACAGACTTTCCAAGGCTTTAGCTGACATTGTGATCCCTCAGGTAAGCATTTTCAGTTATTTAGATTAAATACAATAAATTCTAGAATAAATGCTTTTCCAGATTTTGTGAAAACATCTACCCTGTTTTGTCTTTTGAACATTCCTGTATTTTGCAGTAATAGAAGCCTTTAATGTTACCTCTTATTTTCCAGTAGCAAGATGATTATTTTTTGTAAGAAGAATTTCATTCATAATTAATTAAGCTTTGTTCAAAGAAAGTTTTTCTAGCAATTTAAACTGTGAATACGTCTGCTTCCTTTATTGCAGTGTATCAAAGTGTTTCATCTCAGCCTTCTTCACAGATTTAAGTGGAGTCCCTGTGAACAATTGTGTATTCTGTAATTGCATTTAATTTCATTCTTCCTGGTTTTAGAAATTTCATATTCCATCTTTTTTTCAAATTACACTGTTAATCTAATTTCACTTGTTTCAAGTGATTTAAATTTAAAAAGACCTTCCTGCTAATTCAAAATGCTACGGTCCCTGACAAAAATGCACACATTAAGTTTCATAGAATTTCAGGCCAGAAGCAGACAAGTTAAACTTTTATATGTACAACAGGCTGTTAAATTCAGGTTAGCTCTAAAATGTTGTAGGCTTGAGGACATGAAATTATTTTGTGGTGACAGGGCAGAACAGACTAAAGCTTTCCCCAGGTGTCCCTGCTATTACAGAGCACTGTTGTAGGAGAGTCACTGTCCAGATTGTACGCAGCGAGGGAACATCTTCCTTTCCCCATCTCTCAAATTCCCTGACACCGAGGGGGACAAAAAGAGCAGTGATGATATGTGTTGTGTTACATGGGCCTGTTAAGCTTAAAGTTTGCATGGAGTATAAGAGAAGAGGAGGTAAAAATAAGGACACACACTGAAGGAAGAAACCCAAAACTTGTAAGCCTACATAATGCAAAGCAAAAGTGCTTCTGTTACTTTCTAGAGTAACCAGAAGGTCCATGCTAATGATAGGAGCATTTTCATATCATGTGCAGCACAGAACATGAAGCTTCTGGAAGAGCAGATTTTTAAATTGTAAAAGTAACAAGATATTTTCCAGTTGCATTTAACTACCATTTTCAGTGTTATTTGAGGTGAATATTCTGCGGGGTAATTTACCCTAAAGTAAGATAAACATATTAAATAGATAATGTGCCTATGTCTCTTCACTGACTGTTTTAAAAAAAAAAAAAACTTACTTGAAATCAGGTAAAATAAAATGTATCATAGATGTATACATCTGTGGGGGGAATAATTCCCTAGATATTTTGCTTAAGAAAAAGAGCTTCATCATACCAGAAAGTGAATCTGCTTTTGGGGTTTTACTAGTGAACTGAAAGCTGTTTCTCTGTGTCACATCAAACAGCAAAAAGGCAAACTGCTTATTGCTTGAAGGGACACAACCAGTCAAATGTAATACAAATGTTAAACAAATAAGTTTGCAGCCAGAGAAAACTATCAGATGACTAATTGGCTTTAATATACAAGCCAATGAGAATCAGAAGGCATTTTAACTGTTAACTGAATTTTGAGAGTCAGTTTCTTTTTGCGTAGGAATATGGTATTTCCAAGGCTGAGAAACTAGAGATTGCCAAAGGTTACTGCACTCCTCTAGTTAGAAAAATCCGTTCTGACCTTCAGAGAACTCAAGATGATGATACTGTAAATAAGCTTCACCCTCTGTAAGTATTTTAATTTTTTACATGGTTACATTAATTTCTGTAAGACTTAACTGACATACTCCATAACTTTCATATTTTAAATGCCTCGCTAGCTCTTAGTAGTTTAAAAAGTATGGTTCATTTATTTGTTGACATCTATTTCTAATAGGAACACGTATCATTGTAGCCTAATAAGATTTACGTTTTTTTTATTTTCAAGTTACTCCAGGGGTGTCATGTCCCCTGAACGCCATGTTCGTACACGGCTGTATTTCACCAGTGAGAGTCATGTCCACTCCCTGTTATCCACCCTTCGTTATGGTGCCTTATGTGATGTAAGTTGAACACTTTGTCTGTTAAAGTTTTGGTATTTCGAGAGGTACCAAAAGGACTCAATCTTACTAAAACTGTATTAATTGAAAGCTTAATTTTCTGAAATGGCTTTGAAATTGATCACACTTTTTTATTTTCTACATATGCAGAGACATATTTCAAATTGCTGGTGTGCACGTTGGTGGAAATCAATATACCCTTTAAAGTGATGTCTGTGCAGCTGTGTTATGATCTTAAAAAGATTGGAAAAGGGCAGATAATCCCTTTTTTTTGGTCTTGCAATGTCATCTATAATTCTTCCAACTCTTTTTCCTGCAAGTTATCATTAATGCTTCTCTTGAATTCACTTTTGGACTTTCTTATTATATTTGACTATTGGCATATTGTCAACACCTCCCTACTGGACTTCAAGAATATATAATGCAAAGTTTCGCCTGTTCAGTGGATTGTGTTAGTTCCCTATACTGCTGTAGAATACCTTGATGGTGATGCATTATTCTCCACCTGATTGGCTTTGAAACCAAGGACTAAAAATGACAAGGTCTCCTGATTCAGAAATGACCTGAGATCTTGGAGAGGATGAATGCAGGACCACAAAGCCTACATGGCTGCTCGTAAGATAGAGCTTGGTTAATATACTAACTTTTGAAATGGTTGTATTGACATACTTGCTTATGGTATTGGTAATGATCCTGCTCATGGCCCTGTGCCTACTGCCCGTAATTCTGAACTCCACCATTTCATGGTCACTACAGCCAAGGGTGCCTCCCACCTTCACACCCTCAACCAGTGCCTCTGTGTTTGTCAGTACAAGGCCCAGCAGCTCTCCCCTCCTCACTGGCTCCTCCACCCCCTGCGTTAGGAAGTTATCATCAGTGCTCTGGAGGAACCTATGGACTGCGCGTGCCGGGCTGTGTGGCTTCCCCAGCAAATGGCAGGGTAATTGAAGTCCCCCATGACAGCCAGAGCCTGTGATTGCGAGGCTACTTCCAGCTGCCTGCAGAAGGCCTCGTCAGCTTCCTCACCCTGATCAGGTGGCCTGTAGCAAACACCTACTGCCATGTCTCCCATACTCCCCCTTAATCCTAATCCACAAGCTTTCAACCTGCTCCTCATTGCTCCCCAGGGTGAGCTCGATACGTTCTAGTTGCTCTCTCACATAGAGAGCAACTCCCCCACCTCGCCTTGCCAGCCTGTCCTTCCTGAAAAGGACACAGCCATCCATGACAGAGTTCCAGCCATGTGAGCTGTCCCACCGTGTCTCAGTGACTGCAATGAGATCAGGGTCCTCAGATCGCACACAGGTCTCTAGTTCATCCTGTTTGTTCCCCATGCTGCGTGCATTGGTGTACAGGCATTTTAGCAAGTTGTCAAAACCATTTTAATCCTAGACCTCTGTGACATATCCTACAGTAGACACACTCCTAGTTTTGGGCTGATACATTTTTAAGTTTCCTTTAATGTGAATTACTAAAGATAATTTTTCTAGAACTTGAAAAAAGGTGGATATTCATTTTAAATAGTTTGAGATGTGATGGTTAAATTTCCTTTGTATACTAGGAAATCATAGAGCAATATCCATTCCAGTGTGGAAACAATTTTCACAATAACAGTTGAAACGAATTTACTCCAGAATTATTAGTTCCCATTTGGAGAATTTAAAATGGTGCCTCTGTCTATAAGACATATATCAGCATTGGCAAAAGGACGTGAAAAATGCACTGAAATAAAATACAAAAAGTTTTGATCTCCACTCTTTGCTCATTTGATGAGTAATTTGAAGTCTCTTGTTTTTTTCTGGTTGTATATCTGATTTTCCCTTAGCTGTGAAAAGCTTCTTACTTCTGCTCTGAATGTAAAACCCGTGTAAATGGGGAAAAAGGGAAATCATCAGTGTTTTTAAAGAAAATAAATGTGGTTTATTTGTTCATATTTTTTTCTCCTCTTCATAAGGAATCAAAAGATGAACAATGGAAACGAGCTATGGATTATTTAAATGTTGTCAATGAACTCAATTACATGACACAGATTGTCATCATGCTTTATGAGGATCCAAACAAGGTATTTAAAATGGATAAATATCTTCAGAAATGTGTAGTGCTAACTTATGTATTCAAGTGTGAACCTATTCAATCATTTTCCTTCAGGAACTTTCTTCAGAAGAACGTTTTCATGTAGAGCTGCACTTTAGCCCAGGAGCCAAAGGCTGTGAGGAAGATAAAAATTTACCAGCTGGATATGGATACAGACCTGCCTCCAGAGAGGTAATAACTGTGCTATCTTCAAAGCAAAAGTTAGTTCTCCTGGATGCAGGCATACCTAAAATAAACACTGGGAAGCTGTTAGGTGAAAAATACAAATGTGATTCTTAATTTTGGTAGAAGAATGTTAAGTAGAATGTAGGCAGTCCCAATGTATTGCTCTATTTTGAACAAACATGAATGTAATTTGGACCTTCTATGACTTGACAGAATTCTTGCTACAAATACAAAATACTCATTGTAAAAAAAGTAATATCAGCATCAGTGTCAAATTAGTGACATTCTGGCCACTGAAATATTTAAGGAAGTTGGGTAGTTTGTTATGTTTATAAATACAGATTGTTGAGGAAGGATAGCTATTTTCAAAGGTACATGGGTGGGTCTGTGGAGTTACCACATGCTTTTTGAAACATGGATGAAAGAAAAGCTTGGCTGGAATTCTTCTGCTGACTCGTAGGGCCAGGGTTTTATTACTATGTAAACAGAAAATTGGAATGAGATATGATGCTTACCAGCATGGTAAATTATGACCACACTATCATATGCAGTTGTTTACTAAAGTCTAAAGCAATTTGTTCAATAATACATGATTTACATCTTGTGTTTTTAAAATTGGCTTATTTTATGTTTATGAAAAAGTTTATTTAACAGCCAGTTCTTTCTACACGTTGCAAGGCATAAGCTAAACTGAAAATTGTTTATTGTTTGTAGAACGAAGGCTCGAAGAAAACCTCTCATAGAAATGATAGTGATGAGGAGGCATATGCTCCTAAAAGAGATGAAGCAGATCGGTCAGTAGTGATGTTCAAGCCAATGGTATCAGACCCAATTCACATACACAGAAAATCACCCCTTCCAAGATCCAGGAAGATTGGTTCTGTTGAAGTAAGTGTTTAGGTTCCAGATAATGTCTTTCATAGAAGATAACTTTTCCTTACTTTTAACAAAACAAACCCAAATGTAATTCTGCTTTTTATTACACAGAACCAGTGTGATATTATGTCTCACCAAAAGGTTGCTCTTATTTTATGGGAAATCCTCCATGTTTGTTTGGGTTTTTTTAAATGAATTACTGTTTTGTGATAAGACTTATTTCCTTTTTTCTTTTTAAGACATTTTAGAAAAAGCCAGTTTTTGAAAATGAAGACTTTTTCAGTATAAACCTACATCTTCAAACTATCATACATTGCTCTTGGATTCATCCTTACAAGACAGGGAATTAAGCAAACCTTCAGGGTGATCATGCTGAGAGGGAGCAGAGGGATTGGGGGTGGTAGGGGAGCTATGGGAAGTGAAAGACTTGTCTTCTGCTATATTTGCTTTCACATGGGGTAAAAGCTACTTCACTTGTCAAGCATTTGAAGGTAAGAGAATAAAGTGGAAGCTTATGGGTTTTTTTTTTAAGTGGATGGGGTTTGTGTTTCATGAATTCTTTAGATAACATCTTGCACAGTCCAGTCTCCTGTCTTGAAGGCTATGACATCTAGGTGTGCTTCACAGATACAGCATTAATTTCACAGAGGTGGGGGGATGCATGGCAGTATCACTGATACTGTTTGTATGGTTGAGTGGCAAAGCTTCAGTGGTGCATAGTGGCACTTCTGTGATATTAATGCTAGAAGCAGACTAACAGCTTCTTATTGCCTCATTTTCAGTTGCTTAAAACTCATCAGAAATGAAGATTCACAGCAAAAGCTTTTCCTTTCATGTTTGTGTTGGTAATGGGTTGTTTATATGCAATGTTAGTATGACAGATTTGCAAGTAACTTGGTTATTGGTAGCGTGGAAAGGAAAAGATGCATGGTTCCCTTCTATAACGATATCTGTGTAACTTCACATGACTTCCATAAATTGAGATAATAAATGTGAATGTCTTACTTTTTCTATTTCCGATTTTTATGATGAACAAATGCTCACAACATTAGTATTTTGGATTTTTAAAAGCTGTTTTCACTATGATCATGCAAACTCCCCTCCTAATTACGAGTTCACATACAAACAACCTAATGGTCTATTACTTCAAATTTTTAATCATTTTCGTAAATTATGTAAAAGTTACTTTCAAAAGGTAACAAGACAAATTGCTAAATTTTGACTGTGCAGATAATGTATGTTCAGATGGGAAGTGTTTCAGCATTCAGTGATTGTTTATTTGCTGGAAGAAAACAGTCGATTTAAAGAAAATATACACTGTGAAACTTTTTTGGAAAAAGTAAAGTTGGAAGTTTCATCTGGCCTACTGAAATCTGCAAAACCAGTATTTGGAATATCTAAACCAAATGGTACTTTGAAGTGTTTTTTAAAAAGTCATTTAACTTAAACTGCAACTGCCTTGAACCATTTTTTTTTTTTAAATTATTATTATTTCTATTATTTTTTTGTGTGTGTGTGTCCCCTGTAAGGCAATTCTCTCTTCATGTATGTCCATTACTTTGAAAGGACATTGTCAGGTGTGACATGATATGGAAAGTATGGAAGTTATAATCTGGGTTATAGTCAGCAATATATACAGAAGAATTGCAGCTGTGATTGAGTCGTGTAAATTAAAAAAAAACGAAACAGATGTCCAACAGTAAAACAAGACATAAGGCTCATCGGAACTGTAAATCAAATTCTGTATTGCTAAAATGTTGGTTTGTAACAATGTGTATATAATACATAATGATGAAGGGCATGGGGGACTCTTAGCCTGACACTGTTCTCCCTTGAAGTCTTAATAGGTGGCAAGCATCAGATAATTTTTAGGGCTTTTTGAAGGCTGAAAAACTACTACCAGTCAGGTTGGTGCTGCTACCAGTTCAGTCATCTGCAAAGTCTCAAAGGCAATTATAAAAATTAGAATCTTTTAGGTAAGGTTATAGACTAGAAAGGAACCTATTAAGTAATAAATAGGAAAGTTTTATGTACTTAGAGGGGAAAAACTATTAAACAGTATGTCAAGGATAACAAAAGGTCTGGGAACTTCTTAAATTTTCTGGAAAATTCTTAAAATTCTGTTTCTCAATTACTGATAACAATTACTTTTCTCTCATATCTAATAATTAGTATACAAGTAATTTGATTAAAGTGTAGTATTAAAAGATATAATTGGACTAAGAGATATAAGTGGAACTGATAACATCCTAATACTGTAATATTATTCTTTCCTATTCACTGTTTAATAGTTTTAAAAGCAGTATATAAAGGGTGCAAGCAGACTGGGTTTTTTTCTTTTCTGTTCATTTGGCTCTGTTGAATCTAACTTTGCATGCTTTGCTGTTTTTTGCCCCCTTTCTCACTTCCAGGAAGAGAGCCCCCTGAGTGTGTCTAGCCCAGAGTGTATTGGTACCTGGCTGCATTACACCAGTGGTGTGGGTACTGGGCGTCGAAGACGCAGATCAGGGGAACAAATCACTTCTTCCCCTGTCTCCCCTAAATCATTGGCTTTCACATCCAGTATTTTTGGCTCATGGCAACAGGTTTTTAAACTTTACTTCATTAAACATTACTATGCATTCCAAGCAACAACCAACTGTCTTTAAGGACATCTAATCCCTTATTATGGATCATTTGAAGCAAATTCTTCCACTTCTTAAAATTTCTTCCCGAGAATGTTTGGGGGGAAAAAGAGCAAGTGCATGTTTTTCCATGGAATGTGTTACATGTTTTCCTAAAAATTTGGTTTCTTTATAGGAATTGCAAATGTTACCACAGTAAAAAAGATTTAGTCTACTGCCTAATGAAACAGATTTCTGTTTTGGTTTAGTTGTCCTTTAAGACTTTAAAAACAGCATTGCTTAATTTGGTGGTAGGTAAATTGAAAAACTTTTTTTTTAATAATTGCAACCAATACCATTTAAAATAATTTGTTTGGTACTTCCTATTGCTATTCAAAACTTGTTTTGCATATATCATATTTTCAGTGGCCTGGTATTAACTATTGCAGGGAAGAAACTCTAGCACTAATAATTCTTGCCTTCTGTATCCAGAGGTATCTGAAACTCCCAACACAGTACATCATCCATTGACTTGTACAATATTTTGAAGACTTTTCCAACTACTGGTGGGGAAAGGCAGGAAAAAAAAAAAAACAGTACACTTTTTTATAAGTATCTGTGAAGACCTAAAGATTTAGTATGTCAAGATCTTATTTACATGTATGACAATGGATGGTGTTCTGTTAACTATGTCCTTTTTCTTTGAAAATTTTCGTAATTTCTTTTTATTGTGGAAAATTCTCAAAGTATTTACATAGGAAGAGTTTATAACAGTAAAGGCTGTGAGCATCTGAAGATTACACTGATTGAGCCCGTGCATGGATCAGTAATTGTATGGTGTCCTCAATAGCTTGTCTGTCTTTCCTTCCCTCCCCTCCTTTTTTCAATACAGGCGCAGTTTAGGAGAGTGAATTTGGTAAAATGAAATAAAATGTCTCAAATGTCTGTTCTCATATCGGTCTTGGTCTGTGTCCTATCTCATTCTGAATGCTTGCTTTGCACCACTTCATTGCAAGGAACTCATGTGAAATGAACTCCCTTCAGAAGGGGATATTGCATGATCTTTCATGTTTCCTTTACATATTTTTACTAACACTTATCATACAGCTTATTAACACTTGTCTGTCTGAAACAGGCTGCTGTATCAAGTTAATGGATGTTTCATGCTGCTGTTCTACTTTCCCTTATTTTTCTGTTTTTTATATCCAGGTCCTGTCAGAAAGCAATAGTAGCTTACGAACACCAAGAACTATTCTGGAACAAAAGCAGAGTGGTCTAGGTATGTGCCTACAATTGAAATTTTGTTTGGTGTTAGCAGCTTTTCACCTACCCATTGTTCTATACAGTTGTACACTCTTTGGATAGTTTTTTATGTTAACAGGGCCAAATAGTACTCGTTATCAATAACATATGCTGAGTGTCTGCCTATGAACTGGACAACTTTTTCTGCAGCAAAAGTATTAAAATAAATTATAACTGAAAAGAGCAAATTGTTTGAGACTATTCACACTACTGACTGTACTCCTTACAACAGGTACACAGGATTATTTTTAACACAAAGTAGATTTTTAAGATAATGTTGTTCATGACTGAATTTTCGGGTTTTGCAAGAATCTTTCTGACTGAAATGGCCTGCGCTGAAAACTGTTAAAACACTTTTGAAAATTAACATTTCCAGCTGTGGGCAATTGATGGAATCGAAGGTGTTTTGCTGAGGGGAGGGGTTTGGGGAACTCAAGTTTCTTGATAATATATGGGGGTTTTGTACATGTTTATCTCTCTAAAATAAATGTCTTCTTTTCAGCATTGGAATGAATCATTCTAGAATTCAATGAGTTGTTTCAAATTCTTTTAATTCAAGTGGTGCTTTTCTGTTGCTTCTTTGGAACAGGCATACATATGACTAATATACAAAAATATGAAATCTTGCACTACTGTAAATCAATATTGCATTATTTTCTGGAAGTGTGCCTTTCATGGGAAGAATGAAGTGTAGAAAATGCATAAGCTATAAGCATAAACTTAGAAGTAACTTTTCCTTTCTTTGTAAAGATCTGTATTTTTTGTATGTCTAATCTTTCTGTGATACTTTTCTGCCTGTTATATTTTTCCTTTAGTAAAATGCGTACCAGGTGTTCTTGTTTATTGAAGTCATGTTTTTTATTGTGTGCTTGCTAAAGTTAAACAACTTTTCTTTTGCCAATGTGTTACACAAGATGGTTTGTGGAAGTTGATGTATTTCTGTGCATAGATTAAGGTATTACATTGGTGTGAAAGGCTTTTGCCACAGACCAGGCACCAGTTTATTTTGGCTGTGATTGGTCACATGTGCTAGTAATGTTTCCACTCCCTGGGTCATTAAAAGTCATGAAAGGAACTATCACTGGACAGATAGCTAGTTTTCAAAAAAAATCTGCTGCTACTTACCTAAAATGTAAAAGATAGGTTCTGAGTGAAAAAAACACTCCTCCTTTCTACTAGCAGTAAAAACTAAAGAAAAAAATTGCAACTTTTTTTTTCCATTTTGTTCATTGTTGTATGTAAATTTCATTTATGGTTGATGATTATACAAGTTATTTTTATATTTCTGTCTGTGGCTTTCAATGATTTGTTGAAACTCCCATCCTAGTGGCTGAAATGTATGAGTTGTAACAGAAGTACGCTCACATGCATGGGGAAGTAAAAAAATCTTCTTATGAAAGGAAGTCAAGCTAAAGTTGTTGGAACTTTTAGGTATTTTTAGTTTATAACATTGTCGATGATAGGAGATAACATTTTGTTGGGGTTAGAAGGGAAATATTTCCATATTATATCTGTAGAAATACATGAGTATTTCATTGCAGCCTGTCATCTCAAAGGTTGATTTGGATAAAAGCAATGAACAGTATTTTTCCAGTTTATATTTGTTTCAGAACAGCAGATTTTAAAAAGCACAACGTTAACATCGTCATCATCGTCATCATCATCATCACCTTGGTTTTGTTTTGTTGTTTTGGTTATGTTTACATTGATGCTAACTGGTAACTTTTCTTTACCAAACGTGAAAACAGGACAAGAACTTACTTTCTTAAAGCCAGTCCTCTCTTTGTACATATAGCAGAGGGTGCTGTGTCATGAGTAGAAGCACAATTAATTATGATAGATTGAGCCTACAAGTACCACTCTGACATTACAAGCATATTGTGAACCTGTCCAAGGCACTGCCAAAAGCTGCCTTTTCTGTGGTAAGAGCCATGTGCTTGCATGCTGCATGCATCCCCAATGTGAATGGACGAACACCTGGTTGTTGTATGTATGTATTTTCTCTAACTCCCATCAGGGTCTCACTGTGCGGGCCTGTTTAGCACCTCAGTGCTCGGGGGTTCTTCAAGTGCACCTAACCTACAGGATTATGCTCGTACTCATCGTAAAAAGCTGACTTCTTCTGGCTTCATAGATGGTATGTGCACACTCTCGCACATGCACGCACAAACCCATGTGCCACATTAAACTTCTAAAGATATATGCCAGGTTACTGATTTTAATGGAATCCTAGAATCCTTTGCCTTAGTATTAATTGTGTGAGTTTCTATGGCTTCTTTATCGCCCGTAGCTTGCTTATGGTTTACTTAGTAGCATAGTTAATTCTTGTCTTAAACACTAGCTCACAGACTTGTAATGCCATGCCAGGAGATTTCAGCAAGTGCATTTCTTAAGTAAACTAAAATTTTGGTTTTGAAATTCTTTTCTTATTTTAAACTTCGGGTTTTATCATTACTTATTGGTCTTGAAATGAAATAAATTACTTCGAGCATATACAAGGAACAAAAGAAACAGTAATTAGTTAAATACTGACGGTGAAAATTTTAGGATTCCTGAGCTTTTTTCAGTGGGGTCTGTATTATAAAGGAGCAGGTGATTCTCAGTTTTGGATAATCTAGGCTAGAGAAGAAACTCTCTCACTAGATTTCAGAGTGTAAAGATGCCAAAGCACACCATTATAACACTGAGGTGAAATAGTATTCATGCTGGTTTTCCCACCAGTTCACTACTCAATGTTCAACTCTAACCTGATAAAACCTTGTATGCCAGAATCACCAGCTCATCCTGCTTGTTTTCATACACTTCATTACACATCTTGTAGTTACCAACAATCCAGATTTTCTTCTTTTTAACTTCTATTTAGATTTTAGCCCTTTTCCTTGGTCCCTTCTGCATGCCACACAATTCTAATACCTTCTCATCTTTTCTATTTTTCTTTCTTCTTCCTTTCCTTTTTTAAAATGTCCCTCTTTTGGTAGCTGTTACAAATTTCAGGTACCTGTTTTTCTCTTTCTCAGACACCACACGCGGTTCTGCTGTTAAAAGGTTTTCTATCTCATTTGCTCGACACCCAACCAATGGTATGTTTTGCTTTTATTTTAAAAACAAAAATGAAAACAAAAGGTTCCTTGCTTCATCCCTTTTATTTTTATTTCAAATTCGGGGTGTACAGTATCATCCAGCCATCTGTTGTTCCTAACTTCAAGCACAACTCAAAAAATACTTGTAATCATTAGATATCCTAAATCCTTTCTTTACCATTCATTAGTATAAATACATAAAAATTCATTCCTTAGAAAAATCCTTGGAAAAATTGAAGTGCTACTGTTAATCACGATCTCTGTAATAAATTATTCTCCCCAATTTCTTGTGTGATCAGACTATATGGTACAAGATAAAAACAGAGTTAAATCTGGTCTTTATTGGGCATACACGTCTTGATAGCTACTGCTTCTTCTTTGTCTTTCTCCTGACGAGCTATTTCCCCTGAGACTCCTAATTCTAAAATAAATCATTGATTTGACAGGTGGAATTTATGACTATCTTCTTGAAGTGATGATAAATTAAAAAACTAAAGATGAAGCTTTGGTTCCATTCCTGCTAAATTGCTGTATTTATCATCAGGCAAAAATTTACCTTATCATACTTCTCTGTTCATCAGATGTGCAAATTACTTAAATATTGCACTAAAAATCACAGCAAGAGAGCTGCCTGTTGCTTACCTTGACCTCTTGAGCTTCAAGAGTGAGACTTAACTTGTCTTCAGTCTACCATAGTTACAAAAAAAAGTG
This sequence comes from Todiramphus chloris collaris, assembly GCA_025345505.1. Classification (NCBI taxonomy): domain Eukaryota; kingdom Metazoa; phylum Chordata; class Aves; order Coraciiformes; family Alcedinidae; genus Todiramphus; species Todiramphus chloris. The sequence continues at coordinate 9,007,082 of JANVCC010010369.1, forward strand.
GTTTAACACACAGGACAGAGTTATGTCTTTACATTCCTCAGCAAAATATTTCGTGCCTACCTTTCTACATGATTAAATAGGCCCAAACTGTATCCTGTTCATGAAAACTAGACTCGGGTCTTCAGCATCCACTGGATCTTAGTGTAGCTTTTGCAGATTTCTTAATAGCAGTTTTAAAGTGTGCTGGCTGAGTACAGCAATGGTGATATTACTGAAACTGCAGTGGAAATCATCAGCATTTTCATGTTAGATTTAAAATACATTAGCATGGAAACAAGATTAAAAAAAAAAAAAAAAAGAAAAGATTGAGCTTTTGTTCAGCTTTGCTAGAAGAAAAGCAGTCCTCTAGTATATTCTTTTGGAATCCGTAGTGACTTTTTGCACTGCAGTGCTTCTTGAAGGGAAGCTGCTATAGTAAGGCTGAATTAGTACCATTAAGAATCTGTTTGGTCTAAAAGACCAAGTCTAGTGTCCTGTTTCAAATAGGAAAGTTAGGAGTCCAATTTTTTCTTTAGAATCAAACCAGATAATATTCCCAAAACATACACAGTCAGAAAGTAAGATCTCCATTTGGTAATCAGTGTCTAATAATATGATTAGTTTCTGTTCCATTTAGCATTACTTTTTTATGACAACATTCTTTTAAAAAGGATCTAAATTGCTTTTAATGAATGAATTATTTGTTCTGATTCATTCAGTACAGCAGTGTTGCCACACATCTTTTACAAGATTAACGCATGTTGTATGAGCTCCTATGAAACTTAAGAGCAGGTTTCCAAGGGTTCTCAACTAACATAAGAACATATTGATGTTGTTTGGTCTGTCCTGTGGACTATCATTTTGATTCTCCTTGTCCCTTTCACTCTGTTTTTTCTTACTTTTATGTTGTTATCACACCCTCTTAACTCATTTCAGACTACCCCTCCATCTTTAGTTCAAGGAACATGGTGAAACAATTATCTTCTGACAGTGCTTTACCTTATTTTCTGGGCCTCTGTACAGAACACCCACACCTCTTTAGGTGCTGGTCCATTTCCTCTGTGGAATTTCTAGGCTCCAGTGGTATGTCTCTATAGCTTTTAAAAGTAAGACAGCAGGGTGGCTTTTTGAGATGCTGCGTTAACCCTTTCATTGTTTTGCCTTTTGATGGGGACAGTGCTTTAAGAATAAATACAGCCAAAGCTCAAAGGCCATTAGCTTACAGGCAATTGCTTTTTTGAAGGGATACTGTCAGGCTTCTTCATTATTAAAATTCAAATTTATTTCTCATAATATTATAAATCATTCAAATAAAACCCTGCAGATAGATTTCCAGGGTTTCTTTTAAATAATATCCCTTAGACACAAAGATGCTACAACAACATGCTAGGATATGGCTATCTGATAGCAGAGTTGTCAAAATTGAACAAAACCCTATGCAGGGGAAATTCTTGAAAGAAGAAAATTCTTTTCTTTTTTTTTAAAGGACATGGATGTACTTTGAAATTACTTTCTGGTTTTCTGTAATACTGCACTATAACAGTAATAGTTATTAAAAAGTTAACCTGACATTGTCCCACTACATTCTTTGTCAAATTAAAAAAAAATAATCATTCTCATTCAAGTAAGTGATAGTGACTTTTCTGTCAGGGTAAAGAGATAAATCTTACATTTTACTGTAACGCAAAGAAAGGGTTTGCGCTTTGCATGCATGCATAGCTACTTAGGATATTAATATGTATGCCAAACATCTCAGTGCTCACACTGAAGCTTAGCTTCTGCCTTTATAGGAAAATAGAAATTAAGTACATGGTGGTGGTTCATTTGCACATGAAAACCAAGTTTCCAGGAAATGCAACATTTTATTTTTAATATATTGAAGCTGACATAAGTACAATTCAGTTGTTTGTGTCTTTGAAGCGACTGTCCCTTAAATTTGAGTAAAGCCAAGGTGGATCCAAATATAAATACAGACATTTGGGGGTTGAAGTTTTGTTGAGTTACTTCTCTATACAAAGCACTAAATGGGAGTGAATGGGAAATAAGGGATATCACAGGAATATTGATGTTTATTATTTTAGGGAAGGCTACACAGCCATAGCGCTATCTCTAATAAATGTACCTTGAACTGAAACTATAAACATTATTTCATTCACTATTTTTTCTTCATTCAAATATCTTAAAAGGAATGTAGCAACTGTAAATTCACAATATTGAGTTGCAAAGTTGTAATGTTACAGCTGTATGTTCAAAATACTGATGGGCATGTTTTCCTCTTCTGAAATGCAGTTGGATGAAGAGCTGTTCATTGAGTTATTGAACTTGCAACACTTTAGAGAACTGCGATTTTATTTATTTTTTTTTCCCAAGCTGTTTAAATGCTTTTTACTGTTAGTAATATTGCTATGCATAGTTGGTGTATCATCAGTACTAATGTAGAAAAGCAAAGTCCAATACTTTTTGAGATTTTGGGTTGCTATACTTACCTGTTCTATTACATGAAACCTCTAGTCTTTTATGTACTGTTTTTAAATGCATAAAGGTAGGTGTAAATCAGTCTTGCAGAGTTAAAACATGTAACCTTAAGGTACAAAAGTGCTAACAGTGGTTTTCCTTTGGTGTTGAAGGCAACAGTTTGTTTTCACAGAATACTGAAGATGATAAAACGTGAATTTTGCAAATTTATTTCTTGGAAGTTGTAGCATTTTTAGCTCTTATTTGCTAACAGTTGACAACGTAGCTATCCTATTTTATGTGCATGAATGAGTTATCTATTTAGTGTTTTGCCAGATGTGAGACAGAATAGGAGAAATACTACCATTTCCTGACTAATTTTTTAGTGATTTACTAAGTTTGTCTTTGAGCTAAGTTATATTTCATCAACTAATTTGGGACTGCAGCACAGTTGTAATGTTTGAAGATCACTTTATGTCTATGTGGGATTTGTATCGCAGGGACCTGGTACCTTTAGTTTAGTACACCTGGAAATAGGCACATCATGTTGCAACTCCTATAAAACTGAGTGTCCATAATTTCAAGAGTACTACGTCTGCATGTGCTGTTTTCAAATAAGTACTTTTTATAATGCATTAATACTTGCCCTTGTAATAGATTAAATCCTGTCTTATGTTTGGAAATCTCTTTTTTTTTTATTATTTTTTTTCTTTCAGGTTTTGAACTATATTCCATGGTGCCTTCTATTTGCCCTTTGGAAACTCTACACAACTCCTTGTCTCTGAAGCAAGTGGATGAATTTCTTGCCTCTGTTGCTGCTCCATCAAAGGAAAATCTACAGGAGACATGTACTGACTTCCATTTGTAAATATAATAATTTTAAATTGTTAAATACTGTCTGGTTAATCTTTATGATATTTTATAGCTAATAAGTATACTAAGAATACTGCTTTTTAAAACCATTAAATATGTGCATTAACGATCATTTTAATTTTTGCAGTATTCTTTCGCAGTTTGAATACTGTCATAATTCATTGAAGTCATGTCTCTGTTCCATGGGGTAGTAAATTAAGGATTTAATGAAATTGTCATTGGTTTATTTCCTCATTGTTAAGAACTATTCTGTACTGTCCGCACTGTTAGCTAAATTGCAAAGAATGCTTTTTAGTGAGCATGCAGTATTTCCAGCTTTATACTGTACAGTTGCACTGGCAGTAACTTCAGCAGAGTAGTGTTGCCTTTTACAGGCCTTTTACATCTTAAAATCATGTTATTTCCTGTTTCTTATTAGTTGGGATTTCACCTGTGGAGTGCCTTTCAGTTGCTTGGTGTTTTAATAGCTTGTGCTACATATTTAAGTGATCTTGAAATGAAAGGCAAACTGAGTTCTATCCATATGCACATCTCTGGGAAGATAACTTCCCACTGTGATTCTGCTACTGTGTCACTGGAAATAGTTTCAGTGAGGTCAGATTTACCATATATTAGGAGGCTTATAACTTAAGTGTCAGGTGATTGAAAATCATTCTTCTTGAGGCTATGCCTAAAGATTCATTCTTTCACCAGAAAATTCAGAGAGGTTTACAAGCATTTTAAAGTCCTCAGCTATTTAAAATGCTTTGTTACACTGGTTAGGAGGTCTGTGTCTCTTCAAAACCGGTTGGGAATTTAGCGTACACAGGACAAAAGTATTTTTAAAAACCTCATACTTCTGTGGTGGTCTGGTTGTTTTCTTCCTACATAGGAGTGGTTGGAAATTAGACCTGACAGAATTGAGGCCATAGGTGGTTTTCTGTCCCTCTGCTTTCCTAGATTATTTGGAAGTTGTCTAGAGAATGATGTATTGTATGCACTTTTCATAGGCATTTTGGACTAAATGCCTGTTCCAGTACAGTCTTCATAACCTATGAGAAGTAGCACTAACGTTTTTGAGTCTTCTGGCAAGGCAGCTGTTACTGAAATACAGCTTACCAGCCTGGCAGCATGAAGTTATTCTTCCTCTCTGAGGTAAAAAGGAGATTTTTAGATTCGTTTCACGCTTTGAAGTTTTGACACTAGAGTCAAGAATCCATAGCTGAGCTGCTGGTTGTATAGCTCAGCATCTCTGTTGCTGGACTGATGCACAGTTCTGTGCCTACTATTTTTGACATTTTGCTCAGATGAGAGTGTTTTTATTAATAATGATGTGTATCTTTCCTTTTTCACATGCTCTCTTCCCTCCATTTCAGCTTCTCCAACTTACATGATTCCACTGTCAGGAAGAAAAATTTCTTTTAATACATATGCCCCTGCAAAAATCCAACCAACACCGCTTGAAACTTTGCCTGAAAGGCTAGCAATAGAGAAACCAACGTTATGTAAGTACCTTCTGTCAGCTGCAGAACAGCTACTTGATTACATGATTTCCAGCAGTACGATTCTTTCTTACATATTACATAACTTCTTAGGAGAGCTATTGCTTAACATTTCCTGTCTATGTACGTGGAACCGTTTTACAGGTGAGAGAGGACTCAACAGCATTGCACAAACAGTGTTAGCAGTAAAACTGCAGTAATAGTTACTTTCTCTAATCCTCTGAAATGTTTGAAAGAATTTCTGTGGCCTGCAAATTCATTGGGTTTGGGGTTTTTTTGTTATGTTTGAAGTATGACATTATTTCCAACTATCTCCAAGTAAGACAAGCAAAGTAATTTATTTAAATGGAAGAATATCAAAGATGTTTTCTGAACATGTATCGCAGAGTTCTGTGACCAGGTTCTGACTAAAGCTGCCAATACCATGATAATGCATTCAATCATTAGTATATTCATTCTGAATTATTGGCCAGCTACACTGTCTGCTTTTGGACGGTTGTGCCTCCAGAATGTGCCTCATTGCATTTCTGGTTTCATTAGGTACAGTTTAGCTTTGTGTGTGTTTCTGTGCTAAGTAACTTGCATTTTTCTTGCTTTTGATGCTCTTTAGCATGGACATTCTTAAACGTAAAGCCTAATGCTCTCTTTCTTTATCTGTACAGCTACCCCTGGATCTTCTGTTTGTGTATCTAATGTTAAACTGTCTCTTCAAGACACCTCACTAGACGTAAAACTTGGTGGTGAAACTCTTTCTGAGAAGAAATGAAGTTGATCAGACAAAACTGGAAGCAACTTAATCCTTTAGTGTGTGTTCAACTAAATTACTGAGCTTTCAAAAGCCATTCATGTCTGCAGTTAATAGTGCACTTAAGAATCTTTAGTTTATACATGGTGAAGTGGTGTGCACAAAACATACTTAGGTCAAATGTCTTTTCGCATTTTCTATAACTTTTTAGGAATATATTTATCAGTTTGATGAACTGCACACCTTTACTGGAAAAGCTGCACACAAACCTTTTCAGTGTCTTCAAATATTTACTGTAAACTTGTACAAAAGAAAAAAAAATACTAGTGCAGTGGTGTGTCTTACAGTGGCTCTGTTGATGTCATTGTAATGAAGGCATTGTTGTCATTATAAACTTCTGTTTTCAGGAGGTTATAATCTCCCTCTGAATTTCTTTTGTGGGCTGAAAGGTAACACACATCTTGGCTAGAAGCTTTTTTTTTTTTTGTTTAATTTAACTACATTTCCAAAGAGAACTCTTTTGCCTGGTTTTCGAGATAAGGAGATATTTTCTGCATTTGAATTATTTTATATCATATATGCTGCAATTATTAGGCATGGTGGAGTGAGTTAATGTATTGTCTCTTTTGACTCTCCTTAATTTTATTCCGTGTTTACATCAGACCTGTAACATTCAAATACAGTATCTCTGTTGTTGTTCAGTATACATGCTTGTATACGGGTACCTGTATCTCATCCAGCAGATAAAACTGCCTTTTACAGGTTTTATCAACACTTTCTTTTGTTTACTAAAAAGACAGTTTTATTTGCTTTGCCATATGTTTCTACAAAAAGGTGAAATTAAAAAGCAGGCTTTGTAAAAAGAGAAATGGTTACAGCTGGTCTGCTAGTAAGTTTATCCTGAAAATTGTAAATATTCCATCTATGCTTTATTATCATCCCTTCAGGGTAGAGACTGTGGTCTGCCAGAACTCAGTGCTTACTCTTGCAAAATACTCAGGATACATCATGGCCTGGGAATTTTCATACCTCTCTCCTTCCAATCTAGGTAGGTGACAACAGCTCTCATTAAAAAAAAAACCACAAACCCTCAAAGACTTTATGAGAGCTGTGAGACACATTAGTAAGTCAGTGCAACTTTGAGTTACTTGGTTATGTAATCATCCAGTCTCAACGGTTATTGTTATTTCTTCTGTGGCATGAAAAACTATTGAATTATTATAATTATCCCAAATATATAAAAATATCGTCCACTTTTGTAAGTTCAAGTGGCTGATAATTAATAACAGACTTTATAAAATACAAATGATGTAATTCCTTTCACATGTAAGTTGCAGAAGACGTAGCTTCTGAGTAATATTTTTAAGCAGGGCTCTTAGTCAACTCCAGAGCCAGTGTAACTATAATTACCTTCACTTTGCCATGGTTTTCAGTGTTTATTACACATGAAATGGCTTCAGCAGACTAATTCTAAAAATGCTGGTTAAATACCAAAAATATGAAGGGTTTCACAGCTATATACTTAAAACATTTCATTTTCTATAGTGTAATTGTGTAAGTGACAGTGTTGGTCTTGCACACAACTGAATGTACATTTGTTTACCATTTGAAAAAAAAAAAAAATACTGTTAAAATTTTAACTATGTGTTATCATTCCAGTCAACCAAAGCTGTGGCATAACTTTTTTTTATGTGCTTCTCAATAAAATTAAGGTCGCTGGCAACTTCTCTCACTTCTGCTCTAGTTTTGTCCTGCTCTGGCAGGGGGTTTGGACTCGATGATCTTCGGAGGTGCCTTCCAACCCCTATCACTCTATGATTCTCTGATTCTGTGATTTTTGTGTTCAAGAGTACTTGTGGTGGAAAACACTTTACAAATAAGTCATTAATATACAAATAAGCCAAAATTTCTCTTGGCAGTGAAGGACATAACTTAAAAGAAATGAGGCTTTATCATTTGATACCGAATCACTCCTCAAAAAAGTAAATGGTCATCAGATGTTCTGCAGTGCTTCCTCATGTTCCGGAATGGTAACATTAAATACAGAACCAGGAAGTAGAAGAGTGTTACTACTCTGGCACTAAAGCAGACCATGGACTGTACTGAGCTGATCTGAAGCTATTTTTAGTCCAATTTCTTTATGCAGTTGGACTCTTTCTCACATTATATATTCTGAAAAGTACATCCTATCCCAAGCAGATTTGACAGAGGTCAAAGAATAAGTTCACAGAAAACCAGTGGTTGAATGTGACCATAACTCCCAAAATACTACCACCCTGAAATGTAGTTTAAGTAAAGATTTAGCATTTCCTTGAAAATATGTCATTACTAAACAGACCAAAACACTAAAATGTTTATAAGAATTAAAATTATTTTTAAATCTTTTTTTATTTGTTTTACATTTATTACAATAAAGACATAAATTTGCGTTCTCCATACAATTATACTAGCAAGTAAAATTTGTTAAGAGAAAGCAGATGTGCTTTCATAGCTTAAAATTACAGGAATCCATATAAGCAAGCCTAGGGAGATATATATAGATACATATTTATAAAAAATATAATAATCAGTGGCATCAAAATCAGCAGTTCAAAGGAAGATGGCAGAAGAGCTGTAACAAGGACTTTTAATAGTCATTTCGATGCAATAGACTATTTCCTGTATTTTTTCTTTATCTTTACAGCAATTCTTATTGATAGGCCCGTAAATAATTTGCTAATGAAGAAATTGAAAAAACTTTTCTAGAAAGTTAGTTCTGAAAGAACTTGCGGAAGAAAAGAAGGGTACTTTCTAGTAGTTGCTTATGTTTCTTTTTAAACAATGGTTTTAATTTTTGATTGATTTTATAGAGAGGACAAATTTCATTCAGTATTTGCAAATACTAGTTTCTTGTCTTTCTCACTGAGCCAACGACCGACCATCTTCCCCTCTGAAATAGCAGATGTGGTATAATAACAAAGCAGTCCAGTGTTTTACCGTGGAAAACAGATGCTGAATAAAAAAAATTCGCCAAACATCTTATCTACATGTAAAGCAATAAAACCCAGCATACTCTGAACTACATACTGTATTACCTCCCTCAGCTTTCTAACTATTCATTTTTAAATGTAATGGTCCTGTGGTCTAATCAAATACAGTACCATTAAGAATAGCAAAGACTCAGTAGTGCAGCTCTGAAGTACTCTCCAGCTAGCTGAGGTGTGGCTCAGTCTTCAAAGGATGTGCAGTTTTGTCTCTGATCACTCTTTCTTCTTTCAATGAACAAGCTGAAGTACAATACAACACGAGGGCCCTGCAAATCATCTGTACTCTGGAGACAAATTCTATTTGCAGTTCACACTACAGAGCAATCCAAGTCTGTGTGAGTGGCATAAAATGTGGGCCCTGGATGAGGAGGATGCACTAAATACAAAGAATATCCATATCGTAAAAGATGTAGAAGCTAATATGGAAAAGACCTTACAGGAAGCTTAAATTCTTCACATTGATACAAAACCAATTCTAACATATACTTTTTTAAAACAAACACACCAAAACCAACAGAATGGATGAAAAATGTTTTGTGAACACACCACATAATGTGTGAATGTAGTATGCAGAAATCAACTTGACTTCTAAGAATTACAAACTTGCATGGGATCTGCTACTACCTTTCTGAAGGTAGTAGCAGCTTTCTGAAATAGCATGGAACATGACTACAAATCATTATTTATCTTCCTCCAGGCTATAAAAATACAAATGCATATTTTTCTATGATAGAGTTCCTGAAAAAGAGGAACTTTTATGTGGAAATCACAATGTCAGTGGTATATTCTCTTTCAGAGTGAGTTAGCCTAATTGGGTAGTAATTGCTCTGACGTAAACACAATTATGTGGTGGATTGGTTCTAGTGAGAAATGCTTTGATTTTAATCAAGTGATAAATGAAAGGTGGAGCAAAGGAAATTCTCATGTTTTACATGCATATCTCAAGATTGGTCTGAAAGGGACATATGTTAAGCTATTTTTTGCTTTGATGCTTCCTTTATCAAACATATTTTTGAGAGATACACTTTTCATGCAACATTCTTGATCTATATAATCTAACATCTCAGTACAATGGAAATACCATCAAAGCCATTTTCTGATGCTCCACACTTACAGATCTCCATTCTGTTCAGTAACAAAAGGACAAAAGTAACCAACAAAGGAAAGTGGTAATCGGTGATACACGTTTTGTACCGGATCCGGAGTTCTAATATAATCACAGTATCTTTGCTTCCAGCAAAGCAATTTGGCCTGGGTGCACATGTCTCACTAAATCTCCTGTTCTGATACAAGTCTTCAGAAGATGGAATAAGTTCTCCTTTCATAAGATTATTATTATTTATTGTATACAAATACAAATACTAGAACTTTTGTAAACCTTTTAAAATCTAAGTCCATTTGGACCTCCTGTCTTCAGAGTCTTGGCAACTTTTTAATTCCTCTTTTGGCTGAGGGCTGGGAATATATTTAGACTTAAAACATCCTATCTAAACCTTCCATAAAATATTGTAAAAAACTGCTCTGAGAAATACTTTGAACTAGTTATGATGCTTAACTAAGAGTCTACAGTACTTTTTAAAGGGCAGTTTCACAGTAAATGTAGAGTTACAAACTACTGAGGTCTGCAAAGGAGAAAATCAACCAAAAGAATTAAAAAGACTGAAATGACATTGCATTTTAAATAGAATGACCAAACAAAAAAACACAAAACAAACAAACAAAAACACACACAAAAAAAACCCCAACAAAAACAAAACAACAAAACCAGCAAAATCTGTGAGAGTCCTTCCTTTTCTTGGTTGAATATTAGTTATGGACAAGTAAACACTGACTCGACCTGTGTGCAGTTCTGGACCTTACAATTTGAAAACAAGATACCTGAGTTCATCCAGAGGATGGCAGCCTAGCTGGTGGAAGGGCTGGAAGACATGTCATGTGAGAATTGGATGTGGACTCTGGGTTCGTCTGGAGAAAAGGAGGCTGAGGGGTCACCTCACTGCTTTCTACAGTTTCCTGAGGTGTGAAGGTGGAGAGGGTGGTGCTGTTCTCTGTGATGCAGTGACAGGATGCCTGGGAACAGCTCAAAGCTGTGTCTGACAATGGGGGTTCAGACTTGACATCAGGAAGCATTTCTTTACCAGCAGGGAACACTGGGAACATGTTTCATAGAGAGGTGGTCACTGCCCCAAGCCTGACAGCGTTTCAGCGGCATTTGGGCAATGCTTTCCATAATACACTTTAATTTTTAATCAGCACTGAACTGGTCAGGCAGTTGGATTAGATGGTCATTGAAAGTCCCTTCAAACTATCTTCTCTTCTCTTCTCTTCTCTTCTCTTCTCTTCTCTTCTCTTCTC
>JANVCC010010369.1:9018004-9038745 GCA_025345505.1 Todiramphus chloris collaris
TCTTCTCTTCTCTTCTCTTCTCTTCTCTTCTCTTCTCTTCTCTTCTCCTCTCTCATCTCTTATTGTCTCTTCTTTCTCTCCTGTTCTGTTCCATTCTAAACCATTATTCATTTCCAGACATTTTGACCTCAATATATGCTATGCATTCTATCAACAATCAATAAGGTTAAATGAGGATTGTAGTAACACAGAATAATTCAGTCTGGAAAGGGTCTCAGGAGGTCTCTAGTCCAACCTTTTCCTCAAATTAGGGCCATCTGTGAGATCAGACCAGATCACCTAGGACTTCTTCCAGTTTGGGCTTGAGAACCTTGAAGGATGGAGGCTGCACCTCCTCTGTGAACAACCTGGTCCAATCACAAACATGCCTTCCACATTTCTTTTACTTACTTAATAGATACATATTTTGATTTCTAGAAACTTATGTAGGTTCCTAGAGACCTAGAGCATTGTTAACAAGTACATTTTACTGCTGTCAAGGGTTAGAGGCTGGGCTGGCCACTAGGCGAATGACAGATGCTCTCTATTAGCCCCTCTCCCTTCCCAAAGGAAAAGAGAAAAGACAATAAAGGAGACAGACTTACAGATTGGAAAATAAAACTAAAACAGCTTTAATGAAAAATAATAATAAAATGAAACTGGTATGTTGACCTTGGCCAAGCACCAGGTGCCCACCAAGCTGCTCTTATCACTCCTCGCCTCTCAACAGGACAAGGGGGAGAAAATAAGACAGAAAAAAAACTTATGAGTCAAGATAAAGACAGTTTAATGAAAGCAAAGCAAAGGCCACATGTGGAAGTGAAGAAAAAGAAAGATCGACCCTCTACTTCCCATCAGCAAGTGATGTCTGCATTCCCCTCCCTCCCAACGCTTCCCCCCTCTTTTCAATAGCTTTTATTGCTGAGCCAACATCATATGGTACAGAATATCTGTTCAGTCAGTTTGGGTCAGCTGTCCCGGTTTTGTCCCCTCCCAAGATCCTGTCCATCCCATCCCACTGGGTGGAATGTTGGAAAAAAATAACAAACCAGCCTTGTTGCTGTGCAAGCCCTGCTCAGCAGTAGCCACAACATGATTGTGTTAACAACACCTTTTCAGCCCTCAATGCAAAGCACAGCACTGGGAGGGCTGCTCTAGGGAAAATAAACTCCAGCTCAGTCAGACCCAATAAAGAAATATATACAAATATATACAAAATCAACATTGAAACCAATCCCCCCTAATGGCAATTCTATCGCAGTCACTGCTGACGCTGTGGAGCAGGCACTGGGAAAGTCCCAGACTGGACTCAGCAGCAGATGGGAACCAGACTCAGGAGATGGATTATGGAACTGGGTTCAGGAAAACAAGGATCAGGATTGAAGGCAGAACAAACAGATTCCTTCTTGGACAGTGACCATTGAAGAAGAAAGCTTGACTTTTGTGATCCCTCAGCTCTATACTGAACATGACGTATATGGGATGGAATCCCTGTCCTGGCTGCTCCACCCCACAGGTACAGCGTTTTACTTTCTGCACCCTTAACCTGTTACACAAGATTTATCAGTGACCTTGGTCTGCACGGGAGCAAGCACCTTTCTGCAAATGAATCCTTGGTAGTAACCTAAATATGAAGTTTTACCGCTGCTAGAAGCAGACATTGTCTGTGAAAATAGGCTGTTACCTTCAGCAGGTACAGTTAGAAGGACTGAGATGAAAAGCAAAATCACTGAACAGAATTAGTTCTGTTCTCACCCAAACAAGGACAGTTGCCTTCTCCTATACATGTGCATACTAAATCCACTATTCCAAAACTTTACTTCCCTACCTATCTCAGTAAATTTTAATTTTATAGTGTAGGACAGAGTGAATCTTTTTTGTTTGGTTTTATTTATTGCTTCAAGATGGTCTGAAACAGAGTTGGTACTATCTGAACATCTGTAAAATGCAAAAAGCTCTGAAGCCAGCACCTTTTTCACATTCATTCCTGTGCTTACCAACTCTATCAGGACACAAATTGAGCCTTGCTTAAGTAGTCATAATTCCTAGTGAAATTAGCTTAAGTAGGCAAAAAGTGAATTTGGTCCAAAAAGTAAATCAAGCGGTAATTCTTGCACTAAAGTTATTTTTCTAACTTGCTATATAAATATTCAAGGCGGGGTTTTATTAAATGGAGTACTTCAGACATATCACTTAGGTTTTAAGTAAATTTTCACTATAGTTTCTTTTAACTTAGACAAAGAGCCTTTAAAGATATGTTAAAAAAATAGTAACCCTTTGGGTTCAGATGGCAAAAGTTGCTAAGTTGTATGGCAATAGATAATATTCCTTTTTTTTTTTCATAGAAAAATATTCCAGTTTTAATGGGTTTTTTTTAAAGTGTAAAGTGATGTTACTACTTCATCCATACCCTGCTCAGAATTGTTTTTCTCTTCCATCCCCATCTCTACACCCTAAATACTTGGTATTTTATCCTGAATGTGGTAATGGATGTACAGCAAAAATCCAGATTTTCAAAATAATGGCTACAATCCTTAATAAGGGAAAAGAAACTGATTATTTAATTTAAAAAAGAAATATATATATATTTGCCTCAGTCTTTGGAATTAAATCCATGTGTGCAAGCCCAAAGAATTAAACACACTAAGTACTCACAGTTGCTCAGCTTTCAGCCCTTGTTGATATAGTAACCACGTTAATGCTCAATTCACCACAGCAGTTTCCAATGTACAAGCATGGAATATACAAAACCAAGGAAAAACACTCTTTTGATAAAAAGCTGTCAAAGGATAATCACTAAGGAAGAACTTACAGAGAAGCAAAGAAATTGAGCCATTTATGATTACTTTTTTCAATTGAGTTATATTGTCATTCTAATTGACTGTCATTGATGCAAGAACCTACTGATGAACACAGCCGTTCTAAGATAGAGGTACTCGATGTTCTGGTTAGGGTAATGGTGCAGAGAAAATGGTCTGTAATGCTCTGTGTTTTTCTCTTGTGTTGAAGCAGCACTAAAAAGTGTTAGCCAGATCTCAAGTGAGGCAAACAGAGCACAAGCACTGCACTTCGAAGTATGTTTGTTCTATGTGTAAAATCTTGGATGACTGCAAAAAATAGCAAAATACAGTAGTCAGTCTTGGGAAAATCTTAATCATACTGCTTGTTGCATAGAAAATAGAAAACTTTGAAAATTTCTGGGTTTTAGGTAGAGGTAGGTTTACTTTCAAGTATTTGGTGTGGAATTCAGATACTGTGTTTGGGAGTTTTCAGAATCTGCCTTTCTTTTGGTACCTAAAAATTTAAAAGACAATTTTTGCACCATGTTAGTTCTGCCAATGCAGTAGGTGTTATTAAATATTACTGTTTATTAAATGTTAAAATAGTTGATTTGTGCAGGGAAAATTGCTAATCTGTAAATCCTATTTTATTGTAAACAGTTACTTAGTTACATGTTATGATCATCCCCAAGCATGTATTATCTTCTGAAGTCATTCACCACTGCTGCCTGCCCCCCTCTCCCCCAGCCACCCCACAACCTTGGAAGTTCATCTCAGAGGCTAATTGACAATTCAGTTGACAGAAAGGGCGGGGGGAGTTGTGGGGGTAAGTTTGCGAAGGAGAAGTTGTGCGGAAAAGATTGGTGGGAGACAGTTGTGAAAATCCTGACTCAGAATTTTATAGCCTCATTTTTACCTCAGGACAACATAGATGAAATTTGACTCAGGCTAAAATTATTATTGCACGTGTCAACGTGAACCAACGAGAACCAACCCCCCAGTTTGTGTACTCTAAGCAACACAGAGCATCATAATGACTCTGAATTACACTCCAGCTGCATTTTCTTACACTGCTGCTTGACAAGATATATTCTTTATGTTCTGTATTAAATCTACTGATATAGTTCTTAGCACACTTTTGTGAACTTGCAAACCAATGACTCATAAGAGCTTGCAGAGCTAAAGAGACAGTAGTTAAAATTCTCAACAAAACTCTAGTTCTTTGTGTATCTGTTCTTTGTTCTAGCAGAGAATTTCCAAGAAATGTAAATTCCAGGTGCATCTGGGTGCATAATGAGTGGCTAATCTGGCTCATCAGGGTGCATACCTGTTCCATTTTACTGGGACAGAATCACAGGCCTGCCATGGTCTGCAGGCCATGAGCAGTTTGGAGTCAGCCAGGGCAGCTGACCTGAGCTGGCTCACATGTGTACCCCAGGCCATAAACGTTATGCTCAGTATAAGGAGGGAAGTTAGCTGAAGAAGCCTCCTGCTTGGGCTCCTCATGGAGCTCCTTTTCACTGTGCTCCTCTTCCAGCTACTAATGACTCCCTTCCTGTTTATTGTGACCTCTGTACATTTGCTTGGCTTGTTGCAAGTAAAGAGAACTTTGTACAGTTTTGTATTCGACAGGCAAGGACTAGCTTAACCACTTACCACATCCTGGTACAACAAGATAAAACTAACAATGACAGAACTGAAGCTGATGAGTACAACCCTTACCTGAATACCTTAAATGGTAAAAAAAACTACTCTGAGAGACCATGAGACTGCCCTAGAACCCCTAGAGATCACCTGAAGACTCCAAGAGGTGAACTGAGGTGATTTAAATATTATAATGAGTTTTGGGAAATGCTTTGAATATGTACGGCAATTCTGCGAAACAGGATGGGCAGGGATGTTTTATGATTATATAAGGAACAAAGCTGAACCAGCACACCTGTTAGGAGGAGTAATCACCTATGCACCCAGTGCCAAATAGAGCAATGACTGCTTTCTAATGCTAAACTGAGTGTTAGAGAGTTCCTCATTTACAAGGATTTGGTAACAGATGAGTAGAATTTTGTACACTTGATACTGGCATTGGTACTAGTTTGGCTGTTTCATGAAGTTTGTTTACATTTCAGTGCATGAGTCTCCTCTCCTTTTCCTGATTCCCTGTCATAAGGCCATTGGGTGATAAGAGTTAAGTGCTGGAGTTTAGCTGCAGTTAAAGACTAAACATAGGCAGCTCACCTATCACCCAATGTTTATTTGGGGTTTGACCTAAATAGCTCACCCAAGAGAACCACAGACTTGTGTATTTGAGAGTTTTGAAGGACTGAAATTTTAATGGATGCATTCATTACATTGCTCATCTGCGTAGGATGGTCACTGGGTGCAATTCCCTGGTATTTCTTTGAAGCTGTGGGCTGTTTTGCCACTGTTTGTGATTGGGTTTGTGAGGTTTATCACTTCTGGGCATACGGTGAGAGGTGCTGGTTCGCTATGTTCTTTGCTGTTAGGTTATGTTATTATAAATTCTTTTGTATTTTACAGGGGTTTCTGATTTCTGTGGAATGGTAGTGGGCAAAGAGTGGGCAAAGCTTCCACGACCTTGACCATAATCTTAGGCATTTTGAATGTCTTTGAGTTCATGGTCTCACTTAGAGCAAAATATTGACATAGTGGATACGGTGTAGCTGCCACAACCCCTGCAATCAGTCCTGAAGCCATCTCAGCACCCTTGAGAAATACTGCAGCTACTCAGCCTCCAGTGGTGGGTAATGTGTCTGACCTAGGGACTCCACCAGTGCAAGTATCAGTCACCCCTGTGGAGAAGAAAAACAAAAAGAGAGCAGGTCCTGCAGAGACTTCACAGACAGAAGAATCAGAGGTGACCACTCCACCTCTATCTCTCTGTGGGTTGTGAGATACAAATAAAGATTACAGCTATCAGGAAGGCAAGCAACTTGTTATTTGGCAGCTCCAGTGCTGGGATAACGGAGACGATAGTTTGGACTTAGAGGGTAGAGAAGCCCAGAAGTTGAGACTTGATGACTGGAGAATCAGTATTGACAAGGGTCTTGCAAAACAGGCACATCCTCTCCCTCCGAAGGTGGCTACTGTTGAGTGTGACAAACAGATGTCTCTTTAGAGATGACATTGTATACCACCCAGGCAAGTGGACCACTACTGAGAGAGGTGTTAAGAACCTGAGGGAACTAGCTGTGCAGGGTGTTTTGCTTACCTGAATGACCTGCAGACACCGTTAGATTTGGATGAACTCAAGAGTTACCGGACCCATGTGGAGCAAGTGGGTACTGAGCTCACCACTGTCATCTACCAATACATCGGCATTTTTTAGCTGGACAGATGATGAGACACCAATGGTGGGAGACTTGGGGACTTGACTGTGGCAATATGCAGATAATCTCTCTTCCTCCACATGGATCAACATTTGTCCACTGTTGAAAAACGGTCTGACAAATCCATGGAACTGCTCAGTAAGATGTATGAAATATTGTCCTGGATGGAGATGTTTCACTCCCCACCTGTACAGGTAAGTGTCTCAGCCATCAAGAGAAAGCGTTCTGTAAGGCCTACTCAAGAGAGATGGTACACACCATAAGACACTCTGTGTATTCTTCCTGCATAACCACGGGGAAGAGATGAGAAAATGGGACAGAAAATCTGTTTTGGTCTTACAGGCACATATGCATGAACTGCAAGGCCCTTCCAGGAAAACTGCTGCTCCAGTTTCCAGAGAGCAGCCCCCTGGTCAGCCTAGGAGAGGATCCAAAGCCCATCTACAAGATGAGAGTAATGGTGATGAAGGTATAGCCCATGTGAGCCGCTTGGACCCATACCCTGATGACAGACACTCTGTTCAAAATTAGAGGGGACCTGCATCCAGCCAGGTGGAGGAGGAGGAGAACAGAGTTTATTGGACTGTTTGTGTTTGATGGTCTAGCACATCAGGACTACAGGAATATAAAGCTTTGATGGACACCAGTGCATGATGCGCCCTGATGCCATTAATCTATAGAGGGACTGAATCCATTTGTATTTTTGGATGACAAGGGGATCCCAAGAACTAAGTCTAGTGGAAGCTGAAGTAAGTCTGACTGGACGTGAGTGGCAAAAGCACCCTATCATGACTGCCCCAGAGGCCCCATGCATTCTTGGTCTAGATTATCTCAAGTAAGGGTATTTCAAGGACCTGAGGGGGTACCAGTGGGCATTTGGTGTAGCAACAGCGGAGACAAGAGGAAATTCAACAGCTGCCTACCTTGCCCACCTTATCAGAGGACCCTTCTATTGTGGGACTGTGGAGGGTCGAGGAATAAAAGGTGCCCATCGCTACTACAACAATGCACCAGCAATGGTACCATAGTAATAGAATTCCTAACACCCATCCAGAAGCTGATCTGTCATCTGGAGAGGCAAGGATTGATCAGCAAAACTCACTCACCCTGACATTGAGAGGGGGAGGAAAAAGGGGCTGTTACACTTTTTTCCCCTTCCATTTTATTTTCATTTACAGGAGGGAAGTTAGGTAGTTGTTTGCAAGATCTGGTGCAGTAATAGCATTTTTGCTCAATCCTAGCTGATTTATCTACTGTATTTTGCTATTCAAATTGGTTGCTGGCAAAACCATTACTAAAGCTTTCCATCTCGTAGTGTCCAGACGTTGTGGAAACACCAGAGGTTGTAACTGAAAACGGACAGCATTTCAATGAAAAGGAAGTCACTAGGGGATGATTTCTTGATCCATTCTTACAGTTGTGTGCAAAGCTAAAAGATACGTGTGACTAAAGCTGACTAAGGCTGAATAGGTCAAACAGGCTCGCAGCCTGGTCCTGCAGAGAGCTGCCCCTGCAACGGGTCCCAGAAACACAGTTCACCTCTCCTGGCCCAGCTGATGCGGCGTCTCCTGCACCCCCAGCGCGGCCCTGGCTCCAGCCGCAGGAAGACGCAGAGCCGGGCGGCACCAGCAGGCCCGGGCCCCGCTCCGGGGAGCCGTGGGCCTGCCCAGGGCTGCCCTCCGAGGTGCTGCTCACTGCTGTCGGGGGCCGGCGCGGCCTGTCCCTTCCCCGCCGCCCCCGGAACCTCGGCCTCCTCCTCACAGACACCAGCACTCGAGCGGCGGTTTAACACAGGGCGCAGGCAGCGCGGGAGCGCAAGGGGCGAGAGGAGCGGCGGCCCCGCCGGGCCTCGCCACCCCACGGCAGACCCAAGCCGGAGCTCGAGGAACCGCCCGCCGCCGCCGGGCCCCGCCCTCAGCCGCGGCGCTTGGGGTGGGCCGGGACGCGTTGCGTGAAGCGGAGCGCGCCGCTTCCGGGGCCTCGCTGCTCCTTCTGCGCCAGGCCCTGGCGCCCTGGGCCGCAGGTAGGAGGCGGGGACGGCGCCACTCGGCGCAGCCGTCGGGGCGGTGCCTAGGCCGCCGCGGCCCCGGGCCCTGCCCGCGCCTCACTCAGCGGATACCAGAGCGAGGTGGGCGGGTGGGCCTGGGGAGGGCTGCCGGCAGCGGGGAGCCGGGACCGTGCGGTGGCGCCGAGGGGCGGTGCGGGCGGGCCGGCCGGCGCTCTTGCGGGTAGCGGATGCGGGCCGCAGCGGGGCTCGCCGGGGAGCCGCAGTGATGCCGCCTCCGCTCCATACCGCCGGGGCCGGGCGCCCCAACGGGGCCGCAGGACCCCAGCCCCGGGGCCGCGGACGGGGGCACCTGGAGACGGGCTTTCCCTTCTGCAGCGCGGGGTCCTGGGGCGAGTTCCCCGCCCGCGTCCGCCGTGAGCCGAAGGGCGGGCCCCGCGCTCCCCGCAGGAGCCGCTCCTCGTAGGCCTGGCCGCCGTGCGCTCCCAGCCCCCGGCCACTTCTTTCCCCAGCGGCAGCTGGCGGATGCGGTGGGAGTAAGCAGCGCTGGGGAGCACCGCGGGGCGTTCGGAGCCCCGGCGGGTCTAGGGGGAAAACCAGGGTGGCAGTCCGGTACCTGCGTGCAGGAGGAAGCCCGGGACATCCTTACATAGGGCCCGAAGCCTGCAGTAAGGTTGCCTAAGGGCGTTTTCTGTGGCAGCATTAGTAACGGCGTAAGCGGTGGAAAAGCCGAGAGTTCATCTGTGAGCACCCGTGTCCCTTCGTAACCATTTATAGCTCTCTTCAGTTGCAACTTAAAACCACCAGTAGTCCCCATACCATCCTTAATACTCTTAGGCAAGTGTTAAACCTGAACATGACCTCACTATTCAGTCTAATAGTAACACAGTGCACTAGTGCCCAGCTTTCTAGGGGTAACTTTATATTTTACTGTAATAAATCTTGCTTAGTGAAGGGTAAATGGAGGCTCAAAGCTCTGTTTAAATGCTGACTGTACTGTCCATGATAATAATTGTGCACTCAGCTTGCTAAGCTGCTTTGGTTTATTGGCAGCCATGTTTTGCCAATTCTGTCTCTGCTCATTAAGATACTGGGAGAGTTTCTCTGAGTAGTTGAGGTGCTCTTTTGAGTGGTCTGTGGATATGTTGGAAAATAGTCTCGGGTCTTTGTATAGAAGATATTTATATGCTATTTTACATAGGGCTCTGAGGTCATGTGAGTGTGTATGTACCTGTTATAAAGAAAATATCAAATTATGTTCATTAATAGATGTTTTTTATGAACATATGTTGTTAGTGTGCGCTCTCAGAGTGCGGCAGTGCATCACTGTACATACATATGTGCTTGCATAGGTGCCTGTGGAAATGAATCGATGTCAGAAGCCTGCAGTTACACAGATCTCAGTGGGAGTGAAGGAGAGCATCTGTGATAGGGAGAAGAACTTGCTGCTTCTGCCAGTAGTTGCCTCGTCCTGAATACAGTAAGAGTCCTTGGAGAATTTCCACAGTGGTTGTAGTGAGGACGCTGGAACTAGTGCTTTACTTTGTCACGGAGAGTAGAAGTGTGGAGCACTGATTTTCATTCCTGCTTTTTCCCTGTCATCTCCATTACTGAAGGCTTCTCCTCCCACCAGCCTGATGCTGTTGGTGTATTTTGAACCATATTCTGTCTTGGTGTGCCTGCTTTATTTTAGGGGTTTTTTTGGCTCCTTGAGGGAGAACACTTGTTAGATAATGAAGATGGAGGAGAGTGGTTCTCACAGTGACTTTGAAACAGAGGGAAGTGAGGCAGTGTCAGTGTGATCACTGAAATGAAGTTCTGTGTAACAGTACACATTGTAGTGTGGCTTTCTTTATAGTATCTTCTTTGACCAGCCTTATGCTGCCAGGTTGGCCACGAGGTATGCATGATAATACACAAATGCTGTATTTTCTGTCTGCAGTAGTTGTAGGTTTAATACAAATTTACAGTACCTGCATGTGCTGTTAGGATTTTACTGATTTTTATTCCCTACTTGCCTTGCACTGAAACACTTGGGTTTAGGTAGCATTTTAAGTTTGGGAAGAAGCATTTGAGAAGGGGGCAGAGAACAAAACTTGAAAGCCATTACATACGTAACTCTGGTGGTCTTGAGGAAGTGACCTTTAGCAATGCATGTTCTAAAAGTGGGCAAGACACCTTTCCAACAAACATCTAAATAGCTGCTGTGGATTGCATCAAGTTAAGACAAAGAACTACTCATTTAAAGTGTTTCAGTTAAAAAAGAAAACTAAGAAAACCTGAATTGTATTGATTAAATAAGTTTTTTTTTAATGTCTTTGAGTAGGTCATCAAGCATCAGCTTCTTTACATATGTCTCACTGTTTCATCTTTTGATGAGTGACAATAGAAAACAGCTATCTCTGTGCTGGCTGGGATGATCAGCTTACCGATGAGGTGAGAGGGAAGCATTCATCTGTGATTCTGTCCGGTGTGGAAGTTGCATTCTTTATGTAAAGGACTATAAATACTTAAGAAAAGTTACCCTCTGTTAAACACCTCTACCTACTATTGCTTGGCAAAGAGACGTTAGAAGTTAAATTGCCTTCTTTCCCACCACTTTCTTTTACTTTCCCTGCTTGCTAAGCCTGTTCATACAAAATTAATTTTCCTGGACTAACTCTTGAAATTCCATCAGTCCCTTTTTTTGTGTAAATTGTATGCTCTGTCATGCTGATCTGCTCTGAGCTAGTTGATGGAGTTGCCATTTGTGGTTCCTCAGTAATTCATTTGTGATCCTCTTCATTTTACAAAGGTAATTTCCTGGATCATAACTGGTTACTGTTTAAAGCTGCATTAATAACAAGAATTAACAAACTGGCTAAATAGTTCTTGCTTCTTGACATAGGAATGTATTATTAGAAGTTGATTTAATCTTCTTTTGCAGAACATTCAGTGATTTCTTGCTCTGTATAAACCATGTAGAATTTATTGTCCAGTATACTGGATTGCTGAAGGGCTTGCTACTTCATCTGTTGACAAAACCTACACACAGGTTATTCTGTAATTATCATTTTTACTGTTTTGTGGACTGTTAATTTCTTGTCACATACTGAAGTTACTGCACTGGCCTCAGTAATTCAGTACCATTCATTCATCTGTTTTCTTAAGGCCTGTAGGATCATCACGTGTGCCTTTTGCAAAATTTCATTTTCTTGCAGGTAATTTTGGGGGGGGGGGGTGGAATTCTGTGTTCTCACGTGGTGACACAATGTAACAGTAACTCAGGGCTCAATGTAGCTGGAGTAGTTTGCAATTTTTCTTAAGTAACAGCAACAGTTGATGAAGAATGTGTATAAATTATTTACACCTTTCACTATTTTGTTCTCTATGATTTTATACTTTCTTTTTTCCAACCCCCATTTTTCGTGTCTACAAACATGGTATGAGTTTGTAAAACATTACACAGCTGTTACAAGGGACCTTCAAGTGCATGGTGAAGTAACATTAGTCTAAGTCTCTCCAGATAAAGGTAAACCAGTATGGCTAAAAACCAACCATCTGGCTCTGGCAGTACATGCAGCAGTATCACCAGCTGGCACAGAAAGAACCCACAAGCTGCATAAATCTCAAAGTCTGTGGCTTGGCTGCCTCAGCTCTAGAAAAAGAAATGTGTCACCTTTGTGGATACCCTTACATAGCTGAGTTGTAGCTTGATTTTTTTTCCCTTTCACCTAAATATTTTACTTGGTTTAGTTGGAGGTTGGAAATTACTTCCAGAAAACTTTGTTCTACGAGTACATAATTCGATCAGCATGTTTCACTGACAGAGAAATAAGATGGAATTTCCCAGAGCACATACTGTATGTACGTGAATTTTTCAGACTGGAAAGTGAAAGATGTAGACCTCATTCTCCCTCTTCACAGAGACAGTTGAAACAGCTAAAAATGTGTGCTTGGCTTCACACATGTTTCCCATTTGTTGGGTGACTTAATCTCCTGATCTTTGATAGACAAACATTATATATTTTAAGTGCATTGTATATATAAAGTAATGGCAGTACAGAGCAGGGAAGGTGTGAAAACTGGCTTGACATTGCTGTGAAATGTATTTGACTGTTACAGAGTTGGTATCGCTTGAGTCTGCTGCCATTTTTCCATGCTGCCATCAGCTTATTGCAGTTGTTAGCATTTTATCTCAGACAGATCTTTTGTGGCTGTTAACAAATGGTATGACCTGCCAACTTGACCTCTAGAAAAAAAAAAAAAAAAAAAAATCTGGTCTTTAAAAAGTAAATAAATCAGTATTTCAATGGAGAGAAATGTAATGCTTATCCTTACAAAAGGGCATCTTCTCCAATCAGTTTATATTCTAGATGAGAATGTAAGTAACAATGGAGATACCTTTTTACAGGGAACCAGTTCTTTTGCTAAGAGCAACTTACCATGGTCGTTTAAAAATAATTCAGACTTTCTACAAAATGTAGTAGTGTCAAGGGAAGCTCCTCTTCATCTTTGTTTTCTTTAAATTTTGAGTAATTAGTTTATATTTTGAATCACATTTCTCTCCTCAGAAAGACAGTAAGGAGTACATTTAACAGAAAAAAAAAACATGATCAGGGAAAAAAACCCAAACTGAAGATGTCAGTACCGGCACATGGCAAGAGGTCATGCCAACAACAAATGATTTACAGTGTCTGTGTTAGCATAGTGTGATGTTAGACAGTAGTGTGTCATACAGGTCTGTTCTTCGTTTGCCCCATGCTAATCTTTGAGTGGTGTCTGACACCTTCATGAAAGGTTCCATAATCAGAAAGCCTTTATATTCACAAAATGTGGAAGTTTTGATGCTTTCATCCTTGAAAAACTATCCCAAGCATACTAATGTATTCTTTCAGGTAACACAATGATTTATAGTAATTAACCTGGTATTTCTATCCATTATTTATCTTCTCTATATTTTGGACAGTTTTCTCACTATTTATCTGGATTGAGTCATTCATTTATATGCAGAGCCTGCTTTATATTACAAAGAGAATCAATAAATCTTGTAAAATTTTAATGAAGTGAATTGTATTCTGGAAGCACTTCTGATGTGTATTGGCCATGTGCATTCTCTTAGTAACTTATCTTCAGTTATTTTCTGTTCCTTTTAAATACGTGAAGCGACAGCAAGGAAAAAAGATGTCATCTTGTTTTTCTCATTGTTTGGATTCTATAGTAAATGTTTTAATTATAAATTGTCTTGAATTATCACTCCATTGTCATTCTCTTTGAGCAGCAAGAAGACAAGGCAGCTGTGATGTGAAGAAAGTATTTTTAAACTGAAGCACTGTTTTTTCAGTATTGTAATTGATGCTGCGAATTGCTGACAAGCTTACACCACTGCACAACAATGTATATAAGCTATTATGTCATAAACTAAGTCGTCTAATGCCTTATCGCAGAACTAGCCTAAAAATCATGGAATTGTAGAATGGTTTGGGTAGGCAGGTTCCTTAAAGATCATCTTGTTCCAGCCCCTCTGCCATGGGCCGAGATACCTTGAACTAGTTCACATTGCTCAGAAGTTTTAAATATGTATTTGTAGGTAATGGTACCTACACTCACAGATACTGGAATCTATCAAATTATTTTCTTTTATAGAATTCTTCTAAGTAATGTTTTCGTATCCTTTTTTCTACCAGATAAGGAAACAAAGCATGTAGAACTTGCATGGCAGCTTGAGTAACTGACATTACAAATCTTGGGAAGGAAAAGCTGAATACATACATGCTGAGTTTTGGACCTTTGCCTTTGGGGCTGGCCGGTTGTTCCCCTCACCAGCTATCAGTGCAGTTCCCTTCAGCTTCTGATGTTGATGGCACCAGCTTCTGATGCTACTGTTGCTTACAAGTGTCTGTTGGCTTTCTTGTTTTTAGGGCTGCTGTTCAGACTAGAGCATAGAAATGGAAGTTCTGCAGTTGCAGGCTGAAGTAATAGGCTAGAACTGCCTGACTTGAACACTTCTGCTCTGATTTTCCTTTCTATTGTTTTGGCTAGTGAGGAGTAATTGTTTAGCTATGAACTCCTGCCTCCTTCCTTCCTGCTTGTAGTTACTCTTCAAAGTTGTTTGCTTTTTGTTACCAGGGCAAACACTCATGTTTCAAACAGAAGTAGGAGAATTTAAAAAGCTGTGGTCTGAGAAGAGCCCTGCATGCTGAGAAGAGTCTTTTCTTGGCTAACAAGTTATCAGGACTTTTTAACTCAATAAGTACATGAAGACATCTTTTTCTCACTCCCTTCCTTAGGGCACTTACTGCTGTGGCAAGTGATTGTTGGGTTTGTTGTTGTAGTAGTTTTTTGCTTGTTTGTTCGTGTTGTTGCTGCAGTTTGCATGGGACTAGATACTATGATTCATTCCTAACCTTGCTGTATGACTATTTTATTTATGTTTTTTCTAGTGTTTACTTGTACTTTTTATAGTATTAGTTTTTTAAGAGGGCATTGACTCTTTAGAAGATTACTGGAAAGATTTTGGAACTGCAGGGTAAAAATAGGGCATTAAAAGAATAGGAACAATCAAATATTTAGGTTTCTCAGCTAAAACTGTAGGGTAGATAGAAGTTTAAATGCAGAATTTTTCTGTGCTGTGCCTTCAGTAACCTTGGTTCCTGATGGTGCAGGAAGTGTAATTTCTACTTAAGGAATTATCGTGGATATCTTTAACTGAGTGGTATTTATTGCACCATAACTAGCTTTGGTGTTAAATTAGGAAACAACAACTGCTTCTGCTATTCTGAAAGTTTTAATTGTTTCCACAAATACATTTCAAAGTCAGTTAAATATAATGGGCAATATACTTGAGTTCTATGTGGATTTATTTTATTTTTCTTCAGTGAAAATTTTTGGTGTTTGCATTGCTTCAGTATTTTAATTCCTTATTTAGCTTTAGATATGTCACCTGTATTGATAAATTCAAAATGCTTAAAAACTGGATGAAGTGTATCTGTAACAGTGATGCTACACAAAACTGCTGATGAAGTAGCAACCATGATTGTGAGAACTGAAAAAGGACATTAAAGACTAACGGAAGATCAGTACTTGTCTCTCCATAATAGTTTGTCAATGGGAAATAAAATCCTCTTCAGCAAAACCATGGAGATTTGATATACTCTTAGGGAGTAAATAAAAATAGGGAGGAGCAGGTTGGCTTGAGACTGAGTGAGGAAGTAAAATTGGGAGCATTACTGAAACTGTTCTTTCCCAGTCCTGGAGAAGAAGCAATGTAGGCTTAAATTTTGCATGAGGCTACATTTATTTTCTTTTGCAAGTGAGATTTGCACACAGCTTCCCCTCTTAAGACAAATGAATAGAGATTGATGTTGATGGGATTTTTGGGGGTGTCTGTTTGCAGAAGTTTGAATAAAATATTCCCTTGCTTGTGGCAGACTTGATAACTCAGCTTCTGACCTCCTGAGGCCTCAGAATGGCAGCAAGAAGCAGCTTTAAAGATTTGCAAGCTGGTAATAGGTTTTAAGTCAGTCTCATTTGTGAAATATTACTGAGCTTTTGAATGTGGTTTACGGTCAGCTATAATGAAATTCATAACGCTGTTTCAGCTTGACACTTGCTTACTAACTTTCCTTTCTTCGTTGAGCCTCATTACCTTTAAAAGTTACAAAGCCGTGCTGAATTTTTTGTGAACTATATTGGCTAGAGAGCCACCGGCTCCTGTTTAGAGCAGAGGTGAGGCTGACAATGCAAGAAGCATGGGCTTGGAAGCAAATGTGACCCTTCTGTTCTGTGAAGTACCTGTGCCACCAAGATGGTGTAGATTATGCTGAAAACAAAGAAATGAAAAGAATTAAGGGGTCTGTGTATTCTGGCATCCACTGATATATACTTGCTGTGATATTTACATTATGTTAGAGGCGGTAATGCCTGCAGCAGACAGTTGTACCTGTAAAGGCACCAAATGCTATGTTTGGAATCGTTGTGAGGGAAGAAAGGTCAGGCAAAATAGTCTGTTTTCAAAAGAAATAGAAAAAAAAATATACCATAGAATTTAGAATATTGGCTATTCTTAACATGCTTATAAGAATCATGCAGTATATTCATTAAGTGGTAGTGTGCTGTTTCCCTTGTCAGATATCCATTAGAAAAAGTAGCGTAAGTTTGGTTGGTTGCTTGATTGTGAATAAGACAATAGTCTTTTGAGGGTCGGGGAGGATGACTGATGAGCTATGAAGACAGCTGTTGAACAGCCAGGCTGCTGGTCTTGGAATCTAAGGCAAGCTGTCCTCTCATCTGGATGAGGGAAGCATTGCAGTACCCTCAGTAGTCAGGTCTAGTCCATAGTCATGCCTGACTGAGCTGGTAGCTGCTGGGGACATTTAAAAAAAAATGTTTAGCTTACTGACATTATTGTCACTAGAAGAAATACACAGCTCAATGTGGGAGGAGTTGCTGTGGATGTGCTAATAGATGTAGATGGCCTTAGAGGTGAGCGGCTGTAAGGAATCAAATGGACTAAGAGGGTGAAAAAATGCACTGGAAAGATGCTTCTGTTTTGTGTTTAATACTACTCAAGAATGTTTTTAATGTTTAAGAATATCAGGAGTATATTTATGATGTCTTTAATAAAGATAATCTTAAAAGGCAGTGATCTTTTTGTTACATGCTTAAGAATATCAGGAGTATATTTATATCTTTAAATCTTAAAAGGCAGATGTCAGTGATCATATTGTGACATGACACCCTGTAGAGTGTAAGACAAGGCTGAGTAGAGAATACTGGTTATGACTACTGGGTGATGCAGAATCTCATTTCAGCAATTCTCTCTCAACTCCTTGTGTTGCATAAAAGCTGTATTTTTGATCAAGCTCTCTTTTTATTTTTAGGAGCATAGCATCGTGTTTAAAATGGAAGTTAACTTAAATGGAGACTCCAGAACTACCCTGTCCACTCTCCCTGTGCCTCTTGCAGAGGTGAGTCCTGCGGGCAGGATGGAAGCAGAGAAGCCCCGCTGTTCAAGTACGCCCTGTTCACCAATGCGACGGACAGTTGCGGGATACCAGATCCTTCACATGGATTCTAACTACCTGGTTGGCTTTACAACTGGAGAGGAGTTGCTAAAATTAGCCCAGAAGTGTACAGAAAGTGAAGAGAGTAAAGGGGAGTCTGGGCTGAACTTGTGTTCCAAGCAGCTTGATTCAGGACTTACACGTTCCTCCCGTTTGTATAAAACTAGAGGCAGATACTATCAGCCATATGAGATCCCAGCAGTAAATGGAAGGAGGAGGAGGCGGATGCCCAGCTCAGGGGATAAATGCACTAAGGCTTTACCATATGAACCTTACAAGGCACTTCATGGTCCCCTGCCTCTTTGCCTTTTAAAAGGTAAAAGGGCTCATTCAAAATCCCTGGACTACCTCAATTTAGATAAAATGAGCATTAAGGAACCTGCTGATACAGAAGTGCTACAATACCAGCTCCAACACCTTACCCTTAGAGGGGATCGTATGTTTGCAAGAAATAACACATGAACTGTCATCTCAGATTTAGAACCAGTTTCTGACAGTTTCTCTGTTGCTGCAAAAATCTACTACTATACTGCGTACATGACTGTCCGTATTGTAGGTGGTTTTGTCAGCTAAATCTTATCAGAAAGTGATTGAGTTGAATAAAATCTTGGCAATGCAATGTGTTACAAATACCTGGAGGGAGAAGTCTTTCCTGAGCAAGCAGCTTCTGATGAAAGTTTGACTGCAACTGGTGGATATTTCTTTGGACACTTTTTAACAAAAAAACCCTTGATTTTTTTGTGTTTGGGGTTGTTTTGGTTTGGGGTTTTTTTGTTTGGGGTTTTTTTTTTGTGTGTTTTGGGTTGCTTTGTGTGTTGTTTTTTGGTTTGGTTTTGATTGGGCTCTTTTTTTTCTTGTTTTTGTACAGTTAGATCTAGTATTTACAGTAATTTAACACTGAAAAATTGATGGTCTGCCTGGTTGTTGCTAATTTTGGTTTGATATTAGAAACTATTCTTGGATAAATGCTCAAGTTTAGGAGGTTTTTTGGTTCTACTTTTTGTTCCTATATTCTACAGTAATATGTATGTATTTTTTTATATCATGGAGAGGAAATTGAGCTTAGCTAAATTTAGACCACTAGCTATTTAAACAGTCCATTTTAACCATTTTCAAACTGCACTTGCACAGGTGATGAGAGTGAGGTTCACTCATAAAACAAACCTTTGCTACTTGAATTCTGTTAAATTATTTTTTAGTTTCTGCATGGAAGTAATTGCTGTACCTATAGAACTTTTTCAGGGTAAGTATTTGGGTTATTAAAAGCAAATCTTTCAGGGAGTAAAGATTTTTGGGTTTCCTTTGTTAGAGGGATTTATTTTTTACATTGTCTGGATACGCAAACAAGGATTCACTGCAGATTCCACTCCAGAATGTCTGTATTGGTCTGGCAATAATTTTTTTTTTTTATTTTAATGCATAATTTCTGCTCCACGTATAGTAATGGAAGGTCTCAAATAACTTCAGCATTGCTTTGGAAATTCAGTTGAAGCACTGAACACTGGAGATCTGGAAGGATTTTTTTTTGTTTGTTTGTTTTTCTCTGTGGAGTACAAATGAAGTATTTCCATATCAGCACTGAAGAGATGATCTTGGATTATTCAATACACTGGCTCACTTCTGTTACTTAAGATTTTTTTTTATCTGAACATGACATCAAATGCAGTTTTGACAGCTGTATTCCTAGATGTGTTTATAAAACTTTAGTAATATATGTCTAAAAGTGAAAAATTGATTTCAGGCTTTTTTTTTAAGTGCAGTCTTTTACTGAGGCAGTGTGCAGCTTGGTATTGGCTGATTACCTCTGCAGAAGAAGTTAAAAATAAGATCACGTTATGTTGAAACATTAATTACTTGGTCATTTGCTTCTGGTAGAATTAAGATTTTTAAAGTTTTTTTGTTTTTTTGACTGTTTGTCATACAGAATTAGTAGAAAGCACTAGTTAGTGCATGCCCTGTGGAAGTTGAAGAGTTCTTACTCTTGTTACTTACTCCACAGTTTTAAATGAAGGCATCCCAGTAGTCAGCATTTTGCTGGTTTATCTTTTTTTTTTTTAAGGTTTATTAGAATCTTTGCAACAAACCAATATGTATTTTTAAAAATTAACAACATCTGTATAAATTTAATGTATTGAACAATGACCTTAAAAGTAAAATCTTCCTATATCGTCTTTAGTTTGAAAAACAATATATGATCAGATGCCAAAGAGATGGGGATATTGTTTAAGGAATAAACATCATTGCTTATCAAAATACCATATGAATCTGTATTTCTGTCCTAAAAATAAAAAGGGTGTTGTAAACACCTACTATTGTGGAGTCTTTTGCTGTGTGGGAGAAGGAATGCGTTTGAAAGCTGCAACTTTAGACTAGAGACCATTTAAAAACAACTTAAAAGCAGGCATCTTAGACTTCTGTGAAATAGATGCTTAGGTTTATTACTTTGTTTCAGGAAGTGGGCCATGAAATTAATAATTTGTGCATGTTTCTAATGTCCTCCTGTGCCCTAACTGCATAGCTGCACTAATAGAGGCGTTCATCACTATCTAGCCAAGTTCAAACATTGAAAAAATGTGATAGTATTTTATCTGTTTGGTGATTGCGCATAGTATGGTTTGCTTAACTCTCACATACTTGCAGTTCTCATAGCATATCCTCATACAAGAGCCCAGTGCCTTGCAAGTTCAATTTCTAATGTTCATTATCAGAACTCTTTCACTGAGGGTTGGACTAGATGATCACAGAATCACTCAGGTTGGAAAAGCCCCTTGGGATCATCATGTCCAACCATTAGCCCTACTCTCCAAGTTCACCCCTAGACCATGTCCCCCAACACCACATCCAAGCGTTGTTTAAACACACCCAGGGACGGGGACTCAACCCCCTCCCTGGGCAGCCCATTCCAATATTTCACTACCCTTTCCGTGAAGATTTTTTTCCTAATGTCTAGTCTAAACCTGCCTTGTTTCAGCTTGAGGCCATCCCCTCTGGTTCTATCCCTAATTACTTGAGAGAAGAGCCCAGCACCAGCCTCTCTACAATGTCCTTTCAGGGAGCTGTAGAGAGTGATGAGGTCTCCCCTCAGCCTCCTCTTCCTCAAACTAAACAGGCCCAGCTCCTTCAAACGAACCTCATACGATCTCTTCTCCAGTCCCTTGACCAGCTTCATTGCCTCCTCTGCACCCGCTCCAGCCCCTCGATATCTCTCTTGTACTGAGGTGCCCAAACTGGACACAGCACTCGAGGTGAGGCCTCCCCAGTGCTGAGCACAGGGGAACAATCACTTTCCTACTTTGGCTGGTCACACTATTTCTGTGATCTTTTGAAGTGCTTTATATCAACCTCTGTTTCAACTCAAAAAACATTAAGAAAAGTGTTAGGTACTGAGATGCTTTTAGAACTCTATTTAAGGCCAGAAATATTGTAGCATAGAGCTTCACAGTGTGAACTATAGCCTACAAATGGATAAAACTACAGAGGGAGAGATAATGTGGTACACTGGAGTATCAGGTGGCACTGCACCAACATTTTAAGCTAAGAGAGTGAGGAGAAGAATGCATTAAATGTAAATTTTTTTTGTTGTGTC
>JANVCC010010369.1:9038845-9149852 GCA_025345505.1 Todiramphus chloris collaris
CTTGGTTCAGTGATTTAATGTTTTTTTTTTTATTTTAATTGGGACAAACATCTTCTAATTTTTATAAATGAAATTTGAAGGATATCCAGAATAGCTACAGCTCCAAGCAGCTGCTTTTATACAAAATTTCTACCTAAACATCTATATTAATGTTTTTTATAGAATTTAGTTATTTTGAGTACTTACCATCATTTCAATGTTCAGCTGATAATATTTCAGAATTAGTTTTGGTAAAGAGGTAACTGGGGAAAAAACAGGGTTAGAGGAAAAAATACTGTTGGGGGTGTAAGTTAGAATTGTAGATAAACTTTCATGTAAATGTTGGCAGTCCTATTTATGTAGTAACTTTGAAGCAGGAGTGCAAACAGCAAAAGAATCGTTCATCACTCCAGGGAGCAGAGGTGAGACAAGATGATCTGTAAAGACTGCTCCAGTATGTAAATTCTGTGAGATAGTCATGTTTCAGAGGTGATCAAGTATTTCAAGAAAATTAATCTTAACATTTCAGAAGGGTTTTTAGAAGGCTGGATTACCCAATTCTTGTAGAATCATAGAATTATCTAGGTTGGAAAAGACCTTTGAGGTCATTGAGTTCAACCATTAGCCTAACACTGCAAGGTCAGTCACTAAACCATGTCTGTAAGTGTCACATCTATACATTTTTAAAATGCCTCCAGGGATGGAGACTCCACCACTTCCCTGGGCAGCCTCTTTCAGTGTCTGACAACCCTTTCAGTGAGATTGTTCTCAATATCTAAACCTAAACCTGCCCTGGCACAGCCTGAGGCCATTTCCTTTTATCTGTCACTTCTTGCTTATGAAAAGAGGCTGAACTACACCTCGCTACAACCTCCTTATGGGTAGTTGTAGAGTGTGATAGGGGTCTCCCCTGAGCCTCCTTTTCTCCAGACTAAACAAAACCAGATACTCCTCATAAGACTTGTTCCCTAGACCACTTTAGGTTCATTACTCTTCTGTTACCCTTCTTTGGACATGCTGCAGCACTTCTGTGCCCTTCTTGTAGCAAGGGTCCCAAAACTGAGCACAGTATTTGAGTTGCAGCCTCAGCAGGGTCAAGTACAGCAGGATAATCTCTTCCCTTGTTCTGCTGGCCATGCTGTTTCTAATACAAGCCCAAATGCTGTTGGTCTTCTTGTCCACCTTGGCACACTGCTGGCTTATAGTCAGCTGGCTGTCAACCAACACCTTGAGGTCCTCTTCTGCTGGGCAGCTTTCCATCTACTTACTCTTCTTCAAGGCCACAACATTGTCTGGGATTGTTGTGACCCAAGTGCAGGACCCAGCACTTAGCCTTGTAAAAACTCGTACAATTGGCCTCAACCCACTGGTCCAGCCTGTCCAGATCCCTCTGTAGAGCCTTCCCGCCCTCAAGCAGATCAATGCTCTCACCCAATTTAGTGTCATCTGTGAACTGACAAGGGTTCACTCTTATCTCCTCATGAAGATCATTGATAAAGATATTTAACAGAACTGGCCCCAGTACTGAGGCCTGCAGAACACCATTTGTCAGTGGCTGCCAGCTGTGTTCAACTCCATTCTCCACTGGGCTAGGCCTGGACATCCAGCCAATTCTTTATCCAGCAAAGTGTGCACTCATCCCAGCCATGAGTAGCCAGTCTTTCCAAGAGAATGCTGTAGGAAAAGGTGTGAAGGGCTTTACTAAAGTCCAGGTAGAAAATATCACAGAATCATAGAATGTGAGGGGTTGGAAGGGACCTCCAAAGATTATCGAGTCCAACCCCCCTGCCAGAGCAGGACCAAAGCTAGGGCAGACCACTCAGAAATACATCCAGACAGAGCCTGAAAGTCTCCAGAGAAGGAGACTCCACAACCTATTCGGGGAGTCTGTTCCAGTGCTCTGTAACCCTTACACTAAAGAAGTTCTTCTTCATGCTGAGGTGGAACTTCCTGTGCTCGAGCTTGAATCCATTGCGCCTCATGCTATCACAGGGCACAAGTGAAAAGAGGTTGTCCCTGCCTTCTTGATGACCAGACTTCATGTATTTATAGACATAAACTAGATCCCCTGTCAGTCTTCTCATCTCCAGACTAAAAAGCCCCAGATCTCTCAGCCTTTCCTCATAAGGCAGGTGTGCCAGTCCTGAACCATCCTTGTAGCCCTCTGTCGGACTCTCTCAAGTAGATCTCTGTCCCACAGCCTTTCCCTCATCCACATAGAGGGATATCAGGTTAGTCAAGCAGGACCTGCTTCTAAACCCATAGTGACTGGGCCTGATCACCTGATTGTCCTTTATGTGCCTCATGATGGCACTGAAGACAATCTGCTCCATAAGTCTCATTGGCATTGAGTTCAGGCTGACAGGCTTGTAGCTCCCCAGATCCTCCTTCCAGCTCTTCTTATAGATGGGTGTCACATTGTCTAAACTCCAGCCAACTGGGGCGTCCCTGGTTAGACAGGACTGCTCATAAATGATGGAAAGTGCCTTGGTGAGCACTGCTGCCAGCGGCTTCAGTGCTCTTTGGTGAATCCAGTCCCGTAGGCCTGTATGCATCTAAGTTGCACAGCGGGTCACTAACCATTTCTTTTTCGATTATGGGGGCTTCATGCTGCTCCTCCTGCCTTTCTTCCAGCTCAGTGGGCTGGGAACCCCTAAAACTGCTCTTACTATTGAAGACTGAGGCAAAGGCAGCATTCAGTACCTCAGCCTTTTCCTCATCCTTGGTCATTATGTTTCCCCCTGCATCCAATAATGGATGGAGATTCTCCCATGTCCTCCTTTTGTTCTTAATGTATTTATAGCAACTCGCTTTTTTTTTTTTTTAAATTTTTAATAAAACTTTTCTTTTTACAGCAGTAGACATATCAAGTTCTACTTGGGTTTTGGCACTTCCAATTTTCTCCCTGCATAATCTCATGATTTGCATTCCTCCTGAGTTGCCCATCCCTTCTTCCAAAGGTCATAAACTCTCTTGGTTTTGTTTCTTTTTTGTGAGTTACAACCAAAGCTCTCTGTTGAGCCAGGCCTAGTCTTCTCCCCCGCTGGCTTGTCTTTTGGCATATAGGGGCAGCCTGTTCCTGTGCCTTCAAGATTTTGTTCTTAAAGAATTAAATCATCAGCTAGATCAGTTTCCACATTCTTGCATCTCAAGGTAGTCTGATGCTATCTGGGATGTTTCAGCAGCCATAAGCATGAACTAAAACCAGCCCTCTTTAAAATATCTTCAAAGGCTAAGTGTCCAGCTGTGAAAGGAAAGGAGCATAACAAGTGAGGAATGTTCATGGTGAATTATGGGATTTGTAACAACTGCTCAGAGATATGAATTTTAGGATACTTTATCTTGGAAGGTAACTTTGTGGAATGACTATTCAAAATTGTAATGAGAGGAAAAAAACTAAAGCTAAAGGCCTGAATTTTTTCTTTCTTAAGCTGAACTTAAAAATTTAACTGATCCCTTTTACAGTCTGGGCTTCCAGAAGGCCCAAGTCTAACAGGGAGTAGTGTCGACCATGAAGGAGACATCTGTTCCCATTGAGATTAGTTACACCCGTGAATGGTGATGCTGGCTCCTAAACTGCTGCTAGAAAATCAAAGGGGAAGTTCAATGAGGTTCACTGAGGCCCTTGTGCTGTATTTTTCAAGGTGATGCATGTTGTATTTGATTACATAATGGAGTTACAAATGGAGAAAACCTGAATATTCACTTAAAACCATTATTAAAATGTTAGTCTCATTTTAACAGTATTTGCATGTTTTCATCTGCCTTCCAGTTTTAGAAGATAGATGCATTTGATACTTTTTTTTTTTTTAATCTTCTTAGATCTAGAATTCAAATAAAGAGAAAAAAATCTTCCTTATTCTCATATTCTTGAAATATAATATATACTTTTTATCACCAACTGTGGAGTAAATCCAAGATGTTAATTAGTACTGAAATTACTACTGCAGTCTTGTTAACTTCTTTATCAGGTCTTCAGTTCAATGGGAAAAGGGACATTGATTTTAATAATAGAGGATG
Organism: Todiramphus chloris collaris; assembly: GCA_025345505.1. Lineage (NCBI taxonomy): Eukaryota > Metazoa > Chordata > Aves > Coraciiformes > Alcedinidae > Todiramphus > Todiramphus chloris. Next base: position 9,042,845 of record JANVCC010010369.1, read on the forward strand.
TGTACTTCAGAAAAATGAAGCTGTAACACTATTTTGATGTCAAACCTTCAATCAGCTGTCTGCCTCCCCCATCTCCTATTTTGTGGAGTTTTCATTGGTTAATTTAGAAGAACTTCAGCTGGAAGGCAAGACATATTTGGAAGGAAGCATTTGTCTCAAGAGGGCAGTTTTTAAGAGGAAAAATTTTATTTGGCTTACACGTTTGAAAACTGTTCTCTGTTGAGAACTTGCCTATCTAAGGGGAAATAAGGCGGGGGAGGGGGTGGGGGGCAGTGGCTATTTTTTTTTTACATGACACTGAGCTATGGGAAGAAGGCAGAAACCTTATTCTGACAGTACTTAATGTTTAATACTAATTTATAACAATACTGGCAGGAAGGAAAAAAAAAAAAAAGCAATAATTATGTATCTGATTAACCAGAGAAGAGATTGCAATGACTTCAGATCATAATTAGAACCACAGGCCATACCCAAGGAATCTCTTCAAGACAATTTAGGAAAACAAACCAAAAAGAATAGGTATCTATCTGCAGCATTCTACTTGCAAAAATGAGAAGTTTTATCTTTCATCTGGGAAGTCCATATTTCAGCCTGATCTGAGGTGAAATGGTAGTAATCTGGACTGATCAATTGTCAGAAGCTTAAATTTCCTGCAGAGGGAAGGTCAGCAATGCTGTTCACCGAGGTGATTTCTACACAGCAAGTAATCATTCTGATTAAAGCTCCCATTGACACTGAATGTTTTCGCTGATTGGAAGACTAAATCTGTCCTTAATCATCCAGATAAGATGAGGCACCAGGATGTTATAAATTGTGTGAAAGATTAAATGCCCACTATCAATGCAAACTTAATCCTGAACTTTGAAAGCCAAAAGGCTGCCTTTTTAAGTTGTATTATCACCACTACTTATCATGAACTGTAACTAACTGCTATAGCTGCAAAAAAATCTATTAGAATGCGTGCTAAATATGGTGAGATTTTTTTTTTTTTTTTTACTTAGTAGATAACTGCTTTCTCAAAGAACTATTCCTGGATGATTTACATGAAGATGCTCTTCTGTGCTTGGTCCCAGGCAACACTGAAGCCTTCCCTCAAGATGTATTACAGAGATACCTCTACAGTAATAATTGCAACAGTTAGGTTTATGATTGTAATAGGATATCAGGTAAATAACTTGTGCAGTATTTATCCACATAAGCAAAGCATATATTTTAATTATATAAAAGTGAGGCAGTCCAAAAAGCAAGAAGCCTACAAACAAAGCAATCCAAGAAAACCATGCCTGAATCATTAGAAAAATTTAGGCAGCTGTTGTAGTAGAAAGATTATGTTAAGAAATTAAATCCCTGATTAAATTCAGAGGACAAGGCAGACAATATATGATGGACTAGTTGCAACTGGAAACAGTGTAAGATGAGTTGAAAAATCACTTTGCTAAGGAAACAAAAGGAGGTAGTGAAAAGTTCTCTAAGTGCATCTAAAGTAGAAAGTCATCTAGGGAACCAGTGAGACCACACGAGGAAAAGATATTGAAAGGGTGCCAAGGAGATGAGACCATGCCAGGGAAACTTGGTAAATTCCTTGTGTCAGTTTTTCAGTGCTGAAGATGTTGGGGAAAGTCTCATACATTCAACAAATTCTTTGTACAAGAAGGGTCAAAAGACAGGTTGTCAAAACAAGGAAGAATGATTTTTTTTCTAAATTGAAAATAGAGGGCATATAAGAAGCTATTCAATTTAGAAATGGAAGAGAACACTGTGTGAAAGCTTAGCCCAAAAAACTGTGCTTGAATTTTTTTTTTTTTTTTTTTTTTTACACTCAAATCACAATCGATTGCACAAACAGATTGCTAAGGCAGTTGTCTCATTTTCAGATGGGGGTATCCCTTCAGAAAAAGCTTATTCCAGCCATGCACAAGTTACTGTGCTCAGAGCAGAGGTACAGAGGTTGCTGCCCATTGCAGCTGATGTGGTGCCAGGCTATACTGTCTTGCAGTGTCCCTTTGACCTCTTGAAGCAGCAGCTGTTTTTAAAAAGCACAACTAGATGGTGCAGAAATGCCGTTCTTCGTCCAGCACACTTGAAAGGTAATTCAATACTGCACACTGGCTTCTCACTGTTGCTTGACTAAGTCATCTCCAGGATCCTCTTGGCATCAGAGAGGACAGAGGAGCCAGATTGATTTATAGGACACCCACACAAGCATTGAGCCACATGGAAATGCAATACAAATAACCTGACCAGACGGGATGACATTCATCCGAGGGACCTGAGCACACATGGAAGTGTGGTCTGTTGAGATAGCATGGCTTATCTGGAAGGAAATCCTGCCCAACTAAACTGTGGGTGTTCTCTGAGTGCCTCAGAAATGATACAGATAAAACTTATCTAATGAGTTTTCAGAAAGCCTTTGATGAGGCTGTGTACCGAAGGCTATTAAAATATCTGAGCTGTCACAGGGTTGGAAGAGAGGTGGTCAATGCATGGGAGGCAGAACTAGACCTTGGAAAGTGAGGTAGGTTTTGGAAACTGTTTGGGTTTTGGTGGATGCCCTCAGGACAAAATGTGGAACAGCCATCTTTATTTTCTTTGTGGCGGAACATGAAAGGAAGCCTCATTTGTTCCACATAAAGCTTTTAAAAGTGAAAGTTAACTTGGGTATAAGTGGCTGTATTTTGGCAGTTCTTACATACCAAGAAATCTGTTTGTCACCCTCATGGATGTTTGTAATAATATCATAGCAATTTATGACAAAGAGGTAATTATTAATGTCAAGTGCAATGTTCTTTGGAGGTTATGATGGGAAATGACAAATAAAACTCCGTACTCTGTATCCTTTTGTCTCATGTCAGATTTAACAACTTGAATTATTTTCAGCATCATGAGGTTTTGCTTGCACTTACTGCCTTGAACTCTGGTAATAGATGAAGATGTGGTAATTATTGTTGAGAGAGCAATTAATAATTGTTATTATACATATTGAACGAAACATCTTAATTCAAGCAGCCCTGTTGAACGTGGATCTATGATTTATCATAGTTTATAATGTTCTTGATTGCCTTTAAATGTGTCTATGGGCTGAAACACATTTTCTATTGGCTTGAACCTTGGGTTGGTAAAACATTTTTAGTGTAGATAGAGTTTCTATATTCTTTTCTTTTTTGCTTTCCCAATTAGATTGTTTCTCTCTTGTACTGCAATTCACCTTGTCCTGTTATCAGTGCAAAAATAATTATGACTGGGAACTTTGAGCTAAATTTGGCCACTCTCAGCTGTGCTTATTACAAAATAAACACTTTTTGCGGTAGCTGTCCATGAGAGTTGTATGTGACTTGGCTGTGATGCAGTGAAAAACTCAATAACCGAAGTTATTAATCAGGCATTCTTCATTTTGTAGCGCTGGATGCACAGGAATCACTCCTCCAAATGTGCGTCCCGATGCAAGCTGGGTACACAGTTTATATGCAGGCTAAACATACAGATTCATTATGTTTCTTAGAAAGGGCAGTCTTATGCTAATGGATTCCTGGAATTCACTTACATAGTCCAAGCATGCCTAATAAAATTAGGGTTAGGGTCTTTTCTCCCCTCGGTGGTTTTCCATGACCTCTGGTGGTCATTTACTTCATCTTCTCTTCTTCATCACCGTGTTCTTTTAGTGACCTAAAGCCTGAAGTCCTTATTCTTGCCAGTTCTTCTCTGCTCAGCATGCTCAGGCAAAAGATTTAAAGATTTTTCACATAAAGATGTGAAAAATGACTGAAGTCTAGTATTACAGTGTTATTGCCATGAGAAAATCTAGAAAATGCACTTTTAAGAATACATTTGTCATTTCCCAGTTCTCATACTGAAAGATTTTAGACTGAGAGACTGATGTACTGTCCAGTCTGATCCTGTAATATTTACCTCTCTCCATCATTTCTCAACAGTCCTGGTTAACAGGGGAGGTCCCAGATGGAGTCTTATCAATGTGATGCCCATCTACAAGAAGGGTCAGAAGCAGGATCCAGGGAACTACAAGCCTGTCCTCCTGACCTCAGTACCTGGAAAAATGATGGAGGAGAGGTTCATCTTGAGTGAGCTCACATTGCAACTGCAGGAGAGCCAGGGGATCAGGCCCAGCCAGCATGGGTTTAAGAAACACAGGTCCTGCTTGACCAACTTGGTCTTATTCCATGACCCACCTAGCGGATTAGGAAAAGGATGTGGTTGTTGTCTACATGAAGTTTAGTAAGGCTTCTGACACCATCTCCGACACCATTCTGCTAGAGAAGCTGGTGGCTTATGGCATAGACTGATGTACTCTTTGCTGGGTTAAAAACTGGATGGATGGCCAAGACCAGAAAGTTGTGGTGAGCCAAATGATATCCAGTTGGAGACTGTCCCCCAGGTCTCAGTACTGGGGCATTTTGTTCAATATCTTTATAATGATCTCGATGAGGAGATAGAGTGCACCCTTGTCGGTTTGCAGATGACACCAAATTGGGTGGGAGTGTTGATCTGCTTGAGGGCAGGAAGGCTCTCCAGAGGGATCTGGGTAGGTTGGATTGACAAGTCGAGATCAGTTGTATGAGTTTTAACAAGACCAAGTGCTGAGTCCTGCACTTGGGTCACAACAACCCCAGATAACACTCCAGGCTTGGGGAGGAGTGACTGGAAAGTTGCCCAGTGGAAAGGGATCTGGGGATGCTGGCGGACGGCCAGCTGAACATGAGCCAGCAGTGTGCCCAGGTGGACAAGAAGACCAACAGCATCCTGGCCTGTATCAGAAATAGTGTGGCCAGCAGGAGAAGGGAACTGATCATGCTCCTGTGCTTGGCACTGGTGAGGCTGCAACTTCACTATTACTAGACGTATTAAAGCATAGATTTTGAAGACTTTTTTTTTTTTCCCAGTTGAAACACATTTTTATTAATTAAAAAATGAATATGCTTTTTATAATTGTCCTGGTTTGAATTAGAACAGAACAATTCTGGTCAGTAATTTTGCTTTTCAGCTCAGTTCTTCTAACTAACTGCACTGTCTGAAGTGAGAAGCCTGTTCTCACAGGCAGTGTCTGCTTCTGGCAGTGATAACACCCCATGGTTAGAGTTAGTAACATGGCTTGGTATGCAGACCAAGGGCACTGCTGAATGTCCTGTACTATATTGGAGGTGCAGAAGGTAAAAGGATGCAGCTGTGGAGAGGAGCAGCCAGGACAGGTGACCCTAAACTGACCAGCAAGGGATTCCATCCCATAGACATTGTATTTGATATAAAGCTGAGGGACCATGAGGGTCAAGCTCTCTTCTTGACTGGCCAAGGAGAACTCTTTCTGTTCTGCCTTCAATCCCAAGCTGTGTGTTCCTGAATCCATTTCTAGAATCCAGCTCCTGAATCTGGTTCCCATTTGCTGCTGTCTAGTCTGATACTTCCCCAGTGCCTGCTCCACAGCATCAGTGGTGATGGTGACATAATTGCCATTAAGGGGTTGGGTTTGATGTTGGTTTTGTAAATATTTGTGCATATGTCATTTTTATATTATTATTTTCATGAAAGCTGGCTTAGTTTTCTTTTCCAATCCATAAATCTTTCTCTCTTATTCCCTTTCTCTTCCCCTTTGGGAATGGAGAGGTGTTAATAGAGAGCATCTGTTGTTCAACTAGTGCTTGGCCCAGCCCTGACACTTCACAATAAAAATATTTTTAAACCTTGCAGTTGCCAGGGCTTTCTTAGACAGCAGTGCAGAGTGTTAAATTAAGGTTTAGATTCTCCTGAGCAAGGCAACAGACTGCATTACAAGTTTCCTATCTTTTTCAAGGCCTGTGCTGCAGCCATAGGCTGAACAGGGACTGCAGATGAATCATTGTGCTGATGTTTACGTAGAGCAGGATGGAGCCAAGAGTTTACTATGCAGTACTGCAGTTTGCATAGTACATGTCTAGAAACATACTTCTGTGTCACAGGTGTTGAAAACTCCCCTGTTCCTATTATATGAAAACTACTATTGCAACATAAAGGTTGATATGGAGATAAGGAGATATGACTCCTCTGGATAATTCTCATGTCATAATTGTTTCCAGGCTTACTGTTTGGAGGCAGCTATATTTTAAAGAACATTTATTGTGTGAAATATTGTTTCATAGCGTATTCTGTGCTAATTTAACTTTGGACAAAATATCTATAAATGAAAGACAGCACCTGATTTGCTGCCTGTAATAACTCAAAAAGTTGAGGTTTTTTTAACACAAATTTGCTTAAAAAAAATTATGTTAGAACACAAAAGTTGTAGTGTTCTATGCTATCAAAACCATGAAAATTGAGAGTATGCCTCATGAATTAAAATTTTGACTCACTGCCCCTTCCATTATGTTCCCACTACTCACACTGTGTTAATTGTCACACTGCTCAATCACCTATGAGCTGCTTATATTGCTAGGATGACACAAAACAGATCAAGGGATAAAATTAGCATATTTTCTGCTATTTTGGTGGCTTAAATCAGCCAACAATAGAGTCAAACTGGAGCCAGAGTCTGTGAAAAAAGACAAAGGTTACTGGGAGCTGGGAAGAGGAAAAGGGGGGCTTTCAGCAGCAGCAAGCTGTCAGGTCAGCACAGTTGTCCACATCACTGCAACAGCAGTTGTTAGGACCCCAGGTTCTGAAAGATGTGGTCAGACACTACCTCTGTCTGATGCATTTCCAAGATGCCATCCTGATGCCTCCTTATTTGACTCTTAGCTTAGATGTCCTTAAAAACTGTGTTTAAGACATTGTAGTTTTATTACTTAATCCCTGCTGTGTGGGATTATCAGAAAAAAAAAAAAAGCCATGAAATCCAGTTGTCCTGGTGTCAGAAATTGTTTTATTTTTCCATGTAATCCTAAGATGTCTACTCTGTGAGCATCTCATCATGTCATCCAAATGCTTCTGGGAGCATCACCCAGTGCACTACAGGAGGAGGGGTCTCCCTTTCTGCTCACACCCTCCCAGCTGCTGCTGTGACTTCACTAATTGCTTCACAGGCTCAGATATTTTACCCCAGTGTTGAAACACTGGCATTATCTGCTTAGCCTGTAGAAAAGAGAACAGTTGTGTTAAGAGGGTGTGCTTTGGAGGCATGTGTGTGCACCTGCACAGGCACATATTTTTAGAGTGAGAGATCATGACAGAATACGTAACTTATTTTACTACATGGTCTTTCTGGTTTAGTGCTGTTTTCACTTTGATATTTAATCACTGAAGAAAGAATTTGGAAACAGTTAATGAGATAAGGTTAGAAAAGCTTGTTATGCATGTAGCAAAGAAGCTAGTGCATTTTATTTAATTTTGGACTGCAAGTAAATGTAGTCTACTTTAGATTTTCTCCCATAGCATGAAATAAGTTAATGATGTTATCCTTAACGTACAGAAGAAAAAAAGTATTCATACTGAAGCATGCAATTGCACTGAATAAAAAAGCCAAATGAAGTTAAGATACATTTTATGTTTTTTTCAAATCTATATTTAAAGTAAGTACTCATCGTTTTGTGAGTTTATTATAGGGGATTTCAAGATTGTCACTGTTTCCCTTCCCAGTGTAAATTTCAGACATGCAATTGTACTACATTAAACCGTTAGCAGATTTTATAAATTATTCCAGTTTAATACTAACAGTAAATTAATTTTATGGGTTCTTCAATTGCTCTGCTTTTGGTTTCACTAGCTTTTGCAGCTAGGTTGTATCTAGTTGAAGGGAGTGACTGATTCTTTGTATTTTCTCATCAGCAATATATATGCTATAAAAAGTTAAATGGAACTATGGAACATGTTGTAATGTAAGTTAATGATTTCAATACACCCGTATCAAATGAAAATTAAGGCAAATGCAGAAATAGATGAAAGTAGATCTAAAAATTTTACACTATTTGTCAGGAGTGGAGGAGATAAAATTATATCTGTATAGTCTTAGTTTTTGACATTTAAATTAAGAATCCCGTACTGCAATTTTAATAACAGTAACATTTTAAATAAAAAGGAATGGTTTTCAAAAGTTAGTGGAATAACAGTTACTGATTTTATACCATAATCTTTATTACTCACAGTAATCAAATAGAACTATCTGGGAAAAAAATGATGTATGTATAAATTCTTTTGGGCCAAGTAATACATTCATATACACATACTCTGGAATAACCCTGTACATATGATTCCCATACTTTATGTGGAATTCTTGTTTTTGCATTACCCTGCTGGTCTCCATTAGTGCTATTTTTCTCTACATCAACAGAGCACTAACTTCATCTCAAAATCAGAGTTAACAAGTTACGCAATCAACTTACAAATAGGGTTTCAGAACCAAATAGTAAAACTGGAAAGTACATGAAGCATTACTTAGAAATATAAATGTTCTCCTTGCATGGATTTTAATCTTCTGGTGTTCATGTGTGTCTGTGCTGTATGAATGAAAACTATTTCTCAAGATCAAAAGCCTGTAAGTTTCTGTAATATGCTGCGGAGCCTGGAGGCAAACTTACTCCCATGTGATGTGGCAGTTGCTAGGGTAAATAGTATTGTTTGCAAATCCTGACTGTAATAATTTTTCTTTGTCAGAGGGTTCTTTCTTTCCTTTCTCCCTTCTTCCCTTCCAGATGAACAATGGGATGATATACAGAAATCTATTTCTGCCCTGTTTTTTGTGGTGACACATGACATGTGTTTGACCCCTACTTGAATAAAGAGAGACGCCTTCACAGGTGTGGCCTCATTTATATGCAAGTTATACTGAATTTTAGAAGAGCGTATCTGACTTCTCCACGCTTTTCTGTAGCAATAAATTTTCCTCCTGCTGACAGCAGGAATGCTTTAAGCTGAATAAAATTAGCTGGAAAATGTTGAGCTCTGTCATCTTGCTTCTTATTATAATTCACAGTCTGACTTCATAGGAATCCAAAGCAAAAAAGAACAGCATTTACAAAGAGACAAAAAACCATAACCATTTCATAGATTTTTACACTAGCAGCTATGGAAAGAATACAATATTTCACCTCTTCATAGTAAACAAAAAAAAAACCTAAAAAAGAAGAAAAAAAGAATATTACAATAATTGCAATGGGTTTACTTTTAATTTATTTCTTCTATTCGACATCTGGTTGCTATTAATTTTAAACCACATTTGGAAGGGTATTCTGTGAAAAAAGAAGTGATGCCACTGTGTCTGATTCTGTTCAAAAAAATTGTGCTCAATAAGGAAATTTTTTTTCAAAAAAAAAGCAACAAAATATTTTTTACTCTGAAGCTGATAGAAATGTGGTATTTGATATGATTTTATTGTCAACACAGTATTTTTTTCTTTTTTTCTTCTCTGAGGAAAATAAATTTGGAGGGAACTTGAAAAAGCCTACTATTTTCAATGCAGCCTTAGTAACCAACCTACTTATTTTCAGAAGAGACTACTTTTTTTCCTACTTATGTGAAAATAAAATGTCACAGCAATTTCTTAAAAAAATTAGTCAAATAATTGCTTTGCTTTCAGACATTTCCCTCATATCTTATGAAAAATAAGGCTCTTTGAAACTAAGCAGCAGTGTTGTAAATGTTAGTATGTGAATTTAGCCATTATTTTTTGTCCCCGTGTAAGGCTCAGGGCAAGCCCACATGAAACACAGAGCAGGATTTCTCTCTATCAGCCCCTTCCCCCCTCCCTCCCAGAGGAGGGTAGAAAGGGGAATAAGGAAAAAGAAAAACCTCTCACCCAAGACTGGAAGTTAAGAATATAACAAATGTAATAAGTAACAGCAGAAAAACAGAAGGAGGACTGTTCAGGGCAGAAGGATGCCGAACTCCATACAAAACCCGCTCTGGGGTGGCGATGGATCGGGCAGCGCACATGGAGTCAGGGCCAGCCGAGCTGAGATGCCCTCGCAGCTCCCACAGCCCAGGCAGAGCCCCCCGAACCCCCAGTCTCCTCGTTCTATGGAGTGTGGCAGGGAGGGGAGGGAATAACAGCTGCCTTCTGACTCCTCAGGGTCCCAGGGTTACCACTTGTCCCCAGCACTCAGTCTGTTCACCCTTAAATTACAACACTCCTGAACTTGAATGATCTTTTGTTAAAGACAGAAGTATTTGCTGCTTCTGCTGAAGCCAGTCGGTTCAAACACAAAACATGGGTGCAACTTAGATGATCTTAGGCATTCATGTCTGAAAACTGTAACTGACTTGAGCTGTAAAACTTCCCTTCTTTCAGAGTAGAGTTGGAGTCCAGAGTCTTCCTTATGTTTTAGAACCCTACAAATGACCTCAAACCCACCTACTGGATGTTTTCTTTCTCTTGATTTCAGGCATGGTAGTTGGTGTTTATAAAATAAAGGACATATTTCTGAAAAAGAAATAGGACAAGAAAAAATTATTTGAAATACCTGAAACCAAAGTGGTAATTGCCTTCAGCCATTCTTCTAAGTAAGTTCAGTCTGAATTTACCAGATTTAAATGAAAACATTGCTGAAAGTCATGTCTCATAAAAATGAAGAAGTGCTCCATTTTCACCCACTAACAAGTTCCTTAAGAGTGACAGTGCTTGCACAGACAGGTCATCTTGCAGGATCAGAGCCTGAATTCTAAGATCTTCATGATGGGACTTGATTCTCAGTGCTATGGAATTCTATAAAACAAAGAAATTGAAGTACCAGTGTTGTACTTCATGCAGCGGCCAGCAGAACTGAAGCACAATTAATGTAAAAAAACCACCTTAGGTTTTTTTTATAGGAGAGTTTATGAGAAGACATGGAGTTATAGTAAGGTTTCCTATTTTAGATTGTATGTTCAGTTGTTCCAGTAAAGTGTTTTTGTATTAAGAGCAAGTAATGCCTAGAGATAGTTACAGGAATGTTAAGTCAAAGCAGGCATGATTTCTATAAATTGGATTTTTATATATATATATATTTTTAATAATTTCCCTACTTCAATAGTATGAAAGTTGTTTCTCTAGCAACTTATCAGATGCTATAATCCCTCCCTGTTGTTTGCAGTAACACAGGCCAAAGCAAACCATGTTGTGAAAATTCCTTTTGTATTGTCAAGCTACTGAACAGCTTTGTTAGGCTTATAAAGGCACAAAAAAAAACCCCCAAACTCTGTTGCTCTTAAGTGATGTTTCTGTGTGTATTCTAAACCAGTGAGAAGCAGCTAAGATGATTTTAAAAATTATACTTAGAGATATTAGGTGTCAGCATAACAGACAAAGAGGCTTACAATGAAGAAAGGTAATTATAAGTTTTCTTTGATACTTCCCCCAAAATGTTGTCTAAGCATGAATGTGACTGTTTAAATTTCTAGAGCTAGCTAGCAACGATTTTGGGAGGCACCCTGCAGAGTTGCATTCTTTTTAATTTCTTTTTATATGACCTGGTCTCCTATATAGTCTTTCAGAAATCACATCACCACTTTGCAGGAGAGGTGTGAAACAGAAGTGTAATGGAGAGGTTCCTACGCTACCTAAGGGCAGGCCCAATTCACTTCTCTTGTCATCTGCCAGTGTACTCCATGGCTTTATTGCTCCTTTACTTTTTGTTCCTGTCTGCCTAAGTTGTAGCCTTTTATTTTTGTTAAAGAGCTTATCTCTTTTGATGTGTTTGTACAGCATCCTTCCGTTGCAGCATTATAGATATTGTGACCCTTAGAGATAACAAGAGCGGTAAAAAAAAAAATAATTAGCCTAGTTATTTTAATTTCATATGTGCTTTTTTGTTTGATTTTTTTGTTTGCAGTTCTCCTCTTACCTGGTGTAAGTAGTTAATCAACTTTTCTAAGTTATGTCTAGGCTGAGATTATGTATTTGTTTTCTGACATTCTTTCTATGTAAGAATTACACAATTCTCATTTTTGATGGTGAGAGTATGTCTAAGGACAGCACAAAATATCCCTGGCATAGAAAAAGGGAACCATGCCTCATGGATTGTGGAAAATTTTCCCTTTCAATTTCTAGCAGAACAAAACTCAATGAAAATTGAAGAATTTATTCCTTTACTTTCTTGGGTGAAAATAATCTTTCTGTCTGGAGGGAAGAGAACTGACAGCACCTCAGTAAAGAGTGTAACTGTTGGGGTTTTTCATAACTATTTAATATTATTTAAACCACATATTTTATGGGTACCTGATGACATTGCTATGGGTAGTGAAGGAAAAATCTTGATAATTCAAAGGGAGAGAGTTCTTTTGACATCTTATTTACTTCGCTTTATACAAGATTCAGTTTTTCCTTATAAAATGCTTGCTTTTTGTTGAGGGAAAAAAAATGAATACTCCCTCTGTAAAAGAGTTTTTCTTAAGATAAAGTAAAGAATGACTACAGATAGGATGTGTGCAATTGTTAAATCAGCTGAAAAGGGATTATATTAGTTGAGGGGAGGGTAAAAAAGAACTTTTTTTTTAAATTATTATTTATTTAATGCTAGTAGCCATACTTTTTAATAGGATTGAAATCTCCTTTCCCCTAGAAAGTGAACTTTATTTTTTCAAAGTAAACTCTTGCTGTTTTCTCAGTACTAAGAATTTTTAATTGGGTAAATGTTGACAGATATAGGATATGCAGGATAACTCTTTACAAAAGCAATGAGGTGGCATTAAGTATGTTGAGTATACCATTCCACTTCTGCATGTATTGAATGAATGGGATTTTGGTTTCTGCATTTGTGCTCTAAAAACCCAACATCTAAATGGCAGAATAAGATGGAATGGTGGGACTGTATTTTTAAAAACAGCTCAGTCAGAAATGTTCCTTTTAGTGATATTTAGCTTTATTGACACTTCATCTGTGCTGGTTTTGGCGGGGGTAGAGTTAATTTCTTCATAGTAGCTGGTATTGCGGTATGTTTTGGATTTATGCTGGAAACAGTGTTGGTAACACAGGGATGTTACTGCTGAGCAGTGCTTACACACAATCAAGACCTATTCTGACTCTCACACCACCTCATGAGTGAACAACACTGGAGAAGTGGTACATGCAGATGTGGGTCTGCAGGCAGAACCATGGCAAGATAAATAATAATTAAAGCTATATGCATAGATAGGGTGAGACATGAAGTGTCATTAGGTGGAAAGCAGCATAAAATCATGTCTTCAGAAACTTTACAACTTTGCTTCAAAAAATCTTGAACATTTGTTCTATTTTAGACTAAGGTGTCTTAGAATGGAGATGTGGTGCCTTCCTGACCCAGTGATCTGGGTCATCCCTGAAGTGATTTATTATTACCTGTGTAGTCACCTACTCTAGGGCCTGAGGTCTGGAGCACATCAACATTAACACCAATGGATACAGATTTGACATACAAACAAACCTGTCCTGACAACCGAGAGACAAGAATTCAGGCACAGAAATAGGAGTTCATGTACTTATGATCTGATTTCTGTTCCTATTGAGCAGGCAGTCTTCTCAGGAAAAATATCTAGACAATTAATATAAAATGTGTTATGGAAAAACCCAAGATAGATACAGAGGTTTAAATGGGGCTAGGAGAATAAAGTTCTTCCACACATTGTTACATCAATTTTTAAACTTATCTATTTGATGAATTTGTAGATGCACTAATCATAGAATCATAGATTGGTAGGGGTTGGAAGAGACCTCTGGAGATCATCAAGTCCAACGCCCCTGCTAACTCAGGAACACCGAGGGCAGGCCACACAGGAACAGATCCAGGTGGGTCTTGAAAGTCTCTAGAGAAGGACAAGGCTCCAGTGCTCTCTAACCCTTACAGAAAAGTTCTTCCGTATGTTTTGGTGGAACTTCCCTTGCTACCAGTACCTCTCATCCTATCACAGGACACAACTGAAAAGAGACTGGACCCTTCTACTTGACACCCACCCTTCAGATAGCTGTAAACATTACTAATGGGGGACTTTGTCTTCTTTGAGACAATATGGAGAAATGTCTGTCTGGTGTTTACACTGTGTGTAAACACAGCCACCATAAAAACAATGTATTTCAGATTAAGAGAGTAAATGCAAAGAAGCATCCTACTGGGGAAGGACAAGCATGGTGATATAAACTGGACATAATTACCATGTTTTTCTGCAACTTACATCCACACAGAAGTGTCTTACAAAACTGAACAAATACTATATTAATAAATAAAACTACTGTTAATATCTTGCCAGGATGAAGACTTTTGTAGTTGGGTATGTAACAGAAACAAATTGATTGTAAAGCAAGCTAGGGAATTATTGGTTATAGAACCATTTGAAAGTGTTTGTCCCTCATTATATTGGAATTTATATTTTTAGTTTGATATTAAATTGGCTTAGATAAGTTTTTTAATTAGCAGTGAGATAAAAGCATGTATAAGAAACAAGTCATGCTGCTCATAAATTTCTCTGTCAGACAGATAAACTGCATCACATGTTGCATATGTATTAACAGGAATATTTATGAAAGTGTCTCCATGATGTAGAAGGTTAACAGTTTTGACACTGACAAAAGGAATGGGATACCTGTAACTTTAAAATGACATCTCTGTTTATTGGGTATGTGTTGAAGTGGTTTTAAAAGTATATTTTAAATGATATTTGCCTTTGTTTGACTTTCCACTGATACGTGATTTAATGAACCATTTCCTGGCAGACAATTTTTGCTTTTTATTTGAGATACGCTACCTGGTTCTCAGCAGTCTGCTAGCTGGTGCTGCTAATTAAATAGATTATATTCAGTGAAGGAGAGCATAAGTAAAGGGAAGTAAATAGACAGATATTAGTCCTGCTATATTGCATTTATTTATGCAGAAAAATGAAACACAGTTATAAAATCTTACCAGTGGGTCTGGAATGATAATCTTCCAGTGTTTATCAATGGCCATGTATTACTATTGTATATGTCATCTGTGATATAAAAAAAGTAATTCTCATGGCCAGTTCCCCCTGTTAATTCTAGTAAGTCAATGTTATAAATGTCATGATTGTTTTGTTACCTTTGTTAAAGAATAAAATGTTGAGCTTCACTTGGAGGTAGTGATCTTCTGAGGTCTTTTTCCAGTTTACATTGTTTCAGAGCAGTAGAACAGCTTACCTTAAGGCTATTAAACTTTTTTTCATTCTTATGAAATGTGTGTTTCAGGTCATGCAGCAGAATGATTTTTGGCAGTTCCATATTTTTAAGAAGAAAAATCTGATAGCAGACTGAGTTTTTATTAATGGTTATTACATGGTAGTTTTGAGAGTATAAGAGGTTAGAATTATGCTGAGCAAAGCTTATGAAAGGTCAGATGAGAAAATCTTGCTGTGTTATACAAAAGATCCACCTGGACCAGCACTCTGTTTCTAGAGATGGTAGGATATGGGCAAGTGCAAGCATGGTTACTATCTGCTGTCTATGACCCCTGTACTCTCCCAACATCCGCAGTCACCATATTAAGGGTATTAGAAGATAAATTCCAGCCTTTTCCACTAGTATCTCTGCAATGGACCTGTGGTCCATAAATTTGGCACTGTCAACCTCCTTGACCATCTGCAAGTTCCAGATACTCACTACACACTATATATATATATATGTATTATCTTCTGTCTTAGGTGTGTTTTCAACCTATCTCCCAGTGTCACCTATTTAGGGTTTGTGAGATTTGGTAAGTTTTACATTCACCTTATCTGTCGCCTTTATGATTTTGTAAATCATGGTCATATTCCCCTGCCACTTTCTTCCCTGGCAAAGAAACTACTGCTGGGGGTTTAAATGCTTCATTTTTTTTATATCTTTAGTCACCATCCTCAGCATCTACCCTCTGGCTCCTCTAACAACTTTACTAAGTTGCAGAGGGCAGAACAGCCTATCTTACTCAAGATGCCAAGATTTTGGATAGCAGCAAGATGGACAGTGGACAGAAACATGTCTCATTGCTCAGTGCCCTTTGAGATGGTGGCTGACATTTTCTTGGGTTTCTTAACCACCACTAGACATAGTGCCAAAGCTTTCACAGACCTTTCACTGATGACTCCAAAATCTTGTTTTGCAGTTGTAATGGCCCAATGTGAGCTCAGTGTCTTGCAGGCAAGACCTAGATTATTCTTCCCTACAAGCATCATCTTAGATTTATCTTTGCTGAATCTCGTCTGTCACTTTTTTGCTCACTTACCTTGGTAAAGTTCTTCTGGACTATGTTGCCATCAGCATGGCATTTAACTACAGAGAATTTAGTATCTCCCATAAACTGGATCCTCACAGACTGGGGAATTCCTGCTGTTCTTTCCATTTTCCAGGACAGCTATTTAAAAAGCAAATAATTCTTCAACAGGATTTGATAAATTTTTTTTTATTATTAATTTTTTTTTTTTTTTGATTGAGAGGGATCTCAACAGACTAGATTGATGGGCCAAGGACAGTGGTATTGATTTCAACAAGGCCAAATGCCGGGTTGTGCACTTTGGCCACAACAACCCATGGCAGCACTACAGGCTTGGGGAGGAGTGACTGGGAAGCTGCTCAGCAGAGAGGGACCTGGGGATGATTACTGATAGCTGGCTGAACACAAGCACTGAAAGGAAGCTGTAGGGAGGTGGGGGTCAGTGTGTTCTTCCAAGTAACAAGTGATAGAACAAGAAGAATGGCCTGAAGTTGCACCAAGGGAATTTTAGATTAAATATGAGGAAGAACTTTTTACTGAACAGGTTATCAGGCACTGGAACAGCTTGGCCAGGGCAGTGGTTGAGTCCCTATACCTGTAGGTGTTTAAGAGCCCTGTATATGTAGTGCTGAGGGATATGGTTTAGTCAAGGTCTTCTCAGAGTTAGGTTAGTGGTTGGACTTGATGATCTTAAAGGTCTTTTCCAATCTAGGAAATTCTGTGATTCTGTGAAATACTGATTTCCTCAGAATGTAATCCTTTCACCCCTGGATTTAATTCCTATGTATTCTGCTAGTGCTCATCAACTCCTCCTACAGCTATTCAAGCAGTTAATTAGACATATTTCACATGAAGATATGCTCTTCCAAGTACCATGACTTTTCCTCCTTTAACCGTGACAATAATCAGAAAAAGATGAACAAAATATAAATCCTGCACAAAGGAATGGAAGGCTGTATCTGACCTACAATACATAACTTTGATGTCAAAGTACATGACAGGTTGGTGTCAGGTGCTACAGGTGCCAAATTGTGGTCTTCATAAGTGAAGTCTCTTCTCTGTTGGTCAAAAATAGAAGGAAGACTTACCATTGAATTTAACATCTTGTTCCACCTTCAGAGTCTTAGTTTCAATTCTGCTGCTTATTGTCTGCACAGGCAGCTGATAGTGAACCAAGGCTTGGCAATGTTTCTAATAAACTCACATTGCATTTTAATATCTCTGATCCCTCAGTCATGACTGAGGCAGCATTTGAATGTTTCATTTGTTCATGGCATTTTTACTGATACTTTTCCATACAGAACAACATTTCACAGTTGCAAGTGCTCTGACAAACAGGCTATACAAAGATATGATTGTAGCATATCTTACTCACTATTCATAATTCTACAAGCACAAGTGCTATATTTAAAAAAAAAGGCAGGTTTTTTTGAACTATGTTTAGTTCTTTATGAGTTTCCTGTATTATCTGAGACTACATAAAGCTTTGGGCATATGATAATTAAACTTTTAATGAGGCATATTTATGCTCCACTAAGGGTTGCTGACATTTGTGGTTCTTTTTCATGGTTTTGTGTATATATTCAACAGGTATATAAGCATGCTATATGCATATATGTTCTCTATGTTAAATGCAGTAAATTCAACTTTTATATAAATACGTTACATCAAGACTGAAGATAACATGTAATAATAATTAAAGGTCACTGACAATGTAGGTAGAAATTGTGACCTACCTTAGCTTGTTATAATAGCACATTGAGAAAATCTACTGAAATGTATAATCCTCCTTTTTGAGAGGCCAAGTGCCTGCAGGTCTTGTGGATTCCTGACGTGGTGGATATTCAGTACTCTTGAAAGCCTGGCTATAATTTTCTGTCACAGACATCATTAAAATAGCTATTGTTTGTTTGACAAGAATGTGAATATGAGAAAAGTATTGACCATCAGCTCAGTAGATCCCAGAAAAAAACCCTGATCTGTTATGTATTGACCTCCTGTGATTCTGCAGGAACTGTTAATGAACAAATATTATTCCTCCTAGCCCTTTACTCTTATCATTGATGATGCTGTTGCACAAATGTGTTTTGGTGTGATAAGGAGCTATGTAAATTGAAGATCTTTTTTGAAACAAGAGGTTTATAATTTCTCCTACTCTCAATTCTGTTTTCTTCTGTGCTGCTTGCCTCCCTCATTAAAAAAAAAAAAAGAAAAGAAAAAAAAAAAAAAAAAAAATTAAAATGAAGTTATTTAAATTATGTTTGTATTGTAAGGAAAGAAAAAATGGAAACTACATACTGTGAAACTATTAATCAGAAACTATTAAAATGATGCAAATATAAGTATATATTTGACGATCATGAAAATCTGGGACATGTATACAAGGTATACTGCTTTAAACTAGATCATGTTATCCCTTCAGTGGAAAGGAAGTTCTGGATTTTCTATTAGAAGAATGATGACAGGAGAAAACCTCTAGTATTTCATATCTCTACTAACGGCTGTAAATCCAAATCTAAGCTGAGACACTTTAACCAGGATAGTTGTAATTCATTAAATTTGTAGGAAAGAACAACCTTTGAAAAGATCATGGAAAACAGGGATGACTTTAACACACTGTGGAAGAAGCTCATTTCCTTGTGTGTTTGGGCTGTAATTACAGAGACTTTTGCAATGTTTCCTATCATTCTCTTCTGTGACCGCCAGACGGGTAAGTGAAATCTGCACTTAGTGCTTGCCACTGGGGAGCTTACAGGTGCAGTGTAGCTGTATACTATGAAGTCAGCTGCATGAAGCTCAAGAAACTTCGAGTAGCTGTGGAATGTTGTCTGCATTTTAAATTGTACACAAATGACAGGTGATTTTGGCTTAGTTTTACTTTAATCTTCTCCTGCTTCTGATGTTACTCAGGCAGGACACCATCAAAGTGTCTGTGCTTTGACATTTGGGATTTTAGTGTTGATTTCTTTTGAAGAAGGATGACTAACGAGTTTCTGGTTTGCAGCCTAGTTTTTCTTGTTACAAGATGGAAAATGAAATGTTGCCTATCACTTAAGTGCATAGCATAGCTTTCTTCTTGCATTTCACTAGTATGGTTTTGGCTCCAAGATGAAGCTCATATCTACTATCTTCTGCTACTTTTAAGAATCTCTGTAGATAGGTAGCTATGTAGGTATATAGGGATAGGTACAGCAACTGCATTGTCTCTTTGGTGAAATGCATTTAGTATAAAATTCTACAGGGTACAAGAAAAGCTTTCTGATGAAATGACAGATGTGGAAACCCTTTAACAGTTCACATCTCTTTCTGTTTACTTGCTTTAAGGGGTTTACTCTTGTGCTTCACCCTCAAGGAGACAGACACACTACACAAAAACATAATATAATTTGTTTTGAGAGAGAACTCAAGAGAATGAGGTAGCACCAGAGATAATCTGTACATATGAGGTATCACAGTTAGGCATTTCCTGATGATTGCTGCTGGCAACGAAAGCAAACAGAGTGTACTCAAACAAAATTTGAGGATGTGAATGACTGGAATAATGCTGCTCTGCAAAGCAGGTCATATGCTTCATTCTGCAACATGTAACCTACTTGTGGATATATAGTGTATTTATGCTTTTTTAAATAAATACACACACACACACACACATATATATATATAAATGTCTTCATGTATTCACAGTGACACTCCAAGGTCATATACAAGCTGAAATAAGAATTCAAATACTTGTTCTATGAGACACTTTTTAAGTGAGCTAACCTATTTGACTTAAATAGACTGATATTTAACTTAAATAGCTTACAGTTTTAATGACTATCTTAAGTCACTTATGTTCTGTGCAGAGGAAGATTAGAACAGACTTTTCAGGTTGCCAGTTTTGGTGGTAGCTACTGTCACACAAAGATGACAGTGTGTCTCCAGCAAGGACAATCTGTCAAACCAGAATTTTCCTCTCTCCCATCACTGCTAGAAACATTTAAAAATGTCTTCATTGTACATGTAATAGTTACAATATGTTGATTGCTCACTTCTCATTTCTGCCAGTCTTGCTCCCTCAGTCCACATGAAGCAGCAGCTTTGCTGAAGGACTTACCTTCTGCAGCATGGCCTATCCCATCACCTTCTTGGATGTATTCACTAGTGTTTTACTTCACTTCATGTTTCCCTGGACTCCACAAATTATCCATGTACTTTTGGTTTGCTCTCTTCCCTGGTTTGTTTCTTCTCCCCATGTACATTCCATTTCTCTACCCATCTTTGTCTCCCTAAAGTCTCTGTCAGGAACTCGCTCTTATGCAGTCCCTTTGTCCTGGATAGGTCCCTGTATCTGCCACGTGTCCTAATCATCACTGAAACCCTTAAAGTTAATTTCCTGCAAGGAGCTCTTCTGGTTTATTTGCCTTATCTGTGGTCTCAGTTCCTTAGTGTGTTTCAGTATCTATCCTCTCCCTTTTCTGTTTGATTTTTTTTTTTATATATACTGAGGCAATGCATGGCACAGAAAACACATTAATCTGAGTTTGTGAATCATACTCATGTTGCTGAAAGCTGTGGCAATATCACAGTGTCTTTTCTGACCTTGATCCACCAAGGATACAAAGCTATTACAACTCCAGTTAATATCTCATGCTTTTAATTCTGACGTTCCATCAGTTGACTAATGCATCAGCTGCCATACATATTTACAATACTACTTTCAATGTTGTCTGTGCTTTCTTGATTAAAAAGAGATCAAGAAGGAATATATTGGTCTAAGCCTGGTTCTAATGAAATTGTTACCTAAAGACCATTAACAATTGCTTCCTCCTTACACTTTCTTGCTTGCTTTTTCAGCAGACAGAGCCAGAGCAGTTCTTTGTTCCCATACTGGCACACCACGGGCAGAGTTGGTGGAGGTGCTGCTTAGCACAGAAGACTGAAAACTTGAGGTTGACTTGTTGAAAGATTTTTAGCTGTGTTGGTAAGATATCTTTGCTTCTTTGCATGTCCCCTAGCACATCCTTTGTACACTTTGAAGCTGACATGCAACTGTTTGCCTGAATGATAATAAAGCCTGCATTTAGATTTCACTCCCAAAAGCTGTGTGTTAGAATCTCTATGTACACAGTATGTGTTCAGACAGCATATAATCCCATTGAGACTGGCATCACATAACTGTTCAATTTGTGAAAACCATCATGGCTTTTTGTTTTTAGCATGTAGCTGTGTAGCTCCTTTTGCTCTATGAAGTTATTTGTTCCTGTCCTACAGTCTGAATGCATTTATGTTACTAACATACACATTTTCATGATCTGCTTGCTCCCTGGCATTCATTGTACATGTCCCATATCTGACTTGAAAGCTTTTTCACCTCTGAGGTGAACCCATTTCCTGCATGCTTGAGAAAAGTGTTAAATTGCTGCTAGTTAGAAACTCCAGAAAAAGAATCCTATGGAGATGCTCTTAAGCTCTTATTTGTATAGGAATAAATTATTTTAAGGTGTGATTTAATGTTTAATGTTTTCTAGTTATCCCTTGTAGGAGAATGAGAAAGTAATAGGAAGAAAAGCCATCTGGAGTGGAAAGAACCAGCAAAAGTTGTAGGTCTCTTTGCACAGTTAAAACAAAATCTATACCAGATGCCAGTGTAGACAAAAAGTGCGATTTTGGTGAATCTCATGGGATTGGATACTGTATGACCATTTTATGAATAGTGACACTAAGAAAAAGACCACTGGAGGCATAAGCTTTTAGAAAGATTATTTCAGAGCTGTTAAGTAAAATCACACTGTGTTATCCTATGCTAAATTTGCTTAGCATGAAAGATTTTTGAAGCTTTCAAATCTTAAATAAAGTCTTAAATTATTATAATCTCTACTGGTCACGAATAGCAACAATAAATCCATTTAGGAAAGAAATTATTCCTCCTGTCAGCCTGTAGGTGCAGTCTGAGAGCTCCTTGATTGTTTTAGGGCACCTTTCATGATCTGGTAAGGTGAGCACTAGCATGTA
The DNA here is from genome assembly GCA_025345505.1 of Todiramphus chloris collaris. NCBI lineage: Eukaryota > Metazoa > Chordata > Aves > Coraciiformes > Alcedinidae > Todiramphus > Todiramphus chloris. The sequence continues at coordinate 9,064,903 of JANVCC010010369.1, forward strand.
CAAAAAGTTGCAGCATCTCTAGCAGGTCCTTCCTGATCTGAAATGCTTTAGCATTTCTTTTCCTCTGATCTTCACTAATTACACTGCTGTTACTTGTTGCCACAGAATACTACTTCAATGATGAACCCCCAAACCTTCCTTATTTTACATTACAATCTTGCCTCCTACAATGTGAGAGCTTTATTTTCCATTGCAGTGCCATTTGCATGATATTAAGGGAAAGCAGCTACACATCATGGATATGTATGGCTATTTCTCCTGAGTCTTTGTTCTTCCACTGAGACACCAATTAGAATGGCGTTGCAAAGGAGCAGGAGAAGAAAAGTTCTCCCTGTACAATTTCTGTTGTCAAGCTGTGCATCTCTGAAACAAAATTTCTTGGTTCACTGCTTTTGTATGAACACCAGTTTGTCACTTGAAGTAACAAAGAAGTCAATAAACTGAAAACAAAAAAATGAACACTTTCAATTAGCAGAGGTATGGTATGCTATTGCTATGCATTTTTATCATCTCAGCAGCTAGTATGGAGAACTTCAAACTGTTCCCTTCTGTGTTTCTTGGTAGAAAGTTTCCATTCTGTTGAAAAGCTCCTTCTGCCAGCCATCTCCAGAGAAAACCATGTCTGAGTTACTAGGTAGTAAACAACATTGCAGTCCCACAGGGTCCAGGGTGACCTGAATAAGGCTAAAACTAAAGCCAGTGACAGAAGTACAATCCTTCCAGAGTGTCTGTGCTCATGTGCATGTATAATGTTGACTATCAATATTTCAAACAGCTTTGCTCAAATCTCAACCAAAACAGCTTACAAGATACTGTGAAATAAAGGATGTTTATGATAGCAGTTTACTTTTATCTATATATATAAAAAATTTTGGTTACGTGTATTTGTTTTTGCTATGAACCTGAAAATAAAGTTGTCCTCTATAAAAGTCCTTCTACGGTCAATACCTGCTTCACTCTACCAACTGAAAAACAAGAAATGATAAGACAGAAAGATTAAAAAATTGGAAATCTGACTTTTTTAATCTCCTATTTTTTAAACTTTACCTCTGTCCTGAAGTCTCTGAAGCTGGAGCTGTGTTCATGACATCTCTCACTAGCTCACAACAAGTGCTGAAATTTCATGTCCAAATGATGTCGAAGTAAGTTTTCTACGGAAGTTGCATTAAGGATATAGTGCTGCTGTTCAGCCGTGCAGTGCTGTTATCCGAATGTTACAAGATTTTTTAAAATGTCTTCAAGAGCCGCCCATCAGTCTCATTGTTTATAGCAACCAATCAGCTTTTGGAGCTTTTCACCCCCTGAAGCAGCAATTTCAGGACATTTACTTAATTAAATTTTACCTGGTTTATGAGCATTTTTTCAGTGCCTAGTTCACTGGGACACCAGCAAGTCATCTTCTTGCTCTATGTGATTTGACCAACACATGCACAATGCCAAATTTCCTTATAGGAAAACCATTAGTTGTGCTTGCTGATCACTGGCAAATAATAACACTTCTGAGGTAAAATGCAGTTGTATGGAAGTATCAGAGGTCTGGCTTCTGGCTTGGTATGGGTCCTCAACCAAAATACCCAGGGGTTATAACTTATTTTTCCTCTGAAAAGAATTAATTTTTTTCATGTCAGCAAAGAGTACAGAACAAGTTACCCCTGCTGTTTTCTCTGTATGGCACATTGTCTTATTTGGCCTTCTAGTCTGGTGAAGAGTCTGAGGAAGTGGATGCCAGAGCAGTGCATCCATTGGTGTTTCTGCAAAGGGACTTGTGTGCAAAAAGGGGAATCACACGTCACTGTCAGGGAGATACCACCTGGAGGAAGTAGTTGCCTGTGGAGTCTTTAATGGGTGTCCTGGGAAGCTGTTCCTCTTCCTAACAGCTGTTTCCTTATTTCATCCAGTGTAGAGAAAATCACCTTAATTATAAGAATGGTCCCACAGCAGCTGACATATAGTAAAACAACTGCTTAATATTGGGTCTGAGTAGAACTACAATCTGTCATCATTGTTTTAGAATACCCATTGCTGTGGCAACTGGAGAGCAGCAAACAGTTGTTTTTGTCCTGTGTCAGGAAAACTTACTTTTTATTTATGCAAATGAAAATCAGAGTAGTGAATTGAATTTGTTTCATCCTCAGAGTACACCTGTTAAAAGTCCTGAGGGCAGCTACAAGTTCAGCATCTATTTGTACCTGTGGAATTATAATGATTTATTAGGTTTTGCACTTTATCATTAGATGTCAGCTAAAGACTTCGTGTGGCTAAAAAAGTTGCATGTCTTCCTATTTTGGAATTTGGAGCAATGACAGTAGTTAGCGAAAAATTCCAGCCTAAATCCAACAGAAGATTTTAAAAAGAGCACTATTTGATTGTATATCCCTTAGTATTTACTCAAAAGTTATAAATGTACTTTTCAATAATCACATTTCAAATTTTGTTTTACATTCTTAGATGGGACAAGAGCAAGTAAGTTCAAAATTTCTTGCAAAATATTTTTCTTCCCAACGTTTGTTTCAGGATATTTGCATATAGAAATGTAGAAATTAATTTATATTTGAAATACTTTACTTTTTTTTAAAGTGGAAAAATATTTACCATTTATTGAAATTTATCTTCTTCTAAATCAGATTATCAAACATATTTTATAAATCACAGTGGCTGCAGTTTATTGTTATGAAAAGAAGACATTTCAGATAGTCCTAGATGATGGCTGTTTTCAGCAATGTAGACTTAAGAAAATATTGTTATAAAAATAGGTATGATATTATACATTGCTACAACATAATATAATAAATATAATATAATATACAAATGAAAAACCACAAAGCTTAATTTTCAAAACCTCTAGCTGTCCTAGAGTATTAAGAAATCACTTTGTGTCTTATTTGATGAAACCTTTAGGTGAAAGCAACATTTTTTTTCCCAGAAAAATAAAAGTATTTCCTGGCTCTGTCAGCACGATTTCTTTTTTGCTATGAAGTACTTGATTTGTCTGGCATAAATTGCCCTTGAGAAGATAATTTTGAATAAGAGATGTCAAATTCTACATTCTGTTGAAATCCTTCCCTTCTACTCAGATAAAATTAGCCTGTCATCTTGTGAATGGGTGCAATACCAACAGAGGGAATGGGCATAAGTGTTCATATGTCAGCAAACTGTAGACATTATGTAGTTGGATATCTGTCCTAGAATGCTGCAGTGTTTGGCTGATGTGTGTCTCATCATTGCTGTATTTGAACGGTGGATTAACTCTGGAAAATTCAAAAATGTTTTCCACTAAGACAACTTTCAGCTTCTGGTAAATGAGATTCAAGAGTCTGGGAGAAAGAAAATGAAAACTTAACCTCAACACCTTTATCCTTCAGAAACATGCTACAAAAGGGAATTAAGCATTTTGCAAAAATGTTCTTGTGGCCTCAAAGTGTCTCCTGCTAAATAACTCAGACGTTTGTTGAAAATGCCTTGGTGACATTCTGTGTTTTTCCCTCTGCAGAACCTTGTACACATTTTCTGCTGAGTAGGGCAGAAAATGAGCTCCATTTGGAGTGCAGGAAGCCACCTGAATAAATCATGCTTCAAGTATATGACCCAGTTTCTTTTTAGTGGAATATCATACTCTGCTAAAGAAAGTGTTTCAATATAGTTCTCCTTTTCTGGCAGTGAAAGAAAAAATTTGAATGTGGGTGCATTTAGCAATAAATATAAAATCTTCAATTAGAACAAATGAGCCATAGAACAAATGAGATGCTGGCAATACAATGATTGGACAGCTGTGCAAATCTGTTGGTGACATTAGACAGCATTGAAGCAGCTCACCCCAGTTTCACCCTCCATGTTTTGTAGCTCTCTGCTGGTGTCTAGTATTTCCCTGTCCCTTTTCTTTTGAAGGATTCACAACCAAATCTAAAATGGGACTAAAATTTAGATTCCAAAGTGGAACTTTAAATAAATCTTTAAATCCAAACTCAGCCTTTGGAGAAATGTGTATTTGGAGATGTCATGGCTGACTACTATTTCTTTGATGGCTAACTCAAAATACTGCTCCATTCATAGCAAATTATCTACCTCTATTGTTTTGTTATGGTTTTTAAGAAAATATATTATCTAAGATGCGTCTCTTTTCAGAGGAAAGAGGTTCATTATTGCATGGCTAAAGAAATGGCCATTAACTAGAGACAGGAGATGCATTAGTGTTTCATTATAACAAATACTATCCGTCTGTGTTATGGAAAGGATGCATTTTGATTTCTTTTTTAAAAGGAATTGTTGACTTTATGGCCATGCCTGACATAGTTCCTGTTGTCCTTTGTGGGCCAATCTAAGTGAACTATATCTCAAATAAAAGTACTGTCCAAGAAGTGGTGTGGATACCCATTAAGAAATCAGCCATGGCAACTAGGATTGAGATTTTGCTAATTCCTCTGCTGACAATTTTCATGCTATTGATACATACAGTATTTTTTTCAGAGCACTTTTGTTTGTGGTAACAATTGGAAGAAATGAAGTGTGTTACAAAAAAGACTTGATAGCAGCTTACCTCCTTGGGGACTATGGCTACTTCACAGGAAAATGAGAATGGTCCATAGGCTACTCTGATCTCTTCTCAGATGTGCAGAAAGGGGCAAGCCTTGGCTCACAGAAATGTAGCAAGCTTGCCTTTGCCTTCTCCTCAGTTTTCCTGGGTCAAACCCCAGATAATTCCAAAGCCTGATAGGTTTTTTTAAAGAATTTACATTTTTTGTAATTTTTCAAAGCTTATGGTAATTTGAGAAACGTTAAGTTTACTAAACCTTAGTATTTTATTTGATTTTGGAAGTATAAAATCATAGAAGAGAAAGACAAATCATCAAGTCCATCAAACAGAGAAATTTCAACAAACTCTACTGATATACTACTCAGTTAAGCAAAGACTCCCAAGAAGTCTGTTGTGTAAATACATAGTTTTAAAATAGAAATAAGATTTGATTCTGTTTTATACAGATGTACTCCTGAGGCATTTTTGGTACATTTTTGACTTGCATCGAATGGGAGGAAGTACATACAATTTAAAGTTTTCACATTTGTTGCTTGCAACACAGAATAAAGGGCAAATTGCTACAGTTAACACTAGTACAATTTGGAAATATTGCAATTGTGGAAGAAAATTCACTCGAACTTATAAAGCGCTTTAAAATGATGAAAATTTAGTGACACGATAATAGACCCTATCCTGTAACCTTTACTCACTTTGAACAGCTTATTTCTTTCTGCACTTTGCTACTGAGGTAACCGAATTGTTCACTTCTGTCCATTCTTTGTGCCACATATATTATCATATGTGTCTTTGAAGGTTTATAAAAACAAGAAATTTGGTGATCATGGGATTCTGTCTGAGGATGGCACTTGTTAAAGGGGAAAACATGCTGAGTAAGATAGTAACAATTGAATGAACAACTGGGTTCCAAGGGGTGACCAATGCTGTCATGGACCCCAATGTTTGTTTGTGATTTTTTTGGTGTTTTTTTGTTTTGGTTTTGTTTGGTTTGGGTTTTTTTTTTTGTTTTGTTTTGTTTTTTTTCTTTTTTATGGGAAGCATATTTGTTGTGTTTCATTTTGTTTGCATTTGTTTTACCTCCTGCTTGTTTTAATTCTTCCCAGCTCTGAACTGTTACTCTGAACTGGATAACTGCTCCCCAGGAAATGTTGTTAGTCTCAAGTCAACAGCATTTGTACTTCACTCATATTTGTTATTTTCTCCAATGTCAAAAAGAGTAAGGAAAAGAAGTAATTCATTTGTACTTAATTACTTGTTCTTGGAGTTGTAGCAGAAATATGAATTTCACTTCTGAACTTGAAAATTTCCAAATACTATCAGTAAATGCAGAGTATGACTGAGATGACTGCTTCTTTTCAAATTCACTTACAGATTTCACCTCAGAGTACAGATTTATACAAAGCAAAAGTTAAAATATTTGGGGTTGAGAGTCTGTTCTCAGAAAATTGCTTACATTGTTTAACTAACAGTTCTTATTTTTTAATTAAATCATTCAAATCACTGTAGTAAACCCTTTGAACTGGTTAACACGTTTTTTTTTGAAGTGGTGTTGCTTCAACCATCTATAGCTAATGAATCGGTCTCCTAAAAAAATACATTTGTGGTGGTTGGGAGAGTGTCACTTGCTTTTTAGCTGTTTATGGCATTGCAATTGATACTTTCCAAGCTAATAATAAAAACAAGCAAGTAGTTGAGGTTCCGGTTATTATCTCAGTTTCTAAGGATTGTGACAAGAAGACCAAGTATCACAGTCTGTGTAAACGATCACACAAACTGGCAAATTTTTGTCTGTTTTGGAGTCTATATCCTTTTACTTTCTGTACTTTGATGAAGCATTAATTTGCAGATTTCTTGGGATGAGACATTTAGCTAGCATGTGTCTTCAATAAATAAATGGAACTAACATTTGTTATTTTACACAATCAGTATTGAAGGCAGGAGACGCGATGTCTGTTGGAGTTTCACTAATCTCTGAACAAGTAACAACAACAGATGGGTAGTTGTATAGTAGGGACATACTGTGACATTCATAACCTTGTAGATAGTGTTTATCTCCAGGAACAGGACAGCAAGACGTCTCGAGGCACCCGAGCATGCTGAACAGCCAAGAACTGGTTTTGTGTCAAGAATAAGGACTTTAGGCTTTAGATCACTAAACGAACATGGTGATGAAGAAGAAGATGAAGTAAATGTCCACCAGAGGTCATGGAAGACCACCGAGGGGAGAAAAGACCCTAACCCTAATTTTATTAGGCATGCTTGGACTATGTAAATGAATTCCAGGAACCCATTAGCATGACTGCCCTTTCTAAGAAACATAATGAATCTGTATGTTTAGCCTGCATATAAACTGTGTACCTAGCTTGCATCAGTGCGCACATTTGGAGGAGTGATCCCCTGTGCATCCAGCGCTACAAAATAAAGAGTGCCTGCTTAATAACTTTGGTTATTTAGTTTTTCACTGCATCAGTATTTTGAATTAGTATATTTGAATTTGTGTTAGAAGCTAGAAAATTGAATACTCAGATTTATTCATAGTAGGAATTACTTTAATGTTAGAGAATAGTGTCAAAAACTACATAAATATTACCAGCAGTAATAACTAAGATGTCTAACCCTGATATCCCCGATGAAGGCTTACAGTGCTGTTTCTTACAACTAGCTTTGGAGGAAATGGTGTCCTTGATTCTTGAACTGATTTCTCTCCGTAATTGTGCTGTGCTGTGATGGCCTATGGCCAAACCAGAACCACTGTACCATTAAAATTTATGTTAAGATAGAACAAAAATATTGTCCTGATTTCAGCTGGGATAATTTTTTTCCTAGTAGCTGGTACAGTGCTGTGTTCTGGATTTATTATGAGAGTAACATTGGTAACACACTAATGTTTCAGTTGTTGCTAAGTAACACTTATCCTAAGCAGTTTCCCGTGCTCTGCCAGCAAGGAGGTGCACAAGAAGCTGAGGCAGAGCATGGCCAGGACAGCTGACCCAAACTAGCCAAAGGGATATTCCTTACTTTAGAACATTGGCTGTGAGGGGCAGATCACTGCCTGGGCATCAGTCAGAAAGTGGTGAGCAATTGAATTGTACATCTTTCTTTCTTGCAATTTTTTTTCCTCTCTCCTTTTGTTATCTTCTTTTTCATTATATAGTTATTGTTATATTTCATTTTATTTCAGTTATTTAACTGTTCTTATGTCAACACAAGAGTTCTGCTTTTTTTCAGATCTCCTTTCCATCACATTGGTGAGGTGTTGGTGGGGAAATGAGTGACTGCATGGTGCTTAGTTGTCAGCTGGGGTTAAACCACGACAAGTATTCATCCAAATCATAGAAATTTATTCCATGCACCCAAGCATGCTGCGGCAGTACATAGTTGTAACACTTCAGTCAGCTCAGCCTGTCTCAGCCTTAATCCCTGCACCATTTAGAAACTTAAAGGCAAACTCTTATGAATGGAAAAACAGAGGTCTTTGAAAAGGATCCACATGCCCAAAAAACCCCCCAAAAAGTGCAAATATAAAACATCAGGGAGCATAAAATACTTGTTTAAATACAGTGTTTTCTCTTCTGTCTGAGTCAGATAAATGTTGATGCCAGTTCACTGCTGTAAAACATGCGTTATGCATGGTCTGAGTTGAAGTGGAAGCACAGAATAAAGGCAGCTACAAAGAAGGCAACACTGCTTTATGTTTATTTACTAAAGGTTACAAAAGCCGTGAACTTATATCAGTGCTAAAGAGTAGCTGCTGCTAGAGGATCTCTTGTGATGAATCATAGGACATAGCATGAAATTTTTAATGGAGAACAGAAATTGAAAGCAAAAACAAAAAAAGAACTTTCTTCTCACATCCTTGTCTCCTCCAGTGGTCTGTTCATGAAATCTTGGATTGCCTGGTGCAGGGGTAACCATTTATTAATTGACGCTTTCAAAGCTGTAATCCACCTAGAAGAAATGAAAGACTAATAGCTGTCCCTAATCAAGTGTTATGCATGCATTTTTATATTCCTTAAACCACGCATTTTATAAATGGTGTTGGCACAACTGTGTTACTAAGTATGCTGATATTAAGCGCATTGGAGAGAGGCAGGAGGAGCTGACTAGAACAACAGCAGATCTTAATACTGATTTCCAACACAGCAAAAAGCTTTGCCCTTTGTTAATTAAAACAAAACCCAAATCACATAATTTGTAGGCTTTAGACAAGAAGAACTCCCACTGACAGCCATGGAATTTGGCTGGATTATGATGAGGAAATTCACCTTCAGAACGTCATTTTACAGGGCAATTTTATTCTTAAATTCTAATGGTCATTGTTGGAAGTAAATAATTCTTGAGAATGAGCAGGATATACTTTCCATTCTCTCTAATGAGAATGTAGCTTTGCAGTTCAGTGTAACCACCCACACACATATCACTGTGAAAGGCACCTTATCTGGGTTTCTTTCTGAACCTCTGCAAGCTAGCCTTGCTGCAGCTCCAGCATTGACAACAGGAGAACTGATGACTCCTGTGTCAGTGTGTTGAACTGCAGTTTTACTAAAACTAGAGTTAAAGGGAAATCTGGGGGAATGAGTGAATACAGAATGAAAAAGTCTCAGTAGATCTTCCCAAGTTACAGTGTTTCTGGTTTCCTAAGTCTGTTAAATAACACTGAAAGAAAAAAAAGAAAAAAAAGAAAAAAAAAAAAGAAAAAAAAAAAGGGGGGGGGGTGGGGTGGGGTGGGCGGGGAAGGGGGAAAACCAAAACATATAAAACACCAAACCAAACAACAACTACAAAAACAAAAAAGAGAGAAGTGTGGTTTACCTTTTGTTTTCATTCACATTCTCTGCACATAAGTAGAATGTTTTAAATTCTTCAGATGGAGGTTTGAGTTCAATTACAGATCTCTTGGAGCCCAGAGTCTGTTCACTCACAATATACCCCTGCAGGTAAAGGCCACCTGGGCAAAATAAAATAGCATGCATCAAGCATTTTGCATATACCATTTATGAAATTACTGCCAATTACAAGCACAACAGTTCTTGCAGGTTGGAATTTCAGATGCCTTTTGTTTCAACAGAGTCGTACAGAATTTACATGTAAAATACCTCAAAAGTTCCAAGGTTTTTTTTTCTGAAAATAGTGTAAAACATGATTCTTGTCCAGCAAATGATCAAAAGCATAGTTTTAACTAGATTTTCATTAAATAAGAAGTGGCAAAATATTTTTTTTCTAGCTTCCTTCTTTCTTTCCTTTATAAATTAAAGAAATACGAATTTCAACATGAAATAAAAACAATCTACAGTAAGCGTTGGTTCCCTTTGCTGACCTTAGTAACTGGAATGTCTTTGCAAGCACACTAGCCAACTGTGAAGGAAGGGTATTAGTCAGAGTTTGTTCTTTTAGGACATTTCCATTTTAGCTGGATTGTTTGAGGTTTTATTACCTACAGACCTCACCTCACTGCAATAATGTATATGTTCACTTCAGACATACATGGTGAATAGCCAAAAAGACCTGTGGAGCTGATTAACTGCAGCTGAATGTTCTTGTCTTCAGGGTCTGTATTTTTTGGGGGGTCCTCACATTTAGTGATAAGAGCATCAAATTAATGCTATAGCACTGACAATGTTATGGGTGAGTGAGAATCTGTAGTGAAATTGTGAAAAAAAAACCCAATAGTTGTAATAGCAAGAGAGAAAGCACAACTGTACACAAGAATTTGTATGTAGTAGAATATTTAAACACCAAAATGACATATTTAGCAGTAGAAACATAAGCTTGGGTGTTACAAGCACATAATACTTAATTTTTGTCTTTCCACTAAGTCATTGTTTAGCTCTGGGCAAACCTTAGCTTCAGTTTCACGCAGGGAAGAAATCACTCATCATTTTCTACGTATGGCCTTTGGAAGCTGGAAAGTGCAATGCAAAAGGTATAGACTACAAAGAGGAATGCCTCTTGCCGGATCATGTGGCAAATAGTATAAATGCTAAGAAAACAGTTTTTCTTGGCTTGTAAGCAAAAGTACAACAGCATTCTCTTTCACATTCTTCTGGCAGCTTCCTTAGCAGAAGGAGAGTGCATTTGCAGATTCTGACCCATCCCTTCTCCCTGGAGCACCTCTGAAGAGACTGACTTTCATAAGAGTTTTGCTTGCAGACTTTCCTTAGTGACTAAAACTCAGCACAGCTACTTGCAACTGACCCCAGTAGCCCCATATTGTTGCTTTCAGGGAGTGGCCAGGCACCCTCTTCTAGCATGGAGAGAGCTTTAGCTGCAAATGACCATGGCCACATCCTGGAACACCAGCTTCTGCTGGAGAAGGGAATTTCTGTGTGTTGATGGCTGGACTAGCTTTGCCAAGGCCATGTGAAAACCTAGTAGTAGCAGAGAAACCAGTCTAAGTTTATGGTGTTCCTCTCTCTGAGGATGCTACTTAACACGCAGGAGTCAACAGCTCTTGGCAGATTGCCATCAGTGGGACTGGCCCAAGCCACTGTAAAGTGCTGTGGAAGGGTGGATCTTGACACTGATACTTGATCCTAAAGTAATATGCACAAATCCTGACTAGCTCCATTCCAGATAGAAAAATACAGGCTGTGGGAGGAAAAGGAAAGAGTATCAGGGGAAATGAGGTGGCTATTTTACGAAAAGAGCCTGGGTTTGGTTTTCCTTCACTCACCTTCACAGAAAAGAGTGAATTTGCTGATAAAGAACTCTCACTAAAGGTTAAATTTTTATTGGACAGTGCAGTGAAATATTTCTGATTTAACGATCAACTAAAATCCATCAGCTGTCCCTACCTTGGGCAGGTGTAGACCGGAGAGTGGCATAAAAGTACAAACAGCCGTCCTTCAGAATGCAGTAGTGCTGAATCCAGACATCTTTGCTTCTGTCCAGCTGGTGGAGAAGCCCCAGGCACTCTGGGTTTTTGATAGCCAAGGGTGGAAGTGTAGTGTTATGCAGTGTGACATCCACCCACACGTGGTTCTGTAAAGTAAGCATGTAATGAAAAGTCGTGGTAAGAAATTAAAGAGGACCTCTAATATGAAAAGACACAAGCTCTAATCCCCTGCTAGGAAATCAGCTTTCATTGTGAAAATAATTTGAAAAGTCAATTCTGAAAATGCACTTAGAAAAAACTACATTTGATGGCAAAATAGTGACCAACTTCTACTTTCTTCTTACAATAATAACTTGTCTTTTCTGCATCTATTTTGTTTTTCAGTACAAGTTTTGCTGGCAGAAGCAAGATTATTTCAAAGCTGTATGAAGAAGCTTTTTTTGTTGCTGACTGCTTGATATAGAAATCTTTACTGTGTGTAATCTCACAGGACAAGCTTCACCATCTATCCTCTGGGCTCCAGAGAAAATATGGTGGTGCCTGAGGCCAGAATACAACACTCAGAATTGGATGGAAGAACTACCACATACAAAATGGTTACAGATGACTTCCCATCCCGTTCTGGAAAACAGTCTTTTTCATTACTAAAATTATGGTATTGTAATTTACAGGTAAAAAAGCTCAACTTGTATAGGGTATTTGTGTGGTAAGAGACTCCAAAAAGAAAATCAGGAAAAAACTTTTTTTTTTTTTTTTTTTTTTTAAGATTTTATTTCATCTGCAAAAAAGGTAGACTTTGATACATACTCTGCATTAGAGCCTCACATTCATTCTGAAAACCAATCTCATTTAGTAGCTAAATCTTTTAAAAAATGTATTTTACAGATCAACAGCGTATTCTTATAAAGGTGTTCTGCCTACAGGAGGAAAGGGTAAGAATCATGGGACCAGGAAAGGGTGAGCTGAAGTGGCTTTGACCTCCACACTTCCATCTCTGGAAGTACTAGAATTAGCTTCGCAGTTCCTAGTTCTGTGGACAGACAGGGACTATTCATACTAGATCAAATCAGTCTGAGCAAGGTCTCTCTGCAGCAGCTCAAGATCTATTATAGCTGTTTCTCCCAGCTATAGGGGCTAGCAGAGATTAGAGCTGTATAAAGTGAGAGATAGTCGAAGTTTATCAACTAATTTATGTTTCTTAATTTCTGAAAATATAGAAAAGAAGAACTCAGCACACTCCCCACTCTTCTAATATACTGTTGGAAAAAGCAGGTAGCTTCCAACCAAAGCAACGTTGCAGGGAACACCTAAGAAGATATAGCTCTTCTCTCCCTTTACTCCAAATAGTATTACCTAGGGCAGAACATGAGGCTGTGAGAGTCGTCTCTCACTTTCTTCCCTTCCCCCTATCCTCATTGTAGATGATGTTTCTGAACCAGTTTAAAACTCCTGATGCCTGGAGAGGGAACATTTTGATTCATTCTACTGTATGTCAGCAAAACATATTTGCTGAGTCACAGTAATAATATATGGCTTTTGATTGGAGTTAATTCACATCCCAGCAACCCCACACAAAAACAAGCATCTGTTGCTGTCTGCACCTGACCATGTACAAATACATCTTCTGCACAATCTGATATATACACATTCTTCACATATAAATAAAGCATTACCTGATGGACAGGATGCACTGCTTTATCCATAGCCTCCAGCCACCTATAAGATGACAAATATAAAAATTACTATAGCTTATATTGGGAAAGCAGAATAAATGTGCTTCACTGCCTCTTCTAACTCTTGCTGTCATTTCAAACTGAAACACGTTGCCTTTTATCAGAATGAATATGGTCTTGTGGAATACTTGCTTTTTAAAATGTTAAAATGATAATATGACAGAATGACAGAAAAGGAAGTAGAAGATGGGTTTGTATTTATTACTAGCACTGTCCTTGTTGGGCAGAAGGAGACAATTATGTGAAGTGACTGATTTAGAAGGGAAGATTTACGCTTTCATTTGATATAAAAGCAGAGTAGAAGGCATGAGAATATGGGTGAGGATTTTTTTTCTGGAGATAAGTCAAGAATCCAGGAGGATCTTGAGCAAAGTAAAGATAGTAAAGACTTTATGAAAAAAAAAAAAAAAAACAAAACCCAAAAATACTGTGAAGCTGAAAAATATATTTTTTTAGTTGCTGCAAATGAAAATTAGAAACATCATCTTCCCACAAATATCTAACAGATTAGGTTTTTTTCTAGTGATCAAGACAGGTATTCTGTGCTTATCCAAAAATTCTGACTCTCTCTCCTTAAACCAATAACAAAGCTGACCCTGTAAAATGATCACTTACCTCTTCATTTCTTGGTTGGAAGTGGCACAGAAGTAGAAAATCCTGTTTCCACTTTGAGGTATGCATTTAAAAACAAATGGTTTACCCAGGCTGGTGTCAACACCAATTTCTGCTCCTTCCAGCTTTGTCACTTCCAAGGGTCTGCACTTCCCTTCATCCTGCAATAAGAGAGAAAGCGAACAAAAATTCAGGACTTACATGAAACTAATCCCTGTGGGATAGAGATAAACTCAAGGAATATTCAAAGGTGTAGAAGTTAGTGATAAGCTCTCATGCTTTTAAGACGTCATATGGTTTAATGATCAGCAGCCCCTGAAAATACAGTGAGATCACAAAAGATAAACTAGTAACTTTCTAAATTTGAATCTCTATTTTTTCTCTCTTAGTTGTTTTTGGTCCTGGTTTGATCAAAATTCATATCTACGTGAAAAAGGATTGTTAGGTATTTGTAAGTATCCAAACTTTTGAGTGGGATTTTCAAAGTGTATCAAAGAATTCAGGAGCATGAGTCTCCTTTCTAAGCAAAGCTGCTTACAGTCTGTGCTTACACTGAAAACCTCACCTCGTGTCTGCATATAGAGGGAACAAAGGCTGACATTCAGAAAATAGCATCATTTACAAGGCTAGATTTCAGTTCCTTTGCAAAATTAGCTAAATAACATTATATTCATAAGCCTTCCCATTCATTTTAGATAACTTTCAATGGTAAGCATTTAAAAACCTTTTGTTCTGTATTGTTCCTGACTGAGTTAAGCCTCTTTGAGAAAGGGCATTGTCAGTGTCTTTCTCTGTGGTTAGTTACAAGAAGCCATGAAGCATGAATGCAAGTAGTTGTTTGAAGCAGTTCCTCTCCCCACTTTGCCAGCCCAGATCCAGTGTTTTAAACAGTATTATTAGCCCCCTTGCTTTGGAGTGCTATGACTGGAGCTCTAACAATCACATGAATCGCATCAAATTTGGCAGCAGTGAAACAGAAAACATGAGTTAATGCTAGAACATATTAAGACTGTTAGTGCCACTTGAAAAATACACAGATGGTGGAGTTGCATAGAATAAAATCACCTGATTACTGGCAGATAATGAAATGTTGTCAGTAGGAGCTGAATTGTAAATACCCCATGTGATTTTTTTATTAGTCTAAAAATAAACATACATACTCTTCCACTAACAAAATATATACCTGTGTAGTTAAATGCTTGCTTGTATGCTCATCAGCACATGTAATTATCCCTTTGTTATATATTAAATTTACACGGGAACAACATAACGCCTGATACTGAAAAACCAAGTAAACATTCATGAATGCAGTTCCTAGATTCTTCTGCTTTCTTCTTTCCAGTTTTTTTTTTTCAAGTGTAAAACTGAAGCCAGTAGAGAAGATGAAGTCAATACTGAAAATTGCCAGTGCTGTGTGACCTACTTTGCTTACAATGCCTTCAGACACAAAACTACTTGCAAAGACAGCATAACCAAAATACGTATTCAGGTTCCAAATCTCATTCCTAGGGTATAGAATAGTAAGTGCTAGGTTGATCAAGTATTATTCACCAGGATCGTGTCCATGCTCTGGGTTCTGCTGACTGTCTTAGTTTGAAGGCAACAGTCACAGTAGATACTGAAGTGGCTGTGTGACCACTGTTACTGCACATCTCTATAAACTTCTTTTCTAAACATTTTCTGTGCTGTCTAGAATGAGTGCAGATAAAGATTTGTGGCATCAAGAATGATTTATGTCAACTTCATTTCAAATTAATACATCTATCAAAGGAAAACTACAGATTGGAGGCATTCAAAGTACGACTAAGGGCACTCCATTGATTAATAGGCAGGCATACTCCTTTAATTAGATAAGATAGATGTAAGGGACATTTCTTTTCACTCATGTGGCTTTCACAAATAACAGCTGGATACCATTCCTTTGGCAAATATGCCTGTGTTACAAAAAGCGTGAAAGGTATAGTACTGAAAAAATAATTATAAAAGTAATTACTTATACCTGTGACTGGAGAGTACTCCACTGATTATATTGCCATTATCACAGAATCACAGAATGTTAGGGATTGGAAGGTACCTAAAAAGATCATCCAGTCCAACCCCCCTCCCAGAGAAGGACCACCTAGATTAGGTCACAGAGGAACATGTCCAGGTGGGTTTTGAATGTCTCCAGAAAAGGAGATTCCACAACCTCCCTGGGCAGCCTGTCCCAGGGTTCTGCCACCCTCACTGTGAAAAAGTTTCGCTATATCTTTACATGGAAACTCCTATGTTCCAGCTTGCACCTGCTGACCCTTGTCCTGTTATTGGATGTCACTGAGAAGAGCCTGGCTCCATTCTCCTGATACTCGCGCTTTATGTATTTATAAACATTAATGAGGTCACCCCTCAGTCTCCTCTTCTCCAAGCTAAAGAGAACCAGCTCCCTCGGCCTTTCCTCAGCAGGGAGATGCTCCACTCCCTTCATCATCTTTGAGACTCTGCAGTGGACTCTTTCAAGCAGTTCCCTGTCCTTCTTGAACTGATTGGCCCAGAACTGGACACAATACTCCAGATGATGTCTGACCAGGGCAGAGTAGAGGGGGAGGAGAACCCCTCTTGAACCACTAACCACACCCCTTCTAATACACCCCAGGATGCCATTGGCCTTCCTGGCCAGAAGGGCACCTAATTTGGAACCTAATGTAACTATGTGATGCTGCTTGAGTTGGTGATATGTATCATACAGATGTTAAATGAACAACTTCAGATTTTAGCTACTACTGTTCCATTCTGCACTTAAGTAAAATTGACGTTTTTGTTCTCTCAAGGTTACTATCAGCTATTTCACGGATTCTTGGCTGCCTGCTCTACCTAACATGGATGGAGACCACTGGGTAGAAGGCAGAAAGCATACGCTGCTTTGGTAAATGCTATTTTAAGAATAATAGATATGAAGTAGTAGAAAATATTAAACAATGTATAACTATGAGAGACTGAAATAAGGGAGAAATAAAAATAGAAAACTAGATGTCTCCTTCTTTTATCATATGGAATGTCATTGTGGTAGTGTATGTAGCCTGGGGTGGGTCAAACATCAGCTCTATTTAATTTGGTGTAAAAACTTCCAGGAAGTGAATGATATTCATAGCATTTCCTGAATGATTCAAAGAATTTCGAGCAGAGATACATTTGCTGTTCTAGTTCTGCTTCTTCGTCTATTAGAAAGATGAAGCTGAAAATATACATGAACACAATTCATGCTATTTGCAGTGAAATCAAAATCAACAACAGGAATACCTATGAAAAGAGATTAAAATTAAAGTACACAAGAGAGTGCAAGTACTAGGAAAATAGAATAAAAGTAACTTTATGGAAAACAAGATCAAAACCTAGGAGAAATAACATAAACAATGTGAAAACTAAGTAATGCTAGCAAAAGACTATCTAGGTCAGGAGACCGGTGGTGGAAAGTGTAAGGCAGTTGCCTCTAGGTCACTGGTTCAGATTGGTTTCAGGTCAGTAGTGGCATGTCTGAGTATTTGACTGTCATTCAAAAGCATCTTCCTGGATGTGCCACTGTGTTCTTAAACTACACATCTTTTAAATGAAACAAGAAAATGAACTCTTATTCCTATTTCTAATTTCCCTAATTTTCTCCATCATAGCTGATGTGGCCACAACCATCCCTGGCACTCAGGCTTTTCACCATCTGATATTTTCTGATTTTGTCTCACCAGCTTCTCCCTGAGGTCTGGTCCTGCTTGCCTAGTAGTGGTTCTAAAATCTTCCCCTCCCTATCTCCTTATTTTTTTCAATCACTGTGCTTTGTGGTAGGCTCACTGTTTGCATATTTAGGTAATCATAGCTAAAGCATGTTTGCATTTCTTCTTTGAGCTGGACACATTGGTGCAGAGAAAGAGGGTAAGGCTTTTACATCTTTTTCCCTTACATCTTCTTCTTTTCCCTTTGAGGAAAGGACTTGTGTATGCTAGTGAACAGAAAGCCCTAGACTCCAGAAATGTTTCTGTGACTTTTTTTTGTCAGTAGAGATGAATTTATTTAGTTTTCCATTTTGATTTGCTTCAAAGAATTTACATTTAAACTAGAGAGAGTGGAAACATACTGAAGAGCAAAACAACAAGTTAAAAAGATCATAGAATCATAGACTGGCTAGGGCTGGAAGGGATCTCTGAAGGTCATCTAGTCCAGCCCCCCTCCGGTGACCAGGGATACCCTCAGCTAGACCAGGCTGCTCAGAGCCTTGTCCAACCTCACCTTGAATATCTCCAGGGATGGGGCCTCAGCCACCTCCCTGGGGAGCCTATTCCACTGTTCTACCACCGTCAGCATAAAGAGCTTCTTCCTGATAGCCAATCTAAATCTACTCTTCTTTAAACATGTTACCCCTCATCCTTCCACTACAGGCCCTTGTAAACAGCCCCTCTCCAGCCTTCCTGTAGGCCCCCTTCAGGTACTGGAATGTAAAAGCTTTTCCAATTTAAACAACTTAATTATCACACATCTCTATTTTGGCTGTCAAAGTACAGTCAGGTGTTCTTGTAATAAATCTTCACATTCTAGTTGTTTCTTTTATTGAGGTTGAGTAATTTACAGCAATTAACTGCACAAAAGACTTTTAAACGGTTTGCCGGACTAAGCTTCACAGGAAGAACTATTGATTTGATTAACATTTTCAAGAATTTGAATCAGGTCAAATAATATATCTGACTATAACTCTTTCACTGGGTCAGGGTGTGCAATCTGTTAGTAGACCACAATTAAGCTCCATATCATATCAGCCAGCATTATTTTTCTTTTATTAATAGAAATAATACAGTGGAAGTAGTGGAAACCTTGATTCAGCAACTCCTTAAATGTAGATTGAAAAATATATTCTAGAGCCATGGGAATTATTGAAAATGTAAAGAAATCAGATTGCATATCAGCTCTGCATAATGTGGCAGCACCCAGACTATGATAATAAAGCTCCAAGCTAGAACGAAGAAAAAATAGAAGCGGTATCTTCATGAGCAATAGCTCAGAACTAAATCTATTTATAGCTAAGCCTTTTATATAAGTGCTTAGGCTTAGTGATGAACACACAGGCGTGCTCAAGAAAACAAAGGACTGAATGCTTGCCATAGATTGAAGTGATGTGAAGTGTCCACCACACATGGCAGGCAGGGAATTATTTTCCAGATAATTGGACTATGTATATACCACAGAAATTAAAATAATTCAAAACCATATTTTTTCTCTTATATTGTACTGGGAGCAGTCTTCAGGGTTGACACAAACAACCAGAAGCAGGTACTGTAGTACAAAGTTTTTGTAAATTCACTTTCTGTAAGAATGCTCTTTTCCCATGTACAGAGAAGGCAAATACAGAAAGAAAAGAGAACTTTTACATCTGCATTTATACTTCCTCTCTGAGTTTAGGGAGATCTTTCATTTGTTTTGTGAGGCCTGGGTGCAAAGTGATGATAATGTGAGTAAAGGGTAAATGGAAGACTGGTATCCAGCTGTTTCTATGAGGTGTGTAAATATTGCTCTTGAATCTTAATTGGAATAAAAAGAAATAGTAAATTGTAGTACAGTTTCCAGGTGTTCTGAATAAGGCAGAGGATGAGAATGGAATGATTTACAACCATGAACGTACCCTAATAGACACAACCAAGGAACAGCAACTTCCTTCATAGAGACACCGCTAATTAAAGAATATTCTATGAGAAAACATTCTGCTGTTGACAAAACATGAACGTTATGGACCCCTTTGAATGTAAATAGCACTGTATAATTATCTTAGCAATACTTAATTGCCAGTGTGCTGGATGCATTAAAATGCAATAAACAGAGAAGAAAAGATTCAATGGCCTGGGTTCATAATGGAAGCAGGACTACGATCTAACACCATTTAAGTGACATAATAGCTATTTACCAGGCTGGGACCTAATTGCTTCTGGAAGTTAAGAAATACACGTATTTGTTCCCACTGCCTTTGCCTCAGCTTTGAGAAACTTTGCCTTAGTCACTCACACTATGCCTGAGGGCTTCCTCGAGGCATTAAAACTGTGAGCCTAAGAAATCCAAATCATAATTCTTTTTTAAGCTGACATTACTGTATTTAATCATAATGAAGACTGACTAAAAGCACATCCCTCCCCTTCACCAATGCCACCGTGTTCCCTGACAGTACTTCAGTTTGTGTTGCAATTTTCTTACAGCGTGTTTCAGAACACTACAACCATGGTGTCAGGAAGACCCTTTCTCTGAGGCTTGGGCTACACAGGAAGATGAATTTGCTCTTTATTTACAGTTCAGTTTCTTGCTACATCTGAATCTCTAAAGCATGCTGTTTTCTAGTGTAAGGACACTGATTTCCAACTTAAGTACTCCTTACAACTTAACTGCTCCTATTTCCTTCCCATTAGTTTCTTCTTTTGACTTTCCTACTTTGAGTCCATACAAAACACTAGCAGCAAATTCATACTCTTTAGACCTTTATTCTTAATTACAATTGCTCCATGTTTTTCTTAGCTGAGGAAACTGGAGAGACAAATGGAATGAATGACAAATGTAACATAAGGACCTGGCAGACAGAGCTGATTTGACTAGAATATATCAGTCTTTGATTTCTGGAAAGCAAGTCTGCAAGGGAGACACACTGATAACACTGTACTGTTCAGAATCAGTCACCTTTATAGCTTTACCTAGACCACAACCTCAATGGTATTTACTTTGTATTTTCCTTTTCAGGTACTACATTGGTTATCTGTCTCACTATGCTCTTTCCTGTGCTCTATTTATGGCAAAGGGACAGGAAATAATTCCTAGGAACACAGAAAGACAAAAACCAGAGAGGAGCTAGGGCACTATTACAAATTACAAATAATCTTTTGTTAATTCTTTTAATTATACCAACTGTATTCTTTTTTGTTTTTTCCCCTTTTCTTTGACCCTTCATATACACATTTTTTTTTAACAGGTCTTACATAGCAAGAAAGCAATGACGAATTGAAACTAGGAAATTTTGTCTTTGGCTGGCACTTTTAGTTGATTTTTAAAACCCAGTGTTTAATTAGCTGAACCCCTTACATGATGGATATTTGTAATGAGGCCTTTTGGGAAACATATTTTTAGCTTTAAATCTTTTCTTTATGCTTGTGCTTCTGTATGGAGCCTAGAACACTGTTAGGTCTCTAGCAGATACGTCTTCATGACAGAGGAAAGCATGCTCCACAGGCTTTAAACCCTTTATTCACACATTTGTTCCTGGGTCCCAGGACTTATATTCCTTCTTTTCAATGAGTTTGCAAGACCAGTATTTTTTTTCTTTCGTGAAGGCTGCAGCATATTGTAAAGTTTCCAAGTTAGCTGCCAAGTTCTAAAAGCAACTTGGTGCTCAGAGATCTGTGTGAACACATTTGACCTTTTGAGGTGATCTCTACTGCTGTGGCTCGATTGCTTTTGTTAATGTACTTGTCTCACGTAAAGTTGATTAAGGATTCTGTCCTACACAGAGGTCTTCATCACAGATATTTTGTGGTGACTTTGCAGTCACTTTACTGTGCTGAAGAAAAATTCTAGTTGTAGAGGCACAAATACTCCTATCTGTAAAGAAAGGATCAATGCTTGACAATGCTGATGTGGTTTCAGCTTTCCCTGAAAAAAGGTGTAAATTCAAGCACAAGAAACTTGATTGCTTATACCTGCTTCAGGGTACGACTTAAGTGTACATCACTGTCTATCTCCTCACAATGTCCACATACCTTTCCTTTAGGAGAAAAACTGGGCACATTGGCAAATAAGGGAATGGTGTATTTGAGAAGATCCAGTGGTTTCAACAATGGGGGATCAGAACTGTAGGGTGTATAGTGGAACTCCACTGTTGCTAAGTGTAGATGAAAATATAAATCACTGTATCTCCAGTGATCTCAATGATTTACATAAAACAAGGTTCTAACCCAATGTTCCCAAGGTTTCTACTATGGGATGGCAAACAGAGCTACGTCCACTGAGAGGAAAAATGTGTTTCATTTACTTATGTGGATTGTAGGGTCAAGGTGAGTGGTGGTGTCTCTTTGAGCAAAAAGAAAATGATCTTGTATGTAAAGTGACTGAATCTGCTGCAACAGCTATCACTTCTCCAATATGTGATTGGACAGAGTTGAGTTTGAATTAGCTGCAGTTACATGGGTGGGTCAATAGGCAGAAAAGCTCTAGGAACGTCAATCTTTTTTTTTTTATGTAGGTGGGAGAAGGAAAGCTCAGGATGGATAGTTTCTGCCTGTAAATGGCAATGATGAGGAAATGTAACTCTCTGTGCTTGTTGATATAAGACTACAGCAGATGAAATACCCTTTCCTTTCTCCATGATGAAATATTATATGCACTCCTTCAAGCATAAATAAAAGGCCTGGTTGTCTTCTTCAGCACCTTGCTGGAGTCACTGCAATTACATGAACGTAAGCTGTTCTTAACTTCAGAATCAAGATCTGACAACTGATGACTCTGGTTAGTTTGTTGAATACTGACATGCAGATTATCCTGAATTACTTCTGTCTTCCTGAATTATTCTTGCCTTAATGAACTCCTTCAAATAACATTTTACATCCACTAATTGGAAATATTTTTCCTTCTGAGCGAGGCACGGCCTGGAACATGTTTCCAACTTAATCATGCAGATGACTTGTTATATAAATGCTGTGTTAAACTAAGAACATTATTTATAACTCCCTCAGAAAAGAAAGTGGGATGAGCAGCATCTATATGCATTGTTCTTCCTATGCCCTGACAGAAACCAAACCAAAAGAAAGGAAAAGTACCAAAGAGTACCATTTGAACTCCCTCTTTCTTAATTTGGGCATTGGATCTCTCAGTAGTGGAGAGAGATATTTATATATAGGTATCTTTCTCAGTGTACTCTGTAAGCACGAGGCAGTGAAGAATGTCCTTATGCTTTCAGTTGCTAAAATAGTACAGCAATATTTCAGTGTTTTCTTTGGAGTCCAGAGACAGAGGGAGAGAAGCTAGCAAAAGGAAGGTGTCATTTAAAAAGTGGTTGAAATGGCTGTAGTCTTGGATAATGCAAGAAGTCAAGCTGTAGTTATTAGAAATTATTAAATGTTTATACAGTGCTTTAAATTTCTTTATTCTTCCTAAGCAAAGGCAAATTCATGCTTTCAGTGATTTAAGAGCTTACTATCAAAACGTATGGCTAGATTGATTGAAATAGTTTTTTCACTGCAGTAAATAAGACAACGCTAGCTGGGAAAGAAAAGAGAGGCTTAAAAAGAAACCTGTTAGTTGAAAGAAATAAAAGAAAATTATATTTAATATTAATGAATATAAGATGATGTAGCACCTTCTAATCCTTAATCCAATTTATCTAACTCTGTCTTCAGAGGTATTTAATTAACTGGAAAGTGGAGAGTGTTTAAAAGGCATAACTAGGTTTTTTTTTTTTTACATTTCAGGAGTTTAGTGAAAGATCTGACTAGGATAAAATAAAAACTTCTCTCCAAACAAATGTTCCTGTAAATTTTTGTAATTTTTAGCGTGTGACTTACTTCTTCTTGGTTTGAGACCAGAATAGGTCACTGAAACAATGATGTTGGAAAGCCAGACTGCTTTGTTGTATAGCCAGTGGTTCTGCAACATAACCTTGATTAGATGTCCAGCGTGTGTATCCTGGCATATGCAGAGAAATAAGACTGCCAGGTTTTCTGCTGGAAATGTGACGTGAATAGAAAATTGTAGAAGAGAAAGCCCTTCTTATACTTTTAAATTAATTTTCACAAAATGTCTCTTTTTTTCCCAAAAAAGTGTTTGGTTTTCATTAAGAAGCTTAAATGGTGAAAGCTTCATTAGTTTCAGTTTGGATATGACACTGTACTGAGTCATGGGAATTATTTTCTTTTTCTTAACAGTATTATCCATGAAAAACTATGCTTAGGACCACTAGGAGAAGGGACCAGAATGCATCGTGGAGGAGCATCGAAAGATCTTGAACTATGGAGAAAGACTTAACCTATGGAGTCCTCAAAGTACAGACCTTGGGAAGCATGGCATCAGCATCTTTCAGATACGAGTAATTTCGATTTTACTAAAAAAAAAAAAAAAACAAAAAAACCCAAACAACAACAACAAAAAAAACAAACAACAAAAAAATATTAATGTAAAAAAGACCGAATAGGCTAGTATCTATGGCCAAAAAATAAAATGCATAGATGGGAGATTGATATATGAAATAGCAAAGGTGACACATAGGAAAAAGGCCGGGAAAGTGGCTCGGCCGGGCCGGGGGCTGGCAGCCTGCGGGCGGGAGGGAGGGAGGGAGTTCATGGCCTTTGGAAAGGGGGCTGGCTGCTCAGGAGGACTACAAAGATGCTGTGAAGCAATGCAGGGAGAAAATGACAAGCTCAATCCAGCTATTGCTGTAAAAAGACAGTATAAAATGCTTCTATAAATACATTAACAAAAAACGGAGGACATGGGAACATCTTCATCCTTTATTGCACACAGGGGGAAACACAGCGGCTGAGGATGAGGAAAGGCTGTTACATAATGGCTTATTTGCCTCCGTCTTTAACAGCAGGACTAGTATTTTGCTGGGTAGCCAGCCCCTCAAGCTGGAAGGCAGGGATAGGGAGCAGAAGGAGGCCTCCATAATCCAAGAGGAAATGGTCAGTGACCTGCTGCACCACCTGGACACACACAAGTCCGCGGATGTGTTCACCAAATCACTCGTGATTTATCAGCAGTCCTGACTAACTGGGAAGGTCCAACAGACTGTAGGCTAGCAAATGTGAGACCTGTCTACAAAAAGGGCTGGACGGAGCTGGGGAACTGCAGACCTGTCAGTCTGACCTTGATTCCAGGGAAGGCTATGGAACAAACCTTGAGTGCCATAACACACTATTTACAGGACAGCCAGACAGTCCAGCCCAGTCAGCACGAAGGGCAGGTCCTGCTTAATGAAATTCGTCTCCTATGACAAGGTAACCCTCTTGGTGGATGAGGGAAAGGTTGTGCATGTTGTTTACCTGGATTTCAGTGTAGCCTTTGATAACTTTTCCCCACAGCATCCTCATGAAAAAACTGTCTGCTAATTGCTGTGATGGGCACACACTCTGATGGATCAACCACTGTTTGGATGTCTGGGCCCAGAGAGTGGTAGTGCATAGAGGCAAATCCAGTTGTCAGCCAGCACAAGTGGTGTTCCCCAGGGCTCAGTGCTGCGGACACTCCTTTTTAGTATCTCTATCTTGATTAGGAAACTGAGAGCACTCTCAGTAAGTTTGCAGGTGACACCAAGTTAGGTGGGAGTGTGGTCTGCTTGAGGGTAGGAAGGCTCTTCAGAGGCACCTGGACAGGCTGGATTGATGGGCTGAGGCCAGTCATATGGGCTTCAACAAGGCCAAGTGCTGAGACCTGCACTTGGGTGACAACAATCCCAGGCACTGCTACAGGATTGAGGCTGAGTGGCTGGAAAGCTGCTCAGCGGAAAGGGACCTGGTGGGTGTTGACTGACAGCTGGCCGAAGAATAGCCAGCAGTGTGCCCAGGTGGCCAATGGCTAATGCCATCCTGGCCTGCATCAGGAGTAGTGTGTCCAGCAGGACTAGAGAAGTGACTATCCCCCTGTACTTGTTACTGGTGAGGCTGCACCTTGGGTGCTGTGTTCAGTTTTGGGAACCTCAGTATAAGAAAGACATTGAGGTGCTGTAGTAGGTCCAGAGAAGGGCAGCAAAGCTGCTGAAGCGTCTCGAGAGGAACTCTTACATGGAGTGACTGAGGGAATTGGGGTTAAGAAAAGGAGGCTGAGGGGTGACCTTACCACTCTCTACAACTACCTGAAGGGAGGCTGTAGAGAGGTCGGTGTTGGTCTCTTCTCACAAGTCACAACTGACAGGACAAGAGGAAATGGCATCAAGTTACACCAGGGGTGTTTAGATTGGACATTAGGAATACCTTCTATACCAAAAGGGTTATCAAAGACTGGAACAGGCTGCCCAGGAAAGTGTTTGAATCTCAATTCCTGGATCTATTTAAAAGCCGTCTAGATATGGTGCTCAAGGCTATGGTGTAGTAGTGCCCCTGGTAGAGTTAGGTAATCATTGGACTTGATGATCTTAAAGGTCTTTTCCAACCATAGGGATTCTTTTATTTTGGGATATTAATATTTATTGCTAATTTTTGCTGGTATGTCTACATATGTATGAGTGTACACGTACCCATCTATATCTTCCATATGCTGAATGGTCTAAAAGGTGTGCAACCATGTTAGGAAATATAAGAAGTATTTACAGGTCAAGGACTTGGTGCCATGCTCATACTTTCATGTATTTTTTGATTAACAGTGGACATGGGTGTATTTCACTGGCATGTGTTCATTTAGCGTGTTGGAGACAAAACTGTTTCTACTGGTTTCTAACCAGCTGATATTTCCACTTTGCCTTTCCACTGATGCCTTTCCTAGGTTAGGTAGGAGATTCCCTGGAAGCTACACGGGCTTCATTTAGTGATAAATCCCTCACCTAAGCAAATTTTCTCAATGTCACCATTTCCCTGAAGTCAGGTTAAAAATGAATGCTAAGTGGATGATCTTGAATGTTTCTAAGAAGCTGCAATAATGTTTTACCAGAAAAAGTCCTAGAGCACACTGTTTCAAATTGATCTGTTTGGTTTTATAGACATAACTTTGTCAATGAATAACTTCATCATGAAGCTACTCAGGGAAAGGGATTAGTAACTTGTAATTTCATGGAGCAGCACCTGAACCACATCACAAACTACAGTAAAATGCTACTGTAGGGCAGATGAGTTCACCGGCTCCACTGCATTCAGGGTCATGAGCCCTGCTTGCTGCCTATGTCTCCCACCCCTGGAGAAAACCACTTCAAGAGAAAACTGCCTCGTTTTTTCTTTTTCCTCCTTTTAAGTGTGATGTCATTATTTATTCATTTATTTAGTGGTAAGTGTGTAGAATACTCAAGCATTTGCAACTGAGATAACCGTCAAGTCACTGATATGGGGCTACGAAGATTCACTATATAACTAGGGGGTTGTATATTATGCCCTATTGAAATGGAGCCTCAGGATAAAGCCAAGGAAAATATTTCTCTTCATGAAGCACCTGTTTTACTCCTTTTTTGGATGTCTACTCTTAGATGAAGTTGTACTAAGTACTATACAGGTCCCTGCTCACATGACAGAGAATGAAGTGCTGAGTAACGCTACTCTGAAGAAAGCGAGCCTTCCCAATACTTCTCTGTGTATATCACACAGAGAAATCTCAGTCATGCCTGTTTAAGAAAATACACATAATGGCAGATGGAATACAGTGCTCCTACGCATCTGAAATTACATCATCTCATCCAAAGCCTCCTATGCTTATTCAATTAACTAAGATTTCCCGTTGATAAGAACAAAGAGAGTAAATGTGAATCCATAAAAACCTGTCAGTGTTTATGTCTTTGACTAGGATACAGGAAGGCAGAACTACTCAACAAACCTCTTCTAAATACCACATACAAAACCACTTTAAGTGCTGGTGTTATTCTTTAAATACTACAAGTCAAGATTAATGATCTGTAAATATGAGTACAATAATGCTGCACTTTGTAGTTCAGTACCCAGCTTCCTCATCAGCTTCTCTTCTTACCTTCTTGTGTTTGTAATAGTGTAGGTAGCCATTATGTTTCAGCACAAACCACCTCTTTCTCCAGCCCTTCAGTATCGCGGATTGTGTTCGTTTATGCAAATATCCTCGGCAGGTAGGCCTGGGGGTGTTAGGGTACCGGCTGATATCTGATCCCACCACCATAGTCAGCATATCAGGACCTAAAACATCACGCAAAGAATGTGAAAACATAGGTCAAAACTATAATCCAGTCTGTCAGTACTTTTTCATGTCCCTGTACAGTATGGAGCAGTAAGGCAGTATTCTACACAGTGCCCTTCTCATAGTGTTGCTTCTAGAAAACAGCAAGGAGAAAAGCAGCCTGAATTGAATGAAGCCATACTTGACCACCTTTTAACAGAGATTCAGGAATGAAACTAATTTTGTGTTGAGCACTAGTAATGGAGCCAGCTATCTAAAGACACACATCTTAAAACAGATTTTGTAACCTGCTTTTGCAAGCAGCATCTCAGGTGCTTGCATATGATCCATTTAGAGAAGTGGTTGGATTTCATTGCTCAAATGGGTGCACATAAATTGGGCTTCACACAGAAATTGCTGAGAATGAACAGGGGTACCTTCAATCTCTGTTATCTTACATATGCTCTTGAGAATTCTTTCTTTTCTGTGACTTGGAGTCTACTAACTTTTTCTGCTGTCCATGCCTCTCACTGAGGGGCTTGGTGTCGGAGGCTAACCTGTGCTAAAGTGTTTACTTATCATTTGCAAAAACTAAGTGCTCAAAGGAGATGTTGGGTTGCAAGATTGTCTAAAAATAACACATTTTTATCAACGATGAGGTACAATTTCATAATACTCGTTGATGTTATCAATACATCTACAGCTTCTGAAATTCTGATCATACCAGATACCATTTCAGAGGAGGTGGCAGTGCCTTAAAGGGCACTGAGAAATGTGACTATGACACATTTTCATTTGCAAAATATTTGCTGGATTTCTCTTCTGAGGACATTTAACTTTGGGAACGCTGTCTGCATGCCAAGATTTAGACCAGGGGGTGTTTTCTGAGGAATTAAAAATATACAGTAATCAGAGATTTATCTGCTAAAATACTCAACATACTCTTAAACATAACAGTGTGAATGGCACCTCTATAATTAAAGAAGTTGGAATGTGTCAAGTTAAATTTGTCACTGCCTTGTAAAAGCATTTTAATTTATTGAATTTCCCACGAGCCCTTGCCAAATCAATATCTGCAATAAAAAAAAGAACAGTGGTAAATTAACTTTCATTATGCAAACATGGGTATCTTTGGGTTTTAGTCGTCACAGTTCTAGGAAGAATATGCGTGATTAATATTGCTGATGTCTTGTTTTTGCGGTGCTGCAGAAGGACGCTTCATGAAATAACCTCTCTGCTCTCCTGACTAGATTTCAGGTGTTGGTGATGCAGAAATAACTACTGGGTGCACTGAACCAAGCTGTGAAATCTCAAGCATAATGCATAAAGTATTGGTGTCTCTGCAGTCACTTTCAGGACTTTCTCAACCACTCTCTTTAAGGCAGGAGAGCCAAAAGCATTATAGTCACATGTAGTCTTTGGGGGATATTTTGTATGCCTGTTTTCTTCTGGTCTAGATAAAAAAGTGACTCAGGCAATAATACTCTATCAAATACAAATGCATTAAATTGTTAATTAAGACTTTTGTTGCATCCTTTACCCATCTTGTCTGGATGTATTTGGAGCACTGTACAGCAATCCTGACCCATCTGTGTAATTTACTGTGATCTCAAATTTACCTTTCCTTGCCAGATTGGCAGCTTCTGAATGTGGCATGCTGGTGACATCAGTTCCATTGACTGCTATCAGGATATCCCCAACTTGAAGCCCTGCTTCTTCAGCTGCACTATCTAGAGCAAAATAAAACATTTGATTTAGAGTTAGGTTATCAAGCATGTCTATGGGATCAGGCTTTTCTAGCAAAACAGGTATCTGTTCAACTAGTCAAGAATTATACTTTGGGGCTTTCATGATGTCAACTTCAAGGTGGAGCAAGTTTTTCTAGCAACCTGTTAGTTTGTAAATGAAACTTCAGTATTTAGATACTGTTTCAACAATAGATAATCACAGGCAATGGACAAATTTACTTAAAAATGCCATTAGAATTTAAATGCTTTAAGAGGCAAATAGACATTTCAGAACCTGAGGGTTTTGGCCTAAAGTACAAAGAAATATCTGGTGCAATGTCCAGTGAATAAAGCTGAAAAAGCATCTATTATTTTTCTAAGTTTTTGATTTAAGACCAAAAGTCTACTTTCTGTACTGATGTTTCTCTTTCTGGCTAACAGAACTTGGCTATAGTATTTTATAGGTTTTGTCTTTAGGAAGAAATAACACAGTAAGTTAACAAGGGGTCAGTGAAGGAGGTACTGAATCAGAATTGTTAGTTTATAAACCTTTTGTTTATTTGTTAATTGTTGTAAAGTACACTCACTCCTAATAAAATAGGGCTTAAACACATCCCATTCAGGGATGGAGACAAATTAGGGAAGTGATAAATACACTCACTTCATGGGCACCAATAAACAGTTACTTAGATCCCCTTTAGAAGTTCCTTGGACATTTTTTTCCTTCTTATAACTTGAGTATCCCTAATGTACTGTGAAAAAAATTTGGTTTGGAAATATTGTTCCATGTCCATGCTATTTAACGTACATTTTAAAAGATTTTGTACACTATCATGCAGTGAATGTGATCTTTCAGTGTATTTCTGAGAATGCTTAATGGTTGTAGAGAGGAGACCAGCAAAAGTTTAATAAGAAGCAGGCACAAAAAAAGACATGGTTCACCCTCGTGTATTACAAATAATTTTCAAATGCCAGCACATTTTGGTTTATGCTGGCTTTGAGGATTCATACAAGACTTTACAATCGTAAGAGGTCTTTAAAATATTACTAAAATAATGTTTCAGTGTGCAACCAAAAAGGGATACAAATGCAATTTTGTTCCTTCATGGAGTTTAATGATGACCCTATTTAGTAGCTCAGCAGGCAGTTTTTAAAATGATGTGTTCAGCTAATGGATTCATGGGCCTCTGAATTCACAGGCTTTCCTAGTGTTGTCAGGAAGCTGGACAATACAATACTGACAGGTATTGTAAGTGACAGAGCTGTTCTTAGATGCCTGACTAGAGGGCACAAACTGGCATTTGTGGTCACAGATGGCATTGTTCATTTTATCCACCTTTGCTAGTAGAAATCTATCAGAGTCTTCTCTGCCTTCTGCTCCTTCTCTAATTCTGCTGTGTCCATCCTGAGATAGACAGCAGTACAGCATGGAATACTGTACACTGGGGTGAACCAAGGTTTTAGGCAGCAGTAAAATGATTCTAACTCCCTGTGTCTCATTCTCACTGATGTTACTGACAGAGACAACTTTTAGTCAGATTTCTAAGGTGCCACTGCGCACAGTTAGGATTATTTCAGAGACCTTTCAGTCATGACTCCCAAGATCTCATTCCTAAGCATAACCTGGGTAATATCTCTCTAGCGGCATTATCTCACACTTCATCTTTGTTAAAACTGATCTTGGTCACTCACTCAGTTCTGTGAGTTTCTTCTGGGCTTCCTCACAATCACCAGACCACCCTGCAGAAGTTAGCAGCACGCATATTAAGATTTATAGATGGCTAAGTGGAAAGGCACCCAAGCAGAAGTGTCTCTAGCTTATTATATAATCCTATTGGAAACACTGATCTAAGGATCACTGTATCCTCTATTTGATTCTTAAAGGCTGGTTGTAATTAATGGATGTCAGTCCCTCACAGTTCCAGACTTTACATTTGGAGAGAGCCTGGATACAGACACTTGCATAAGGTATCAGCTGGTATGGAAGGAGACAGAATGGTGGACTTGAGTTTACCCACAGGCATACTGGGGCCCTAAAACAGTTTGTCATGAGCACTTTCAAGGACATGTTATTAAGCACCTTATGCTGACTAATTATGAAAATATTTTATAGATTATCATAAAACATGTTCTATATTTTGTAGCTCATATTATAGAATATTAATTTATATTACTAAATATTATATGGGGTTTTATACATTCACGTAGAATTTAACTAGTACAAACATAACTTACTTGTATCAACTTCAGTCACAAGGATTGGCTTTGAGAACTGGATTCTGAAACCCCAAGGGTAATTGCCAGTTCCTTTGGCAATCTTCACCGTTCTTTCACGAACTGCAGAACAGGAAAAAAAGACATCCTTTTTCCTCTAAAAGTCAAATTCTGTTTAACAAGCAGCAGCCTGTTTTTTAAAACTTTACAGGCAGTGACACTTAACTGAGTCTGCAGATGGCTGGGATGCTTTCAGTACCACTCCTAGATGTTTGGTGCTGGCCCTCTGCCTATGCCAACCCCCATCACACCAGGTCTGGCCAAATGTCATTCATGTTAGAGCAAAACCAGACATCATCAATGAAACATACTTTCATTAGCAGTTTAAGTTAAGTGCATGGACTTTGTAATGAAGAGGTGGAGAAGCATTCAGATATTCCACTCTATGGACAGCATGCTGAGAGAGAAAATTGCTCCTGCTCTCTGTGTCAAACCTCTAACCTGCAAATACAAAATTCACTCCAGGTCTCAAGTGAGTTTAAATATATTTCTTGTTGTTTCATTCTTTTTAGATTTTAGAAGGTCTCTATCTTTTGGATACCAAGTGGTTCTTTTCCTTTCATCTACCTTTCCCTGTCCACTCACTACCTCCACTGCCTCCCAACCTCCCACCACAGGCCTGTACCCTGTGAAAAGCCTTTTAAGTCAGCAGAGTTTAACATGTAAAGGGATTACCCTCAGTAAAAAGGAAGATAAGGGTCTAATTGCCTGCTTACAACTTTTTCTCCAGGTCCATTATTACTATCGTGTCTCAAATGGTCTGTCTCTTTATGAAGTCTTATACTCATGAAGGAGTTCAGAGTCAGTTTGAATTCTCAGAATGTCTGCTTTTAATCATTTGATTGCAGAACTGTGTTTTTTTAATGGAGGCTAATTTAATAGTAATTAATGAGAGTTGTTTTGTCTTCATATTGTGTACTATTCTGAAGATAGAAATTGCTTCAAAGGTTCCTTTGCCAGCAGGCCAATTAATGTTACCTGTCTAAAAGAGCATAGATACTTTAATATCTCCCTTAACTATTTTGCTGGACTTTTGACCTCTCCCCTGGAGAAGAAGCAATCAAAATGTCTCTTCAGAATTTTCTCACATACTTTGATATTTTTCATATAGAGAAATTTATAGAGGACATTTGTTTTCTCTTCTATTATGAATGATTTATGATCCCCAGCAAAGAATTATCTTCTAGAAAGCTACAGGGGTGTTTCAGTTTGTCTTGGTTCTTTGAACCACATGACTTTTCAGTAACTTAAGATTTGAAAAATGAAAGAAAACCTCCCATCCTCCTGAAAAAGTTACTGTATCTGTTTGCCTGACAGGATTTAAACCACAAATAGAACAACCCTTCATACCCATAGCAAACTTGATTCCTTTCTTTCTGGATTTACTATGTTTGAAAGTTTGCTAGAGAACAGATTTAATGACCATTGTAATACTTTATCTCCATAAATAGCTCTCTGTGATTTTGCCATGCTTGAAGAAGTTATGGAATTACATTGCTTCTAGCCTTAACATGCAGCAAGCCGTTCAGTTACGACCTTTCACCAGTATCAGTTTTGTCAAATAGTTATGACATTTTGCAAGACCCTAGCTAAATAAGAACTACACCTTTTAGCATCCCGGGTTGCTCTTTCTCCTGTCTTCAGCATAAGCTTCTAGCATCTTCTCCAAAATATGAATCCCCTTGAATCTTCAAAGTGCCCCAAATAAATATAGTTTTATGACGTTTATTACCTGTCGCTTTAGTCAACTTACTTGCCACTGGTCTAGGCCTTTTGCTGAGACATCTAGGACTATTATCTGGAGAGACATCATCTCCTCTGAAAACCCAGGATGCAGAATGAAAGTTTTCTGTATAAAAACCTCTGTCTTCATTTTCAGAATGTAGTCCCAGATCTACTGACCGAGCATCCTCTGAATTTACTGTCATGAAGATAAGACAAGTAAAAGTAATGTCAGTAGGGAAAATGCATTAAGAATAACAGACCTCAGCCAGTGTGTTTTTGCTTGTTTTTAATATAGAACTTCTGTCTTGTCCTAGGCTGTTGAATATTTGTATAATGTTACACATGTTATCATGTATATATGTATTCTTCACTGTAAGAAAAGATCAGTTTTGTGACCACCTGAGGAACCTGAACATAAATAAGCCCTTGGGACCTGATGCGATGCATCCCAGAGTCCTGAGGCAATTGGTTGATACAGTTGCCAAGCCACTCATATTTGGAAAGTCCTGGCAATCAGGTGAAATCCCCAGTGAATGGAAAAAGGGAAACATTGCACCCATCTTTTAAAAGGGTAGGAAGGATCATCCTGGGAACTACAGACCTTCAGCTTTGCTTCTGTGCCTGGGAAGGAACATCATGGAACAGATCCTCCTAGAAGCTATGCTAAGGCACATGGAGGACAAGGAGGTGATTTGAGACAGCCAGCATGACTTCACCAAGCCAAGTCTTGCCTGACTAACCTAGTGGCTTTCTATGATGGAGTGGCTACATTAGTGGACAGGGGAAGAGCTATCGATGTTATCTACCTGGACTTCTGCAAGCCTTTTGACTCAGTCCCATTAACATCCTTTTCTCTAAATTGTAAAGGTATGAATCTGATGGGTAATTTATTTGGTGAAGAATTGGTTGTATGGTCTCATCCAGAGGGTAGTGGTCAACAGGTTGATGTCCAGATGGAGATCAGTGTCAAGTGGTGTCCCTCAGTGCTCCATACTGGTACCAGCGCTGTTTAATATCTTCATCAATGACACAGACAGTGGGATTGAGTGCACCATCAGCAAGCTTGCAGATGACACCAAGCTAAGTTGTGCAGTTGACATGCCAGAGGGACAGAATGCCTCCTCTCATCCAGGGTAATCTAAACATCTTTGAGTAGCGGGACCATGTGAACCCCATGAGGTTCAACAAGGCCTAGTGCAAGGTCCTGCACCTGGGTCAGGGTAATCCTCAGTATCAATACAGGCTGGAGGATGAAGGGATTGAGAGCAGCCCAGCACAGAAGGATTTACAGATACTGGTGGATGAAAAGCTGGACATGAGCCAGCAATGTGTATTTGCAGCCCAGAAGGCCACCCATATCCTGGTCTGCAGAAAAAGCAGCATGGCCAGCAGGTCAAAGGAGGCGATTCTGCTGCTCTACTCTGCTCTGGTGAGACCACACCTGTAGCACTGCATCCAGCTCTGGAGTCCTTAGCACAGGAAGGACATGAACCTGTTGGAGCGGGTGCAGAGGAGGACAACAAAGATGATCAGAGGGCTGGAACACCTCTCCTATGGAGAGAGGCTAAGAGAGTTGAGGTTGTTCAGCCCGGGGAAGACAAGGCTCCAGGAAGACCTTATTGCAGCCTCTCAGTACTTAAATGGGGCCTGTAAGAAAGATGGGGACACTTTTTTCAGCAGGGCCTGTTGCAATGGAACAAGGGGTAATGGTTTTAAACTAAAATAGGGTATATTCAGACTAGATGGGATGACATTTTTTGCAATGAGTGTGGTGAAACACTGGAACAGGTTGCCCAGAAAGGTGGTAGATGCCCCATCCTTGGAAACATTCAAGGCCAGGTTGGACAGGGCTCTGAGCAACCTGATCTAGTGAAAGATAGCCTTGCTTACTGTAGGGGGTTGAACTAGATGACCTTTAAAGGTACCTTCCAACTCAAATCATTCTATGATTCTGTGATCATGGGCATTTTCAGATTCATATTAATTTACATTCACAATGTCTTGCAGTGAGTCCGATGGGTCAAGCCATGTCACACAGGTTAACATGGAGATGGAGGAGAGCTCTAGTTCTTTGCTACAGGAAAACACAGTAATGTTAAGTCTCATGAGGAGACAGAACATCAGGCAGCTGGTTGGTGACAGACAGGCTGTAAACATCAGTTTAACTGTAGAGAAAAAGGCTATGCAATAGTATGACAACTTCCCAGCGAGTCTGGGAGGTGGAACTTCCCAGCTAAAACTGGATGGTGAAAGGCATATAAAAGTATAGGCCAAAGGAGACTGCACTAACAGACAGGCTGAAAAAATACTGTAGTATAAATTGTCTGAGAGTAAAAGAAAAGCATGCTCCTTTCAGTACAAATTACCTGGCGTAATGCAGCTCATTTCAATGCAGCCGGAGGAAGAATCTGTTGCTTTGTTTGATCTGACAATTATGCAGAATGACTTCCAGTTTCAAGACAGAATATATAAAAATTAACTTTTATTTAGTTTTGTTCAACAAGTTACTTCCTGAATACATGTAAATGGCAGTCTTTTTTCAGTTTGACAGGTTGCTTAACTGTGTCTATGTAGACAAATACTTCACATGCACTGGCTTCTCCCTTATTATGCAGAAAGTATGAGATGGCATGATTAACTGCATAGAAAGCTACTAGTAATTAAAAAAACCTAAACAAATAAATAATACTACTAGGCTGCTATCCTTAAAGCACATCTTGGCTTGTTACCATGAATCTAAAAATGAAGAAAACCTAGACTAGCACCAAGCAATTCAGTACAACACAGTATTTTGCCAGCTTAATACTGAATTGTTACAATTGTAGTAGAGCTTAACATGTGGCAAATATGCAAAACCAGAGAAATAAATGCTGCCATGCTGACATTATGGAGTTATGCCAAAATATTTCTTGAATGTCTTTTCATCTCTCTCCTCTTTGAACTTTTGTCACAGTTGTCAAACTGAGAAGTTAAGAGTGTCAGGAGCAAGCTGCACTTGGGTTCTTCTCAGCTGCTGGAAGCATATATGGAGCTGCTGCTCCCAAATATTGATTAGAGTTGTCTGAAGTCTGCAAACATCAGGGAATAGCCTAGCTAAGCAAAAAAGACAGAGGTCTTAGACCTGTAGCATGCCATGCAAAATTATTGGATACTAGGATTTGTGACAGAATTGTGTGCTTGCTCACCTCTTCTGTAGATCATTTCAGGTTCATGCCACGTGTTACCAAAAGCTTTGTCTCAAGGAAAGCAATTCTAGCTCTTGCAGCTTGGTCTTGTTTATTTTTTTGTTTTGTTTTGTTTGGTTTGATTCTGTTGTTGTTGTTATTATTGTCGGTGGTTTTAGACTGTTGATTTTTTTTCTGTGTGTTTGTTTAGTGTTTTCTCTGTGAAACTGATATGTGCCTGATCTAGTAATACCTATGGTCCACCTTTATATTCAAGAGACATGACTGTTGAAATCAATGAAGAGTTTACCTTGTTGTAAGTATCCTGTGATAGGTTTTTTGAGCTCTAACAGTATGACATGGTAACTTTCTAATTTCATTGCCATGGGCTTGAATCTGTCTTAGGGGCAAAGAATGGAAGCTGTTACCAATAAAGAGCTTTTTCATTTCCACATGATATGTCAGTCATCCCTGCTGCTTTGTTAACAGGCATTGAAAACTTAGTGATTGGCTCTGTTATCTGAACATTGGTGGCTAGTACTATATATGATGCCTTAGGGTACCTCACTTGTCATCCAGCTACTGCTTCAAAAAGGCAGGGGTCCCCCTGTTTGTCACACATCTCAGATCCTTCTTGGTGTCCCAGTGGCAACTGATACCTGTGTCTAGGTAGCGAATTGAGGCCCTGCTCATATAGGACATAGCTATTCAGTATAGGGATAGAACATATTTACAGTTTATCTTGTATTGGAGCTGCACCGAAGTGTCACAGCTCTCATTCTTCTATAGGTTTGCATTGAATATTCTTCAGAATGGAGGTTATACAAATAAAACTTCCCTCATCACAAGTAACCATTATAGCACAAAATATGTCCACAGGGAAGTGCACATTTCTCCATCTGTACAAAGTACTTCTTACATTATTAAAATAGCAAAACAGGAGGCAAAGATGGTGTGAAGTAAGAAGCACCACTTATATTCTCTCCTAGACTGTGAAATCCTTGCTTGGGGATTCCATCTGCATGCAATGTAAATTCATCTTTAAAATTTGTTCCCATGCGATTTAAGCTGATGACTTTCATACATGCCCAAGCATATGGTGAGGCAACAAATTTCTTAAATTTCTTAGTTGTGGGACTGTCTGTTTCAGTAACTGGAGGGACAGTGAAGGACAATCTAAGCAACAAGCCTGAATATGGTAAATATGGTGGAATGATTGGTTATCTTAGTGAGAAGGAGGACTCCCAGCTTACCATGTCTTTGACATAAGCAAAGTAGGCATCAGGATTGTGATTTTTTTTATACTTTCAAAGCTGCTGCCGTAACTGATTACCTGTTTGTGCCTAGAGCTTGTCTTAAAATTTACTGCATATGGACAAGGGTGGTACCATCAACTTTTTTTCAGTCAGATTGCCTGCTTGGTTCCATGAAGGAAAGAGGATACTAACTCCCATAGTGAGGAACAGTACAACTGAATAAAATCTGCTTGCTCATGATAATGACCAGGACACAGGCTCAAGCTATGAACTGAAGATAAATTTCCTTAGCTGAAAACCCTGTCAGAGTGTCAGTCACACAAAGGACAAAGAATACACTCATAAGACTAAAGTACTCACTTGATCCTTCAGTGATCGTGCTGTTTATGGAGCTTCCTCCAGTGGAACTGCATTTTTTGCTGTCTTTGAACTGTTTTCGTCTCCTGGCCCACTGGTCTATTGCTTCTTCCTGGGAACTATCACTCGCTCTGGTGTCCTTCATCAAAGGCAGCTTTCTGGTTTTATTCATTTCTGATTTCAAGTCTAAATTATAAACAGACATTGTTTATGAGGAATGTGTAAGACAAGCAATTATGTCTAAAACTTCCACATTCTAAAGTCAAGATTAACCTTGAAAACATAGAAGACAATAGCAAATACTAAAAATATTCATAAAGTATGTATTTTAGATTAATTGAGATCTTCATGAAGAGAAAAGTACCTTGTGGTAGTTATATCTGTAGTTAAATACCTACACAGTAATTTGTATGGCACCATTTTTATGCAGAAATTTGTAAATTGCTCATGGATTTTGTTTAACAATGCTCATACATTTTTGAAGTCATCAGGATGCCAATATATAAAGTGCTATTTAAAGATTAAAAATCTTACCGAGACACACATGCAGATAAAAGGAGGATATCACTTTCTACTTTAGGTTTCTTTCTAGGTAGGGCAGTATAAATTTACTTGTTGTACTATTATTTCAGCTAAAATTGAAAACCAGACTTTGTGTGAGATTTCATTCTGAGAATGCAACTGTACCCACTGGCAAGGGCAGACAGGGAGAAAGTGAGCCCAGCCTCCACAGGCTCCCTGGAGGATTCTGTAAGTGCTCTCTCAGCTTGATAGTCTCTTTCTGGCTTCAGTCAGATCTCCATCACAGACCTGTGCCACTGAGCCTCTTTTCCAGGGCAGCAGACTATTGCTGAGAGTCAGGAACCCTATTTCTTTTAGTGCCCTTATAGTGCCCTTGGCATGAGTGCTTGACTTTCTGATAATAATTAAGTTCTGACAACACCAGCAGACTTAGAGATTGCCTGGAGTCTTCTCCCCCATCCTACTCACAACATTTGCGTCTGTTTTTCTCCTCTCTTCTAGATGCTTTCAGTTTCTGTTGAAAAATGCGTTTCCAGCCTCACTAAGCACAGGACATCCCACACTGAGCGTTGTGCCCAATGTCTCTACTAAGTAGGATGGTATTCCCCCATTAAAAGTGGACTTTGATTCATATTAATGAGTTTTAAAACTTTAAATGATTATACTTCCTGGATGTACACATTACTTGTTTAAGGTAAGACCTCTACAGCATTGCTAAGACTTACCCTGATGGAAAGTCAAAATATGAGTATAGATCAAAAGAGGGACAAGGTTACAGATCAGGTGAGGTGATAAGAGAAAGAACACACATAGATAACACAGAGGGGCAAAAGGGAAAAGGAGAGTGGAAAAAATAGCTACATGTGCCATGAGTTTAACAACTGAGGTCTAATGTACAAGGGGTCAAGGTGTTTGAGCATGCAGGCTTCCTTCAGTGTCTTCTTCATATACCTTGTCCTAAGGAGATTTCCGTTTAATTAATTTAGACATTGACATATATAGCAATATCTACCTATGTACGATATCTCTGTCTATACAGACTGCAGGTATGATTGAAATTTCCATTACCATAAACAAGACAACCTTGGAGGACGTACCAGTATTTTCTGAAGATACTGTGAATTTGAAAGATTATTAAAAGCTTTTTGATGCTTTTTGCTCAGATTCTTAAAGACATTTTCCCATGATAAGAAAGCATGTATTTTTCAACAGCACAAAACTCCTAACCTCCAAACCTGCTGGAAACATTCTCTTCTGTAGAGGACAATCTAAGTTATATTTGCATGAAACTTGACCAGTATTACAAAAATTAAATTAAAATGTTTGGAGTAATATTTCAAAACCACACACAATCATATGTCTAAAAATCTCACATTGTAGTGTACAGTGTCCCAGTATGGCTTTACATTTTTATTATTCAAAATACTCCTTTTAAATGACCAGTATGGGTTTGGGCAGATGGATTACAGAAGGGAAGACAAGAAATTTTGTAAAAGATTAGCTATTAAAACCAATTATTTTTCATATGCTGTTTTCTTGACTACATAAAGAGAAAAGAAGGCTACAGTATCCACTGTAGTCATTCCATGACATGTAAAGGCTCAGCCAGAATTAGAACTGAGATATACTTAGAATTCAGTATTTGCTTAGAATACATGGATTCCAAAACCAGATTTATGGAGTTTGAGACACTGACTAGAGCTCTGAGTTCATGCCACATGGCAACTGCGAAAAAACCCCCTTCTTGTTTTGGTGTTTGCTTCTGTTTAGATATATAGGATGAGCTGAGTGTTTAATGTAGGAAACCCACTTATTGAACAAAGTTGCATTAAAATTTCATTTATTTTTAAAAATTTTATTTAAGTTACTTGGCTGTACAAGATGGCTCCTAGGATCCTCAACACAGTAACTGCATATTATAACCAAATGGTCAAGCACACCAGAATCATCTCTTTGTAATGTTACTTTCATTTTCCCAACAGAGTTATCACTAAAACACTAACCACTTATGTAAACGGTGTGTAAGTGGTATTAACTCAGAAAGTTTTATAATACCTACCTTTCTGACTAATCTGCTTTACTGATGATGGGGGGATATCTGCATTCTGATTAAAATCTTCTTTCATTTCAATCTTTTTCTCACTTTCATCAGGGTTGGCTTTGGCTATCTGAGGTAGTTGATGTACTCCAGGCTCTCTCCTTAAGCTATCATCAATTAACTGTTTACTGCAAAAGTTGTCTGGTCTTCCCTTGACATTTAAATATTCTGTGAAATTCTCCTTTTCTGTATGAGCAGAAGAGATAGATAATATGGCAGCCTGTGGTGAGTCATTATGGCAATCAGATTCAGCAAGGATATTCCCAGATATGTCTTGTGTCTCGGAACTTTCTGATTCATCATTTATGTCATGCTCCTTGGGATCTAACAGCAAGGATGACAGCAAGGATTTTTCTTGTATACTACAGCGACGTTTAGGCTCTTTTCTTACTGCAGAGCCTAAAGAATCAGGTATCAATTTAGTGTCGCCTTGGATGAGCCTTCGTTCTAGTTCTCCAGTTATCACAGTCATTACTGACCCTCTCC
Source organism: Todiramphus chloris collaris (assembly GCA_025345505.1). Lineage (NCBI taxonomy): Eukaryota > Metazoa > Chordata > Aves > Coraciiformes > Alcedinidae > Todiramphus > Todiramphus chloris. Next base: position 9,106,026 of record JANVCC010010369.1, read on the forward strand.
TTTTCTTGGTTACCTCAGGCTTTTCAGGGGGTGGGTGAACATTTTGCTGTAAAGCTGAAAGTTCATTTGGGGCACTTTCTGTAGATACATAATTAGTACTTTCTTTGTCATTAATAAGTTCACCTGAAGGGCTTCTAGAACATGTAGAGACCTGTATCAGCTGCGCTTTGTTCTGTAATTCAACCTGCTTTTCTAGATTGTTGTACTCTGGTGTCCCTTCATCTAAATCATCTTTGGTAGACTCGGAGTCTTCCTCCCATGTGGCTAGATTTCTCAGAGGCTCCTCATGCCTACTTTCTTTTTTCTCATTTATAGTACCAGTGGAATGATGACTCTCCATTAATGTCTCTTCTGCTTCTTCACCCTGCCCCACATAGTCTGCATAGTTATTCAGTAAACAAGTGTCATCTAGACTTTCTTCAGGCTCAGATGGATAAATGGTAGTATTGTGATCAAATGATGTGAAAGCATACTGATATGAAGACTTAAGACCTCTCAAATTTCTCAGCGAGGAGGTCAAGTCAGGAGACTTGGAAAATTCTGTATAGGTGGAATGAACATGTGAATTCCTGTTGTAGACATCTCCTGCTTTGGTCTCCTTAGGCAATACTTTTAAGGATGGCAAAGAATAAAAGCCAGAATCCCTTCTAGGGTGAACGGGTGATGGTACATCAAGTGTAGTGTCTGGGAAAGACTTTCTTCTTGCTACTTTTTGCCCTGTGTCTTTGCATTTGTCACAATTATTTCCTTCTTGATCTAACATATTGTTCTTACTGATAAGCTCCTTCCCAGGATTTGGGTTATTCAGTGTATTGCTAGCTACAAGACAATTTGCAGTATTTATTTTTGAGAAAAGCATTTTATCTTTTGAATAATCTTCCTTTTCGTTGGAATGGTTTTCAAAGTTCTTTTGGTTATGTTTACAGAAGTAATTTTCTTCCCCCAAAATTCTCAAGGCTGTACAGAGGCTGTTAGATTCCCTTGTGTCATTAACAGGGTAAAAAGATATCCCCTCTGCAATTGTATCCAAATGCATTTTGTCACAGTCAGCAAATTCTTTAGGTGGAGGCAGAAGTGTATACCCATCTGGAAATGTATAGTCTATGTTTTCATGAAAGCTAAAAGATGACTTAGAACCTGTATCGCAGTGTGCCTCTGTTACAGAATAATCTGTTTCACTCCCACATCTATCTTCATGTTCCTTGTTGTAGGCTTTGTTTTGTGCCTGCTCTCCAGGTTTGATGTTAACCTTTAGATTTTTCTTTCTGATGTTATATTCCACTTTAATTTCCTTTGCATCAACGTTCATTTTCAAGGCGGCATTTTTGTTGATAGCAGTTTGAATTTTATGTTTAGAGGATCCTGTCTGTTTCCTGTTGTGCTCTGCTGAATGATCAGCTGAAGGACACTGGTACTTTGAACATTTTGAACACTGCCTTTTCTCATATTGTCTTTCATGATAATGTTTATTGTTCTTTGAACTTTTCCTTTTTTCAGCTACCGGGTTTGTTTCAGAATCAAACAAAGAAACATTCTTAATTTCTACTTTCACATTGAAAGAACCATATTTTACTTCTGCAGTAATTTTTCCAGTAGGTGAGCAAACAGACTCTGTAGAGTCTGGATTACCCCACAGTGTAATTTTTCCTGTGGATGACCCCTCTGATTCGCCAAAAGTTACTGTAGCTAGGATTTTGTCTTGCTGAGGAGAGAACACTGGAGGAGGGCAGTTCTTTTCCTTCTTTTCTTCTTTTTCACTGTCTGATATGTTATCAAGGTCTCTATCTTCATATGCATCTGAGCTACACTGATTCTTGTTTTCATGATCTTTCCCATCTTCTTCAGTACCCTTTACATCCAGTTGCTCAGTGAAGTGAGCCAGAGACTCAGTTCCTTTATTTTCAAGGCTTCCTACATTTTGCTGGCATTTACAAATGACTGACAACTGTCCATCTAATTTAAGGTAAAAAAAAAGAAAAAAAAACATTTTTCCCATGACTTGGTAAGCAGCATTACAAATATATGATTAGATTTAAGACACTTTTCATACAAAGCGTCTCCTTTAAGATGTAGTCTGTTTTCTACAACATTATTTTCTCATTTCAATATTAACTTTTTTGTCTTAATTATCTGATAAGTAATGTGAAGTCACATAAACAGGGTACACCACATTAATTCACTCTGATTGAAGAAAATTAATATATTACTGGTTTTTTGTGGGTTTTTTTTTTTTTTTTTAATGTTTTACAGTTATTAAGGAATTCTATTGGCACATAGAAAGATCTACCCTTTTTACTTCCATTACTCAGTATTTACTTCGTTCCTGTGAAGACACTGGGACAATCAATATCCCATTACATGTTTGATGTTTGGGGTAAATTACATGGAATGTGACTTTAATAAGGGATTAATGAATATTGTCACAATCACACAGCAGATCCATGGCATGCTGCCAGGAGTTGTGAGCCACAGCTCCCTGGTGGAAATAGAAGAAAATACTGTTTCCTGGCAGGAGCTATACTTGGCAAGATTTTATGGCATTCATACAATTACATTAAATTTTGCATTGCTTGGGCTATTTTAGACTAAGTCATGTGCGCTAGAGGATAACAGTTTACAGTGACATCTACTTAAGCAGGATTAGAACAACCTGTTAAACTTAGATGTCTAACACTGAGAAATTTACAGCAAGAATGCTGAATATTTGAGGCAATTAAATATCAACTTCTTTGGAAAGACTTTGCCAGAAATAGCTAGGATAACAGCTGAACTAAAATAAAACAATTAACCACATCAAGACATTACTTGTATGTACCCACACTCTAGTGTAAATATTTCCAATATGAGAAACAGCTTTGGGCACAAAGATGGATTTCTGTCTTGATGAGTAAATTGAGAGTAATCACCTATGATTCTGATGTTTCTACTTCAAATTAAACATTTCTGTAAACTTACATTCTCTGGAATCAGAGCTTTTTCTGCCCTTGCAGCTTTTTCTTCTTTTTCTACTCATTTCTAAGAACTGAGAGCATCTGGGTTCCACTCTTCTGTGTGGGAGGGAAAACATTGGATAATGAGAAAGTTTCTCTGGAATAATTTCGTTCTCTAACTCTCTCAGGTTCTCCAGCTTGGCTCTTCTGTGTAAGAGCTGACTGGTTACAATAAAAAAGTAGAAAAGTGCGAGAATAGGTACTTTTGCATCTATTTTCTTCTCCTGGTTACTTGGGACCACATTTTCAAAGGTTTCTTTAAAATCAAGGTCTGATGATCTCAGAAATGAGGCCTGAGACCTCTCTGAAGTCTGTAGAAGATTTGGGCAGTGGCTGACGTTTTCCCACCTATGATTTTATCTGATTCCAGTTTTTAGAGATTAACATTTTAAGTATGCATTTTAAATTCAATCTTATTTATATACGTAATGAAATAATAATTGTTTTTTCTCTTGAAAAAAAATCAGACTTAAGAGAAGAAAAGGCCTCAGATATGACTACGTGCATAACTGATTTTTATGCAGAGCGAACCAAGACCAATCTGCATCTCACTTTGGATTGTCCCTAGGATTAGGGCTTAGTATGGAAGACCTAATCCACTCAAATCTAAATGGCAGTGCAAAATTTCTATTAATTTTTCATATTATTCTTTTCATAAAATCAAGAAAATAAAACCTAAAAAGTTTATTTTTTGTTTCCCCATAGACCTGTGGGAGATTTCACTACATGAATTTAACTGACCTTAAGAAGTGTGGTATCAAAGAAGGCTTAGCCCAAGGGAAACATCATGGATGCTCCTCTTTGTGTACTTTAATAACGTGAGACAAATGAACAACCTCTGAACCTTCAACCAGGAGCTGAACTTTGCACCCATGTTTAGTTATTTTCTTGCAGCTGATTGCTAACGCGAGTCCTTACATTTATATTAAACTGAGCAGAAGAGCTAAAATACAGAAGTCACCTATCATTCCTATTGTGCAATGGGGCTGAATGCTGACTGAAGGCAAAGTAGTGATAGAAGAGGTCATTATACCATACAGAATGGTTACTATGTAGAGGTTATTTAATCAATTAGAATTGGTAGCATTTTCTGGGATTGATGTTTCCTTGAAAATAGACCAAAACTTACAGTGTTCGGGTTGGGTTTTTCTGTTGGTGTAGCTTTCTTGTTTGGCTGTTTGCTGGTTTTGTTTGGTTTTGCTTTTGTCTTTTTTTCAAAGTATGGAAATAAAATGAAAACAGTCAGCTTTCCAAAATAAGTCAGTGTGTTAGGATTTGCTTGTTTGTTTAATCCAAGTATTTTCTGTTGTTTTCTAAATGACCTTGGAATCAATAATTCACACTGCTTAAAGTTAGAAGTATTTGAGCTGCTAATACGTCACTAGGATTGTCATGAAAATCAGCAGAATTATGTTAGGAAAAATCAACTGACTGCAAGTGTTAATAGTCATCATCACTTTTTATCTGATCTTTCATCAGTACATCAAACATGTCATTGTGGAAAGAGCATGAGAGAATTTTTCAGGCTGCAAGATTACTCAGTGAAATGGGGATGTATGGATTTTGTTATAAAAATAAGCATGAGGGTAAAACTTTTAAAATCATTGCATTGACATTGTAAGACTCATGTTACATGTATGCAGGGATACGTAGCTAGCCAAACAACTGGGAAGAAATTCTTTCAGGACACAGTCATTGACTTCTAGTTCTGAATACCTTCTACTTTTGTGTAAAGCTAAATGATTGAATATGCCAGTGCACTAACATGTCCATTAGGTGACTGCTAAAAGGCAGGCATTCTCCCTTGTCTTTGGAAGACAGTCTAGGGTAGACTGAGAAAGGTTTTTTATTTATTTCACAGCAGCCACTTTGGAATGTTTACATTGCCAATTCTATACCTCTATGTTTTTACCACGTGTATTTAGCCAAAGCTTGACAGCCAGCCAAACCTGCCAGGTGAGCTCTGTTCTCAGTGGGAAGAACGACTTTAAATGACATAGAGGCAGGAGCTGGGACTGATGTTTATCTGTAGTTCTGGAGTTTTGGACATGAGGCAGTGCCTATCAGTTCCAGATAAAAATCAGTATTACGTTTAAAATTTATGTATGCAAGTATGCTAAGAGTATCATTTAAATGTAGAGGTGTCTTAGGTTATGCAAAATATGCAGATTGCTGCATATATCTATGACTGCAGGAAAAACAGTCTAACAGAGCTCCATAAACTGATTGTGATACTTGAGGTTTCAGTGTTATTTCATTAAGCTGTAACTGAGAAAATACTTTTCCTTCTAGGAGTTCTCTCTATTTAACCTAAGGAAGATTCACACTCAGTTCCTTCCCCTTCTCCTTCCTCTTTCCCTTCCACTTTTTGGCCTTCATGGTTGTCTCTACAAAACACTTCCCTTTGTGACATTATTTTTTGTCATTACCCAGGAATTCCATGTTTTTTTCTGTATCCTATGGTCAGTAAAGAAAAGGTTAATCTCAATATAGGAAACGTGATTGCTAACTTCATTGCTAAAATGCTGTTAAAAATTATTTTTAGATCAAGAGCAGCTGCCCATTTTACTCTAGTCTCTCTTTACATTTGATGGTTAATTGTACAACTGTATGCACAACAGAATACTCTTTAAAGAAAATCTGAATTTTACTGAATGCTTAGTATACTTTAAGAGGCCAGGAGTAAATTTAGTACATAAAGCATTTAAGGCCTTTTTTAGTGAAGAAAAACAGGCACTGCTAACTCTAACCAGTTAGCAGTGGATTTGAATTACAGTGACCTTAAGAATAAGGTTAGTATTGTTGAAGATCATAAGCAAAACATCATATGACTTTGCAGAATAAATTCTAGGTCTGAGATATCACCAGTTCTATTACTGTTCAAACAGCATTCAGTGGCATGGGACAATCTGAAAGTACCTAAGGTACATAGTTTTGGTTCTCTGCATTCCATAATTCTGAGAAATGATCTGGTACCCTCTAACATTTAATAATCTGACCACGCAGCTGTGAAACCACCAGTAGAGACAGCTACAGCAGGAAAATACTGCAAGGAAAAGGAAGATACTGTAAGGAAAAGGAAAATAGCAAAAAGAAAAAACGAAAACCAAAACAAACAAACAAACAAAAAAAATCCCCCAAAAAACAAACCAGAAGTGAAATAAAACCAAAGCAAGAAAAGTGACAAAAGTGAAAACCAATTGCTGACCACCAACCAGCTAATGCCCAGCCAGTTCATAAGCAGTGGTGCCTGGACAGATTTCCTCTAGTTTATATGATGTCACATGGTATGGAGTATTCCTTCAGTCAGCTTGGTCAACTGTCCCAGCTGTGTCCTCTCCCAACTTCATGGGCACTCCCAGCCTACCCACTCATGGAGCAGAAAAGGCCTTGACATTGTATAAGTACCACTCACCAGTATCTGAAACATCCCTGAATTATTAACATTTTCAGCAAAAATCCAAAACATAGCCCTGTACCAGCTACTATGAAGCAAATTAATTCTGCCCCAGACAAAACCAGCACATGGTCCTACAGCTGAAATGTGCTAACAGAATTAGGAAACTCATCACCTTTAATCCTAGGCACATGAGTAGACCCATTGACTTGAGAAAGGATTAGTTGTATGCATCAGGACTGCATTAATGACTATTCTGTCCACTGTTGAACACTAGTCCAATTAGCTTCGATGAGAATAGAGGCACTCAGCAGTTCACTGGATGGAAGCCAACATCCGCTGACATAGTGCTCTATATGACAGGTTATTCTTACTACGAGCAGTGCTTGGGTTAGCTCAGAATAATTTCTTGATTTTTATTGAAGATCAGTTTCCACCATAACAATAGTTAAAGCTTTGTCTAAAATGTGTTCATTTTCATAAAATGTGTTCACTGTGAATCGTATCCTGTTCACAGACTGTAGAATGAAGTCACAGAATACCCAAACAACCCTCTCTGAACCAAGAACCTTCTACTGCTCTTTCCTTCTGTAGTTCAATCACATCGAACCCTTTTCATTCATTTCCTCCCTTGGAATACAAAATCCTACTTTTTGTCTCCATTGCCCTAGATAACCATAACTATACTGAATTTTGTTCTCATTGATTTCACATTGTATTTCTCATTATTCTATTGCATACTAACCTTTACTTTGACTTTAAGTTACCAACTATGTCAGCCCAGTCTCTCACTGCTTAGCTCCTCTCTTCCTATAATCTTATTCCTAAAGCTTAATTTTTGTTCGTGAATTATTCTTTATATTCCCCTTGCTGGTTGTGTTTTGTGGCACATTTCCTGCATTAGCTTTTATGCATTGAGGCAGATGACCTACAGATAATTTACTCTTAATAGAAACAGTGTCATTAGAATGAGTTGTGTATGAAAGCCCAATAATTCCATACAGAGAGTTGGCATAAAGGGCCCATTGTTGATTTCCCACTTACTTACCTTGTTCAAGTATGTCTTAATCAAGTACCTTTCATTTTTGCCTTTTTTTTTTCCCCTACAAAGATGCTATAAATTGTTTTATCAAGCTCCCACTATTATCTTATTTGAATAAATTTCTGACCACCCATTTCTGCAGTCCTGTTGACAAAGAATGCAACAAAATTATATGCCAAATAAGAATTGTGTTTGGAATTTCATGCCAAACACATGCAAGAAAAATGATGTGTTATCAAAAATGTCTTAGTAGTATTTCTTAGTCTCTGCCTCAGCTGCTATTACCTTATTTTCATTTGTTTACAGTTTTGTCTATATATTTTCCAGAAAAGTCTGGTCTTCAAAAATGTCTTTGCAAGATTTCTAGAACAAAGAAAGCAGGCATCTATTCACAGGGGCTGTAACAGTGCTCTAAAGCATTTCACAGATTAATTAAAACATGAATTACATGGCTGCAAAGAATTAGTTTTCATTCAAATGTAACTCAGTAGTTATCTGGCAGTATCCAATTGGCTATGAGAATAGTTCAGGCAAATGAAATGCTTAGAAAAGCGTGGGTAAATGAAATTAATCTGCAGCAGGTATTGCACTAGGAACCAGTGATGAGCTATTTTATTTCATAAAATGTGCTGTGGGACTTCTAATGAGCACATAAAATCAGGATCTTGCTTTTTCAGATCATTAAAAGATAGAAAACACCAGTCAATAATATTTCTGCAGTTCTAATTCTCAAGGTAGGTTACTGTCTAAGCAACTAAGAACATCACTTACACCATAAATGAACACATTCAAGAAATCCAAGCCCCGTGTAATTAGCTTTTGCATTATTCTGGACTCTTCTGCAAGTAACAGGCAACATGTTAAATAGGTTTTGACCAAGCTTTTTAAAAGGAGTAATGGGTTATACTATTCTCACATACTGCTTTTCAGTTTTAAAAAAGGCTAATGAAATAGAAGTCAGTCTAATGTTTTCAAGATTTTAACTGAGAATGCAAGTGCCAGCAAATTCATAGTAAAAACCAGTTGTCATGGGGTCTATATGCACAAGCATTTCTGCTTTTTTTTTTAGGGAGAAGTCAAGTCATAGGTCCAGCTTTCAGTTCTAAATTCTGCAAACCAATATATAAAACTCATTTTCTTATAAAGCTTCTGTCTACTTATTAAGTTAATCTTACTTTCTTTGAGCTTTTGTCATGCAAGAAGAAATAATGTGTTATGGATGAACATTTAATTCATATTTTGGAAATGTTTCATTTCTGCATCAACATAGTTCATGTCTACCCTCATCTAAAGATATGCACAGTTTTCCACTGCAACAAAACGAAGAACCAGCAGGTAGCCCCTGTGCTGTAAATGATCCATACAGATATCACGTGATGATTTTAACACAACTACTATATAACAAATGTTTCAGCTTACTGTTCAGATTTTGTAAGTGGTATCAGTTTAATGCAATGGCTGTTCATGTATTTATTATTTTATCTGTAAAAACATTTTTAAAAACTGGCATAGAGAACATACCTTATTGGACATTATATCTGTTACAGTTGATAATTTTGTTTTCAGTAAAACTTCTGAAAATATATTAAAAAAACCCCAAACCATGAATTGCCCTTTCAATTTACATTGTTGGAGCACTCCTATTTCTGTTTTAGAGTGCAAAGGAAAAGCTGCAAATTTTAATGTTACCTAGATTAGCCCTTTTCTTGTCAGTGAGTATGTCATTCTGATATTTAGTGTGCAATCTTGCATTTTAGTCCCTTTTAATTTGTTTCTGTTTTGGCAGGTAATTCATGCTTTGTCAGTATCAAACATGACAGCAGGTAGGTGAAATACCCTTCAGACGTGATGGGGCAATTTGTCATTAAATGAGCAGAAATCTCACTATAACACATGACTGTTTCCAATAACAAAATATAATTTCTATAGTCAAAGATATTACTGTCAATAAAGTAGTCCAATTCTTTGTTAAGCCAAATTATTCAACTTTTTTAAAGCTTCAGAATTGTTCATCCATTGTAACAGAAATAATGTAAACCCACAATCTTTGATGAAACTCAGCTCACCAAAAGAAACCTGTGCAATAGTTGCACACTGTAACAATTTTCTTTAAAAATGAGATAGCTCTTTATTTTAAAAACTCCTGTGACTAGAAAATAAAATAGCAATTTAGTGAAAAAAATCTTTCATTTCTCATAGAATGCAGTAAGGGAAAAAACCCCACAACTATCGTAACTTATGAGATTTGATGTCTGGCATCTAAAATTGGGAAATTTAGTTTCTAGGGTCACTTTGTTCAGAAAGAAGAAATTGCTCTTCTCAGAAGAGCAATATATACTACATAAATTAAGATTAATTTGGGTTTAGAATAACAAAAAAAAAAAGATGTTTACTATTTCATAGGCTCTTTTTCAGTTTTAGCAGGAGCATTGAGAAATCACATTTACGTTTCTTCACTGAACTGGGAGAGATCCAGTGTTACATTCTATTTCTGTCCTTAAAGAGAAACAAGCAAGGTGATGAAATGGTAGGAGAAAAAAACCCCTACAATCCGAGCTTATTTATGTTCTGCAAATTGAGTTTGTAAACTTCTCTACTCAACAATATGTAATATTCCTTCTTGATTAAATATCCTTTAGTCTTATCATAGCATTCCTCATATTCCACATCTGAATTATTAGTTGCAGAAACACAATACAAATAGCAAACTGAAGTTTTTACTTCTAAAGTCTTTCACATCTGAAGTTATACATTACTACACTTCAAGTCCCTATATGCTAAACTAAGATGACAGATACAGTCTTAGGAATCAAAAATACATCATAGAAATCCCTATAATTTAGGAAAACATTCTTATATACTCACAGTCAAAAATCCATCTGAAAAATCCCTTCTATTTAGGAAACTATCTTTCTTATTTATTCAGAAAACTAAACTATAAACTGAACTATAATTGAAATTCTTTAAACTGTATCTACTGTGTAAAAAAAAAAACCTACAGTCAGCCCATATACTTTACAAAAGCTATGATGAGTTTAAACAATTAGTACCTACACAATACTACCTGACAACATGTCATTAAAAACAATAAAAACAAACAACAAAAAGTTTATACTTACTGTTACTATAAGCCAATATTGATTTTCCTTGCATACTTGCTTGCTATTACAGACTTTCTGTGAATAGTTTGCTTTTCTAAGCTCATGAAGCATGGGCTGACTGTCTTGTTAAGGCTTAATAGGATGAAAAGTTCAAAGTTGTTCTGTTTTTTCTTGGGACTTAGCCACTCTGTACTGTCAATCCCAGTCAGCAATGATATGCTGTATACACATATCCTTCCAATCACTGAAGCAATAAAGGACTAGTAGTTATTTAACTCTTACCAGCTAAAGCATGTTAAGAAAAATAACAAGTCAACTTAGCAGGGCTTTACAGAATGTCAGCTTTGTCTGAGAAGTCATGATCAATCAGATTACTTAACTAAAATTGAAGATAAAATAGGGACCAACATTGTTCACAGTCATGCTCTACTTCTTTTTCTATTTCTGTCGCCTAAGCTCAGAATCTGATTAGTATATTTAATTCCATGAAGCATCATGACTGGTTTACCTTTAATCAGCCTGTTGATTACATCTACCTGTTTTTCCATAACATGTTGTAGAATTCCAGATAATAATTTACCAACTTGGCAATATTCCTACGCAAAACACAAAATAGGATGTTCATGATATAGTATCAACACTAGAATTATTTTATAGGTGTTTAGACATATCCAATATGAAAAATGAGATAAAGCAAGTATGTTTATCATGTGAACTTAGTGTGGTTATTAGTATCCATTTTGGTTCGTGTTTAAACACCTCAGATAATTTTTTTTCATTTAATTAAATTATTATTTCTAGTATTTGTAAATTAATACTATTTCAAAAAGAGACAGAATACAGATCATTTACAAATTATATACTGAATAGAAGTTAATTTTCATTACTATACAGGCAAGTTAGGACAAAAGGCATCTCCAGAATTTTCTGCCTCATACATCTACATGTAGTGAGCACTCTTTTTGCTCTGGTACCACTGTAGAGGCAGGGAAGAATACAGTCAGATCATTATTACACAGCATGAACAAGACCTCTCTAAGTTTTAGAGGTTTAAGGATTACTATTGTCTTTATGTACTGCATTAACTTAGTAGCAAGAAACATCCTGCTTGCAAAGCTGCAGTGTTTCAGATAAGGCAAACTTCTTAACTGTTACAGAGGCACTGCCCTTGCCCTGACCATATTCCAGTCAGAAACACTAGACTCTCTGTTTAATTTTTGCTACATGTAATTTGTCGTGTTTCTGAATTGTTGTAATTGCTAAATAACTACAGTATTTGCCTCTTCAATTAGATACTTCATGTGTAATCTGCAAGCAGTAACTATCTTTCAGAAAATTTCTAGGTATTTTCAAACTCAAACTGAATCCTATGAACTATAAAGAGGGCAAATTAAGCAAGAAAAAGTCAGGAAAAGCTTAACTAAGTAAGAGATTAGAATTATCAAATTATTTTTCTTAATCAAGGGGTAGTTGTCATCTCTGAATTGTTCAGCTGTGGGGGAGGGAAAAAAGAAAAGCTTAACAAAGACTGTTGGTCTAGCTTTGGAAAATTAATATACATTAAAAATTGCTGCAACACTCAAAGTTATTAGAACTGAAAGATCGTCAAAATACTACTTTCAAACTCAGAGATTACTGAAGTGTTGTTTTCTCTTTCAAATTATTTACTATCATTGTAATTGCAGATATATACTCTTTACACAAATTCTCAAAAAAATAGTCTCTTAATATCAGTGTTAGTTACAGATACTTCAGAGTTTCAGCAACAAATCCATCTCTATAGCAACCCACCATAAATTCCTACATGAAAAACTAATATTAGGATGGGTCTTATACATATTTTTTTAGTTACGTCAATGTGATATTATCTTTATGCTAGCTGTATTTGCTTTTTGCTTCATCCTTGCTCTTCCATCTGTTCCTCATTTCTTCCTTCCTTGTTCATCTTTCTTATTGTGTAATCATCATATTACTAGTTAAAAATTTACTTCACTTTCCATAAAAGATCCTTGTACCTATTTTGAGACATTATGTCTTGTTTAATTAATCTACTTTTCTGTCACTCTGCAGTTCCATTTCTAATTAATCAGAAGATTAAATAACTCACTGCCTAGGGTCAGTAAGTACATTATTATCTTCTTAAAAAACTAGTATTTAGGCTTTTGGAGATGGTTCAACACCTTTTTAATAAACAGAGTACTATGTTATACCTTTAAATTCAGGCTGACATACACTTGAATAAGTGCAGGCCAAATCAGACTGGAGGAGTAAATACTCTGCTTAGAGAGCTATTAATATAAAAGGTAAAAAGTACTGCATATTCACCATGTAAGTCAACATTGTTGATCAAACTTTCAGCACTGAATGTTGGTATTTGTGTCAGGCAGAATTCAATTCATACGTAAAAATGAGAAAGAAACACTTAAGACAGAACTGGAGAATATAAATACAGTGTTCAAATGTCAGGCAAGGTCAGGCCTCTTTGTAATGCTGTTACTCCTTCCAGTAGGGGACAGGAAAAAGCAAATCAAACATGAAGACCATAACAGCAAAAAGCATAATAATTTGATTCTGAAATGAAAAAGCAGTCTGTTCACAACAAGGGACTAGTTTTATGTATTTATTGCTTGCTTGCTTGGGATAATCATTGCGTTGTTTTCTAGGTGTAATTCAAATACGAATAAACTTACAAAGGTTTGCATAGTTTAGTTCTGGAACCAAAGGAAAGGCTCAAAAAAATTAATTTGGTTGCACATTTACTAGATAAACAACTCTTTCTACTTTATTCCTAATTTAGCATCCACTAGAAGTAATAATTTAAGTTAAATTCATTATTAAAGATTAGCATTCATTCCAATCCAATGTTTTATCAACTGGTGCGCAATCGCTCGGCTTGGTGGTACAAAGAAAGACTGCTGGTTTCCTTTCATGAGAACTTCCACAACCTGCAATAAAGACAGATTTTTTTTTTTCTTTAGAAGGTAGTATTATAAATTATATGGAATTATATTAATGCAGGAATTATCTTACTACGATAATCCATCAGTCTACCATTACTATGGCTATTAAAAAGCCACTACCACATTTTCCAAAATAGATGCAGAGAAAAAACCCACACAAGATTCTTTGTGACTTCTGACATTTCTGATCTCAAATGTGCACCAAAGGATACATTCTTTCTAATACAGCTGTACAGACGGACCGTTAATAAAATATTTAAGGTTTTTGAGAAGCCTCTTTATGGTGAGAGCCACCAGATGGTGCTCTACAGGGCTCCATATTTTTTTCTTCTTATATGTAGTACATATGTTGAACGTATGTTTTGCGAAGCAGTTGCAAAAAAACATGGGAGTACACTTTCAGTTTAGTAAATCTCTGAAGCACGTTTACTTCCGATTCTAGACAAACTGGCATGTGACTAGCTGTATTCAGAACTGATAATTAATTAAAAAATAATGCTCTCAGAGTTGTCAGGAATACACTGAGGTTGTGACTAACTGCCTTCAAGCTGACTTAATGAGTCAAAACACTTACAACTGCAGAAGTACAGTGTTCTTAAGTTTTGCTCATAATTAGCTTGTGGAAAAACCTGTGAAGACTACATTGTGAAAGCAAGTTTTCCTTTTTCCACTGATGAACTTAAATCTCTCTTTCTGTGAAAGTGTTTTTTTTTTTTTTTCACCTCTCTTTCATTGGACTACATTTTAAATATTCAGGATCACAAAGTGTAGAATTTCCTATTAATGCACAGTAAACTGCATTCACTATCAGAGTGTTAAAAGTGTGTTCACTATCAGAGTGTTTACCGCATGGAAAAAGATGTTCAGACTAATGAATTTCCAGACTTTTTACCTAAATGACTCCCCAGCCAGAAAACCTGGTAGCATGTTTGTTTAGAGAAACTGAGATTTTTTTATGATTGTTATTAAATACTACTTCTGCCCAAATGAAAAGCACAGGCTTGCTAGGTAAGTCCGTTAAAATAGCATTAACTTGGGTATCTCCCAGAAGGAAAACGTCTAACTGGCACAAATGTCATAAAATGGGCTTGCAAGTGACTCAAAAATTACCATGCCTTTCTCTATTTGTGTGTGATCTACAATTACAATATAAAGCAATTGTAGTTTGATTAAAGGGGAGTATACGTGCTTGTTCAACTTGCTGAAAAAAGCAAGTATTGTATGCCAGAACTGATGTAGTCACAGACTAATCAATACAAGAAGGAAATTAAATTAAAATGTACCTGCTCTCTGCTGAACCAGCGGGCATCCTCTATTTCATTCTTGTCAACTTTAATTTCTGTAGACATTGCAACAGCTAAGCAGCCAATCATTAGGGAGGAAGGCATTGGCCAAGGCTGACAAGAGACATACTGAACATGGCCAACTTTGACTCCAGACTCCTCTTCTACTTCTCTTCGAACAGCATCTTCTATTGTTTCACCTAATCAAAATGGAGAAAGAACATGCAGCTGATGAAAATACTCCAAGCAATGATTATATCCTGGGCTTTGAACTGACTCAAAAGATTTGAAACTGCACACGACAATTATCTTTGAGATTTATTTCACAGATGAGGGCGCAGACCTTAAGCACAAGATACAGAAGTCTAATAAGGTAAAACTAGCCACCAAAGAAAAACTTGAACTCAGCAAAAAAAGTATCATAATTTCTCAATCATAATATTTATTTCCTGGATTGATAAATTATCATACATGCCACTATTATTACCAAACCTAAAATATAAAAAAATGGATAGAAAATACCAATTAATTCCTTAATTACTTTTAAAGTGCTGACCTATCAGTTTATAAACAGCATTATGTTCATTTTTAGATTTTCAGTATGATTGTAACAGCATGTAATACAACTTGAAAATCAACATTTAAAATTACAGAAGAAAATAGAGACTGAAGAAGACTTGCACACATTTCTGCATTTTATCACTCACTTTGCCTAACTTACTCTTCTTTGCCTTAACACATACAGACAATTCTCCAAACTTAAATTACAATGGAAAGCTTTATTTCCATATTCATAGAAATCTTCTAGATGTATAAGTGAAGTGTTAATGGTCATAGGCTTACACATGCATACATGTACTGTGTTGTAACCACTGATTACAGGTTCATTAAAGAAGACAGTCCATGCATCAGAGACAGTAGTTCAGCTACGTTCAGCTAATTAGAAGCTGATGACAAGATCGTCTACTCTTAAATTTCAGTTTAAACACTTGAATTCAGTATCAGAAAGTAGTAAGGCTGTGAAAATAAGTAAGAAATCCACATCTTGACTTTTATTCAAATGATATCTGGATAAGTGTATTCATGCTGTCACTACATTTCATCTGCACAGTTACCAAATAAGAGTTAGAACATTATCATGTCACTGGTGATGTAAGATGTATTTGCAATGTAAGAATGTTTTACAAGTTGTTCTGCAGCTACGATTAAATCTAATCCCAACTATTACTGCTGAACATAGCTAGCAAAAGTAGCTCTTTACTTTTCTTTCAAAATTACTTCATTTCAGCTTATTTTCCGTATAATTGGTCGGGCCCTAAACATGTAAGCATATGCTCTACTTTATGTTAACGTTAAGTTATGCTTTAACGCTTATATTCCTATGCTGAAATGCCTTGCTAAGTGTTACCAAAGTGACAAAGTGTCCTTACACATTTAAATTTTTTTTTTTTTACTTAAATATGCAATTTAAGAGTGCATGATGAGAAAAGTATTTTCAAGTATTTATTCAAGTTGATGTTTGCATTTTTCTAGATTATCTCCTAGAAAGTACAGAACAGGCATATTTATTATTTAACAGGAAGCAAAAACTTTTATTTGACATAACACCATACATATTTCTGTATTATTTTCAGTGTACAATACCGGTACGTAAGAAAAAACATTTGGTAAGGGAAAATGAAATTACTCACCAGGTTCTACAAATCCAGCAAGACAGGTAAACATTCCTGGAGGAAACCTCTTCTGCCTGCCTAAAAGACAGTGGTTCCCATCTGGATGGATGACTTGCATTATCACAACGGGATCTGTAAGGGACATGAAAGGAATATATTTCAGTATTCAATGGACTTAAAAGCAGTAATAAATTTCGGCCTATCTGACACCAAAGCACGTAGATACAAACAAGGTATCTTTAAGTGACTGAAATCAGAACTGTAGATGTCTGATCAAGCTTTCTTATTTCACCATGTTTTTTTTTTTTTTTTATGATTTATATTGTTTTGCAACATACAAGCTTAGTAGAAGCAGTTTACTAGCGAAGGCTTGGAATGCAGGACATAAATGACCTGCAACCGAAGCACAATCTGCTAAGAGTATCAGGAATACTAACCTAGGTATACATCCATCAGATAGCAATAATTTCTGCAGCAAAACCAATTTACTATCACCAGCTCTATACATACAGGTCTGAAGAATGTATGTTTGAAATACCAAAGAAGAGACAGATACTCTAGTTACAAAGTAAATATGGACTAAACTTGACACTTTTGACTTTATTGTCAGTTTGCTATCAATCTCTCACCTGATGATGCATTTTTTACCTACTTTCTCACTTACGGTCATTTTATGTGTCTTGTTCTTTCTTTATTATTATTTTCTCCTATTGCTATCATTCCTTTTGACATGCCATTCTGCACACTATTAATCTATGATCTTCTTCCCTTTTTCATAGTTAGTGAGCTCTTGAGTATCTCAATGTTTTGTTTTTAATTTTTTCTATCCACCTCTACCTTCATATAATTTGTCTCTTGCTACTGGTTTTCATCAGTTTTTTTTGGTCCAAAATACCAGTATTTTCTCTTTGTGAAAAGGCTTCATTCAACAACCACTATAAACAATAACTGTCCGGCTTAAAAATATCTGCCACGTGGCACAGTGTGGAATAGGCAGTGTTGCTGTCTGTAAACTTTCTCACAGAAAGGCACCAGCAGAAAATGCTGGTTCATCAGTCTTTCCTATATAATTCCATTCCTTCTCTAAATTTGTTGTGCTAAAGATTGTGAAGAAACAGCTGTATTTTAACAAGCTTCACTCTAGTCCATAAGACAGAAGAATACGGCAGAATTGCTTTGACTACTACACAGTTTTATCTAGAGTATGTAAGAGAACATGAAATTCAGAAATACAACACACATACACCATGCAGAACTACAACTACAGAAAAGAGGACAGGATGAGGACAGAGGAAGGAAAGGTGATCAAAGAATTACCAAATGATCAGAGAAAAAAGGGTAAGGTTTCTTCCCTTTCCTTGTTTCTCCATCAGTAACACAAGTACACTTCCCTTGCAAGCCACGAACAAAAGCAGACAGAAGACTATCTATGCAAGCTTACATTCTGAGGAGACACAGGCCTGTCAGTTTGCGGCTTACAATGAACACCGAAAGCCAGTGACAGTAGCTAATATAGTCAAAGGGGCACTGCAACAAAATGAGAGCCGTAACACAAATTTGATAGAGGGACAAATACAGAGCTATTTCAAGCTCAGACGGCTTGTGTAAGGTAAGAAAACAGTATGTGAGGGGAGGGGGAAATGAAATGTCACCCTTTGTGTTATTAATATCTCATTCGTGTTGTTGGAACTTCCGACTGATATTACTCTATTGCAATAAAGGTTGGTATTGTCAAAGCAATACTTTGTCACGGACTATTCCACAAAAGAGAAGCCTGAGCTACTTAATCCTTTTATCACTGAGACATACACACTTTAGGGAGAGACAAGCATGTGGCACCTCAGACAGAAGCAAGCAGCTGAAATAAGTAAAAAGAAACTGATTTACACATATGTAACACTATAACCAAGCCATTTTTCACCAAGTTTATCCTACAATATTCTCACCAACTCTTGGATATGATGTGTTGTGAACACCTTGGAGACTGGGACAGCCTTCTTTTATGCAAGTCTTCTTGTAGCCCCCTTCTTCAATCTTGGTTGTACTCCCGCATGTTGGGCAGAATCGGTAGCGGCTGTGCCATGCTAGAACAGATCTAGCCTGGGCTACTACTCCTTTAAAATAAAGCATTGAAAATACACATATTCACATACTAATTCAACACTTGCTCACACTGTTTCCTTCTCAGATGAGTATCCAACACACTCATATTAAGGACTTCGTTTCATATCTTGTAATGAAAATTCAGAAAAGACAGCTATTTTTCTTCATTTTAGATCACTAATGCACATGCATCAATATTTAAATAGTACTGTGTATAAAAACCCTATGATCAATAGATTTTGTTATCTAATAATTGCCAGTGCACAATATCCATTTGCAAACACACATGTTCTTATGTAAAAAATTCTTCACAATACCATTACCGACAGGCTTTTAAAATTAAAATATTTCTAAAGGCACTGAAAATATCTGATTCTTTTGCAGTGGTTTGTCCTTGCGTTATACCTCAGTAAATCTCAAAGTGTATCTTTCTGATCACACGTTTGATAACTGCTCCATTTTATGCATCTTACCAGCTTCTTTTTCAGGTAGCTGCAGTAGGGCTGGCATTGGTGGGTGAAGAAAGTAGCAATCCTCATGCTTCTGTTTAAATTTCTCAGCAGAAACAGAATCTATGCTAAGAGCAAACCAAGCAACTAACCCATCCTCTTCATCTTCTTGCAGAACTCTTCCATTGCTACCTGCCAGCAGGTTCGTGTGGGACTCAAGTTCAACTCCAAGAAAAATCAAGGTGCATTCTTCAGTTTGTTTCAAGCACTGCTCCACATCCTTGTGATACAGCCTGCAAAGCTTTACTTCTGGCTGCTGGGAGCTCTCTATTCCCTCACTCGAAGAAACCAAAGGACTTAGATTTGAGAAGAGAATGTATACTGTAGTCGGATGGCTTTGTTTTTTGTTTAGCCACTGGGAATCTGTTCTTTTATCACTTCTTCTGTCCAGAAGTGTCAAACCAAAATAATTCTCATTTTCTTTCACTTCCTTTGAGAAAAAATTAGGCCTCTGTCCACCCTTCACATTAGCCAACAAATTAACTATGTGTTTGTATCCCCAAAATTTAGCAATGTCCAGAGCTGTCTGCCTGGATTTATTAACGATGGACCTGTCACACCTAGAGAAATAGAAAGTAACAGTGGTTATCAGGGTCAATATGTTAAAGAAGAGTCCTCATGCTGTATCTTTCTTACTTTCAATGTATACTTATGATATTATTAAGGTGCAAATACTTTTTTTTTTTCTTTTTTAGACACTCTGCCTATACTGAGGCATTCTTTAGGCTAAATGCTTGGCATTACAGTAATGAAAAGTAATCATCCTTCTTTTGCTAAGGCTAGACTCCACATTTTTGTTGATCCACTCCAGATTATCATTTACAAAAGTTCATGCAGTACCGCAACAGCAATGAATTGATTAAAATCCCACATATTGTATGTAAAAAAAACCACTGCCAAAACAAAAGGCTTGAGATCATTTACCGGTAGAAGTTTGAAAGCCAGGCTACAGGTCTCTTAAATAATCAGTAACAAAACAAAACCAAACCAAAACCCATAAAAAACCCTAACCACTTTAAACAGCATTACTTCCTAGAAGCTACCAAAAGCAGCATCAAAACATTTATGATAAAATATTTGCCATAAAATAAGGATTAAGAATACAGCCTCTGTTTAGTGAGAGAAATAGCACCCTTACAGCTGCAGTGCTCGTCCCTGTAGCCATCTCCTTGTTACCAAAATGACACAGGTGAGGAGACACTGCCTCATGATACATATTTACATACTAACAACAACAAAAAATATCTATTTGAAATAGACTAGCGTGTATTAGGAAGTCAAAAATAATGCACATTTGTTTTTTGTCGATTTTAACTCAAGTGCTTAAGCAAAATAGAAATTTCACTGTGAACTACAAATTGTACAGTAGATGTGTGGCCAGGCTCATCAGTTTTGAAGACCAGAAGACATCAGTATACTCATGTTACTAATACACAGGTCACTGTACAACAGGCAAGACTGTTTTGACTTGAGATTTTATACTGACCTCACTAGTTTCTGAGGGAGTTTATTTTATAAAAGCATTCAAAAACTTAATTTACAAGGTTTTGGTGATAAAGAAACTACTGTTGCCCATTTATCTTTAAAAAATAAGTCTCCTTTAGGCAAAATCTTGCCTGATTTTCTACCTATCAGCCACTGAATTTTGTATCTTCAATTGCCTACAAGAACAGCCCTGAAAATGACATTTACAAGGGGATACCGTCTCTTTTTTTACAGTAAACATAACTTATAAAATTTATTAACCAATCTGGTAAATTCCCAAGTCATAAAAGAGTCCTGAATGCACAGATTGTTTCAAACTGTAGATTATTTCAATCCACAAAGTCTGGCACTGAAATACTCTTATCTGCTGGAATGTACTGATTACAGTATAAACCAGTGGTTTCATCTGATGCTCCATGCTCTGCTCCAGCAGAGAGCACACAGCTTCTGGGTAGGACTGGAAAAACCAAAGGGAATAATCTCTGGAGGCTGTGGAATACTGTGCCTGAAATTACTCATAACCACGGAATTAACTCCAATTGTTTGGTACTGTAATTAGGGGTGCAGAAAACAACAGACTAAGCGTGATGAGTGTACAGTTCAGCTGCACTGACTCTCACCCTTCATTCTGAAATGTTTTGCTTTTGAAATATTTGGATCCTGATTTTATTCAGGCCTCAGAATAATGTTCTTTAGGGTCTCAAGGAGAAGGCTGAAGCATTCTTTGCTTTTCTGAGTGTCTTGAAAAACTCGAACTTCAACAGCTAACTTGAAGAAAGACAACAAATAGGATAGCAAGTATTTGACAAGCACTGAACATGCTTGGTGTCATAACGACTAAAGTAACATTACAGCTCATGGAGAAATGAGAAAGTGAATTGTTGAAAAAAAAAAGAAAAAAAGAGAGAAATGAAATTAATCAGTCAATAATTGTGGTAAAGCTGTCTGTCATGTCCTACTGTTACAGAGGCACTCACAAAACAGACAGCAGCAGCTATGCCAAAAATGTGGACTTATTGCAAAAAAAGTTGCCCGGCACTCCTGACAAAATCAAATTACAGGTTTGTATGTCCATTGTCAATAGAACTACTACAGCACTAATTCCTGAACTATCAGGAATAATCTTTCTAGGAAGATGAACCAAAATGTGCATACCCTCACTCATAAAGGAAACCCTCCCCCACAAAGGCATCCAAGGATATCACTCCCCCATAGAGGCAGGGTGAGGCTCACTCCATCTGTGGCAGTATCCTTGGGCAGCGTGCCGTATATCTGAGGGGAGGGTCTGACTGCCAGGCCCACTTGTTCTGTGAAGAACCAACTCAACTGGTTTTTTCTTGGGGCTCCATTTATACCCTAGTTAAAAGTCCAGTGGGGTCTGGGGGCAAGCCCACAACAAAAACAGGCTAAGGGTCTAGACTGTGAGGCTGCCAGTTAATCACTGTGAGGCATGAGGTGCCAAACTGCTCTGGCAAGCCCTCTTTCTGTCAGGCACCTGCCACACCTACTGAACACCCAGCATGTCCCCAAACAGTCTGCACAGTAACACAGATGTAAGTGGATTACAAATAAAGTTTAGAGAACCAGTCTAAGTGGAACAATCAAATATGCAAAATTTATATTCAGTACAGTGGCTGGAATGGGATATAAGTAGTTCTGTTCTGTTGGTCTCTGGAAAGAGGGTCAACAGATCCCTGAAGATCAAAGGAATAATTTTACAGATGCTCATTAGTTTCTTAGCAAATATGGGAAGCATGATGCAATAGCAGAATCCAGTTATTTATTAACAGACAAAGAATATATTTTCCTGAGTTTTAATACTGAAAATTCTAGCACTGCCAGGAAAATTTCCTTTTCTGAGATCAAGCTGAAATGGGCAGAAAGAGATTTAGTTTAGAGCTCTTCAATGGGATCTACTAAACAGCTTACCCTTGTTCGAGAAGAATCTGCACAACCTCAAGGTGTCCATTTCTGGCACCATACATCAGGGCTGTCCATCCATTATCTGCAGCTGCATTGATAAGTGACGGAGAATGACTAAGCAATGCTTTCAGTTTGGCTGCATCTCCAAGAGCAGCAAAATTATGCAGCTGAGAAACCATGTCCTGGTGGAGGTTCTTCTTAAAGTCTGTCATTGTGTCAACTAAGTTAAAAAATGGAAAACAAACATGTTTGAAAACATATCCACCATTAGTAAGAGTTCAAGAATTAAATTTAATGCTAAATATATAAACATCACCATTGAAAACATGGGTGCTACAGCCAAATTTTTATAATTAGCATGACGTTATTGTTCCAAATCAAATCATAGTCCCACACTGTATCTCCTAATAGTGTGACATTTTACCCTAATAAGCAAGACTACTTTTAAAGACGCTTAAGGAGAGAAAAAGTTTGTTATGAAAATGGAAACTTCCTTGATTGTGAGAAACACGTTCTGTTTTCTCGATCGAACACACGAGACAGAACAGTACAAAATCCCGCTCCAAGAAACGAGTCCCACATGCTCTGGAAATGACAAGTAAACCGCAGAGGGCAAGCCCTCAGCACGCTGAAGGACTCCTCCAAGCACTAGCAGATCACTTCAGCAGCTTCGGCTACGCCTCCGGCGGCGAGGCAACCCTCGGCCCTGGGGCAGGGCCGCTGCTGGCAGCCGCAACCCGCGAAAACACCCCCAGTTATGTTACGTAGCGCCCGCTCCGCCACCACTGCTCAAAGACACACGCAAACCGTCTTCTCCAGAGACCCCAACACGCGTAACAACTTCTTATCAGCTCCCCAGTCGCCCTCCTCCTGGATCCCGCCCACTAAACAGCTGCGCCGGGCCCGCTCCGCGCAGGCGCAAGCTGCCCGCTCCGCCTCGCTGCGTCCGTCGGGGGGGTGCGGGGTCGCCGCTGCCGCCTCCCGAGGCGCTGGTGTGGGGGCGGGGGCGGGGGCGGGGGCGGTGTCTGGGGGTGTGGAAGGCGGTGGCCGAGGGCTGGGAGCCGCAGGTGTGGCCCATGGCGCCGCTCCCGGGGCTGTGTTACTGAGAGGGGCCGGGGCGGCGGAGCCTTGGCGGGGAGCCGGGCTGCGTACGCTCTCCCGACACTGCGGGGGGCGCGTCCCCGGCCCGCCCCGCCCCGCGCAGAGAGAGGCGGGCAGTGTCCGGGGGTGTGCGGTGTCCGGGGGTGTGCGGTGACCGGCGGCTGGCTGGTGCTCGGGTGTTTGCCGTGCTGCAGCGCCCGGCCATGGCAGCGGCCGCCGGCCTCCACCGCTCCGTCTTTCCGGGGTCGACGGCGGGCCAGCGAGGGCGTGCGGGCCGCGGCAAGGGCGGAGCAGCGAGCTGCGAGCTGCGGCTGGTAGAAATCGCCGGCCGTGACCCGACTGCTGGTGCCCATTGGGCCGAATTGTTTGGCAGGCGAAAGAGCTAACAGTTATTTTGGTTTCAGGCAGGAAACTTTATGGTTGTAGAAGGAAATCAAAGTGATCTCTAGCTTTGCATCACCGTGCTAGCGGAAGGCAAAGCCAGGTAGCAGTAGAATGTGTAAGCTCTTACTGAAACAGTGGAGCAAATGTCACGTCAGGGAAGAGGAGTTAACTGGAAAGTTGAAATGGTTACACAAGCCAGAAGATAGTTTCAGTAACTGCTGTTAGCCTAAGAAAAGCCTGGAGAAATCAAGGCTATGCCAGTGCTAGAGAAATTAACATGGGCGCCGTGTTCCAGGGCATTTGCCTCTGGTGGGTACTGAGTGCAAGCTTTCTGCGTGGTTCACAAAACTTGTTACTCCAGTGGCAACCTAGTCCAGCACCAAGTAGACTGGAGTCCTGATACTGGCCTTGAAGTTTCAGACACAGGAACACTCTTATTTTAAAATCCAGTTACTTGATGGGGAAAAAAAAAAAAGGTGTTTCTACTTGCCTTTGGAATTTTTGAGTTAGGATTCACATCTTCACATTTATTCAGCACCACATATCTTCAAAGCCAGAACTGAACAGCGTTTACTCCTGGTGCTTTACGAAAATACAGTATCTTTCCAAATCCATGTGTTATATTTGGTTGGTATTGAGTGAAAAGGATGAGAGAAATTGTGACTTGGTCCTGTCAGTCCTAGTAAAAGGACATGTAATTCCTGTATCTCATGTAGTCATGGATAAGAGTTTAACCAAACCTCAATTTTTAAAATTTGTAAGTTGTTCTTTTTATATGTTATTTGTATGTTATTTTTGTAAGTTTAAAATTTTGTCTGATGTGTTACTTTTTGCAGTATGTACAGTTCTGATTTTTTTTAGATAGTCACTGTTAAAAGCTAGCTTTGCTAATGTTTGCTGAACATAATAGATAGTACAAAGTTTATGCATTTGTTGTGTGGTCTTTATAATTCTTTGATAATCAAGCTTTAAAGTCTATGGTTGGTGTTCTTAAGTTCTATACTTGTATTAAAGCTTCCTCATTAGATGGTCAGACACATGAGAGAAAAATCCCCTTAGAAACAATGCAGATACAAACCTGTGAGTGTGCCTGAATAATTGATGAGTATTTTTCCAGATAGGAACAAATGAAAATAGTAAGGGATGTGATTTTTGTTTTATTCACTCAGGTGAAAACTCAGCATATCCTCAGTGATGTGGATCATGTACCTGTATGCAATTGTTTCCACCTCGTGAAAGGGTACCAGGTGGAAACTTGGAACCATTAGCTTCAATAGTTAATGCCCAAAGTAAATTTTTTTTAATTCCTGTGATGATTAATACCTGGAGAAGAAAATACCTTTATCATTGTAATAGACAAAGGCACAGTTCTTATTTTCTTAGTAATGCCTTAAATCTGCCATTTATGAATCTGTGATAACTCAGCCTTACATCCTGGCCTGTGTAACGAATTTCCTCATTTTTTGTTTTGGGATAATATAATTTTTGTGGTTTTTATTTAAATAACTCATGGTACCCTGTTAACAGCTTTGAAACTTACTACCCTTGCACGCAGAAGTCAAGAAAGAATAAAGCATTCAAAATTGTAGACAGCGTACTAGGATGGAGACTAAGCTGAAAGATGGGTGTTTTGTGATTCAGAAAGAAGTGTGTCGCTTGAAGTTTCTGTGAGGCGAAGTATGTGCCATCTCTTCAATTTTCATATTCAAGATAATGAGACCTATGTAAGTTGCTTATGTATAATCTATATATACATAAGTCTGGTGCTGTAGCACTGATCAGCATTTTATTGTATCCTGCTACATAGTGAAACAAATGCTGTAGACTAAAAGATCAGATCTGTTTTGTGGAGGGTTTTGGTATCCTTGGTGGTGCTTTTGGCAGTATCTTTATCATCTATGACATTGTCCTGGTTTGAGTTAGAGAGAACTAATTCTCTCAGTGATTTTACTTTTCAGCTCAGTTCTTCTACCTAACTCCACTGTCTGAAGTCAGCAGCCTGTTCTCACAGACAGTGCTTGCTTCTGGCAGCGATAACAATACAATGTTTAGAGTTAGTACCAAGGATTGGTGCACAGACCAAGGCCACAGTTGGATCTTGTGTACAATGCTGGGGGGGTGCAGAAAGGGAAAGGCTGCACCTGTGGAGAGAAGTGGCCAGGACAAGTGACCCTAAACTGACCACTGAGGGATTCCATCCTGTATATGTCCTATTCAGTATAAAGCTGAGGGATCACATGGGTCAGGTTCCCTTCTTCAGTGTCTGTCATCTGAAGAGGACTCTGTTCTGCCTTCAATCCCAATCCATGTTTTCCTGAATCCAGTTACAGAATCCAGCAACTGAATCTGTTCCTGTCTGCTGCAGAGTCCACTCTGGAATGTGTAATTGCCACGGGGGGGGGGGGTATTGTAAATATTTGTATTTATTCCATTATCATTATTTTCATTAAAGATGTTCTGCCTTACTTTTATAATCACTAAGTCTCTCTCCCTTACTCCCTTTCTCTTCCCCACTGGGGAGGGAGGGGGGTTAATAGTGTCTCTTACAGGTCTAGTCGTCTGTCCTGACTCTAAACCTTGACAGGTGTGTAAAATGTGTAGTTTCAGAGGAGCATGTAACTAAACTGTTTTGTACTCCAGTATTTTATTACCTTATTAGGCTTTTTTTCTTGTAATAAATTTGTTTTTTAAGGGCTGAAAAAAAAAACAGTAGTACTTTTCAGTATTGTTACGACTTTTATTCTTTGTTAAAATTTTTCTACAAGTGTATGGGTGTCAAATTATCTCTTTAGCATGACACTGACTTCAGTATCAGCTAAATACATGGAATATTCTTTCCTTTAATTCTTGCATACTCCAGGGTGTTACTGCTACCTGAATGTTCCTGCCTTCTTCCCTTTTTCCTCCTCCTCTAATTTGCCATACAATTCTTGTGTATGTTGGATCCTGCAGAAACTTACCTCCCTGAAGGGGGAGTTACTGTACAGGAATTGTCTATATATACATATATAATACAATCTACTGGATCAAGCACTGGCTGGATGGACTGGCCCAGAGAGTAGTGGCCAATGGTACTAAATCCAGCTGGCAGCAGGTCACAAGTGGTGTTCCTCAGGGCTCAGTGCTGGGACTGTTTCTGTTTAACATCTTTATTCATGATCTTGATGAGGACATAGAGTCTACCATCAGTAAATTCCCAGATGACACCAAGTTAGGCGGGTGTGTTGATCTGTGTGAGGATAGGGAGGCTCTCCAGAGAGACTCAGATCGACTGGATCGCTGGAACAGTGCTGATGGTGTGAGTTTCAACAAGGCCAAGTGCCAGGTCCTGCACTTGGGTCACAGCAACCCCATGCAAAGCTACAGGCCTGGGGCAGTGTGGCTGCAGAGCTGTCTGGCGGAGAGGGATCTGGGGGTTCTCATTGACAAGTGAATGAACATGAGCCAGCAGTGTGCCCAGGTGGCAAAGAAGGACAACGGCATCCTGGCCTGCATTAGAAATGGTGTGAGCAGCAGAAGCAGGGAGGTGATTGTCCCCTGTGCTCAGCACTGGGGAGGCCTCACCTCGAGTGCTGTGTCCAGTTTGGGCACCTCAGGACAAGAGAGATATTGAGGGGCTGGAGCGGGTGCAGAGGAGGCAACAAAGCTGGTCAAGGGACTGGAGAAGAGATCATATGAGGTTCGTTTGAAGGAGCTGGATCTGTTTAGTGAGGCTGAGGGGAGACCTCATCACTCTCTACAACTCCCTGAAAGGACACTGTAGAGAGGCTGGTGCGGGTCTCTTCTCTCAAGTAATTAGTGATAGAACCAGAGGGAACGGCCTCAAGCTGAAACAAGGCAGGTTTAGACTGGACATTAGGAAAAAATTCTTCATGGAAAGAGTGGTGAGATATTGGAATGGGCTGCCCAGGGAGGTGGTTGAGTCACCATCCCTGGATGTGTTTAAGCATCACTTGGATGTGGTGTTGGGGGACATGGTCTAGGGGTGAACTTGTAGAGCAGGGCTAATGGTTGGACACGATGATCCCAAGGGTCTTTTCCAACCTAAATGGTTTTGTGATACGAACTTCATTCAATAAAGTTTTGGGTTTTCTTTCCTCTGTTTTCCAAATGTAAAGCATTTTATTGGCTTATTATTGCTGAATGCTGCCTCCGTTTGCAAAACACAAAATTGCTCACCAAGGAGACCGGCTCCAATGTAGTACATCTGTAGGACATTTTTGACTTTGTCACTTGCATTTTTATTGAAGAGGAATATTAGGAATAAGGATCTCTGTTTTAATGTTTTATTTAAATTGTTCACTATGTTTTTAATTCCTAAATAAGGTGGTTGCTCAGTAGCTTATTTTTAAATATGGACCTCAGAAGATCCAGGATCTCATATTTAATCATAGTTGTTTAATGTGCCCACCCATTTTCATTTTAGAAACAGAGCTTTAGCTGGAGTTATATAGATATTTATGTGTTGCCTTTAATCTTTCTTGGAGCTGTAGATAGAAGGGTCCTCTTGCTGGGGCCTTGGACCTGCTCAGGGTGTATGAGAAAATTTGAGCAAGCTGCATGAGAAAATCTGAGGGAGTCTATGCAAGGACGCCGCATCCCTAACCACAAGAACAAAGAGATAAGCAAGGAATGTAACAAGTTTCAGGGGCTCGCCGACCTGTAACAAGCTGAAGGAACTTCTGCAAGATAGCACAGACCTGAACGTCAATATTGGTGACCAATAAGGAATGAAGGAGGCTGCATGATCGGCGCGTGGACAGGTATAGGTGACCAATTGTATTAGTTAGGCGCTTTGCGTGATGCGTGATCGGGACAAGCAAAATGTATATAAGCTACTGCATTTGTATAATAAATGGAGTTTGATTCCACATCATATTGGTGTGTTGTTCATCTCCGCTCACCCTCGGGCCGCGACATCCTCTTTTCATGTGTTTGAAATTAGGTGGAAATATGGAAATAATTTGAGATTTTGATGCCTTCAAGCATTGTACTGTTAAATACTGTCAAATCTAAGCTGTTTCCTGTCCTCTTCTCTGTGTGCTGATTTGTGTTACAGTGCAGTATACTCCCTTGTGAATCGTATTCAATTAAAAATATGCATTACCTTGTCCTCTTAAATTTGGTTTGGTTTAGTTTTAGCATATATTCACTTGAAAGTCCACACCAGGCAGGTGGTTCCTCACCAGATCAGCATTCAGTGTGTTCTGTGTGAGCTGCTAGTATGGTCAGGCTGGCTGGTGAACCTCCAACGTGTAGGCACTGCAGGATCTCAACGCAGGTTGAGATTTCAAAATTTTTGTGTGTCCTTCTCCCCATCACGTGCCTTTTCTAAATTTGGGTACCACATAATTGGCAGTATTTAAAACAGCAAGGATTGTGCTATGGTGTTCCTGTTCTTCTTGCATGTACTAACTTATTACTCAAGCATGGTGTATTTTTGAATCCTGAGGAATATTGCAGAAGGTTGGGAATGTTTTATTAGAAATAAAGGAAGCAATTTTTCTCTTGCTGATGGGAGGGTGTATTCTCGGTGTCTTGACATCATATCAGCAGTCCCAAACTTGCATGATGTGAACTACCTCAAGTGGAATTTGTGTTATCTCCTAGGGTATTATTGCAAAAATAACATAGTACTGCTTACTTGCATTATCAGTAATTGTAATAAGGAATTGAACAGGAATTTAAAATGATCATAGCATACCAACTCATGAATTTGAAAATATTTTAGTTCTGCTAACAGATTTAGATATTGTGCTGGATAAAATGTTACAAGTTCTTCTTAATATGTGGACTTCATTTAATCACTGAGGTGAATTTTCTAAGAGCAATTTAATGGTTCTTTAGAATTAAAATATGCAGTTGTAACTTGCTTTAAAACCTGTTTTTTCCTTTGATGTATTCAGCATCTAAGTAATTCTCGCTGAAAAAGTTGAAGTGGTGCTGGACTGAGGTCTGCCACAATTCTTGAATTTTGTGATAAATAAATACTGGCCAGGATAGGCTTTAACTTGACTGAGCCTGTTAGTGATGTGATTGTGGGCAGCATTGCTGTAAAGGTGCATTTGTAAGGCTTCTGGAATTTGAGTATGGTTGTCAATGTGAATGGAAATGGATGCTGTGCTGTGAATTCACCCTGATCCTGAGACTCTGGTGGCTCTGAATTAAGAGTGACTAGTGAGAGTCTTTTCAAAATGCTTTCTGATTACTGCAGACAGCAAATGGGGTAATACCTGAATGCCTTGATGCTCTATTCATTTTATGCTGCATCCTGTAGAAAAAAATGGCATGTGCTGTAAACAATGTACCAAAGTGCTATTGGGAGCACTGCAGTGTGCAGGCGAAATAGAGTTGGGGTGCCTGCAACAACTGAGACAACACTGCTCCTGTTAGGCTGAAGTATTGCAAAATGCCACTGGAAATTGGAGAGAAGCAGTCTGAAAAGGAGTGTTGACCCTCAGTTGTTTCATAATCTTACCTGCAAAAGCTTAGCAATATACTGGTTAAAAATCTCCAAAACTTAAAAGGAGGAAATTTGAAGGGAACACTCTGAACTTCCCATGAAATAGATGTGGTGTATGTAAGGAAAAATAACATCTGAATATATGACTTGTGACCCTCACTTACTGAACATTTTTAGAAGCTGTATCTCTGGGATTTGTTTCAGACTCTTAAAGCCTATGTCTCTCTCCCAGATTTGTAGTTAGAGGGTGACCACAAAAACAAGTGTCAATATGGACTACTGAATTGGGAATATGTTTTTTTGGATTCATTCATACTGTAACACCTTACATACAAGCAGTAAGTATTTCTCTGTGGTGGGTCGGAGTAATCAAACATTGCCGTAAAATACAGAGATTTTGATGCCTAGCTGTTAACCCAGAGAATTTGGGTGCCTGACAGTGTAATGCTTTTGGAATTGTGCACCCAGGGAGAGATGGCTCTGAGACTTGCAGTGTGTTGTCCTTAGACATCCTTTTTTAAATGAGGTCTTGGAGACCTGTCAATCTGAGAGACTTATCACCTTCCTGCATGCAGATGGCATTTATGAAGATAACTGCATCTGTAGAAGCCACAAGCTATGTGGAAACCAACAGTATGCAAAGGTGAAGAGAATGTAACTATTTCTCCTCTGGTGTGACTTGATTGGTCTGCCTTTTTAAGTGTAACAACTCTGGGGCTAGCTGACAATGTAACAAGCCTTATTCAGATACCAGCTCTGCCTGGACACCTCACATCTGTAAAGCATGGGGCCAATAATGCAATTCCGGAGAGGAAAAAAGTTGTGGGTTTTTGTTTGTTTGGGTTTTTTTCTGACACTTTGGAATTGTTGCATAAAGGGGTAAAGTAATTTGTCAGAAAATAAACCCCCTTGCGTTCCAGCTGATCCTCAGACAGCAGAGGGGCTGTGGGCAGCTAGGTTTAGGTTCTGAGTGATGTCCAGTTTGGCACTATCAGTCCAGTCATGTTCAGTGTATCCGAACTCTCCTGGCTGGGATTCACTCACAGCCCCCTGCACTCCCCGGCCAGTTGCGCTCCACGGTCTCACGCAACCAGTAACACACAGCACCCAGTGAGAGAACTCTGTGACTAGCAGCATGAATAGTGCAGTTTATTGAGAGCAACAGCAGTGCAGGTTCCTGCGGATGGCTGGTGATGAATTCACTGTCTGAAAAGCACGTGCAGATATACCAAATGCATTAAAGAGCAGCACAGTAAAATTTAAGTTTCCCAGGGAAATACTCGTAAAGTCCAGATCTTACCCAAAGGCATCACTATGAAGGGGAAGGGAGGATCAGCCCATCGACTGATCCCAGGAGTTGGAGATGATCAGTGATAGTATTCACCCTGACTTGTCCATGATAAGGTCTTCCCTGACATGCCCCCTTACTTAAACCATTTTTATACTAATTTTCACCTTCCAGGTGGAGCTTGAGTGACTCTAGTCATCAATACCTTTGTTATGATTGGTGTAAATTCTCTTGCTTCTCTTTTAAAGATAGAGCTGAAGAAAAGTCACAGCGCAAGCTCAGTGAGGGGTGGTCATGCTCTGGAAGAGGGCAGCCTTTGGGACAGAGGTGTGTTTTTGGTATTATAATTAGCAAAGTTGGCACAAAGGACAGTACATTGTCAAAAACTGATAAACTTTTGGCACAGGGCCACAAGCAGGCAGCTTATCAGTCCTGTAGAACCATCGAGTTCCCATCTCTGCCATGATCTCACAGGGCCTGGCCGTGGAATCTCCACTCCACTCCATCCCCCGTGCTGCTTGCAGGCAGTGTTGCTTAGGGAACTGTTGTGAAATGGATTTCTGGCATACCAGTTGCACTCTGCCCTGAGAGTGTCTCCCATGTTATACTTTTCCTTAATGTGTGAACTATGCTGCATGTTTAAAACTATTTTAATTTCTAACTCAACTCTAGTCATTATTCCACAGGAATAAAGGAAAGTATATGGAAATTAAGTATCTGTTTTTAAAGCCCATGTTATCAGGAAATATAGCTCTGGTCTGAGTTATCTTTTCAGTATTTTTATTTGAATTAATAAACTCTGCTGAGAGAGATGTCTGGCAAAGACTCCCATAACTGTCTTCTTTCTGGGCTGGGGAAAATGGCTACCTTAGTTATTTAGGCTAATAGGTTTATTAAAAATGTAAAATCAAATTATTTTCATGTTTATATTATTTAGACTTTAGGACAACAGTCTGGGTTGATCCCATTTTAGTGCTGGGAATACATTACATACAATAAAAAATAATGTTTTTTAGAGTCAGTAAAACAGCATCAGTATCATAGAAGGTTTGCTAATTCTTCAGCTGGGCCTGTACTTCATTCTTACTTTTTGATTTCAACATGTTTCATGAAGACTGTTTTCCTATTAGTCACTGTGCTAGGTCGAGGTTAAAAGGCAGATCAGGTTTTAAGTTGTTCATTGGAAGTGAAACAAAGTAAGACAGTGGATGTGTGAAAGGAATGTGTTGTCAAACATTTTAGTTACGTACAATGCATGATAATAGATTAAGCTTTCAGCACTTACTGGCTTCAAAATAAAATTTTAATGTGTATGTACCTTATCTTAGGGATTCAGGGCTGTTAAGAGGCAAGCAGAAATCGTTATTATCTGGCAAGGATTCTTCAGTTAGCACTGCAGCATTCCATAATAGTGTCTGTTGCTGTTTCCGACTAGTCTAACTAGATTTTTCCCAAGCATCTTCTTCATTCATTTTCCAGCAGTCCTCCCTGAGAACTGATTGGACAAATGCTAAAGGGCCTGAACTCGTGTCCACTGCTATAAACATGAGTCTCTTGGTACTGATGACATGGAGCTAGTTTGGTGGGAGTTCTCATTTTCTTGTAGGAAAGAACTTTGGCAAAGCTGTATAACAGTAATTATTATGAAGAAAAACCACAATCCATTTGCAAGGTATGGGTTAATTTCTGTTAAAACAGCCAAAAATACTATTAGGTGTTTTTAATACTAACTCTGGGCCTCAGCTAAGCAGTCTATGAAAAGAGAGGAGTAAGAGTTCTTTCAACTCAAAATGCTTTCAGTCAGGTAAACTGTCTTAACAGGAAATTTCTTTCAGCTGTGGAAAGTACTGCAATATATGCTATGCCTGGCAAGAAAACAAAGCAGTGAAACAGTACCAACCTTCTCAGAACGTATGCCTGGAAAGTGAATGGTTTCTGATACAATGGTTAGTGAGGCAAATTTTCTCCAGACAATGAATGTGATGGGATGGGGTGATGAATGCAGAAACCCAATAAATGTGCGTAAGTTGCAATTGCAGGGGTGGAATGCACAGTGTGGAGGACTAGAAGGCAGGACCATGATCATAAGGACTATCAGCTGGGGAGATGTTAGCTTTTCAGCAAGAGGCTTCTCAAAAGGGATCATTACTCTGAAAGGTCCCAGGTGCCTCATCTGTGAGATTGAATGGCTGACCATTACCCATTTTTCTTTCCTTCACCTTGCTTAACTTGCTTAATTTTGATTCATTGAAGAAAGATGAATGCAGTAAAAACGTAACTGACCAAAGAAATAACTCAAAGAGGCAACAAGAATCTTTACAGTATAGTAATGTGCTGTACTTCTCAGAATGTGATAGACTCTGGTAAGGCTACAGAGAATAGCAATTATGTCAAAAGCAGGGATGGGGTAGGGGTAGATTAATATGTGTGTTTTGTGGCTGACAGTTGGGGATTTTTCATTTTTCTCCAAATTGTTCTTGTGTTTTCAGTTTTCTCCCTGTTATAATTTGGTTCACTTTGTTAATCATTTGTATTTAACTGATTTCTTATGAACGTGGCAGTATGTCTCCTGAGTACTAGACAGGGTAATTTAGTTTCTCAAGTTTTTCAGGTGGTGGATAAGTTGGTATTTGAAGTGTTTAATAAGGGTCAATTAATAAGAGTGGTTTTAGTAATCTGTCAACATCTGGCTTACAAATGCTTCCTCATGATTACTGAAATCATATTTGCAGCAGTCTTGAGTAGAAAGAACTTTTACTCCCCCTCTTCTGTAGACAGCTAGCTGAGGCCCAGAGTTGTTTTGTTTTTAATTGAAATTAGCTAATAACCTGCAAACATTTTTTTTTTTTTTTGTGAAAATAGCATTATGCAGTTTGTTTTTTTGGGTTTTTTTTTTTTTTATTCAAAGGTGACTCCTCTTAAATTAATGAGTTTAAAATTATGAAACTAGTTTTATTTGTTTGATTAAAAAACAGACTTTCTTGGTATCCATGGGAAATGCTGGAGCCAATACAGTGATAAAGATTGAGCTCACTAAAGCAACTTTCATGTAAACTATTCCTTCTCTGCTTTAATTCTTTGTCCTT
Organism: Todiramphus chloris collaris; assembly: GCA_025345505.1. NCBI lineage: Eukaryota > Metazoa > Chordata > Aves > Coraciiformes > Alcedinidae > Todiramphus > Todiramphus chloris. The sequence goes on from JANVCC010010369.1 coordinate 9,140,814, forward strand.
ATCATATTCACCATCTATTTCCAAAATAAATGAGGCAGGAAACATGCAGGTTACTCCCTTTTTTTTTTTCAAAACAAAACCTCATTTTGTTCCCACAAGACAGAGAATGTACCTGCATTGTAACAAGGATAATACCATGAAAAACCGGTTTGTGGTCATGTCATGGTCCTGTTCATCTATGTGATGAATTAAAGCGGCGTTAAGTATGACACTATATTTTTAGTGGTTCACTTTTCAATATTCAAAATACTATGACAGTGGCTTTGTTCCTTTTCATTTGGGTTTTTTGTATCTATATGTGAAACTTTAGAAGTTCAGCTTGCTCTTTTTTTTGGAGTAGGAAAGAAATACTGTTTATGTTTTCAGCAGCAGAATTGTCACCTCAAGATCCACCAGGAAGACTTCTGCTGACTGAACTAATGATGTAGGTGGAGCTGATCGTTGAATGGACTGGCATCAGAAAGATGCCAGGGTTTTGTCACTGACTACTTCCTGTAAACAGGGGAGCAGTTTAACTCAATTTTGGGAGAGCTGTCTCATAGAGCTGTTAAGAGATACAGGGAGTGCATCTGCCTCCTCCAGTCCAGACCCTCTTGAGCCCAAGTGCTAGAGCCCAGTGGGAACTCGGTGTTTCTGACCAGGCTGAGGGATGAGGGTGATGTTTTCCTATTTGCAGCCTCAACCAGAAATGAAGCTGAGATTGTATCCCTGTGACACACACAGATGCACAGACTCACTCAGACAACAGGGAGGACAGTCCCACCCCCTCCACCTCCTGGGCTGGCAGAGACAAAAGGTCACTAGTGCATCACAGAAAGGACACTCTCCAGATTCATAAGTACATACACATTTGTGGATTCCCCAGGAACCGGCATGGCCCCTCTGTCTGTCCAGCACCCCTGCCCTAATCCCAGGCCCTCTTGCCAGCTCAAGAGGTCCCTGACTTGCTATCTGGTCCAGCTTGATGCTCCTGGCAAACACAGAGTACTCACACACTTGTTCCACACACCCCACACTTGAGAGTCCTCCTGCACACACCAGCATGGACCAGCATTGGTATATTTGGTTTTCTGGCTTCACCCTTTCCCCTTGGTTTCCCCAACTGACCCGGTCCACAGTCAAGATAACCTTGCTGGAATAAACTTTCCTGCATTCTCACATGCCCTCATCAGTTACTATGACTGACCAGGTTTGGTTCTCATCACCACCTCACTTATGATTTGTTGGTCAGGTTTATGTACCTGTATGTTCCTATTTATGGCTTCCTTCTTTTCTCTTCTGCACTGAAAAAGGTCCTTGACCAGACACCCCTAAAAAGCTGACACCTTCCGCATACCCTTACTGTAGGCATTGTGGAACTTTTGTATCTGTAGCTTAAACTCTTTCCCATTTGCTGGATCTACTTATGTCTGCAGTCTCGATTCCTGTAATAGAATTTATGCTCACTAAAGTCCTTTCCTCTTTCTCACTCTTTGTCATCTTACCCCAATTTCTTTCCATATTTTTCTCCCACCCAATAACAGCTAAGTCTTCAATGTAGTTATCTATGGCTCCTTTCTGTGCATTGACCTCCTGTTGTGATTTCCTTGTCTAATACTTTTCTCATATAGTTTGGCTTTTTTTGTTTTTGTTTTCAGGCTGGTGCTTGCTCAGTTATAGTCCAAGGTGTCTGACATTTCTTTGTCAGTGAATAAAAGCACATCTCATACAAGAACTCTTCCTCAGACCTGCTTTCAATAATTTGCAGAATACTGTAGTGGTGGCATTGGTAGTTATTAACAGTCAATTAATTTTTCAAATTAAAAAGGGTTTCAAATTTTATTTTATTTTATTTTTAAATTACTAACTTCTGTCATCTACAGCATTCTGTATCAGGAAGAGCCACAGCTTAACTTGAAGATATTTGGAAAAAATGTTCTTTTGTGGGTGGTGATGTTTTCACTTTAGACCTGCTTCATCATACTATCTTTTTGATTCTTACTGTATTGGAAGAGGGTGAACAGTTGTTTAGTCATTTACCTATTTCATGTCACTCATAGTAGAACTCTGTTTTATTCTCCTTTCTCTTCTCTGTAAGAAATAATTGAACCTAACTGTTGTCATCACTGTGTTGCTTGCTTATTTTACTCTTAACAAATGTCATTTATATTCCTATAACATCTTAACATTGCCAGCGTTCTGTCAGCCCAGTCCCTCTGCTGTCTTTCTACAGTTCCTGGTCTGTGCAGGGGAAGTAGGTATAACGAATAGATTCTTTGTAGTCAACATAGTGACTAGAAGAAAGAAATGCCATAAAAAGTAGAAGCTAATCCTCATTTTGATTATTCGGATCTGCCCCAAAACATTGTCAATTGCTTTTTATCCCACAGTCCATCTTACTTATTTTTAACAATTTTAGTGATGAACTTCTTTTTTTCCTGGAATTCAGCCTTTCAGAGGAGGCTGAAAAGGATTTCCCTTCCAGCTCGGTATTCTGAGCGGCAGTATATGCTAACTGTCAGGATAGCATGGCTAAGCTACTACGCCCTGAAATTTGGTGGTGAATTTAGGACCATGTTATATGTTTAAATGTATATATACACATCAAACATATAAATGTATATATAATGAAAAAATATCTATAAAATCACATACAAGCACATTTATATAAATATATATAAAACTAAAGAATGTACATGTTCCAATTTTGATTTTCAGAAATATAATTATTCTTTAATTTGCATTTTTGTCTATACAGAAACTTAGGATAGTTCCAAAGACAGTTGCAAAAGAATTAATTATGTACTAGTCTCTGTTTCATTGAATACTGCCCCCTTCAGATTAATTTCTCAGCATTCTGTTGATACTGTAAAGCTGAACACCTAACTTAAGAAATAATAAAATCCCATAAACACATTTAATAGGTCTACTTTCTAAGGAATAGTAGAATCTATTTCTTTAACATGTCTTGAATTTCTGTTTGTTGGGTTTACAGAAATAACTCAGTTATGCTTTTAATACATTTGTAGTGAGTTGATTTACTCTTTAATTTTTATTTTCTGAAAACATATTAATAAACACGTACAGGATCCTAAACAAACATCTCAAAAGTAGACAGGAGATCTTGGTTCTTCAGTGTGATTATTCTGTGTGCTAAAGAAAGCATGAGAAGATACACATCTGCTGCCAACAGAAGCTAACAACGAATGGTGTTTAAAATGGTTTAAAAATCAATGTCGATTATATGTCTTTCTTGCAGACTAGGTGAAATTAGCTGTACAAAATTGGTCTTTTAAAACTATTGAGCAGGAAATTAACAGTAACAGCAGGTGGCAGTGCTAGCTAGATATGTGTTTCTGATGTATGTAATCAGGACAGTGTATAGTGTCAGCTCTACACCAAAAAGCAAGTTAAATACCACAAAAATCAGAAGAGGTTTCTCCTGCTGCAAATGTGAAGTAGAAGGTTTTATGGGTGTATTTTCATAAGCAAGATTGTATTTTGTTGTATAAGATAGCAAGCTTATTCTGTGCTTGCTTTTAGATGGAATACTGGACAATTATATACAAATAGACAAAATGAAAGTAAAAACTGATAAATATGGTTATAAAATTTCATACATACCAACATCACAGTTGATGATAATTCTGATTCCATTATTACAGTTTTTTTGTATTTTTGCTAACACAATGCTCTTTGTCAAAACTCAAGTGTGCTATATTTTTGGCTAAGGTAGAGTTAATTTTCTTCATAGTAGCTAATACCGGTCTACATTTTGCATTTGTACTGCAAACAGTGTTGGTAACACAGGGATGTTTAAGTTACTCAGAGCAGTGCTTCCACAGAGTCAAGACCTTTTCTGCCTCTCACACCACCTACCAGCGAGAAGGCTGGGGACGTACAAGTTGTTGTGAGAGGACACAACTGGGACAGCTGACCCTAACTGACCAAGGAATATTCCATACCATATGATGTCATACTCAGACTGTAAAGCTGGAGGAAGAAGGAAGGAGGAGGATGTTTAGAGTTACAGCATTTATCTTCCCGGGTAACTGTTGCACATGATGAAGCCCTGCTTTCCTGGAGATAACTGAAACCTGCCTGACGATGAGAAGCAGTGAAAGGATTCCTTGTTTTTCTTTGATTGCATGTGCAGCTTTTGCTGTACTTATCAGACTGCTTTTATCTCAACCCATGCATTTTCTCACTGTTGCTCTTCTGATTGTCTTCCCCATCCCACCCTGGGGGAAGTCAGTGAGCGGCTGTGTGGTGCTTAGTTGCTGGCTGGGGTTAAACCACAACACTCATGAATCTGTTGATGTTTTAAAAAGCATTTAAAAAAACATTACTGAAACAGTTCTTAAAGGACAAACTTTGGCTTCCCCTCATTTTTGTGATAAAGTACATTTGTACATTTAATTACAGAACAAATTGCTAAGCTTCTTTATTATTTTTTTTACTGAATTGACCCATGGTGCAATTTACTGCTATTTATGGCAGCTTTAACTTCTGCTAGTGGTTAGTTAGCAACTCACAAGGAGCTGTGAAGCTGTAAGATGACATTGCTGAGGTTCAGTGCACTTGTATTTCTCCTCTTGGTTAGCCTAAAAATCATTCCAGCAGTAGAGATTGTCAATATCGTAGGTGCAGAGGGCACAAGGCTGGTTATAGCTGATGACGGTTCCCAGGCACACTTCCCAAGCGCTGTGCTGAGGTTTCTGTAGAAGCCTGCTGTATGTTGGTGAAGTGTTCCCACTGTGCTGCTTAAAAGAGAAAATTAGTGAAATTGGTAAAAAAAGTCATAGTAAGACAAATGGATTTTTGCATGGTATGTTCAGAAGCTACAGACTGTTATTTGGCACTGGTGCAGTCAGTGTATGTAAACGGAATTTTCTGAGTGTACTTTCACTGCAAGTAGTAATTAGGTCCTGTTGTTTCTGGTCTGTCTAATATAACTTCCCAATATTGTCAACTATACAGACCACTAAATCTGCCTTGATTCTGCGTTATCTGGTCAGGGGAAGAAGGCTGGCAAAACCTAGAGAAAAGATGTAATGTAAAAATACTGTGTCTAAATTGAAGACTTTGAAGGTTTTCATAATGTGTCTTCTGGTCCTTAGTATTCTGTTTGCATTCAAGTTTTAACTGAATGACAGAATAATATGGTTAGAAGTAAAAGCTTAAGGGGCTCCTCGTAATTCTGCCATTTACAAAAGAAAAAAACAAATGTTAAGTATGTGTCTTACACATGATCAGTTTTTCAGTAAAGCCTACCCCCTGAAATATAGGACTTTATCAGTTCTTGCCTTTGGTAATCTGTGTATTAAATTAAAGCACAACTTACTGTAAATGAGTGTAATAATTTGATTTGTACACCTTTCAAACAGGGTTTTTTTTCTTTGGTTTTTTTTGGTGTTGAATTTGCACTTCAGTTAAAGCATCTTTTCTGTATAATGAAATCTATATTTGTTGGATTCTTCACTGAATTGAAACTTAGTTTCAAAGGCAGAAGTTTAAGTTAAAGCAAAAATATAAAAATTATTACTGTTTTAAAAAGAAGATACTGAGATGTGTTTATACGAAATATAGCAAGTAAGAAAGCAGGGTATGCTGTATTTTGATTTAAGCTACTTCAGTTTAACTAATTGTCTGAAAAAAAAATGATGTTGTGTTGAAGGAATTTCAAAGTTTTCTTGAAAATACCAAATTGCTTTCAATCAGTGCCTCTTGGTTTTTATCCATTTCTTTAGTGGTGTTTTTGACTAGGCAGAGTGTGCCTATACTGACTTTTAGGTATTCCTGAGCTTTTAAAATGGATGTCTCTGTAGTAGTAAATTCTTAAATGCAGCAACAAAACCCAGCTAAGAGCTAGATTAAACTGGGTGGTCATAAGCGTAGGTCCAGTTAGACTGCTAGTACCTGAACTAGCTTATCTTTGAATGTAATAGAATGGTAGTGTAACAATAGTGCACGTGTGATAGTACTATGCTGTGCACGTTGCAATGCATATTGAAGTCATGTTTGGGATGCATGAAAAATTTGGATATTAGTACCTATTTGTGTCAAAGGAATCACAGCAACAAATAATTTATATGAATTGGTGGAAAAAATTAATAGTTAATCATGCAGTTTTGTCTTGACTGCAGACATGTTAGGGGAGATGTTACAAACATGTTCAGTGTTGCAGATTGTTTGTACTGTCTGAGAACCTCGGGCAGCAGAGGGTGCTCAGGAAACTTGAGATGGCACGAGCCAGTGGATCAGTACAATTTCTGAAGAGCAAACAAAAATACCATCCCAGATAAAAGGATTTCACATGAAAACAAATCAATTTTTGACATTGTATGTTGCTAGTTCAATTTTATAACAAAATATGTGCTATGAAGCTAGGGAGTGTATTTTTATCTGTGTTTGTGTATGTTTAAGGTCGTGACACCAAGAACTTTTTATATGCACAGTACAGAGGAACTGTTACTTTCTCCATCCTATCAAGCAAGCAAAGTAGGCTGAAAGACAGCAAAACAACGTGTGTGTTTATGTACACACATATGTATGATATGCATTACATTATTCGTTCTATATTTGTCATCCATGTTTAAAGCCACTATCTTAAACCTGTACAGACTCTGTATAACACCTGATCTTGACTGTGATTTACTCTTTGCAAATGCTAAATTATATTTTGGTTTTTTTGAAGTATCAGTTCAGATGGTTAGTTTTATTGAAATCTGACACAAAACAGTAATTGCCAGGGAAGGCTTTTCATTCTCATTACTATGGGAAGCCATTTGCAAAAGATGGAGAGGAAAAGTATCAGGATAAAAAGAAGTTAATGTACCCTGTGAATATTCACATAATCTCTCGTTATGCTTAAAAGGCATGAAGAAATAAGTTAAGTATTTGCACTGATTACGAGATGACCATGGGAGAAACTCTGAAGGAGGTGAAGTGTTTGGTTAAAAATAAATAATAAAAAAAGAAAAGCAAAAATTGCTAAATGTTTACAAGGCATTTTTATAACAAAGAAGTCACTTTTAACAAGAAGGCTAGGTGTGAAAGTGTAAGAATGTTGCTTATGAGCCTAAGAGCTTATATGCTAAATTTTCCTTATATGTACATGATTAGATATAACACATATAAGCGGGGAGAGATTGTAGCTTATTTTTAGGACTATAATACGTATAAGTAAAACTTATAATTTTCAGGTACATAAAATCACTATGCTGTAATACCGAAGCAGTAGCTTTAATCATATTAATATATGTGATATTTGCTAAAATATATTTTCAACCATATGCTACAAAGCTAGTTAATTCTACCCTCGTTACCAAAATCTTGCTTATTGTTTAACACTATGTGACATAGCATGTTTGTTTAACAGTGACCTATCTGCAAATTATGTATGTTACTTATAGAAGACAAGGATCACGCCTTGTTCTGTAAATTCTGCATAGGTGCTTGAGTTGGTGTACATTGGTATTAATTGTAATCCATTAAAAATATTACAAAGACAATCCTGTAATCACTTGTTATGGGAACACAGATTTATTCAGAACAAAGAATGGAGTTAATTCTATTTTTGGAAACAGAAAATACTGCATACAGCTGAATGAAATACATTTATGAAAACAATGGTACAGATTGTCTGAAAAAATGGTAATAGCATAAAAAAAGCACCCTTGTTTTGTCAAAGTCAGCAAAATCTTACTAAACTTGGCAGGTGCCAAGTGTGCTTGTATCTGTCAATTCATTTTGGGGACATACACCTCTTAAAACTATGCCTTGATATCCTGTTAGTATAAATTAACAGCACAACATGACTATTTAAAGTCTTTAGCACAAGTTAATTGGATATAATATTCACTTTGTTTTGGTGTGATAATTTATAGAAATGACAGGAATTCTACCATCTCAGAGTGTGCCTGTCTGACACAGGCACACTGCATACCAGTTGCAAGTTTTTCTGTGTATATCCAATGCAGGCATCCCTTAACCCTTTGTAAGACATCTACCACGCTGTCTGGCTTAGGGTAAGGATGTCTTTGTTCTGAATACCTTCATCTAATCACAGAATAACTGAGGCTGGAGAAGACCTCTAACATCATCAAGTCCAGCCTATGACCCAACACCACCACATTGGCTAGACCATGGCACTGAGTGCCACATCCAGCCTTTCTTTAAACGCACCCAGGGACGGTGACTCCACCACCTCCGTGGGCAGGCCATTCCAGTGTCTGATCACCCTCTCTGTCAGGAAATACTTCCTGATAGCCAACCAAAACCTCCCCTGGTGCAGCTTCAGGCCATGCCCTCTCCTCCTGTCACAAGCTGCCTGGGAGAAGAGCCTGTCCTCCACCTGACTACAACCTCCCTTCAGGCAGTTGTAGAGAGGGACAGGTCCCCCCTGAGTCTCCTCCAGGCTGAACAGCCCCAGCTCCCTCAGCCTCTGCTCATCAGACTTTCCCTCCAGTCCCTTCCCCAGCCTCGCTGCTCTCCTCTGGACCCGCTTCAGCACCTCAAGATCCTTCTGGAAGAGAGGGGCCCAGAACTGCGCACAGTACTGGGGGTGAGGCCTCACCAGTGCTGAGTACAGGGGGAGCATCACAGCCCTGGTCCTGCTGGCCACACTATTCCTGATCCAGGCCAGGATGCCACTGGCCTCCCGGGCCACCTGAGCACGCTGCTGGCTCATGGTCAGCCGGCTGTCACCCAGCACTGCCAGGTCTCTCTCCACCGGCCGCTCTCCAGCCGCTCCTCCCCCAGTCTGCAGCCCTGCCTGGGGTCACTGTGCCCAAAGGGCAGGACCCTGCACTTGGTCCTGTTGAACTTCATACCCTTGGCCTCAGCCCATCGACCCAGCCTGTGCAGGTCCCTCTGCAGCATCTTCCTACCCTCTGGCAGATCGACACTCCTTCCCAGTTTGGTGTCATCTGCAAATTTACTGAGGCTAAACTCAATCCCTGCATCCAGGTAAATTGGGAGCAGTAATTTGGATTGTGCTTTCATTGCTTCTATCTCATCCAGAATCCCGAATTTGCTTAAAGTTACTTTTTAAAGTAT
>JANVCC010010369.1:9150252-9214885 GCA_025345505.1 Todiramphus chloris collaris
TTTGTTTTTTTTTTTTTGTTTGTTTGTTTTTTGTTTTTCTTTTTATGGTTAGGATTAATTCTTGGCTGATGAGTTTAGATTCTCTTTTGTTTCTTTTCTGTAACTTTTGGACTTCCTGGTTATCATTACTTTGTGTTCTAGCAATATCAGAAAATCTAGACAAAATCACATTCAATATTCTGCAAACAGCATTAAAGTTGTGCTAAACTGATGGATATTGCAGTCTGTCCTTAGCAGGTGGACTGAGATTTCAAGTGCCTAAGAGAGCTGTCAATTGATTATGGGTAAATAGGTATCATGTTAATGTAGAGATGGCATGAATGAACTTGATTACAACAGAATTCTTGTGAAATCACATACTTCTTGCATAATAATATCACTGTGACAATATACTTAAGGTATTAATATTTTAATTAAAAATTCACATATAAGTGTGTCCAGCTGCTGTGTGTGGCACGAAGTAAATGGAGCTGAAATACTTGTGAAAATAGGTAAAAATACATTTAATAAAAGGCTTTTCTCACGTTGACAGTAATGACAAGAAAGGGTTTGAATAAATAATTTTTTAATTTTATTTTATTTTTTCCACTAGAGGGTGCACAATGCATAGGAATAGCAGAAGGGGGGACAAAATCCTTTTCTGCTTGCATGCTTTGCAAGAGCCCAGAAAAATACGTTTGGGGAACCTTATATATTTAACATTTCAAGGACCATTCAGAAGTTCCCAGAGCATTTCTTTGAGTGTATGAATCTGTAGCTGACTGTACTCAGGGTGGATTTAATAATAGCTTTCTTTACTCAAATACTCTGAAAAAGAAATTGTCAGTTTATTCTTGCAAACCTACAATCTGCTTTATACTTTAAAAGTATTGGAAGCAAAGAAGAATTTAATTTACTATGATAATTTTAGATATTATTCCCTTTTCTGCTCTGAATTTTGTAGGCACTTTGCATGAAATATGACTAATCACTGAATGATTAGAGTTTACCTACAAATCTTCCTTAAGAATCTCTCTTTTACTAGGTATTGGTGTTGCATATCTGCAGGGATCATTTGGTAGAATGAAAAACTGAACTGTAATAGCAGGTGGTGCATAGGATTATGGACTATAAAATACTCTACCTTTTTAAAATTAACAAATAATTTGAATTATTGAGTGTGCTTATTCTGATCTTTTGGGTTTGATCCTCATTCCTGCTTTGTGACCACATACATGTTATGTGTTGTCCTCTGAATGGTGTTGCTTTTCTGAATTTAGTTTTGCATTCCAGAAACACATGAAATAAGGAGTGAAGTTGTCTAAAATAGTAATAGATTTTTTTTTTTCTTTGCACTGGTTAGTGTGAGGCTTTCCAGACACTCTTTAATACTTTATTTTCTGTCTTTCAACTAATGAAATGGTCTGTAGTGGAAGCAGGACATATATTCAGAACCAGCTGGAGGATATGTGAAATGTATGGCTACATGGGATGCTTATTTTCTCATGGTATTCTTCAGAGGCCAATATCCTTTGTCTAGGGACAGCAGTTGTAAAGTATCTCATGTATCAGAACATTAGTATGAGGGCTGGTAGCAATAACTAGCCAGGGACTGATAATCTCTGTGCATTCTCTTCCATGACATTGTCAGGAAGGATGATTGTGAGGAATGTGTGGCCAGATGGGTTGAGCAGACACAATTTGTATTTTTATCTTCCCCTTTGCTGATTCAGTTCAAGAGCAGGTCCCCTTTCTCTGTGTCTTGGCACCTTTGTTTTCCTGGAGCCAGCTATTGGGGCTGCCTTAATCATTGCCTTTTGTAAAAGAAAGAGCACAATTAGAAAAAAATAAAAGAACACTCTGACTGAACTGTATTGTATAGTTTCATTATTTCAGTGAAGGTAAAGGTTATTCCTTTCCCTCCCACTCCATCTTCTGTGTAGTTAAATTCGAGACCATCTGGTACTATGAATACTCCTACTGTTAAACTTCACAGAGATCTCTGAGCACCAGAGTTAAGTGGTCACGTAATTGGTTCACATCCTTACCACTCTGCATAAAGGCTTGCCATACCTAACACATTTTTATGCAGTGCATAAATTCTGAGCTAAAGCACCTCTTCCAGGACTAAGAGAGCAATTCATTTCATAAAGCACTGGCTCTGCAACCATTCTTTGGAGACTGCTAACTCCTGTTAACCAGTGCCACATGTAGTGGGTTTCTTGATATGGAATAGATCACTGAGCACACCACATTTCTTTCATATAAAACTTTAGGACATAATTGCTTTTGGCTTTCATCACTATCATCTTATGAAGCATTTAAAATTGTCTTATGGAGTTGAAAGGCTCTGTATGCCCTTATCAATAATCTTGAATCATTTAGGGCACTTGTTTTAGGTTGTTTGAAATACTTTGTAGGCAGCTGCAGGTAGAAACTACAGTGCTGAAAGAAAAAAAAACAATAGTAAGTCCATTAAAGACTGTTAATGATATGCACTGTTTTATCATGAGAACAAAGCAAATGTTGGAAAGGAATAGAGACAGGGAAGATGAAAGGAGGAGGCACATTTACAGCATGTTAGAAAAATGACTGGAGAAGATTCAAGAAAATTGTTCACCGCTGTGCTTCCCTCCCTCTTTGGAGGGTGGAGGGAAAAGTATTTCTTGATCCTTTCTGAAAAGAGGCAGAGGTTGTCTTTTTTCAGTTTTTCTGCATTCTTTTTAAGGTCAAGATTTGCATTAAAGTGTTTTAGGAGACATGCAGTTGCAGAAAAATGGGAAATAGCTTCCAAAAAAAAATCATGTAGGAAAAAGGAGAGGGGGAAGTAAATGCAGTAATAGTCTTTTCACCTATGTACTTGTTGTTTTTTTGGTTTGTTCCCCCCCCCAACTTTTATCCACTCATATCTGTTTCACAGAGTTTGTCATTTACTTAGTTCTGCCTTGGTGATTCATGCTCACCCCGTATACTGCTTTTCGGGATCTTGGTAGGTGGCTCACACAATAGAGCTTTAGGAAGCTGTCCCAGGAGCTGAGTCAGACCTATGAACTAGAGAGATCATTTTTCTCATCTTTGTCTTGTGTGGCTCTTGAAGCTGAAAGGATACAGCTATGCTGTGATTATGGACCTGATTAAGCTTTAGTGACCTTTCTGCTGCCTATCTATGGAGCCGTTGTCTGGTATTCCTAAATAGCGTGAGGTCTAAGTGGTATACAATTCTCAAAATCAAAAAGACACAGTAACTACAATACCTAAATATAGTAGTCCATACAAGTATATATCATCTGTTCTTTGTAGTCTCTCCATACACCTCCAAACCAAAGAGTCAAGAAAGGGAAGATACTGAAGACAGAATGAAAGGAGAGGTCAGTGTGGCTTTGTGATGTTGTGCGGTCCATCAAGACTATTGAGAAGCTGGTGTATATTAGAGCAATTCAAACTTCAGCATGAGCAAAGACATCATGAACTTCTTCCTGTTTGCTCTGCCCTTCAAAAAGCATAGCATGTAGTTTAGCACAAGGATTCAACTTGTCTCAAATGAAAAACTTGTGCTTTTTTTTTTCCTCTTTGTTTTGTAAGAAAAGTGTAAGAAAAGGTTAGATGTTTCAAGAGTTTCATGCCGAATCTAAGCATGGAACAAAACTGGAGGTAGTTGTAAACCAGACCTGAGGCCTGCAGGATAGATAGCCTGTTGTTTGAAATGGCTGGTGGCTGCTCTGTGGCTACAGTGCTGCAAAGTTTCTGCAGGATCACTGAGAATTATAACCTGTGCTTCCAGATTTATAAGAAATCTTGTATTTTTGATACATTTGGAATAGATTTGCAGGTAGTTCTTTCCCTAGTGCTCTAATTTTTTTTTTACAGAAACAGGATGGTTTGTTCCCTGTGTTTCTTGACACGCACTGGGGTTTTTACCCAATGCAAATCAGTATGGTTCAAGTATGTAATCTGTTGCACTTCTGTGTTTTGCATAGTTGATTCTATAATTAGCTGTGCCAAAAGTATGCTTAGTGAACCTGTTTTTTTGAAGTTCTTGCCAGAAGCATGTGACTTATCATGTCTTCTATAAACCTACAGATATTGCCACGTGCTAGCAATTTAAGCTAGCATTTGCAAGTTGATGGTGTAACAGTTAAGTTACTAGTATGATAATAGCACTAAGGTGTCCCAGAATGTAAAAGTAACAAACACTATGGCTAGGTGTTCTGCTAACATGAAAAAGACATCTGGCCAAACATGCATAGTCTTATATTAATTCCAGATTTTTACTTTTTTAAGTCTGTGCCTTCTGTAGGGAACCACATGTGTTTCTTGACCCTTTCTACATAAATTTATGTGTTCTCTGAAGTCATTTAATGTTTAACTTTGTAAGATCCGGAACAATCTACCAGAAAATAATAAAAGACTGCTGAGCACATGGTAGAAAAAGACCCATAATATTTTCCTACTGAGAACTTTCAGTCAGTTGTGTTTCACATCAGAGGATAAAGCATTTTGATACTTATACCTTTGCCATATTACGGGAATATTGTTAGAATTAATTAGCTAACAGTTTTTAACTTTTTGAGATCCTTAGGTAAGATGCTGTAAAAGTCAAGTAACTACTCTTTGCTCTTAAGAAATTTTGGTCATAGTAATTGAATACAAGATTATGGTGAATCATTATGTAGCAATTCCATAAAACCATGATTAAGGTAGAGGAATTAAAAAATAATGTTTTTCCTTTAATATAATTAATAACTGGATCACTGAGAATTATTGTTAAGATTGTGATGATTGGTGTCAAGATGGACAATTTTAGGTCCTTGACATGCCAACACAGTTTAAAGATTTACTCAGGAAAAAAAAAGTGTCCTTTTTTGCTGAACGCATCTGTAATCCATTTTATTTGAAAATGTAAATATTACAGAAGTTATTAAAAACGGGTCATTCTTGTAATTGCTAATATTGCTTTTATTAAGAGTGCATATGGTCACAACATCTAAACTGCATTATGATTAATGAGGAGAGGCGGATGAATTTTTTTGACTTGTAGCTCCCTTCACTAAACCTGCTTTTGCATTAAAATACCCATTGCAAACTTGTTACCAGACAATTTAATGTAATACCATTATAAATGACTTAAACAAGCTCTGTGTTAGAAGTGGAATCTGGAATAGAGCTAATCTTTCCTCACGCTTTTTAGAGAGAGCTTGCCTTTTTCAGACAGAGTCTTCATAGCCTCACTGAAAATACTAGTTATGGTCTTTTCTCTAGTGTGAGATTTGAGTTAGACATATGAGGACAGGATTTACTGTTCAGACTTGCCTCCAGAAAGGAAAGGTGCTCATAACCATTCATCTTTTCTCTTTCCAGAAGAAAAACCTGTAAAATTCTCATGCTGTGACTGTAAGGCTCACTCTTTACACCTCACCTCCTAATTCTCTGACACAGAGATGGACTGTAACACATTCCCAGCACAGCTCTACAATATGTCTCTGGCTTTCGACTGTTTCTGAAGTGAAAGGTGCCAGGTTATTGCACTACAGCCAGGCCTCTATCTCTTGGAGAGAAATCCAAGCTCAAAGAAGGTTGATTGAGGGTACATTTCCAAGACATCGTGGACATATATGCATACCTGTGTTGTTGCTGTAGAATGCTGCATGGCTTTACTGCAGTTTTTTTTTTCTGCTGGTCAAATGCTTGGATTTTTATACATCAGTGTTCAAACAAGTTGGAAAGCCTTGGCAAGCAGGAAGTAAAATAGAACTCAAAAAAGAGAATAAATCAATCTGTCTCTTGAAAAGAGCTGTAAAATATACTTTGGAGGTTTTTGCTCTTGGGAGCAAAAGTGTGCTGAATTGTCAGGCATAAATGAGTGTAATTTGTGAGTACAAAGAGATGGAAGCAAGTCTGTTGACTCATTGCAGTAGTGACACAAGTAATAATTTTAGTTAGATTGCAGTGAAAACTAAACATCTTCCCCCACTGCCCAGGCAAATTTATAGTCTGATTAGTCAAAAAGGGTAGATAGTTCCTTTACATTTTTACTAGCGGATAGAGATTTTTCCATGGAAGGAAGGAAGGAAGGAAGGAAGGAAGGAAGGAAGGAAGGAAGGAAGGAAGGAAGGAAGGATGGATACTGGCTGATAATGCACTCACTGAACATCCTTAACCCTGAAAAGAACATTTTCAAACCAGAATGTAGAGGTAGGTTCTGCAGATGCAACATTCTGAATTTCCAGTCAGAATCACAGTGTTTAGGTGGTGCAAACACAGCTGGTTCCTTCTCAGTTCTCATGGCCTTGTGGGAGGCTTATGATCTTTGGTCCAACTGTGAATAGAATAGGATATTTATTTTTGTCTTTATTTTTTTCTGTGCATGTTTCTGGCTATAGAGGCCTTTTTCATATCCAGGAAAAGGAAGTAAAGAAGTGTCTTTGCTTCTATATGCACACTCATTCTGTCTTGCAGGGTGGAATGGCAGTATCTTATGGGAGGAAATAGAAGATTCTGTACAGAGATTGGTTTTTATACATTCTAGAGTGTGTTTGACACGATGTTGTATATTTAATTATTTAATATACTGTCAATTTTATGCCTATAATCTTGTTCACATTCTAAAGAGGGTTATGAAAGAAAGACAGGGAAGTGAAAGGGAAATTAAGTGCCCCATACTCATGGGCCCTTTCATAATCCCTACATATGCTTTTTTATTCTTTTTTATTATTATTACATATTGCCAATTATGTAAACACATCTTCAGACCAAGGCAATTCTGAGGTCCTTTGTACAAGGCTACCCCAAAGCCAGCAAACTCTGAGTTATAGTAACAATATATTATGAACAATGGTTTTAAATACAGTGAAGATCTTGGTAGTAGTAGAAACACCTGACTTGATGTTTATCTTGAGACTTGATTATGGCCTAAACTAAGACCGTGAAGAAACAGTTATTGGAGAGGCTACTGCTATTATAGCAGAGTCATTCGGGCAATCTTGTTTAATTTGATTTTTTTTTTTTTTGTTTTCTGTTATACTTGCAGATATCTTGTAAACATGCCATCCTTTCTGCTCAGAGTCTCTAATCCATACTTCATTAAATCCAATTCACTTGTATTGAATAGTCCTGGATGTTTCTTACATTGATGTGTGTCAGTGGAATGTAGGAAACACAACTGGAAAAAACTCTTTGGGTCATCAGGTATAGACCTCTGCTATCACATCTGAGGACATCCTATACTTTATCAAACTGTATTTTAAAAATAGGCTTATTTATTCTCCTGCATCTGTAGGATGACTGTTCTGGAATGCTGTTCCAAGTTTGGTGCTTCTGAAGGTCAGAGAATATGAACTGGAAAATCTGTCCTTTTATCTGATGTGAAACTATTACTACATATAAAATCACTCTTATACTATGTACATTTCCACACACACTTAAGATGTGCTTAAGATTTTTTTAAATTAATTTGGAAAACTTGGTGGTACTCTGAACTTTTGAGATTCTGTATCTGACACTTTTTTCCAACATGGAGGTAATAGTGGCTTTTTTTTTTCTTTTTTTTTCCCCTCTGCTGACCTCTCATTCACTGGTACACCTTCCCTCATAGCAATTTAAAGCACTGCCAACAGAAGATGCTTTGCCATGTGTTGAATCTGTCAAGCTTTTAACTAGTTTCTCCTCAGGTGTCCATTGAAGATGAAGCAGGTTTTGAACAAATGTGTCTCAGGGACTGTTTGTTACCTAATTTTTCATTTGAGTTTCCAGCTGCACCAGCAACCTGAGTAAGAAAAAAAAGAAGGTGATTTTCAAGACAAATCCTCTCTGAAACAGAATAAGCAATGCAGTGTTTGCTGTTTGTCTTTTGAGATAAATTACTTTAACCAGGTAGCTTCATCTATTGTTTTATTATCTCTGTGTTTGTTTAAGTCACCAGAAGTACAAAATTTGATTGGAAATACAGGCATAGATCTTTAAAGAACATTTTTCTAGTAATTTCTATGAATTTATGTCAAGACTGCTATTTCTGTCATAGGGAATAACTAACTTTGTGTTGGGACAGAGATCATTCATAAGGAATTAGCAGTGTCTGATACACTTCTAAGTAGTTATGTTTCATTATAAGATAATAAAGATAATCAAATAGACTGTATTTCAGATGAGTGTATAAGGAGGTAAAGTGAGTAAGGTCATATTCAGACTATCCCTGCTAATGCCACCAGATGCTGTCTTTTTCAATGTTATTAAATCAACATTCTCTTACAGTGCTCACTAGACTGGTGAAAGAATTCCTGCAAATTACCCACACAGGACTAAAGTCTAGGGAAGGCTTGACATAAGCAGTTGAAAAGATATGTATTAAAACACGTGCCATTCTGCTTGGCTGTAGGTGTTAGTGTTCTATAATGTCCTGTCTGTGTTTTTCCTTAACGTGGATACTGAAGCATGGGAGTTTTCTGTTTTACTCTGGAAGATTTCCATCTTCCAGACAGAAGTTTCTTGCTTTGTTGTTTATTTTAATGTGAACATCTTTGAGTACTGTAGTCAATTAATATGGTGTTTTAGTTCTGACTTTACGAAAAGATAAGGTAAGTGTTTGGGTTGTATTACATACCAGGTCGGGCCACAAGCACAATTAAAGCAAGGTGTCAGATGGCTAGTAAACAGCAATGCTACTGATCAATAGTCTAAGCTCTCATATGCTCTTTTTTTTGTGGGCTTTGTTTGCTATTTAGTAATAGCAAAACCAAACCAAACCAAAATGTTATTGTTTTAGATCAGACTTTTGTATGTTGGTTCCCATAATTTCTTTTAAATTATGTGAATATTAACAGCGCATGGTTCAGTAAACATCCTGCATCTAAATTCCTAATCACCTGTGTTCAGTGATGCTATTTAACATGTTGTTTTCTTCGTGTTGATAAATTTTCATCAAAATCCTGAATTGGAAAACAACAAGATCTGTCTCTGTCTAGAACAGAATTTGGATTTTTCACTGCTGCTTCTCAAGCTGTACATAATCTGTACAGTTTGTATGGATGATTCATCTCAAGGGTTTCCTACAGATCATTTCACAAGGGCTAAAACTCAATTTTGAAAGCAAACACTTATTTACTTACTTCTCAGATGTGCTAGCAGGTAACTTCTCCTAGTGTTTTTACTTTAATAAACTGAGTGTTTCTTGTTCTCATGAGTTTTGCTTTCTTTTTCAGTCAAAATAAAGTGAGATTTCAGCATTTTGTATCCGGTGTTCTTTTGTACATTTGAAAACAATTTAAAAAGGGAGAATCAAAACTATTTCAGGGATGCAGTGTTACAAAGCTGTTAAGAAATTTTTCCTCATCTGGAGATCTGATTGTGAGCCAACAGTTTTTGTCTTTGAGGTCAGGTTTGAGGGAGCGTTCTCATGAACCTAGCTTTCAGTGAAGTAGGAGACAGTACCAGATTCAACCAATGTGTACACAGATCATGTAGCACACTTCATTCTAGATAAACAATGAAAATTAGTGGAAGTATAACTTTGGAAAGTAATTTAGAAATAAGTCAAACATTTAAAACTAAATATCTGCCATAGACAGGGAAATATATTCTTTTGCCAGTTATCTAACCAATGATTTTCTAGTTCTTCATAGCCTTCTGAATGACTGAGTTTTATGGTTCAGAACCTCTTAAATTAATAGCAAAAGAAATATCTTATAGGACACTTGTTTAAAAGTAATGATTACAGTGTGCTCTAGCATTAAATTATTTAGAATGGAAATCCCATGTAGAGGTAATAAGGGTCCTGTATCATCTTGAAGAGTGATGTAAACTGTATAATCAATTCAGTACGAAAATATTTGACATAAATTTGTATAACAAACTGAGCAAAAAATAGGGTGAATTCACCTGTATGGCAAATTTGGTTTTCAGTGTTTCCTTTGGATTATCAGGTGTCAGGAGTAAAATGTGTTTATATGTAGGTGGCCTGTTATGTATTATGTATATTGATTTGAAATTTGTCTGTGTGTGTATATATATTGTATATAGTTCCTAATCCTTGCCACTGTAATCGCTGTGATGGAAACAACGCTGTTGACTGCTCTTACAGTGTAACCTCTGGGCAGAGGATTGGGAGAAACTGGTGGTTTTACAATTTACATCCACTTTGGTATTCATGAAGACTTCAGGTTGAAATGAATACACTTCTCAAGACTGTCATCTGGAGACTAGGGAAACTCCTACAGTAAATGTGGTTTGGAGGTACCTCATATGCAACAAGTGTTTCTTGAATGTTAGCAGTATTCATTTTTTCAGCTTAATGGGTAAGACACTTGGCTAATTGTAATTCTTTTCTTCACAACTTTTAGCATATGTGTTATCCATCCAGAGAAGATTTGGTGCTCATGCTTTTTGGATTGCAAAGATGAAGTGGAAGATATGAAACAACTAAAGTTAAAATGTAGTAAATACCTGAAAACAAAGGAAGATGGGAAAAATTAAAAAAAAACCCCAAACTTTCATGGTTAAGCTAGGATGTAGTCCCCAGAGCTAAAGAGGCTTAAAGTCCTTTTGTTCTGAATTCTTACTACATGTAGAAATATCATAAGGGCAGGCTTTGGTTATGTGTGCTTGTTGATGGAGGGGTTGTCAGGAGGAGGGTTGAATACTCTGCTTTCCTTTATTTATTTATTTATTTAGAATGACATCAGAAGAAATGTTACCTTCTTAGCTTTTTCACTTCCATATAGGGTGTAGGTTTCATCAGTGGCAGCAGGTGACTGCAGAGGCAGCCTTTGTGAGGAGATGGCAGGACTGCCCAGTGCCAGAAACAGACAGTTCCAGCTGTCTCCAGCATACCCACTGCAGGGTGCAGCTGAGCCCCTTGGCCAAGGTGGTGGCACCTCTGTGGAAACAGAGACAGCAGACTATGAGAGAGAGGAGAGACGAGAAATGTGAGAGAATCAGCCCTACAGATACCAAGGTGACAGAAGGAGGAGGTGTTTCCCTGAGGCCAGGGAGAGCAGATATCCATGTTGCTGCACTTGGAAGACCCCACGCTTGAGCAGGCAGAGTTTCCCTAAAGAAAGCTTCTGCCCATGGAGAGGCCATGCCAGAAGAGGTTTTCCTGACAGGCACTGTGGCCTGTGGAGAGGACCCCATGCGAGAACAGGTTTATCCTGAAGGACCCATGCTGGAGGAGGGGAGAAGTGTGAGGAGGAAGAAGCAGAAGAGAGAAGCTGTTGTGGGTTGACTGTAACCCTGCCTTCTAGAGGAGCTGGGAATGAAGTTTTTGTGTTAGCATATTATTGGCTGGACACAGGTAGAGCTCAAATAGTTTTGAAAACTTTCCATGTTTTCCATTATTATTGGTGGAGTCTCAGAACCACAAACCTGAGAAAAATTGGGGTGGGAAGAAGGTGTTTTAGCTTTCTCTTTTTGTTTCTTACAATCCAACTGTATTTTACGTGGCAATTAAATGATTTTCCCGAAGCCGGGGCTCTTTTGCTCATGATGGTAATTAGAGAGTGATCTCCCTGTCTTTACCTTGACCCATGTATTTTTCCATCTTATTTTCTCCCACTAGCCTGTTGAGGAGGAGGACTGCAAGAGCAGCTGGGTGGGTGTCTGTCTGCCAGTGAAGGTCAGCCCACCGTAACTTCTTTTATGGGCTTTTAAAGTATTATCAGTTTTACATGTCTGTCTGTGCTTCATTGTCTCTCTACACATGGGCAGATACCAGAATTTATTTTGGAGGGCTGTATATCTAGCTCTAAGAGATATTTATTAAGCATTTACATGGTGATATGCATTTAATGACAAGAATTGTTACTAGAATGGAGTAAGAATGCTACGAGACTGACCGAACTTGTCAAGGCCTAGCGGGAGTAAGATAATGTTCTAAGTGCAGAAAAACATTTATTCTTTTCATATAATGTTAACATGTTTTCTGTGAATGTTGTTTTTTATTACTCTTACTTACACATTTCTTGCCATTTCAGTGAGAATTTTGGATATTTAAATATTAAAAGATGAAGATAAAAATTTAAAAGTGTGTTGTGTACAATTGTTGGGAATTGTAATGCATTCAGCTGGATTTTGACACAGAGGTAAAATACGTCTTCACTGTAAGGTTTCACTACAGTTGCTACATTTGTATTGATTAAACAGGGGTACCAGTTACTGACTGACTTTGCTGTTGTACTTCAGAGTAATTGACATCTCAGATTTTGTATCTCCTGTATTGTTCATGGAGGCATACAGTATTTCATCATATAGGTATTGGCTATAAATACTTCTTTCTTTAATAATTTCTATTTTGTTTTGAAACAAGTGTACTTAAAATCATAATTTGATTTGCAGTGATACTGTTCACAGAAGTATAACTTTAATTATATTGTTATTTTGCTGGAAAATACTTTCAAAAGTTTATAACTTAGTCAACAGCACAATATCTAAAGAAATATAGTATTCATATCTTGAATGTGGTAATAGAATATTATTCCCAAGAAAAAGGGCAGCATGTTCATTAAGGATTTTGAAACCTACTAAATCATTATATTTTTTTGTCTTAAGATGCAAAACTGCTATATTGTGAAGAATACAGAAGAAATACCAGGTGTGCTCAACTTCCATTTCAAGAAATAATGTAAACATGTACTTAAATAATAAGCACCTGGTGATCCATTTTTTCTCCTTTGACTTGCACTACAGTTTGCTTGCTGCACTAAGGGCAAATCCTCAGCAGGTGTAAACTGTCATAGCTCTGACATCAAGAGATCTGTGGCAGTTTATAGTAGTGAAGATAGGTCAGGACTGATCTGATTCTAGACATTTTCTGCTCCCCCCTGATGTATTCCACAATCTTGCACACAGTGGACAGGAGATGCTTAGCCATCTAGCTCACTTCAAGCTAACATTCCTGACAGTATTCAATTTAACTAATGCTTTCTTGTGAAACATCCGTTATGTATAGCTTCTATCTCTCCAGACCTCTTTAGTTTTTTATTTGTTTGTTTGTTGTTTGTTTTTGTTATTTTGTTTGTCTTTTTTGTTGTTGTTCTTGGTTTTTTTTTTTGTTTTTTTGTTTTGGTTATTTTGTTGGTGGTGGTGGTTTTTTGTGTGTCTGGATGGTTCAGGTTTTGGTTTGGTTTGTTATTGTGCCTGGACAATAAGTAATCTGAAACATTTTATAATCTGCAGATTGACTAAACAGCATTGGTACACCAGTGACTCCCTGGGATGGGTCAGTCATAAGTGGAAGCTGAAACTCTCAATGGGAATTTTGTATGCAGAGTGTAAATGTAACATATGGGTATAGGAAAAAATAATGCTTTTGTATACCTTCATTTCAAATACCTTTCCTTTTTGGGAGTGTGATATGTGTTTCTTTGTTTTCTTTTCCTGTGTGCTTGTGAATAACCTGTAAAGTCAATTGTCTTTACCATTTAAACACTCTGTCCAGATGTGGGAAAACAGTTTCATATTTACTGACTCATGACAATGCCTGTAAACTTCTGCATAATCTAGATACGACCATAAAACTGACTGAGCAAACAAGTGAAGATGACTTCTGGGGTATCTAGTCCTTAGTGGCTATCTGTCCAAATCAAGGAGCCACAGCAACAGGTAACTTCTGTCAGTCCCTGCACAGGAGAGGTCCAGATCAAGAATAGCAGGTGTTTTATAGGCCATGACTGAAATGCATTCACAGGGTTCTGCAGGGAAGCTCATGTAACATCTGCTTGTACTGTGTCTGGCATTTTTAATTACTGCTATCAATTTCTCGCTTGAACAAATATACTACAAGTTCACCCCAAATCTCAGAAAACCTTCTCTATCAATCCATCCCAAAGAACAGAAACTTCAATCAAACAACAAAGTTGAAAAGATCTAGACTTCAGTTACAAAAGCAGACATTCTAATGCAGAGGAGGAAAAATAAATATTCTGTGGATTGAACTCAGTGTCTATAGCTGGTGCAGTTGCAGCCTCTCCTCACTATAAAGGGTGCAGTTTAATTTAAAAAGTGAGATTAGGAGTGTAAGTAAAAATGCAAATAAATTTTGCATCTTCATTGGTGTTTAAGGGAATAACATTTGCAAATAGAATGTTAGATAGTTTGCCTAGTATATTTTGTCTGTTGTGGGCTCTTTTTTTTTTAAATATAGTCCTTATTTTAAAATTCACTAAAAGATTACATATCTGAAAGGATTACACAGTACTATGTGCAGGAGTAAGTACTATAGAGAAGGCATTGCAGTCATAGATGAGGAAAACTGCAGTACTGTTACAGCAAATTATGCATCTTAGTTGCTATAAAAGATTTTGGAAATGAAAGAGATGAAGATACAAATGTCTCTGTCTTTCTTCCACGTCTGCTTCTAAACTGCACCAGAAGCATTATAAGCTCTATTCCGTTTTTAAACAGTGGCCAGTGTCTAGAATATGAAGGGAACATTGAAGGTTTCAGTAATGTAAAAGGACAATTAGTTACTGCATTATATGTCAGTCGGTCATTGAAAACTGAAATTCAGTTCAGCTATCTTGTTTATGGAGGGCTATGATTTCTCACATTCATATGAATGGGAATGCACATATATCTTTCATCTTAGTTAAAGACAGTGTTGCATCTTAGAGGATTTTTCTTTCTTTTATACAAAGTGAAGACAGAAGCAACAAGCTAGCAAGTATAGAACTGAGCACTAGGAGCAGAACTTGTCTAGACAGAATTATTCTGAGAGAGTGACTGGGAGTGTATATAACTTTCTCCATTTGCATATGAAAACTAGTACTATAACCATAGAGTTTTGAAATGCTGTTACTACCTGATTCAAGGAATGTACAGCAGACAGAAATTTATTGTGTAATTCTTATGGAATTACAAACCCTGATGATTAAATAAAAGACAATACAGTTCTTGTTAACTTGCACTTTCCTTACAGAGCTATGAGAGAAAATAATGGATGCATTTGTACTGCTGTTTGTGTTCATTATTTACAGGCGTGTAGCTTTGTTTTAATTAGAATGATCAGTTCTTTATTCTTGGTGCAGGGGAACCGGCTTAGTATTCATTCCAGACCTCTGAGACAGTAAGTTCTGCTTTCAGTGCATAATCATAGCAATACTGTGTGGTAGCATGTATAGAAGTTACAAATGTAGGCCTTGTGACAGGCTTGTGCATTTATGAAAGCCGTTTATGACAGGACTTGTTAGCTTCTCAGTGTAACCAACCTTTCTGCTCAGAAAGCAGATATTATGAATGATTGCAGCCCAGGTGGAATAGGGAGTGAAGTCTGAGGCTGTAAATGTATAGGCCATGGAAAGACTGGTGTGTAAAGGAAAATTATTAAGCAGGGGATTAGGAAAGCAATCCAGGTAAACAGTAAGATATATAAAAGGTCTGTGGATTAACATAGGATTCTGGTATAGGAGTACCTGTGGAGAATGTAGATCTACTTCACTGTTCCTTTAAAGAAAATAGGCTGGTGGCCCTGAACACAGTGGACCAAAAGTTCAGAAAATATGTAGAGGTGCAATAATACGCAATAAATATGTTGAGCAACCTGATCTAGTTGAGGATGTCCCTGCTTACTGCAGGAGGGTTGGGCTAGATGAGCCATTACTACTACTACTATATGAATAGGAATGCAAATTTATCTTTCATCTTAGTTAAAGACAGTGATGAGCCATAGACTACTTTGAGCCATTAGCAGTAGTTCCTGAAATTTGCAGACAAGGCCATGTGGTATATATGTAACTTGAAACTGGAAGCTTTTTCTTTGGTGGTATTTTTTCCACTGACCATAAGACATGTTTTTAAATTTTTGCCTTTCTTTCTGTACTGTTTGTGTCTGAAAACAAATAGGAGCAAATCATGGTAGTAAATAACTTAAGCTACTTGCAGTTACTTGGTACAGTTCAAGATGTCACTATAGGTCCCTGTCTTTAAAAGTGTAAATAAGTAAAGAAATTTATGCAATTTAAAGGAAAGAACAATTAGACAGAACTATGGACAAGGACAAGGAAAAAGAGAAGACATGTACTCTATGCATAATTGTAGTACAGTGGTTAAAGGAGGATGTGAGGGTGATAGTAGTTCTGGCATTCATCAAATACCAGTAAAAAGCAAACAAAATTCAAGGCAGCTTAGGTAGCAGTGTAAGATATAACATGGAAACCTCAATCTTATGAAGCTCTGTTTGGAGCTTGGAATGGTTTTATGTTTACTTTAATAAAATTAAAACATTATAGATGTGGAAAAATAACAAAGAGTAACCACATTAATACAAGGACTTGAGGACTCTCTGTGTGTGCATTAATATGTTCCAAAAGTAAGCATGTAATTGTCTGAGAGAAGATGATTGCAAGGATATCTCAAGGAGGTACAAGATATAAGTTATGAAATTGTAATGGGCTATTTTTCCCAGGGCTTAGAACAAGGCCATACAAGCTTAAATTAAGGAACTCAGGCAACTAAAAAATTGAATTCCTTTGTTCTGTCCTTGTGTAACACAGAATAAACTACCAAAGCAACATAACAAACAGCTAGTACCAAGAAGATACAGATGTAGCATGGTGAGATATTTAAGCAAAATAAAACAGCTTTCTTAACTGTGAGAAATTTGTAGTCCACTCTTGTAATCTGCAGAATGGTTATTTTTTTCAAGGCAGCTGATGCTGAAGACAAGGCTAAACTTGAACAAAACCAATCATATATGTGTATTTTATCATACAGTTGTTATCTTTATATTTCTTGTATGATACAAATATAAATTCAGTGAATTTCACAGGTATTTTATGTGTGCCACCTGTAAAAGTATTTTTCATCCTTCAGCCAACTTGTGTACTGTTCTAGAAAGACATTTAAGAAAGATCAATGTATTTAATCTGATTCATTTTCTGGAATATGTTTTTTAACAAAATTTCTTATCAGAGTTTTCAGGACCTACTCAAATATCAGAAGTAGAAATAAAAAACAGGACAATAATCAATAGCTTTCAAAGAGTATGTGTATCTGTTTTACAGAGTGTATAGCGCTGATTTTTCTCTTGTTGGAAGGAACATATCCAACAGTAAGGGCAGTTTCTGTCACAGGTGTCAATATTAGTCTTTAAAAGCTATTTGCAGGCATCTCTTTCCTTTTCCTCACAGATGCTAGGACAGGTTGTGTCCTGGTTTGAGTTAGAACAGAATGAATTCTGTTCAGTGATTTTACTTTTCAGCTCAGTTCTTTTATCTAACTGCACTGTCTGAAGTTAACAGCAGATTTTCACAGTGTCTGCTTCTAGCAGTGATAATGCTCAATGTTTAGTTATTATCAAGGATTGGTGTGCAGACCAAGGCCACTGCTGGGTCTTGTGCACCACATTGGGGGGTGCAGAAAGTGAAAGGCTGCACCTGCAGGGAGGAGCGGATAGGGCAGGTGACCTTAAACTGACCAATAAGGGATTCCAGCCCATATACGGCATATTCAGTATAGAGCTGAGGGATCACAAGGGTTAAGCTCTCTTCTTAAGTGTCTGTCATCCTAGGAGGACTATGTCCATTCTGCCTTCAATCCTGATTCATGTGTTCCTGAATCCAGTTCAAGAATCTAGCACCTGAATTCACAGCATCACTGGTGACTTTGATGTTGTTGCCGTCAGAGGGGGTTGGGTTCAATACTGGTTTTGTATATATTTGTATATATTCCATTTTATTATTATTATTTTCCTTTTCATTAGAGCTCTTCTAATTTCCTTTTCTAATAGCTAGTTCTCTCTCCCTTATTCCCTCTCTATTGCCCTTTGGGGAGTGAGGGGAATTAACAGAGAATGCATGTTATAGGTCTGGTGGGCTGCCCTGGCCCTGTATCTTGACAGGATGTAGACACTGGAAGACCTGCATTGATCATATCTCTTTGCATCTGCTTCCATATAATACTTGTATAAACTGCAAGAGGATCAATTGTCCTTTCAAGTACGGGGCTTATTTGGTGTTTAGCACAGTATTTCTGCCTCCCCCCACCCTCCCTATTAGAGTGATGATGGCAATGTAAAGGAACTTTTCTTGATTCTCTTTGCTGTTCCTTCCTTGGCCTTTTGTAGAATCTTCACTTGACAGAAAATGAGTAGAAGAGTTTCAGCATGTGAGTCACAAAGTCATAGCAGAATTTTACCAGCTTTCTGCTGGTGGAAGCATTGCTACATACTTTTGCAATCAAAGTTCATCAGTCTAAGTAGAAGGAAAAAGCCCATGCCTCCATACCCATGCAGAATTCCTCTGAAGTCTTGGAGGTTTGTTTCCTGAAGCCTACAGACACCTCAGTGTATGTGAGAAGGCTTTTGCCTTCTCAAGGCTGTACAGAATCTGAATCAGATTACAGAAATGCAGGACCCAGCAATTAGCCTTATTGTGCCTCATACAGTTGGCCTTGGCCCATCAGTCCAACCTGTCCAAGTCCCTCTGAAGAGCCTTCCTACCGTCAAGCAGATCAACACTCCCACACAATTTGGTGTTGTCTGCACACTTACTGAGAGTGCTCTCAATCCCCACATCCAAGTCATCAATAAAAGTGCCAAACAAGACTGGCCCCAAAACTGATCCCTGAGGGACACCACTGGTGACCGGCAGCCACCTGGATTCCACCCCATTAATCACAACACTCTGGGAATGGCCAGCTAGACAGTTTTCAACCCAGTGAAGAGTGCATTTGTCTATACCATGATTTGCCAGTTTCTCCAGTAGAATGCTGTGGGAGACTGTGTCAAAGACCTTACTAAAGTCCAAGTAGATAACATCCACAGCCTTCCCCCCATCCAAAAGGCAAGTCACATGGTCATAGAAAGAGATCATGTTTGTTAAGCAAGATCTCCCTTTCATAAACCTATGTTGGCTGGCCCTGATCCCTGGGTTCCCTGCAATAGCCATGAGAGCTCACTCAAGATAATCCTCTCCATGATCTTTCCAGGTACTGAAGTCAGGCTGACAGGCCTGTAGTTCCCCGGATCTTCCTCCCAGCCCTTCTTGTAAACAGATGTCACAACAGCCACCCTTCAATCATCTGGTACCTCCCCTGTTGACCAGGATTTCTGAAAAATGATGGAGAGAGGCTTGGTGAGCTCTCCTGCCAGCTCCCTAAGTACTCTTGGGTGAATGCCATCTGGCCCCATAGACTTATGAGTATCTAGGTGCAGGAGCAGATCATTAACTACTTCTTCCTGGATTATGGCAGGGTTGTACTGTTCACTGTCCTTATCTTCAAGCTTAAGAAGCTGAACACCATGGAAGCAGTTGGTCTGTCCACTAAAGACAGAGGCAAAGACAACATTAAGTATCTCAGCCTTTTCCTCATCATTGGTTGCAATGTTCACCCCTGAATAGACTTCTGTGATGGAAAAGCTTCCTTACTGTGAGGGTGACAGAGCACTGGAACAGGCTGCCCAGAAAGGTTGTAGAATCTACTTCTCTGAAGAGTTTCAAAACACACCTGGATCTGTTCCTGTGTGGCCTGCCCTGGGTGATCCTGCTCTTGCAGGGGAGTTGGACTCAATGATCTCCACAGGTTCCTTCCAACCCCTACCATTCTCTGATGGTATGACTGGCTGGGTAGATGAGGTGAGAGCAGTGGATGTTGTCTACCTTGACATCATCATGACTTTTGACATTGTTGCCCATAACATCCTCACAGGTAAGCTTAGGAGGGTTAGATGAGTCGACAGTGTGGTGGATCAAAACTGGATGAATGACAGAGCTCAGAGGCTTGTGATCAGTGGCACAGAATCTGATTGGGGGCCTGTATCAACAGAGTTCCCCAAAACCAGAGTTCCCTGAAAAACCAAACCAAATCCTGTAAGTAACAGGCTGGGATTTTTCTGCATTGCATACTGTGAGAATGTTTTCTTATTTCTGAGTTTTCTTTCATTTGGAAAGCACTGTATTAATGGTCAGCTTGGAAAAGCAGGGGAATATGAACTGATTTGGCACTCATTTGTAGAGTTTGCTGTCATCTGGGTAAATAAGGATTTAGGTCTTTTTTTTTGAAAATACATATTTACTCTGAAGAATATAATGGTTTAAGAAAAAAACACCTTATGAACTATCAGCTGTATATGCATTTTAGGCACTTTTAAAAGTGCCTAAAATGTCTCTTTTTGAGTAATAAAAAGGTCTTGCATCTAATGAATGCATACAAAAGGAAAGATTGGAATGCATTCAGGTGGCAATAAAACATTATTTTCTGCCACTTAGAATAAGACCTTTAGTATTTTAATCTACCATTGATTTATTCACAGTCACTAATCTCAGAAGTCCAGGTGTTATTTACAGTTTTAGAGATATGTTACTATTCACTTTGAACTTTTTGGTTACATCTGTGTTGTTATATGAATCTACAATGTTAATTTACTTCAACATAGAGGCACTAAGATTTTCAGTGTGTTCTGTTCAAGAATTTCACTAAACCATGCTTTAATTAAATTATTTGTTGTATGTACTAAAAAGAATTGGTCTGGATTCAGGTACCATTCATAGGAAGAGGGGTGAAATCCTTTTCTTGAAAAAACAATTTTTGCAACTTTCTTGATCTGAGTGGTATATAAATCAATGTACAGACAGCTTGTATTCATTCCTTTGGAGTTTTTTCAGGAGGAAAAAACCCAAAAGTTATTAAGAATTATTAACTGTTCATAAGTTTAAACCATAGAATTGCATTTCTAAGAATGCAAAATATAAAATTACCATTAATTGAACTTAGCAGTTTCTAACCATTGGAGGTAAGATTGACATGGCTTCTGATTCTGAGGAATATAGCAGAAGCAAGCCTCTAGTCAGCTTTCTGATGAAACTTGATCAGTTTAGGAATTATATATCATGCAGTTGTTTGTGTCTGTAATTGCAAAGCACGGGTTTTGATGACAGGTTTTCTTCTACTTCTGAGAAAGTAAATTTGCACTACAGGGACAAAAGGTAAACCATTACTTTACTTTGCAAAGTTAATCAATTACCTAGTCCTTCCATCTGCACCTATGCATTCTTCCCTTTCCAAAAAATGAACAGAAGGATATATTTGCATCTTGAATTTTTCAAAATCGATTCCTACACTAAAAGAAAAATTATAAATGTTATCTCTTAAATCAGAATGCATCATTAGATTAGAATGAGACTTGCAAACTACTAGCAAAAATCAATATACCAAAGCTATGAAAAGAGAGACACTAGGTAAGTAGTGTAATTAGATAAACGTTAACTGTAAAACCTCTGGAATCTTTGTGTGAAATTGACCAAAGAGACATGAACCTGGAAGGGAAGCCTGCAGCATAAGGATTTTGAGATTATATGGGGAAACGGGAGAAGGCGTATGACATTATTTGTGTGTCATGGTTGTGTCTATGCAAGTGACTCCTGAGCGCGCCATTATCGTCTTCTGGCATTGGCACATGTTTGTCTGTGCTAATGAACAATCAGAATGTTTCTTGCCATTAAGTTAGCTTGTGCCAACCAAAACCCTCCCGAGTGCTGTCCATGGGTATGATTTGGCAGTTAAGATGCTCTGAATTACAACAACAAATGAGGCTGTACTGCTTTGGCATGCTCTTTCTGGCACAGCTCTTTAGTATCATTCCAGCAGTCTTCATGTCATGCCTCAGGCCATGCCAGATGCACCTTTGGCATCATGCTATGCAAATGTCATTCCTACAAAGAGCTGTGAAGTAATCTGATTTGTCACAGCTGGATAGCATATAACAGAGTCTTGGTATTGAGGAGGCCAGGAGAAGACCAACCTCTTTATAGTCTACAAGAAACTGAGTGAGAAATGGAGTTTAGGTCTGACCACATCACTCTTCTTCATCCATTTACCTATGCCAGGACAGGCTTGCTTCCTCTGCGAAGACTGATGATCAGACAATTCCACACACTAAATGGGCAGGCTACTGACATATGATTAAAAATTTAAAATGTCTGTCATGACAGTTATTTTTGTGCAGCTCAAGATATGTGCCTGCACTATTATGAGCTTAGGATCTTCAACTGGGAGACCTTACTAGAGCCCAATATGATTTTAGGATGTTCCCTCCTCCAAAGGACCATTCCAGATCTGGGTGTAGAAACTGAGAGAGGACCTGTCCTTCCTTCTGCTTTTGTCATTAATGTCATGTAGTATAGTGGCACAATCTGCCCTGGAAACTTCAACTTGAGAGAAAGTCAGGTTCTTTAGTCATAACATATGGAGCTGTACTTTGGGATCTGACCAATGGAGACACTATCTAAGGGTTTGAATTAGCCAGCGCTATGGATTGTGATTTATTACAGGAAGAAGCCACGAGCAGGTCCTCAAATAAATCTCCCTTGACCACTTCTGCATAGCTGACAGCTAAAAATCATCCACAGTGGGGCTTCATCTCCAGAGTAAAGTCTGGAGGTTTTCTTCCTATTGAAAAGGGTAGCCAAGGAGGCTGGAGAAGACAAGGCATCTAGCCAGACAGCAAAATTGGGAGCAAAAAGGCCTGGACAAAGTTAAATTTTTGATGCATGCAACATTTGGTGATGTGTACTCAACAGAGGTGTCAAATCTTGATAGTGCTTGGCTTGGGGCACATTATTAAATGCATGTGGGGTATGCTGGTGGGTGGCTTTTAAGAAAAATTGAGGGCAAGCTTGACACACGTGGTGTTGAAGAGATGTGTGGATGAATACAAAGACTGCAGTGCATTTATGGTAGGTCTTTTTTTAACTAGTCTGATTGTTTTGAGAGAGAAATTTCTCTAACGTAGGTATGGTCATTTCCATATCAATTGGTCATAGTGTTCAGAGACCATTCCTTGCTACCTTTAATTTACACCTGTAAAACATGGGTCCTATATTCTTCTTCCAGCTTAGAAGATGGGCTCACTGATGGGCTGTGTTGTGGTATACCTAAGTGTTGTAAAGGACGCAGTGCTGCTGTGTTTCCTGTAGAAGAGCTCACTCAAGGGTCCATATGCTGTGCAGCGTGCAGCACACTGTGATGACCATTAAGGCATCAGAGTTCTGGTGTAAAGCCTGTCCCTTGGAATCTACCACTTGAAATTCAACGGTGAGTTTTTATTATTTAAATTGACTACACTTTGCCCTATCATGTAAAGATGTTCCACTAATGCAACATACATAAACATGCTGCTGGGAGTTCAGAGCAGAGACTAGAGAGTCTATTTGACATAGTTTCTTTAAACAGTCTGTTGGAAGGGGATACAGTGGTGTGTTTGAGGCAAGTCAGAAATGGATTGTATGCTGAAATCTGTGTGGTGGTGAGATACACTGTCGTAGCTGACTGTTGTACTTCAGAAAAGTCCTGCAGGAATGAGGTATGGATGCAACCCCAAAGAACTCTGAGGCACACTATTTCAGTGCTTCTACAAAGAAAAAACAAGACTTCCATCTTTACTTGTTTGTTGTCTTCAGGTAGATTTGGATCATGAGACAATCAAACAGCCTGCAGTATTTTCTGGTGCATCGTAAAATAGAAATAATTGTGGGGTATTTTTTTTGGTTTGGTTTTTTTTTTTCCTAAAGAAGCACATACTCCTTTAATTTTTTAGAGTGAAAAAAACTTTCTAAGAAAACTTGTTAGGAGATCAAGTTAATATTTTTTTTCTTTTTTTCTTACTTGGTTCTAATTGTAGTGAAGCCAGCATATGAATATTTTAACAGTATTTATGATCAGAGTTTTTAAGTACTAGTTCTTCCAAAAAATACCAATGAATAACATAAATGGAAATAAAGTGATAATATTAATGACATGTAGTCTAAAGAAATGTTATAAGGTAATGTTTAAAGATTAAAAAACACTTTTTTTCTCATGAGCTGAATACTTAAACTCTGTAAAAACACTAGTACTAAAATACAGCTGCATAATTCACATTTTTTATCTAGTTTATTCTTCATGATGATAATACTTTTTTTCCGGGAACTAAATATATGAAGTCAGTGCAGGTAAACTTCTTTTTCTGTTTTCAGTGAAATATCTTTTTCTGACCTTGTATTTGGATAAAGAATAGAATATAATGAAGACCACATAGACAGGTTGCTGTTTGGCTGTTAAATGGTAAAAAAAAGGGAAAAAAAAAAAAATATATATATATATATAAAATGCAGTATTTAACATTTAAAACCACAAAATATGCATTAACCAGTTTTGATTCTGGTTATCTCATAGATTGGGAATGTTGCCACATATCCACAACTTGGAATGCATCATAATGCTAGAAATGCAAATACCTGAAGGGAGGCTGTAGTGAGATAGGTGTTGCTCTTTTTCCATGTAACTAGTGATTGGATGAGAGGAAATGGGCTGAAGTTACACCAGGGGACATTTAGATTGGACATTGAGTAAAATTTCTATACCGGAAGAGTGGCAAGGCATTGGAACTGACTGACAAGGGAGGTGGTGGAGTCAGCATCCTTGGAGGTGTTCAAAACATGGGTAGACATGGCACTTCAGGACATGTTTTAGTGGTCATGATAATGTTGGACTTGATGATCTTAGAGGTCTTTTCGAACCTTAATGATTCTGTGGTTCTGTGAAATCTCTAGCTCAGCACCAAGCAGACAGCTTAGTCAAACACCATGGCAATACAAATTTTACCCCCTGTGTTATGGTACTAATTATTTCTACCTCTCAGCAGGTTAATTAGCTTGGGAATGGCACCGTGCTTATAGTTTTCATCTCTGAAATTACTTTGTTCGAAACTGATTTGGTGTTTTCTGTGCAATACTTCCATTGTAATGTATGACTATATCCTCAATACTATTGTTTCCTTGTTTCCCACCTATTATTTGGGCTCAATTCCAACTCCTTATCAGGAAAACACCTAGGTCTAGAAATTTGGTAAGAATTGTTCTACAAATTTTAAGTGGTCTGTCTACACCCTTTGGGCATTTTTTTTAAAACATCAAATGTCAGTTGGACAGTATGTCTACTGGTCTGCAGAGATTCTTTAAAAGAATCTCATTAGACATACTTCTCTTCATAAACATCTTTGAAATTTTCATACCCAGAAGTTGCTAGGTCCTACTGACTTTGGCACATAACCTCATGAATGCATTTAATGATTTGTTTTCATTTTTCCTGCATGATGGCCCTTAATTTCTAAGATAAGTTATCATTAACTATGAAGTATAAAATTAATTATTAAAATTTAAATAATATGCTAGCTGAGAGTAGACAGGGCTATACATTTCTCTCTGAACTTAATTTTGTTCTCAGTAGGTAATACTGAGCAAGCTTAGTGACTAGTGAAACATCCCATATGCATATTTGAAGTAACCTGTTTAATTTGGATCCCTGGTGATTAAGAAAACAGTGAACTTTCCTATCAACAACCTGTATAGATCTATAAATCAGTAGTTTTCAAAACTGTGACCATATTTAGACAAAGCAATAGATGAACAAAGGCAGACATACTACTACACGTACTTCATGATAAAGACACTAGTTTCATAGGTAATGCAACTGTAAATAATCAGTGCTTAGACTAACAAATAGATGAATAACTACTTGAAAGAATAGAGACATAAAAATGTTAAACATGGAATAATGATGTTAAGGTGATTAAGTGTTCACACTTTTAATATATTAGAAGTCAGGGACTGGGCATTAGTGTCCTGGGCAGATTTCTTTAAATATTTCCTAGATTGTATTACTAATTTGATTTTTTTCCAATAAAGTAGTTCATGGAGTTTTACATATGAATATATATTTATAAACATAGGAAATGAGTTTATGGCAGTGCCTATTTATTGTTTAGCCAATGTATGTGCTTATTCCAAGTAAAATTACAGGTTTTTTGGGGGCTAGTCATTGTCACTTAGCTATTCCTTACAAAAATCTGTCCTTTTAAATTTTTTTTTTTAATATCCCAGATTGTGTTCTCAAAGAACAGGGGTCTTAATTAACTCAGGATTTATACAAACAGAAATTAATTCCAACACAGGGGTTAGGAGATAAATATGTAATCTTTTCTTAAATATAGTGAAATGAAGAGTGTGCCTAATTAATTTGTCAGTGTCACTAATTTAGAAGAGGCTACAAGCATACTGGAATATGAGGTGGGATTCAAAACTATTTTGACAAACTAGGGGAATGGCTCTTCCCTACAGAGGTCTAGAAGCCTGACCTATTAGGAAACATTGAACAGCTTGGTAGTGTTTAGCTTAGAGGTGGGGAGATTGGGGGATACATGATGAGAGCCTTCAAATGTGGTAAGGCCTTCTGCCAAGGAGTAATATTATATTCTTCATTTCCATAGGACTGAACATTCTTTATTAGGAGAACTAAACTGGAGATGCCTTTTATCTAACAATAATAAGTCTTTAAGGACAGTTCAGAAAGGAAGCTGTCATAATGATGAAGCTATAAGGTATGCTGTATTGAAGTAGTTTTATTGTTTTGTGTGGAGTGTTCTGTGATCCAAATGGAGATGATTTATCTTCCTTTATCCTGACATGTGAAGAAGTGAACACTGAGTAGTGAAATCCTGTCCTACTTGGTCCTGTGTACATCTTAGGACTTCTCTGTCCACTGTATTGTTATCTTACTTGGTATTCCTGTATGTGTCACAGTGAGAAGCTGTTCAGATGGAATATATGGAAACATTTCTTTTAGCTGCTAACATCAATTGTGTGGTGTATATTTGAAAGCATAACCAAAGATATCATGATGAATTATTTTTGTTGACTTAGAAAAAGATTCCTGTATCATCTTTAGAATTTTGTTGTTACCTACAGTAAATTTTGTTGTTACCTGCAGTCTTTCAGATGGCTTTCTGTTTTGATTGTCATGGTAATGTCTGGTGTGATGCACTTATGTATTTAGCTTTCTTGTCATATTATGTTTACTGAAAGTGCTGAGGGTGTGTTGCTCTAGGGTAAAACATCAAATGTGCTGAATTTCTGTTACTTGAAACTGCCATCATGAAAATGGATATCCTTTGGTTCATACTGTGTGAATTGGTGTGAATATTTTCACCACGTCTTGACATGTCAGCTTTTTTTTACTGCAGTTGTTTTCCCACTTCTGGGCTCTTCAACATCCATATTTATATGATAGGGAACAGGATGGCATTCTCCTTAATATTCACCAGAATGTACACTCAGAATGTCTTGGACTTACAGCCTCAGAGATGATCCTCAGGGATAAACCAAAAGAAGAAATCTCTGGAACTTCAGTGAGCCACCAGCAAGTTTAATCAGTGCAAAAAATGTCATACCTTAGTGAATCCTAGCAATGTTATTACATCCTGCTCGTGTTCCTTTTCTGGAACCATAAATTTTGTGTGTCAGTTTACTTAGAATCAAAGAGTTGTAAATAATTTCTGACATGGTAAGATACTTTTACAGCTGTAAAGATACTTTGAAAAGCATGTAAAAAAAAATCTATTAGTAGAGGGAAGCCATTACAGCAATAAATAAATTCAAAGAATTCTTCTCCTTATCAGGGGGGTGTTGGTATTCTGAAAACTGAATATGAGCCAGCAGTCTGCATTTACAGCACAGAAAGCCAGTTGTACCCTGGGCCAGCAGACCAAGAGGGCTGATTCAACTTCAATCTTCTTCAATCTTCTTCAACTCCATGCTCGTGAGACACCACCTGGAGCTCTGTCTTCAGCTCTGGGGTCCCCAGCATAAGAAAGACATGGACTTGTTCAAACGGGTCCAGAGGAGTGTTGTAAAGTTGGGCTAGAGCACCTCTCATAAGAGGACAAGCTGAGAGAGTTGCTGCCATTCAGCTAGAAGTGAAGGCTCTGGGAAGACCTTATAGCAGCCTTCCAGTACTTAAAGGGGGCCTACAGGAACGATGGGGAGGGACTCTGTGTCACGGTTTGTAGTGATAGGAGGAAGGGTAACAGTTTCAAAATGAAAGAGGGTTGATTTAGATTAGGTACTAGGAAGAATTTTTTTACTGTGAGGCACTGGAACATGCTGCCCCTGGAAGTGTTCAGGGCTGGGTTCGATGCAGCTTTGAGCAACTTGATCTAGTAGAATGTGTCCATACCTATGTCACGAGGGTTAGAACTAGGTGGTCTTTAAGGTGCATTGATAATGAATTTGTGCTCTTGCAGCCCAGAGTTTGCTCTTGCAGCCCAGAGAGCCAATTGCATCCTGGGCTGCATCAAGAGAAGCGGGGCCAGCAGGTTGAGGGAGGTGATTCTCCCCCTCTACTCCACTCCCGTGAGACCTCACCTGGAGCACTGCATCCAGTTCTGGAGCCCCTGTTACAGGAAGGGTATGGAAGTGCTGGAGCATATCCAGAGAAGGGCCACGAGGATGCTCAGAGGGCTGTGCTGGAGCATATCCAGAGAAGGGCCACGAGGATGCTCAGAGGGCTGGAGCACCTCTCCTATGGGAACAGACTGAGAGAATTGGGGTTGTTCAGTCTGGAAAAGAGAAGGCTCTGGGGAGACCTTATTGTGGCCTTCCAGTATCTGAAGGGGGCTACAGGAAAGCTGGGGAGGGACTTTTTAGGCTGTCAGGCAGTGATAGGACTAGAGGGAATGGATTAAAACTAGAGATAGCTCGATTCAGGTTAGACATTAGGAAGAAATTCTTCATCATGAGGGTGGTGAGACACTGGAGGCCCCATCCTTGGAAGGTTTTAAGACTAGGCTTGAGGGTTAGCCTTGGCTAAGGGTCAAGCACCCACCCAGCTGCTTGGTCATTTCCCCTCCTCTGCAAGACAGGAGGAGAATCTAGGATGAAAAAACTTACAGGTTGAGATAAAGATGCCAGATTTTACCTGAGGAAAATTATCTTAGTTTACTGACAATTGAATAGATTCAAGTAGTGGGGAAAAAAAAAAAAAAAAAGAAGACAAATTCTAAACATATTTCATCCTCTCTACCAGGATCAACTTGACTCCTTCATTTCCAACACCTTTACCCATCTCACCACATGGTACAGGGGCTGTGGGGGGTGGGGAGGGGCTATATTCAGTACTTGGCAGTTTTTCTCTGCTGCTGCTCCTCACACCTTTCCTCTGCTCCAGGGCAGGTTCCTTCAGGTAACAACTCTACCCCACAATGATCTTCTCTGTAAATTGCAGGAGAATCCCTGCTATGTGATGGAGCACCTCTTCCCTCTTTTTCTTCTCTGACCTTGGTGCTTCATCTGTTTTTTTCCCTTCTCTCCTCCTCGTCTCCTTACCTGTCATTTTTTACCCTGGTCCTAAATACACTTTCACAGAGGTGCCACCATCCTGGCCTTGCTGTGGGTCAGTTGGAGCTGGCTGGAATTGGCTGTGTTGAGCACAGAGCAGACCTTGCATTTCCTCAGAGGCCACTCCTGAAGTACTGCCCCTGCCACTACCACAACCTTCCTGATTATGCATAATACAGAATGTAACTGCTTTTCAGCATTTAGAGAGATGCAGGTATCAGCTCATGTTATTTACTTGAGCACTGTTATTTCTTGAAAAGATGACCTGATCAGGGGGTAAGGAGGTGGACTATTTAGGCAAACAAGGTACAACATAACACCCATATCTAAGAAGGGACAGAAGGATGATCCAGGGAACTACAGGCCTGTCAGTTTAACTTCAGTACCAGGGAAGCTGATGGAGCAGATCATCCTGGGTTCTATTATGCAGCACATGCAGGATAACCAGGTGATCAGGTCCAGTCAGTATGGGTTTATGAAGGGCAGGTCCTGTTTAACAAACCTAACCTCCTTCTATGACAGGGTGAGTGGCTTGTTGGATGAAGGCAAGGCTGTGGATGTTGTCTATCTTGACTTCAGGAAGGCATTTGACATGGTTTCCCACAGCATTCTATTAGAGAAATTGACTGCTCTTGGCTTGGATGGGCATGTGCTTTCCTGGGTGAAAAACTGGTGAGGTGGACAAGTGCAAAGAGCTGTGGTCCATGGAGTTAAATCCAGTTGGCTGCCAACAGACAGTGCATCTTTCATGTGCTGGAGGAATCAAAGCTACTGATGGAAGCAATGTATTGATTACATAACCTCCCTCTGGCAGTGTCTTTCTAATGGCTATTCCATTTATTTAGCATTTCCAAGAAAGAAGGCTTACACGTCTTTATACCTATTAAAAGCCAATAACTGTATTACATATTTTTGACCTGCATTTACTGGCATGTTACATATGTTGAATTGCTCACATCTGTGCAGATTTTAGAGACTTCCAAGTCAGCAGGGAAAAAAAAGGAGCTATCTATAAGGTAACTTCCCAGACTTCATTTGTATTTTTGTGTGCCTATTAGTTAAGGACAAACAGGTGCAATATACAAACCCTCTCAATGCTGTAACATCCTCGTCTCTAAAAGAAATTAGTTACACAGAAGTTAATGAGAGAACTTCTGCTTTTGTCCTCTGTGTTAATCAGCTCTGTGATGCTGGAGCTGGTTTGTGGACAGCTGTCCTTCTGTTGTCACTGCTTAAAAAAAGTGTCTGCTGTGGCCTTGAAGCTGCATCATGAACTTTTTGAAGAAGTACCCGAGTGAGCATCAGGATGCTTTTCTGCAGTGCTGACAGGTACTGCTGCTGCATTATGTCACAGATTCTCTTTGTGATGGGAACCTTGCTCAGTGGCATACAGCTGCAGCAAATGTGCTGGTACTCCAGGTTGGTGGAGCACTACATGTCCATATGTTAACTGAATGTTGTTGCCCTTGCATGGTATAGTACAATTGAACCTCAACATACTGTAAGCATAGCACACTGCATCAATCTATGTCAAGTCATTCTCTGATCAGTTCAAATGAAAGCTGTCAAAGCCTCTGACACATGGTTTTCTTGTTAGTGTATTCCATTCTTGATGGAAAATGGTGCAATGCAGAATCCAGGAGCCATATAAACTACTGAGTCTTGTGCCATATTTATTTTTCTCCTTGTAAGAGAAAAGACTTATTTTCTATTAGTAGGTTCCAGTAATCCTGAAAACTGTATTCAGGGTGCAATGATACCCTGAAAATATACCTTTGAGAAAGGAAAGTGAAATATTTCTATTACAGAAGAGCTTGTGCATAGTATGCCCTAAGGGAAGAAAGCTAAGTAGTTTCTCACAGCTTACTTTAATAAAATCTACCTTTTTTTTTTTTTCCATTTTCTTTTCCTTCTTTTTTTCATTTCCATTTTCTTTTTCTTTTTTTTTTTTTTTTTTCTTTTCTCCCCTTTCCCTAAAAGGACTACAATAAAGCACATATATGTGAGCTGTGTAGAAATAGTGCAGATTTTGACCTGAGATAAATTGGTATAGTGCTGTTTTCATACATAGTGAAGGTGTATTTGAATTGTATTTCTTGCAGGAATGATCACTTTGAAAGAAATTAAACTTATAAGGATCTTGAAAAAGAGTATGTGATACAATAATGACCAATAAAACTTAGTTTCAAAGAGATGGCATAGAGTTGTAAGATTGGATTAAGAAATCTGGATTCAGCCTTTTTGTCCTGCTCAAGGGATAGAAAGACAGCCATAACACAGCTTCTAGTTTGTTTCCTCTTCTTTTCAAAATAGGGTTTTGAAAATAGCTGCCTTTTTCAAAAGAGGTGGCACAGCTCTGCATCATCTCTTATTCAGTGTTTGAAAGCAACAGAATAATAATCACATACATGGGTGATGCAGCAGTGTTTTGTTATACAGATATGGTGGACAGGAAAGAGAGAGATTAAGAATGAACAGAACAGTAACCATTACTTCATTACAAAAGGACTTAGGCTGTCTCTTTCTTGCTATTACTTTCCTATTACCTTACCATTACTTGGTTCATGGCTGGTGGAGTCAATTGTTAAACTCATCTTGTGATACCCCTGCTAAGCAGGGAGCTTAGACATGTTGGAATTTAATTTTGTCAGCTGAAGAAAGTTGAAAATGTGTTGTGGAGAAGAGTGATTATGCTTTATATCACAAATACTCACATAATGACTAAATTATTTTGTGCATAGCCCTCTGTTAGCAGTAATTATTTTGTGGCACAAAATACTGCAGTAGTTTTATTTTGCCACCAGTTCCCTAACTGGTAGAAATTTGGTGATTTAAAAATATACTAATGAATACTGCTGTGGTATTTGGGTGATAGTAATAAGAGCAAGAAACTGCCAGTATCTATTGAAGAGTGACTGTAAGTCAACTAAAAATGGCAACTCTATTTGATACTTAGCTAGGACAACAAGTAAGTTCTTATGACTGATTTAAAGGTATGTTCAACCTGTTACTGAATGTTTTTCTAAACTGACTGATGAAAAATACACCAATCATGAAAGCAGCAAACATGGGAGATGGAGTGATTACTGCATGAGTACAATGTATGGTCTTTGAAAAATGTTATTTCCTAAAACTGGCTGAACTGTACAATACTCATAAAGCATAAAAACTAGACTAATCTCTAGTAACACTATAAAGAAGAAAAATAAAGAGATTCTAAGTACTTCTTAATTTTTTTTTTTTTCTGAAAAGATGTTATAAGAAAGCAACAGGAAGGGGCTAAAATGAGAAGTTACCTTTTAAAAAACTATTGTGTGAATAAATAACTGTACTAGGGTAAATGTAGGACAGCAAACACAGTATGTAGTCCATCCCAGCTCAGTTTGATGTGTAGAAGATCAACATTCTTGTCCTTTTTCTTCTGCTGATGAGGAAGAATTATTAAGCTTTTAGATAACCACTAACCCTACTCTAATCCCCTCAAATAAGGATAAAGTTGTTAGTCATTGCAGTATCTTTACAGAGCTACTAATACCATTGAATAAATTCAGAGAGTCAGTGTGATAACTCTATGCTACCATGCCACAACAGTGAAAGAAAGTATTTATAGCTATTCTGTTTACTCCATTTTCCTGAAGTGCTGTGTCTGACTTGCATGACCGTTCCAGAAAAATATCTGAACTGGTAAGATGTGAAAGTGGTGAAGGAAAAAAACCCGAAATAAGGCTTATCCTCTCAGTCTTCAGTGTCCTTATTCTCCGAGCACTTATCAGCTTTCACCTTATCTTAGCTGCTTAGCTTTAAAGCAGAAGCCTGATCACCAAAAACTAACATGATTTTCATTGTGAAATACTATATGCAGTTTAGCAGGGTACACTACATCCTCTGTCAGGAAAAGTGCTTAAAAAACAAAGAGCCTCTACCAATGCTTTAGCATGTTCTTGAATGTAATTGAGGTCACATTATGAAGACTGATGAAATACAGAGCTATATAAGCCATTAGGGGAAATCATGTAATAGATAACAAATTCCTCTCTGAGCCCTGAGGAGATAAACTTCTCTATTGCGTGTTTACATATGTTCTTTTTAATTATTTTTCAAACATACTTGAAACTGAGCTTTTTTTTTTTTTTTGTGTACAAGTCAGTAGGTGTGCTGCTACCAATTTCAAAGGCAACCTTATCCTATACAACGATCTTGTAAAATTGCACTTGAAACTTGGCATTCATCAAGCATTAGATTGTGTCTCACATGTAAAAAGCAGATGACTTGATAGGGGTGGATAGTTTTTCCTGGCTGTGTTTTCTGTGAATGTGTCTCTTGTTTGTCTATTGAAGCTCTAGAAAAACTGAACAAAATTGTTTTAGCTGACACAACCTCCTCTAGTTTTCCAGGCAAATTTCTGCGCTAACAGAGCTTTACATCAAAATGTTTAAAATACTATAAGACATCAATGGCCCGACCTAAGAGTCGTTGGAAGTGTATCATATTTGGAATTTCTAGGACTCTTGTTTCTCATTTCATGGTTGTTTTTAGTGGCTCTCAACAGCCACTGGCAGTATCTGAAGGATTGCCCAAGGAAATACAGAATGATTTGCAGAGTGGTTTCTTGTGCAGCCATTTCTTTATTGGTAGAAAGTTACAGAAAGTCATTATTTCCACTTACACTATTAAAATATTAGAATAGAAAAATTCATCACACATTCACCCTTTCACTAGTTTTGCTGGCAAACAAATTTTGTTTCATAGTTTTTGTCTTGTGTATAACTTGATCTGCGGACTTTGCCCAGTAGGTTTAAGTGTAAATATAAGGCAGAAAAAAGCCAACAACAACAACAAAAACCCACCAAAACAAACCAAACAAGCAAACAACCCCGCCGCCCCAAAAAAACCAACAAAAGTGTAGCTCCAGATACAACGCATAGATACACTAAGACAGAAGATGGTGATGAAACAATATGTGTCAGCTGGGGAAGCAGATATCGTGATACATGTACCCACATAAAACATAAGATAGCCTTAATGTAAGCAAAGAACTTAATTCTAGTAATAAAGTAATTTTGTTGATGGCATACAGAAAAAGGTACCATGTTGAAGAACTGTAGTGGTTAAAGATGAAAGATTTTTATTTGAAAAGACAGGAAGAGCAATGCAAGTTAACACCATAGACCAGTGTTGACTTGTTTATTTGGAAACGGGGTAGGGTGTAATGGTGCTGTGAAGGTTTAGAATAATAGAAAAGATGGAATTAACTGGTACTGTTACTGCTATTCTGAGTTTTAATTACCTTTATTTAAGAAAAACTCTATGGCAACATGGTCTCTGGTAGGAGTTCTTTATATCTTCATGAATGCCTTGCTTG
This sequence comes from Todiramphus chloris collaris, assembly GCA_025345505.1. NCBI lineage: Eukaryota > Metazoa > Chordata > Aves > Coraciiformes > Alcedinidae > Todiramphus > Todiramphus chloris. Next base: position 9,184,726 of record JANVCC010010369.1, read on the forward strand.
TCTACAAACAATATAACATACTGCATCCACAAAACATCCTCATGTGACAATAACAGGGGATGTTTGACACCTATACTGGATTCAAGAAAAACAATTTGTAGTAAATGTTGGAAGTATGCTCCAATATTTATTTTGACAGACAATGGCAGAGATTTTTCTTAAGTGTGGTTACTGTAATTTTCTTTTTCCTTTTTTTCCTCTGACATGAAAAGCCTGATATTTCTGAATTAACTTTGTTTCTCTGTTGTAACTATCATCTCATATGGGAGGAAATGCAAGCAGAAACACTGTGTATATTGCCATGTACACTGCATCAAAACTCTGAAAACAAGTTTGGGGGTTTTTAATATGAATTTGAAAAGTATATACAAACTTCCTGCCTGACAAAATGCAGATCAGTTTATTGGAATATGGCAGCTCTACTAGTTGTTGACTGCCTCTAGCAAAAGAGTTTTCTTTGGGAGAATTAGCTTGTTGTGTACTTGAGAACTTTGCAACACAATTCTAGGGAGTGACAACTTAGGGAAGGTATCTCTACCACAAATGATGTAAAAAGAAATAAAGGCCATCTTTGTAGATGGTTGTGTCATGGGAAGGAATAATAATAATGATTAGTATTTCATTTCTGGCACCAAGCCCTACAGAATTAGCCAAGCATATGCAACTTGAGAGTGTTTTGTAAACTGTAATTGCAATGTTGACTGTATATGACTTGTTTTAGGCTAAAAATATTGAGGTCATTGTCAGTAATGATGCAACTCTGAAATCTGACAACTGATAAATACTTATGTTATTTCACTGTTTGACAGGAACAAAAGGGAAATGTGCCAGAGTAGGAAACAAGTCCATTAGCGAATATTTCTGGATGTGACCATGAGAAAATATTATCGGTGTCGTTAGTGGCAAATATGGTTTTGATGAAAAAATATAGAGGAATGTTGTCAAGACTGTTTATGGCTACGCAGAACAGAAGAAGTACACCTGTCTATGCCATGACCCACCAGCTTCTCTAGAATGCTGTGGGAGACTGTGTCAAAGGCTTTGCTAAATCCAGGTCAACAACATCCACAGCCTTTCCATTGTCCACTAGGCAGGTCACCTGGTCACACAAGAAGATCATGTTGGTGAAGCAGGACCTGCTTTTCATGAACAGATGCTGGCTGGGTCTGATCCAGGAAGAATTTAGGAATAACTTCTTCACCATGAGAGTGGTGAGACACTGGAACAAGTTGCCCAGAGAGGTGATGGAAGCCCCATCCTTGGAAGTTTCTAAGGCCAAGCTGGATGGGGCTCTGAGCAACCTGCTCTAGTGGGAGGTGTCCCTGCTCATGGCAGTGGGGTTGGAACCAGACGATCTTTAAGGTCCCTTCCAACCTTGATGATTCTATGATCCCCTGATCCCCTGGTTGCCCTGCATTTGCTGTGTGAACTCACCCAGGACAAACAATTCCATAATCTTCCCTGGTACCGAGGTCTGGCCTGTAGTTCCTCAGATCCTCCTTCCAGCCCTTCCTGTAGATGGGTGTCACATTGACAAGCCTCCAGTCATCTGTGACCTCCCATGTTAACCAGGACTGTTGATAAATCATGAAGAGTGGCTTGGCAAGCTCTTGCACCAGGTCCCTCAGCACTCTGCCTAGAGACCATCCTACCCCATAGACTCGTGAGTGTCCAGGTGGTGCAGCAGGTCATTAACTGCTTTCTCCTGGATTACTGGGGAAAGTTTCTGCTCTCTGTCCCTGTCTTCCAGAGCAGGGGGCTGAATACCCTGAGGACAACTGGTCTGACCATTAAAGACTGAGGTAAAGAAGGCATTAAGTACTGCAGCCTTTTCCTCATCCTTGTTGGCAATGTTTCCCCCCAACAAATTCAAATGGGAAAGAGGAATATCTGGAAATTGCTTTACTACAAACATCTGGTCTTTAAAAATGGCAAAAAAATCATTATGAAACCACATAAAGGTCAAAAATTTAATGTGGGCTATGGGCATGTTTTGCTGAAGACTTTCATCTTTTCTTATGTGAGTGTTGGGTGAGGGAGCTTGAAATATAGTCTTGATAAGAATTTACACTCTTCTGTAAAAATCCAAAATTGCACATAAGTTAATTTCTCCTGGTGTTAACAATGCAGATTAAGCCTCAAGCTACTCCTTTCTGGGAATGATGGCTCATATTCTATCCCATAGGGAACAATAGTGCACTGGGTAACCTGTAACTGTGGTGTGTATTTGTGGTACTGTGTTTGTGGTTTCTTTGTTAAATACATTTGAAAGAGAATAAATTTTCAGGAATGATACATTTTTCTCTGCTCATACATTTTGGCTCTCTCAGAATGTTTTGTGTTGTGTAAAATCTGAACACATTTTACTGCACATCTGACATCACTTTACTGCAATGAAAACACAAATTTTACTTTTCAGCCATGTATTTCAAGTTCTATCTTCCTCTAATTCATCTCTTCCCTTCATCCACTAGTTTTAGAATAACTTTCAGTGAGCTCTGTAGTGGATTTCAAAGCTAGAAGTAGTGATTGAGAGTTGGTTCTTGCTGTAACATTTTTGTCCTTTCAATTTGTCACTCAAAAAAAAAAAAAAGCTTTTCCTGATACTACTTTCAAACACATAGACTGGCAAGCTTTGAAAAGAAGAACGTATACAGTTCATCATATCTTTAAGCTTTCAGGATTCCACTAGGAAATATTTTCTTGTAATCAAATGCTTGACATCTGACACTCTCTAGTTGTACTAGTTAGCTTATTTCCAAGACTTTCTTGTACGTTGAAGTCCAACAGCTTCAGACGTATTGCAGACCATTGTTTCATGTATACTTGGTGGTACCAGTCCTAGTCCAAGCATTTGGACCTGTTCTGGGATAGATACTGGAAGAAATCTTGAAAGGTTATCTGTATTGCACATTCTAGATACTCTCATACTTAAATTGACTCAATCATCTGGAAGAAGTGCCCTCCTTCCAACTGATGTCATCATATTTTAGGAAAATGGTCTGAAATGCATCATTAGACGTGGACTTCTAGACACAGTCAGCACAACAGGAAATAATCTTACTTCCTCAGGAGTTGCATACATTTACAGACTTTGGAGAACAACGAGGCCAATTCATATACATCGGTGCTTCTTATTTTAAGGGTCTTTCAAAATAAAATTCTGAAGGAGACAACTGTAGACATCTGCTACATGTCCAGCAGTGATGACACTGTGTTTACTGTGATATTCTACATGTTTACAGCTTTAAGCGAAAGGACGTATTGTCAATTTGTTTTTCTGTTTAATAGTCAGACAATGCAAAACACAAAGCAACAATTCTGTATTGTGGTAGAAATGCTCAATGTCACCAGAGCTATTGACTTTTCCCACCTGGCTTGCAGGCATTTGGAAAGAAGTGACGTATGTGCCATATTGTAAAATGTGGATTTAATGTACACACATACCAAATTTAACAATAGATGTGATAGCAAGCTATTTAATAACATGCCACAGTGGTTTTTTAGTAACTAATTTGCCTTTGGCAATGTTATAAGGAAGAATGTAGAAATTTAATTTCTAGTCCAAGAATAAATAGAAAATGTTCCTCATGTACACCTGTGTTTATTTTAAGTAGCTATGTGAATATTTGTATTTAAATGAAGTGGTGGCCTTTTTTGGCTTTGATCCCCCCCCCCCCCCCCCGCCCTATGGATTTCACTGAAGAAATTCAATGACAATTCTTTATTTGACTTAGATTTACTTTTCTTTTCTGGAGACTTCTATAGAAGCATTTCTTTCAGGTGTCAACTGCACTGTTGTTGCAGAAATGTTCTACACAAAATAAGAAAAACAAAGAATAGAAGAAATCCTTCATTAAAGTGCAAATGAAATTAGTTAAGGACCTCATATAACCTTGAAGTGCTGTGGAATTAAGCCTTAATCCCACAGAGTCTTAAGAACAGGAGTAATATCACTGGTCATCCAAGTTACTGCAGCTTTGATTGTTTATCATGGAAATCCTGTAAGACCAATGTATTCTGCTTTTGCTGTAGAAGCTCGAGGGAGGAAAACCAGTGTACAGGATAGGCCACTGTGCCAGTAGCCAGAAAACAATTTTCCCCTCCTTTGATTTGAACTTGTTTTAGAATTTGGGAAACGCAGGTTTCTTAAACAATAAAGTAAACCACTTCAAGTAGCCAAATTACAGCCCCCCCCCCCCCCCCCCCGTAGCTGTTTTGTGTTTCCTAACCAAACATATTTCAACTTCTTTCTAAAAATGTTCTACAATGCTGTTTTCATTCATCCGCTAGAATCCTTCTTTTGTATACCCTGAGAGAAAATGACACCTTGTGTCAAGGAAATGTATGTTTTGAAGCTTCCTGTTAGTGGTCACTGTGGGCAAGCTATGAAAAACCCTGAGAACTCATATGTAACAATTCACAGCCTCTGCCTCCACGTCTGTTACTCTACATAAATTATGTAACGGCAAACTAATGCATGTCCACTGAGGCACAGGTCACGCTTTGCTGATGAAGTGGGGATGATGTGAAACCATTTGCACAGTTGGTGGAACGCTGCTAGTGTTTTCCCGATCTGAAGCTGAAGAGCTTGCCACTACTGCAGCATTTGCAGTACAGCCACATATCTTCCTCAAAGCCAGTCCTACTCAATGACAATTGAGTAGCCAGCCCATGTGTGGCTGGGTCAAAGGGCTTCCTTACTTTACATTCTTTGGAGTGTTATTTCCCTGCTGAAGAAGAGCAAGGATAAAATGCTTTATGCAATTCTCGTTAAACTTTGTGTTATATGTATGAAGTGCTTGTGTGCTGTCTAAGGTCAACAGGTCAGCAGGAACATTTTTATATGCAGTCACTGTCTTTTGTTCAGGCCTCTGCTACATAAAAATGTAAGGTCCATGCAGAATCAGGTTGAGATGGGGGGAGTGGCATCAAAATTTGGACAACTACATTATGCCTTGCCCCAGCAAAATCTATAAACCTATTTTCTGATCTGTTTAGACTGCCAATAAGCAGTTGAGTAGTTCCTCTTATGAATCATGGCAGTTCTTAATTCCAAGCACATTTCTGGTATACAATTAAACTACACTTTTTATAATAGTAGTATAACACAATACATATAATCCATAGTGATAGAGCTAAAAAACCCACTGTATTCATAAATGAAATTAACATTTTGAAAGGTTAACACAAGCGGCTTTGCTGTCTGTAATCAATAAAAAAGGGATTTCAGGTAATTAAAATCTCTGATGTGGACATTCCTTTTTTGATGCCTATTGGAAAGAACAAAACAGAGTAGCCATAGACAAGAGATAAATATAGATAAAATAAGCCTTGCTCCTAGGACTTCTTATATACAACAGGATTTATTGGCACACAAGTCTTCCCTGCTTCAGGCTGTAAATGAACTGAGAACATAGTAAGCATTGCTGTGTATTTGCAAGTTGGTGAAGAAAGAGAAAAAACAACATACACAAGTGTTGGGAAAAGGCCTGGGAACAATGATCAGGACTCAATATGAGTTACAATCATGTTCAACTTTATTACTGTCTATGCTTCGCTTATGTTTCTTGCTTATTACTGGTTGGCTACATACATTGTTCACACGCTCTAATACACATTGTGATTGGCCTACGTACAGCAAGCACGCTTAAGCACCCTGGCCCACTCCCCACCCCAGTGCAGGGAAGCGGCGGTTCTGTCTGCTCCTCCCTGCAGGCGCAGCCTCCCCCTTTCTGCACCTCCCAAGTCTCCTGCTTTCGGTCAGCGCGCCCTGGGAAAGAGGCCTGTTCGTTGATTGTTTTATGGCTTTGTCTTCCTCTTATCACTTGCTCAAGGACGGTTCATTGCCCATCTGCTGTCTTGTTCACGCTTGTAGCCACGTATTCATTTCCACCCTGCTCCTTGAGCCATTCCTCGACACACAACTATTGTCGCATGAACAATATATGAGAGATAACTGTTAAAGAATACTAGCTGTTGTACATGTCTGATGCATAGATATGTTCTTAGAAAAAGTCTCTTTTCTTAAATCTCCTCATTGTAAAATGTAATCTCTAAATCTTTCAGTTTACCAAGCTATTTGATTCAGGTCGGTCTTGCTTGAGACATTACTTTTAGAAACAAATAGGCTATGGAAGCATCCTAGTCTGAGGACAGATTTAAAATATTATTATCTAATTTATTGACAGTATGCAGTGATAGATGGTGTTTCCTTGCATAACTATCTGAAAAGAATTTATCCAGATCCATGCGTCAGACCCCTGGTCCGATATATTTGCTCAAATGGCACAGTTGCATACCTTTGTCTGTGATGATTAACAGCGTGGTTAACTGGGGACGGAGAGCTTTAAACCAGAAACCACTGGTGAGGGTGTGTTTCCTCAGAAAATAACTAAGGGGGTTGTGGATGAAGTAAGCAAGTCAAGATTGTGAAGTAATGGTGGCAGAAGGGACAGGGTAATTGACAAAATAGAGCTTAAGAACAGTGTCTTTGACCATGGACATGTAAGTTGGTACTAGAGAACAAGCATGCTTGAGTGCCTGCCTCTGCACTGATGTGTGTTGCATGAGTTAGTAATTCGTGAGCAGTCTCAAGGCTATGACCTAATTGGGGTCAAGAAAGTGTGGTGAGGCAGTTGTGTGAATGCTGTAATGAATGGATACAGGTTTCTTAGGAAAAAGAGAAGAGGAAAGTGAGGAGTTGCCTCCTCCATGTGAATAAGCAGCTGGAGTGCATCAAGCTCTGCCCGGGGATGTGTAAGGAGACAGTTGAGAGCTTGTGGGTGATGATTAGCAGACAGATCAACATGGTTTCTGTTGCAGCAGGTATCTTCTATAGGCTTCCTGGCCAGGAAGAAGTAATAGATGAGACATTCTTCAGATGATTGGAAGGAACATCACATTCCCAGGTCCTAGGCCTAATGAGGGACTTTAACCACCTTGATATCTTTTTGAGGGACAACACAGAAGGGTTAATGTGATCTTGCAGATTTATATTGATGATAACTTTCTGCCATGGGTGATTGAAGACCGACAAGGATGGATGCTCTGCTGGACCTGTTAATTGCAACATGGGTATGAAAGTCAGGGACAGCCTTGGCTGCAGTGAGCATAAGATAGTGTGGTTCATGGTCCTACAAGGTGGGAACACACAAAGCCCTAGATTTCAGGAGAGCAGACTTTGACCTCTTCAGAGATGTGTTTGGAAGAATCCCATGGGATACATCCCTAGGTAGGAAAAGAGTCCATGATGTTCAAGGACCTCCTCCTAGCTCAGGAAGTGTCCATCCTGACAAGTAGACAAGCTAAGGCAGCAGTAAGAAAAGCATGGGCCCACTCTGAATGGGGTGGGTATATTGGTGACAAATGACATAGAGAAAGATGAGGTACTGAATGCCTGCTTTGTCTCAGTCTCTACTGGTAAGACCACCCCTCTGGAATCTCAGGCCCCCATGGCCATAGTGAAAGTCTGGAGTCTGGAAGACCCTCTCAGTGGAGGGAAATCAGGTTAGGGGACACATACAGAAAACATACAGAAGTAAACCCATGTGGCCTGAATGGTTTTCACTAACAAGTACTGAAGGAGTTGTCTGATGTCATCTCAAGGCCAGTCGTCATTATCTTTGAAAGGGCGTGGCAGTAGGGAGATGTTCCTGAAGATAGGAGAGAGAAAATGTCACTTCTGTCTTCAAGAAGGGCAAGAATAAGCATCTGGGGAACTACAGGGCAGTCAGCTTTACCACCAGCCCCTGGGAAGCTGATGGAGAAAAGTGCTGCTTAAAACATTTCCGTGCTGATGATACTAAAGGAAAGCAAAGGACATAGTGCTATGAGGCACTTCTGAACAGTGTGATTATTATGATTTTTATTTTCAGGTACTTATAGCCAGTGGCCTTACCCATTTTAATGTGGATATTGTAGGATCCTTTCCAGAATGTTCTGGATAAGATGGTATTGCTGCTGATCAGAACCTGAAGTGACTGTCTTAACCTTTGCCATCCCTGGAGCATTGCAGCCATCCGTTCCCATGTCAAGGAGAAAATCCTTTGCCTATGTGCTCAGTACTAAACCTGTATAGTATCCTCTTTATGTTCTTTTGGTTTGTTTTGTTTTTCAGTCTTTTCCACTATGTACATGTGTCCATTTTGCAAAACTTCTCTTATTCAGTTCTTGTATTTCTCATCTTCTCGGTGCTTCTAGCAGGCAAAATGTTTTTGTCCCTCTCTAAAGACTAGAGGAGGATTTGACCTTTTTATCCAAATTAACCTAAGCTAAACACAATGCTAAAGATGTGGGTCTAACTATTGTGACAAGTCCCTCTTAAACCTCATGGTTTTCTGGTAGAAGAATTAGCAATGACAGTAGGTATGACTACATTGTGATTTATGGTATTCACTGTTATTTGTCTAAAAAGGATCAAACCTGAAACTTTCACCCTTTTGGCTATGATCTCACTGTTGTCACAGGTGCTTTAGAAAGGTGGTAAAACAATGGAGAGGGACAAAAACCAATGCAGGTGATATGTTCTTCAACTCTTGACTTCCAGCAGCTGCATTTTTAAAACTGTTGTTCCATTTTGCTGATATGTCTTCGAGGTCTCCCCATTATGTGTGCAAACACAATCTGATTAGTATTTTTTTATAAGCTTGTCTTGTCTGCTTTTATTACAGACATCACCTTCAGACGTGGGGCTACCACAGCCATTAAATCAAGAATATTTAGCTATTATTTGTAATAAATGTCAGCAGGGCTGAATTGAAGCCAGCAGGAAATGTTCGGGGCAGAAAACATACTGACATTCATTCATGCAAATTTGTACCACTAGTAGAATTAATCATAAATAGGGAGGGTAGAACATACATTGCATTTATATTACTAGTTTGGCCAATTGTGATTCATCATGAAAATGAGGGCTATAATGGGTAAGCAGCAGCATAGTGACAAAGAGCCACATACAAACTATAATTAGATGAGTATAACTTAAAAACCAAGATGTTTAAGGACTCTTTTTAAGTTACAATGGGTCAGTTTATAAGGGACATGAAAACAGCAGCTCCTCACATTTTAAGTGGTGATTCCAATCAGAATTAAAATAAAATAAGCAGCTTTTGACATTTTTCTCTTTTCTGCCTCTTTTCACAGTGTGGAAAGATCTGTTTTTAACACTATTCGAAAACAATAACACTAGGAAGTTTTCAAAGACAAAATTCGTGAGTGTTTTTTAGCTTCAATATTGTACACTCTAGGAAACTTACTAAGTGAATCCTATTCAGAAGGTAGGATGTGAATTCTTGTGTTTTCACAGGGACGTGTTGCTTTGCCAGGTGTTACTGCAATATGAGAATCTTTTGGCAGATTGTGGCTGGAGATGACCACTAGAATATTTATGTTGGTGAAAAAACAGCAACTACTGTTTTCTTGTATAAGATGCAGTCCTTCTCAGCAAGTCCTAAGGTAGGTTATAATGCAAATCTGTGAATTATAAAAGTCAGAAAATAATTAATGTTGTATTTTATTATTCCCGAAACATGGAAAACTAGATCTATTTTGGTTTTTTTATCTATTAACTTGATTTAAAAAAAAAAAAAAAAAGTTTTAAACCTGTTCCTGGAGATTAAAAAATAAGCCAGCTGCATGTAGCTGACATAAAAATGTTAGGGAAATTTAGAGACAGTAATGATTCTCACAGTTCTTCAGTTATGGAATTTAAACAATGACTCAGCATGAAGCCGAAATATGATTCATAAAATTGAAATACAAAAAACTTTTCCTTTTATATGGTGTTCTCTGACCCAAGTGTAATTTTCAGAATAGTGAATTTTCTGAAGTGCCAAGGAATTAAACACAAAACAAGTATTCTGAAACAATTTTTCATTCTCCATGTTTATAATTAATGCAGAAGGTCTTATTATACAGACCGGAATGATATGTAAACAAAAAAACCTTTCAAAGTGCCAGAAGCAATCAGTGTAAGTTGTTTCCTTAGGGTTTTGTTTTTAATTCCTGAAGTTGGGGAAAGTACCTGATTTGGTCAGGGGGAAATGAGTGGTTCCTGATTAGTGACATACAGCTTCTCTTCACATAGTTCATGACTCTACACAGTTGCTTCGCTCATACTGCTCAGTTATCTTTAGCATATTGTGCTCACTGACAGAAATCATAATTAAAAGTAATTGTTCTTTTTTTTTAGGGCAAAAATCTGTGGGGTTTTTTCTCTTCCATACTGTAAGTCTTTGTAATTCTTAAGAGTGTTTGAATCCTAACTACACTGTACTTTAGCAGCAGATTTTGTGCTAGAAACACATAGAACCAAAAGAATTCATGCCAGAGAGATCTAATTTGTTACCTGTCCCACATTTTCAGGTTATTCTGTAGGCTTCAGGCTGCAGCTGTTTGTTTGTTTGTTTGTTTGTTTTTAATGTGAGAAATCTGTTGTGCAGGGATGTTATATAGAGCCTTTGTAAGCCCAATTTTGGAGTATTTTGAGCAGTTCTGATTTAATCTTCTCAAGGAAATAGTAAAGCTAGAGAGAGAGCAAGCAAAGGCAGTTGAAATGATCAGGGAAGGTGCCTTATGAGCAGTAACTAAAAATGTTAGGGCTTCAGTTAGACTATGAGAGGGCTGAGGAAGTATATGATTAAGATTTACAAAATTATCAAGGTGTTTCCTAGGGTTGGATCATGTACTGCTGTTCAGTAGATAACACTGTATGTAGATAACACTGTAGTAGGAGTGTGCACTCAAACTAGGAGGAGAATGACTAGAAAGATGAAATGTCACCTAGGCCAAAAAGGGACAAGATAAATTCATGGACTAAAGGTCCATAAAGAGATTCTGGAGGAACAGGCTAAGAATGGTCCTCTAATATCCATGTCATGAAGACCTTGGATGTTTGGCAAGTAGGAGGAAGGTGTACTGCAGATAATAGACAAGTGCTTGTGCTCTCTTTAAATAGCATCTTCTACTGCTGCTGTTGGAGGTAGAGTCCTAGGCTCTGCATCATTGATCTAAATAGGTAGGACATTTATGATGCTCTTAAATGTTCTGTTTAGTGGATGCAGGTATCACTCAACATAAAATGTCCTGTGAATTTTTTTTGTCCCAATAACAGTGAGGCATAAAAGGCAAGGAGGCAGAAATGAGTTAGCAAAAAATTAGTTGACACTTAGCTCAGCACAGATGGTACCATTTACAAAATAAGTTTCTCATTAAATTAGCCACTGGCAGTAATTGCGAGCCAGTTCTTGGAGAAAGTGCCAGATTGATGCAGACACAGACCCACTGTCAGTGAAGTAAAAGTTGGAGTGTCAACTATTACAGGAACTTGACCCATACAAATCAATGGGCTCAGATACCATTCACCTGAGGGTGCTAAGAGAGCTGGACAATGTTGCAGTGAGTCTGCTCTCTGTAATCTTTGAGAAGTCATGGAGATGCCTGAAGACTGGAAGAAGGCCAATGTCACCCTCATCTACAAGAAGGGTTCCAAGGAGGACCCAGGTAATTACAGACCCATTAGCCCCACTTCAATCCCTAGGAAAGTTACAGAGCAAATCCTCCTGGGGACTATCACAAGTAGACTGAAGCATGAGACTGGAAAAAGCCAACATGGATTCACCAGGGGCAAATCGTGCCTGACAAACCTGACCTCATTCTATGACAAAGTAATCTGCTTGGTTGATGCAGGGTGAGCAATCGATGTTGTCTACCTGGACTTCTCCAAGGCTTTTCACACAGGCCCCCACATCCTCTTCCTAGGGAAACTGATACATTACAACCTAGACAAATGGTCTGTGCGGTGGGTGGGGAACTGGCTGACAGGCTGTACCCAGGGGGTGCTAGTCAATAGTTCTTTCTCAAATTGGCAGCCAGTCACACGTGGCCCCCCAGGGATCAATATTGGGCCCAATGCTGTTAAACATCTTCGTAAGTGATATTGATGTTGGGATCAAGAGCACCCTGGTGAAGTTTGCAGATGACATCAAAATGAGTGGGGAAGCTGACACTCCAGAAGGGAAAGCCACCCTCCAGGAAGACCTGAACAGGTTGGAGTAGTGGGCTAGCAGAAACCTTATGAAGTTCAGCACGGACAAGTGTAGGGACTTTCAGCTGGGAATACACATCCCAGGAATGCATCTCAGACTGGGATCCGCCTGGCTGGTTTTAAGCCCCCTGGAAAGGGAAGCTGGAGGTCTTGGTGAACAACAAGCTGAACATGAGTGAACAGTGTGCTGATGTGGCAAAGAAAGCCAACAGGATACTGGGTTTCATTAACAAGGGCATCACCATCAGAGATAAAGAAGTCATTATCCCAATCTACTCAGTCCTAGTCAGACCACACCTTGAGTACTGAGTTCAGTTTTGGTCCCCAGGGTCCAGAGGAAGGCCATAAGGACAATCAGAGGACTAGAAAAGCTGCCATATGAAGAAAGGCTGAGAAAACTGGGATTGTTCAGCATTGAGAAGAGAAGGCTTAGGGGAGACCTTATTACCACATACCAGTACATAAAAGGTGGCTACCAAGAAAATGAAGACTCCCTTTTTACAAGGAGTCACATGGAAAAGACAAGGGGTAGTGGGTACAAGTAACTCTGGGGAGATTACGATTGGACTCCAAAAGAAAATTTTTCACCATAAGAACAATAAGACATTGGAATAATCTCCCAAGGGAAGTGGTGGATTCCCCTGCGCTGGACAATTTTAAGAATCAGCTTGACAGGCAGGGTGCTGGGCCATCTCATTGAAAATATAATTTTATTTTGTTTTGTTTTTGTTTTTTAGTTTTTTTAGGGTTTTTTGGTGGTTTTTTTTTTTTTTGTAGAAAATAAAATTTGCAGTAAAATCCTGTAATAACTGTAGTTAATCTCTTCTGAGATGACTTGTGGTCTGATATTTGTGATGACTTGTTCTACTGATACATTACACAACTGTGACTCATGAAAACTATAAACAGTAGTAAACAGCTAGTAGGGACAATATATGGCTTCCTTTTAATGATAGCAGTGCTACCACTCCTCAAAAGCAGTGAATTGCCTATTGTACTTACTTGGCCATGATTATTTTACGTATCTGTTTTACACTGTGCGTCTGTTTAAAGATATTATAGTCTGTCTTCAGTATCAACAAATTAAACTATATGCAAGTTTATGATTATTTTGCTTCTCTATTATTAGACCCTAATCAAAGATGGAAGTTATGTTTTTCTAATATGGCTAAATAACAATTTATAAACTGTACTTTAAAATTATTTTTATATATATAAAAAAATGCTCTTTCTGTGTACCAGAAAATAAATAAAATAACAATTGTATAAGTCAGTAGATCTCACATTTATTTTTACCAGATAATTTGTGTGTTAAACATACAAAGTTTCAACTGCTTGTCGGAAACTATAAGAAGGTTAAAAATGTACTCTATACTCATATAATCCTGCAGTGTTATAATGTATCTTTCTCTAATCCCTATGTACTGAAATCCTAAAAATTACTGAGGGCCATTTTAAATGATTTTGTTCTTATTTTGAAATTTCAGATGCAACTATTGTATGGGAGGCCTGCAATGAAAGCAAAGGAGAAACAAATTGGTTGATTTGTGATTCAGAGGATTATATACTGTTCAATGACTTAATACTGATTCAAGTACTCTCTCTTAGAGTTAGAGGGTGCTTTCTGCCTTAGATGAGTAATAAAACTGTGCTCATGATAACTTTTGTCCATTGACTATTTCATGGTACATTTTGCAATAATAGGTTTATTAATTCTATTGTCCTTGGCTAGATTCCAGTTGCAATCATTACAACCTGCCTTTCTAAAGTCACTTTTGTTGAAATATCTAATATAGCCTTCCTTGCTTTTCCTGAAGTTGACTCAAAAGAGCTCTTAATGTATTTGTTGGTTTTTTTGGGTGTTGGGGAAACGTACTTGAGTGAGTGAGGGAATGTGCTTTACAAATATTTTTGACATATCAATATATTGAATGAAAGTAAGACCTACAACATGGATGAGCATATCTGATGTAATGGTGTTGTGAACCATCTTACATGACATGAGTAACTGTCTCAGTGAAGGGAAGTCTAAGTGGCCTTAGAGAGGATGCTGGAAATTGTCCACAGAGCAGTGCTGTGACACAGAGAAGGAACCCTTCTGAGACATGACTAGTTCAGCGCAGCTCTGCCCTTGGAGGCAATACTTTGGGCAAGAAATGTGATACTGAGTTTTGCGCTTCATTCTGACATTGAGACTGTTCTTGCATAGCAGGATAGAAGCAGCTATTGAGTAGTCATTTCACAAATCTAGAGAAATAACAAGTGCTTGAAGAGTAGGCCAATCCTGCCCACTTACATACAACTAATAAAATTATTTCCTAAGATTTTTAAGAAAACTTTGCCTCCACATCACCCTGTGGGGTTTGTTTTACTGTGTCTGACAGATGTGTTACAGTCTTATGCTGGATTACTGCAATGCAATTATTTTACCTATGAAGCTTTTGTTCATCATATTTATTTCCAAAGATTTCCTTCTTTGTTTTTTAGCTCCTATGTGGAATCAAGGAGATGCTAAAATGAATATGTGGCATTATAAGATTCCCAGTAAGTTGACCCACTGATGTGCATTCACATAGAAAGGCTACCTGAGTAAGCATGTCTATGCTGGAGTTAATTCTGATGTTTGCTTCAGTACAAAATGATAGATAAATCCATAACTTTAAGTGCAATATGATACAAAGACATCCAAGCTACTGCTGACAAAATCAGTATGCTGCATTATACAGTATAGGGTATTTCAGCATTACATCTTATTGTACCACATAGAGTATGCACCACATGCACTTATGTCCTCAGGATACTGCAACACTATAAAAAAGAAAAAAAAATCCTGTCCTCAACATATTTTTGTGTACATTTTAATTTGTTTGTTGGAGGTTTGTGATATCATTTTCTGTAGTTGCATGGAAATCTTAGGTTCTATGTAGGAATACATACGTCAATCTGTAATCAGGTTTGCATTAATGCTTTTGGATGTTTTAACTGGTGGTTATGAAGCCGTGCATATCATACCTTCTTGTGATATTTTTTTATCATTCTGATTTGTTCAAGTTCTTGAAGCCTGTACAACTCTGAACATAATCTGTGGATTTTCTGATTCTTTCTTCTGCACTTCTGATGAATAGTACCATAGAAGAGAACAGCAGTCAAACTGAGATTATTCTGAAACTTAATGAATTTTTGTACTGTATTATGAAGCCTTTTGAGCTGAGTAAAGTCCTATGAGGTATTTGGAGGGTTAAATAATCTAGCAGTCTGTCATTGTAATGAGTTAGCAAGATTTAGCACTTGTAGTTTTATGTGCATGAGCTATCTGAGATCTAAATTAATTTACTATAATTATCATAGTAATTTAAAGAGTTCAGTAGATTCTGGGGCTACCTGTAATTCCCACATCCCTGGAGAACTGTTTTTTTTCATAGGTGTCTCAGGATTTCTGGTAGATTCATAGATATTTTGCACATTTCTGGGGCTCTTAAATTCTGAGTGATTCCTCCAAGAACTTGCTATCCCATAATCTTATGGTGAACATTTTATCTGTCAGCTTAAAATATCTTACAGTCTAGTACCTGTACCTCTGCTGGTGACAGTGCCACCTTGCAAAATGATCTTTTGCACCACAATCTCTTTCCTCCAGTAACAGTTAATACCTTTACATCTAAAGATATCAGTTAAGGGGGAATGAACAGAAAAAGCAATAGATATTCAGAAATAGGAAGCAAAGTGAGGTGTTGGTCACAGTCTTACCTTTATGACCTCACTTTACAATTGAGGTATTGTAAAATACCTGTAAACAATCAAAATCCTCTGGAATAAATTATAAAATATGAGGGGACTAATAAGCCACTTTGGAAGCTCAGTATCTTAGAAGCTGTTCTCTGTCCCCATGCAGCTGGAAGGGAGTTTTGATAAGAGAAGTTTTCACAATGGAAAGCTTTCAAAGAAACTGCTGCACTTAGATTTCCAACTGAGACTGACAAAGCTTTTACAGTTTTATCAATGTTCTGCTTTGAATTAGAACTAATTCTGTTCAGAGATTTTACTTTTCAGTTCTCTTCTAACTAACTGCACTTTCTAAAATTAATGTCAAATTTCATAGACTATGCAGGCTTCTAGCAGTGATAATGCTTTATGTTTAGAGTTACTACAAGGATTGGTATGCAGAATGGCTCTTGCTTACCTGCTTCTGTGCAGACCAAATTCACTGATAAATCTTGTGTACCATGCTGGAAGTACACAAAGCGAAAGACTGCACCTGCAGGGAGAAGCAGACAGGACAGGTGACCCTAAATTTACCAAGGAGGAATTCCATCCCATATATGCCATATCCAGTATAAAGCTGAGGGATCATGAATGTGAAGCTCTCTTCTTCAATGGTTAGCATCTGAGGAGGACTCTTGTCTGTTCTGCCTTCTTCCCAACCATGTGTTCCTGTATCCAGTTTCAGAATCCAGCTCCTGAATCTGGTTCCCATCTGCTGCTGAGTCCACTCTGGGACTTCCCCTGTGCCTGCTCCACAGTATCAGTGGTGACAGTGATGTAATTGCCATTGGAGGAGGTTGGGTTCAATAGTGATTATTTTGTTTATAATCAATGTTATCATTATTATTGTCATTGAAGCTGTTCTAGTTTCCTTTTCTAATCGCTAAGTCTCTCTCCCTTATTCCCTTTCTCTCCCACTTTGGGGAGGGAGGGGGGTTAACAGGGAGCGTGTCATTTTTCCAGTGGTCAGCCCATCTCTAAACCCTGACATGCAGCCAGCTATCTCTGAAGAGGAGTTAAACAGGGACCACAAAGGTCAATATACTTCATGATGGCTACATATCTTACAAAAGTGAGCAAGTATTCTGTTGATTTTATTTATTTTTTTTAATATGTAGGTAATAGAAACCAATTAAGGAGTTTGTATTTTTATATTGTGATGAAACTATCTGCACTGCTTACTCTTTGAAAGGCATGGAAGTATGAGGTCCTTTTTTGTGGAATAATTTTAAAGTCTCAGCTGCAAAGATTATCATAAACATATATTACAGTACACAGCCCATTGTGTCTGTTTCCAGGGCCTGATCTTACAAGTGACTACCTACATGAGAATGCTTATGCTTACCAATAGTTCTACTGAATATTTATTTTCCCTCTCTCTTTGCCCATCATTTATTTGTTTCTTTCAGTTTTAGAATATGATGTTTCTGCAAACATGAGCATTGGTAGCTTAGTGTCAGGTGCCACCTGATCAGCTGTAGGAGTGAGTTTCTGGACCAAGGTGTTCCTGTTGAGAATGCTCTGTTGCTACAAGTCAAAAACATCACTTGTAGAAACATACATTTCAGTCTAGAGGATGGCATTTGTATTTTGAAATTACAATAGATGCCCATAATGCTAAAGGAAAAAATGCAAATTAGGAGTTCTTTAAAATAAAATCACTTTAGAACTTTGAAGACATATGTAAGAAGTTTTAATTTGACTTCTAAGTCACTGAGAAGCCAATGGAAACTAGAAGTACTCATGTATTATGGACTTTAATATTTGACTTCATCAAAAGGCACAACATGGAAGTGGAGTGTCTGTTTGTCCTTTATGTGTAATACAAAGAGAATTAAGTGATATGGTCTATTAGAATTTATTTTGTGGTGTGTAAGGAAGCTGGGAAGAAATCCAAGAAAGAAAAAGGCTTGGTCTTAAAATGCAATAAATGCTTACAGAAAACTGTGTTCAAATAGAATTTTTTGACCTATTGGAGTCTTTCAAGTTTCAGTTCTTGGCTTTTTACCTTTATGGTTGTGTATTTATGATATTGATCCACTCTTCTGAAATGCAAAGTTTCATCTCTGTGGGGGTGACACAATTATTCATAGGTCAAATAAATATTGACATGGCCTTTTGTATAACCTCCCATGTGATTTTGACAAATTACAAGATGGTGATAAATTGGGTAATGTTTTAAATTCAAACACAGAAAGCTTGGGCGTTTGGTGTACAATCTCAAACCTTTTGAATATGTCCTGCATGATTCCTTTTTGCTCAATCCTTTTCTTTTTGTTGTACATTTAAACCAACTTGGGTTACAGTTAGATTTTCTATTAAAAATGGTCATTGTAAAGAAGACAGAGTTGGCAGAATATGTTTATAGCTAGGATTATTTTATGCAAATAGACCTTGTTTTAAATTTGAAAGCAAGGCAAAATTGTAAAGAATATTTTATTGGACTTTACAGACTATTTTAGGCTGAGGTGTTTTAATGATAATATACTAGTCAGCTTCTGTTCTTGTAATTGACATGTTTTAGCCACAGACATGTAGGATAGAATGTAAGATGGTTTTAATTGCTACTGAGCAAAAAGAGTTTCAGGGGGAATAAAGGAGACTGTGTTGAGGCCAGCCCTTTTAGGAATACAGAACTGGGGAATAGTGCACTTCTTTTACTTTTTGATGCCCTTAATTAGGTTCCAGATGTAATATGTTTCTTAATCTGAACAAGAGTTCAGGTTGAGTCTACTACTGCTACTATCCACTAGCTAAGCCTGAAGTGAGAAAGACAGTACTTAACTGTGATAGAGAGAGTTCATAGAGGTTCATGGATTACCAAAACAGAAACTAGTGTTCCTAATGGGTCTGGAGGGTTGTAGGCTGCCTCTCACATGGTATGATGCCTAAAATACAGTCCTACTCTTTTTCATATCATTACACTCTACAAAGTCAATGTACAAACAAGTGAGTCAAGATTATGTGTATGTTTTGTAATTGAAAGTACTAAATCCTCTGCAGAAAGCAATCTGTGCTATCATGAGTTTCTGTATGCTGAAATCCTGACTTCTCTGAAGAAGAGGCAAAACTCAAACTGACTTTAATAAAGACAAGATTTCAAGCATATGATAAATAGCTACTTTTTCAAAGCTATTACAATCACTCATTTTCATAAATGCATTTTTGAGGACTCCTAGATACATACTACAACGAAGTAACATCTCAAGAGTAACATAAACTAAATCACAAAAAAGTATGGCTCCAAGGAGAGAGGAAAATGGACAAGGAGGATGTCTCCTCTTTGCATTAGAGAAACAGACATCTTGTTTTCTGTTAGTGCTTATCTTAGTTGCTTGATAGCTCACAAACATGCAAATTTTAAGACTCTAGAATGTGATGACCTGTATGCACAACTAAAATTATTTCCCATACTTTCTGGAGATCAAGGAAAAATGTTCAAGCAAAGAAAATTTCTCTAACATTGTTGCAGTTCAGCCATCTTAAGCCCATATTGTGCATAATCATTATTCTCAGGTTTTTGGGTAAAGCTTCTGGAATAACAGTTATTCCTTCCCTCTGCTTAGCACACTAATAATCTTCTTGAATTTTGGACTCCTAAGTCCCTAAAGAGGGATTGTGCATTCTTATTAATTTCATTCTTCTCAAGCTAGGTCCTTTCTGAACAATTTATATGGATATAATGTAACCTGTGTTTCTTATCTCTGCAGTTTTTTCTCTGTATGTCATATCAGATTCCATCAGATCCACATTGTCAATAACCTTAATCAGCTCTTCTTGGTGACAAGTGATTGTGGCTGCCAGTGGTGTCTCTGTGAACAATCTCTCTCCATGTGTTTCTCTTTTATTATCTGTTGTTGCTTGAAAAGGATGCTGGAGATATCAGCTAGATGTGTTTGCAACACATGCAGTACATAAAGACAAACACAGAGTACCACTTTTTTGCCTGTTCTGACAACTGTGAGCAGACATTTTCCTCTGGACTCACAGGTTTAGCTAAATGGGATTAATACTGGAAGACCACATGGCATGATTCAAATTAATTACATCTCATTCTACTGTAGTTGGTATCCGTTTGGTCTGAATCATGTCTCATGTCATGAGGATGCCTGTGTGAAAGGAAAAAAAATAAAGACAATGTTAGTGATATAAGCTTAAAATTAAAAACTGGAAAATGCGATTCTTGGGAGAAGAAAAGTTTAAGTAACTGTTTTTTCAGACAGACTGTGGACCAGCACACATGACTGGGACTGAACTAATTTTGGTGATGTGTTACTTTAGGAAGAAGTGCAGCCTTACCTGAGGGAAAGCAGCATTAATTTATATTGGAAGACCACCGTTAACACAAGAAAGATTATTCTAGTCTAGAGTTTTAGCAGACTGAATAAATAGTTTACTATAAAACCTGGTTAAACTTAACTAATTATGCTTAATTTTGGTTGATATTAAACATACTGGCCTAAACATATTTTCTAATGGCCATGTGAGATCTCAAAATATAGGCTTTGCTGTGTTACTGAGAGAGCAAAATAATTTGCTCACTAGTTAGTTGCATCACTGACTGTTACAATTATAAAATCTTCAATAATGTTTAAAATATGTTTATATTTGTTCCTGCCTTGTGGTTCTATGAGTAGATTGTTCCAGGTTGTTTGAAGGCCATGATACTACTGATATCATGAGCAACAGCTGTTTCCACATTCAAGACATCTTAGAATGGCTTGGTTAAGTCAGGTGAGGAAACAGATATCTAGTGATTATGCTTAACATGAAGAATCAGTTTGGAGGCTATTTCAGAACACCTCATTAGAGATCCATATGGTTCATGTATCTTAAGCAAAATATAACCAGAGATAAAACGGAACAGACTGCAGTTGTATACGGCTTTAGAGGTATTTCATGTAACATTCAATTATTTTTTTCCCAAGAATTTCCTCATGTTATGTCTATGTGCTCCTTTTGTTTATTTAAAAAAAAACAAGCCAGCAAAACACTGAGCTTCCTTATACTTATGTGAATGTATCTCCAAACCCAAAGTTTAACCCTCTGTAGAAATGCATGCTTTGTTTTTCTTTCCCTTCATATATAAAGTCAGGTTTTACCTATTATACAGGACATTGTTGTCAAGGACTGTAGACATTATCATAGAATTGTAGGCGTTGGAAGGGACATCTGGAGATCACCAAGTCTCCAAACCCCCTGCCAGAGCAGGATCACTCAGGGCAGGCCACACAGGAACAGATCCAAGTGGTTCTTGAAAGTCTCTAGAGAAGGAAACTCCAACCTCTCTTGGCAGCCTGTTCCGGTGCTCCATCACCCACATAGTAAATAAGTTTTTCCTAATGCTGAGGTGGATCTTCCTGTGTTTCAGCTTGTGATCATTGCCCCATGTCCTATCACAGGGCACAACTGTAAAGAGACAGGGCCCTTCTGCTTGACACCCACCCTTCAGATATTTGTAAATGTCCCATCTCAGTCTTCTCTTCTCCAGAATAAACAGCCCCAGCTCTCTCAGCCTTTTCTCATAAGAGAGATGTTCCAGTTCCTTCATCATCCTTGTAACTCTCCATTGGACTCTCTCTAGTATTTCTGTGTCCCTCTTGAACCGGGGAATCAAGAACTGGACACAATACTCCAGATGGAGAACCTCCCTTGACCTGCTGGACACACTCTTATGAATGCACCCCAGGATACCATTGACCTTCTTGGCCACAAGAGCACATTGTTATCTGATGGATAACTTCTTATCCACCAGGATTCCAAAGTCCTTCTCCAGGGAGATGCTTTCCAGCAGGTCTACCCCTAACTTGTATTGGTGCATCTTTTTCTTCCTCAGGCGTAGGACTCTACACTTGCCCTTGTTGTTCTTCATTAGGTTCCCCTTTGCTGAACTCTCTAGTCTGTCCACATTGAACTTTTTCAATGTGTCTTAGAAAAAAGAAAAAAAAAAAACCCAGGAAAAAAACCTCCAAAACCAAACATATATGTATAATTTAGGTTCATGTTTCCAAGTTGTGTTTTCTGGAATGGACAAAGACGAACTTCAGAGAACTAATTTGACATTCTGTTTCTCATGTCTTCCTTAGCCCCAGAGTGTTATGGCTTTTTAAATTTTGTCCATTTTAGTAGGGTCCTCTGTAGGTCTTGTGTCAGTGGAAGTCATGTATCTTTTATCTGTCCCATACCTATTCTGCCACCTTGACATCCTGCAATATGCTATCTTGCTCCTTGGTAAAAGCAAGGGAAGAGCTAGTAGATGATCTGGCTTCAGGTTGCTTTTTTTCTGGCTAAGAGGTACATTCGTTCAGGCACTGAGCAATCTGACCATAGCTACAGGTACCATTGCACCTTTGCTGCTGGAAACCTAGGCAAATTAATTCTTTGTTCTCTGCTCAAAAAGACAAAATGAAAAACAACCAACCAACCAAAAACAAACAGCCAAACAAACAACAAAAAAAACCCCAACAACCACAGCGGATTTTTAGTGTAAGTTTGTTACAATAACCTGATGCATGAAGACCTGACAACTTCAGAGCCATTGATAGTAATTTCTTTAGCTGACCAGTATCTAAAAACACATACAACACTATGATTAATTCCCCTTGTACCTAGAAGCAACATCATCGTGTACCACAGTTACCTGACAAAATCCAGATTTTAAATGTTTAATGTTGAAAGGTTCTACAGATTGATTGACAATGGTTCTATAAAGCTTTGGTCAAAGCAAGAACAACTTTACCTGTCAGATAGTGTTTTGTGACAGGTCTCACTGCTTCCCTTCTGTAGTTTACAAGTTTACAAAACAGGGTAATAGGTGAACTGAAGTGATATTATTCAGGCAGAACAAACTAATCTTCTGCAAATAAGATGCCAACTCTGCCAATTAATTTTTTTCCCTGCAAATTAGTTTGGAAAACTGATTAGTGTTAATAAAAAGGTATAACATAGAAGTGAAGAGTGTTAAAATTACATACCCACAGTAGATAAAACTACTTGCCACAAGGGCAATTGTTCCTGTCTTTTTTTATGAAAAAGTCTTTTTTTTTTTGTAAAAGTTAATAAAATAATATATAAACGTGATGCAGTGGCAATATTTTACTTGACTTTTCAAAAATCATTTTGATACATTTTCTACTGAAAAAAAAAAGGTGTTAAAAATGAAAGCCCTGAAACAGTGTCAAGCTGGAGCAGCAAAAGAAAAGAATGGGTACTGCAGACAGCAGGATACCTCACTGCTTGTAACTTGGGTCAGGTGTTTGTGTGTGATTTAGACGAGAAAGTGGGTAGTGGATTGGTATTTACTTTGGGATGTTGAGCTATTTTAAGTGAAAATCATGGAAGACTGTGAGAAATGACACATTTGACTTGTATTACCGAAATTCTGTGCACACCTGCTAAAATTCTTCAAGTATCTTACACATGTTGAAATTATAGTGCATTACAGGAAGAACTGAAAAATGCATGATTTTCCTCTGCTCTGTGCTTAATTTTTAGAAATGTTAGAAATATGCCCTGAGAAGACATAAAAAAAAAAAATATTTTGAAATGCACTCTGCCTAATGTGAGTCATAAGTGTAAATAGAAAAGAAAAATGCTAGTAGGAAACTAACTGATGTATTCAGAGTTGAGGGCATTGGCCATTTTCTGCTTTACTGAGCAGTAAAAGGAAAAAATCCAATTGATCTTCACTAAGAAATCCAGTGAAAATGGAGAGCTGTGTTCTAAAAACAAATTAAAAAACAAACAAACAAACAAAAAAAACAAACAAAAAAACCCCCCCAAAAATAACCAAACCAAAAACATGTCTTTGCCGAATGCAATTTTGTACAAACTTTGCTTGTTTTGGTTTATATCATTTCACAAGTGTCCTACCTGGAATGAGAACAATGTTTTCTATGTCAATCGACTTGGTGTATTTTTGCCATTGAAACAGAAATCAGCTGTTGCATTAGGCTGTATTTCTGAGGAACTGTAAAAATGACTGGTTATGCCACACAGAACTAGCCAAAATGAAGTACCAAGGATAGTCCCTTTTCAATTTTTAAGTATGCATGTCTTCTTGTTTACCCACCTATTTTTTATAAGATGCAGATCGAAAAATAATTGCCAGAGTTCTATTGTACTTGTCATGCTTAGTGCATAACAACATGGGTCTCTTTAACTGATAATACACCATTTCAGAGGGTGTAAAATTTTCACTAATATGATACGAGTCAATTTAATGAGGAAATTGGGAAGACATGTTCTTCCTGTATTCGGTATTTACTTCCACGGACTGCCCTTTCCTTACCAATCCTCTTTCTTTTCCCCTCCCCTTTCACCATGGTTAACTGCAACTTCTTGTTTATACGGGAAATTCTATGGGATTTATAATGACCACAAAAGTTAGAAA
This sequence comes from Todiramphus chloris collaris, assembly GCA_025345505.1. Classification (NCBI taxonomy): domain Eukaryota; kingdom Metazoa; phylum Chordata; class Aves; order Coraciiformes; family Alcedinidae; genus Todiramphus; species Todiramphus chloris. The sequence continues at coordinate 9,208,926 of JANVCC010010369.1, forward strand.
TGGCTAACAATTCTTAGCTCATGTAAGCTATCATTCTGCAAGTGTAGCTTGTTCCTTAGAGCACATCTTCTTGTGCATTGTTCAACCTACTTTCACAAGTCCCAAGCAATGAGGGTTCTGCCACTTTGTCCAGAAGACTATTCTCCAGTTTAATAGATTTCATTTTCAGCAAGAGTGAGATCTGTCCACAAGAGATTAAAATGGCCACAAATCTTACTGCTTTCCAGACTAAATGTCAGCCCCATCTGTCTACTACAGCTTTCCTTCAATAACTGAAAAGAGCATTGAAATCAATAGATGAGTGGCACAATGAAGAAGTCTACATGCATAGGGAAGAATGTGCTGAAAGAGACAAAACATCAACCATATTCATGCTACTGCTGATTTGATTGATGTGAACTAGGATTATTTTGTTGTTGTTTGGGTTTTTTATTTGTCTGTGAGTTTTTTTTGTGTGTGTGTTTTTGTTGTTTTGGGGTTTTTTTTCTTTGTCAAGCCTTTTGACACCATGGTGACGGCTGTGGTTAAAACCACTAGCTAGATGAGAGAGAGAGACAGAGGCAGGAAGTCATAATAACGAAACTGGTTTCTATAACAACAGATGGAGTACCAGCTATGAATGGATCGAAGGCAGGTTGCCTGCAGAAAGAACCCTGATTTTCCACCTTTTTGAATTGTCACTGCATTATATATCGTTAAGTGCTAAGTGGAAAAGACACTTGATACAGAAGTAGCACTGAAGATTAACTCTTCACAAGACAGCGAGTTTTGTAACTCTTAACACATGAAGCTTCTTTACCGTGTTGTATTATTAACATAGTGCTGATACAGATACCTAGCTATACTGGTTATTGTGCAAATATAGAGAAAAATGACATTCACTGTGCCTTAAAAAAAGGGCATGGGATGGTGGCAGAGACTGGCTGGAGATACAAACAGATGAGGACAATAGTAGGTCCCAATTTTTTGCTTACACATTATTGTCTTTGCTTGCCTTAACTGTGTATGGTGGGACACAGGAGAATGGTGAAAGAACAAAAGATGTTTAAATTAACAGGTTTATGTAATTTATACATTATGTACAAAAAAAAAAAAAAAAAAAAAAAGACAAAAAATACACTCCCTTTTTACTACCACAATATGGATTTTTCATAATTAAATGTGTAAGGAGCATCTGTAAAATTTCTTCTTGTTCTCTAAAACAGGACAACTGATACTTCTAACTACTGATCTGAAATCATCAAAGACTTGAAATGCCAAGAGCTCTAATGCTCTGCTAAATTAGTGCTTCAGTACTCACTCTGAGAGAGGATGTAGGAGAAAGAATTGTATTGTTTTTTGAGAATGCTTCCCAGATTACAACTAGATTTGACAGAACTTAACTTACATAAGACAAGAGCAAGGAAGTAAAATCTTTCCCACTCTGCTTTATGTAAGTTGAACTGCTATAGTCTTATCACTCAGACTTCTCAGTGTTCAGACTTTGAGCACTCTTCCTTTGATACCTTCCTATTCTCCTTGCCTTGTATCTGAAAATAGTTAGAGATCATATTTTCTTCCTTGTTCTGCGAGATTCTTATTAAACACTTGGGAAGTGCGACCTAAACAAAGAAGCAATTAATTACAAGTGATTGCAGACTGGCATAGAAAGCTGTAAGGGTGAAAATAAAGCAGTTCTGGAACACCTGTGAATGAAACGGTATGAAAGGACACCCTGGTATTCGTTTGGCATCTTATTCTTAGAGAGTTCTGAGAAAAATGCAGAAAGGAAATGAAGAGTTAAAATAATATATTGGTTATGCCTGTTTAACTTAATAAATAATTGCTGGAAATGTTTGAAGTAAATTGACTAAGTTTTTAAGGCTTCTCAAGAAAAATGATTGTAGCCATTGTGGACATAGCTATTCCAGGTAGCAAGTAATCCCAGGCATAGAAGTGTAACTACTATCTCTGGAAGGCAAAGAATTTTTTTATTTTAGTCTATAACAAGGACAATCTATCTACTGGAGGTCAATACATTTAAGAGTTCTGTAAGAAATTTTTTTAGTTACAGCTTGAGTATCTTTATCAGTTCTCTTGGTGTTGAAACACCTACTATGTTTCTGAAGATTGGTGGTGCCCTTAAATTCCAAATATTCCTTTAGGGTTATTTCAATAATAGCTTAAAATATAATATTAATTTAAAAATAATAGGCTTGAGGGCTGATAAGGAAATGTGTGTGCAGAAATATATGACATGATAATTTGTAAAGGTTTGAATCTGTCAGCTTATAGAACAATTTTTCATTTCCAAGATTTATTGTTTTGTCTTTGTCTCTCACTCCATTACTATTTCTCTCTGCTACATTAACGCTGAGCAAGTTGTAATTGAAATAATGTGAAGACAAGGGAAAAAGACTGGCAGTTTGGCCTCTTAATAACTTGCTGAGTCTTTTCCTCTGCCAAGCCCATTATCACTGACACTGTTAGATCTTCACTGGTGTGTTCTTCTTAAGACCTTTGCAGCTGCGGATGGTCAGCTGGTGACATTCTAAAGGTCCATGTTGTTGACATTGCTGGAGTCTCCTCTTTTCAAGTCTACACAAGCTTTAAAAGAAATATAAGCTCATTTGTCTTTTCCTTTTTGAAGTAAGTATTTCACTGACAACTGAGAAAGAAAAAGTCCATGTATACTCTGAGTAACAGAGGGGTCAAATAGTTTGCTTGTGTTTATTGGTATTTTTTTGACATCGTCTCTCCACTGGGAGGAAGTATTGAAGATAAGAACAAAAAAAGTAAGTACCAGAATAAGAAACTCAGTCAAATCCAATAATGGCAAACAAAAGTGAACTTAAATGCAATTGGTGTTTTATGGAGAGTGTGGAGATAATGAGAAGAGAAGGAAAACATACAAGGGACGAAGATACGTAGCTATATTAGAAAGAGTCCTGCAAAATGATCTCCTAACCTGTGCATTAGCATATTGAATCATGATGTTCAATGTGCATCTCACTGATTCAGTGATTGGAGGAAAAAGATGTCAAATTACCCATATGGTTACACCTTTCTGTTTAACTGTTAACACGTGAAAGTAAGTGGTGTTTATATTAAGAGTAAAATAGTCAAACTCTCTCGCGGTTGAATACATGTGTCTATATGTGTATGTGTGTGTGTATATATACACATGTATATATACATTTGTATCTCTACAGGGAATTAGAGATCACTCTGATGATGATGTTTAAGAGAGTGACAAATCAGGACAGTTTCACACTTTAAAACTAAAGTTTTCCTAGATTAATTAATTAATAATGTACTTTGTGCTAGTGGTCAATTCTTACACAATATATATCATCACTACATATAAAAAGCTGTTCATCTTTTGTAATCATATTCTAAAGGAACTGTGGGTATACAATACCCCAGAGCTGTTGTGATGTAGTTAGCATTGATGACTATTGTCTGCAGCGGTTCTTAGCTGCAGATGATGTCAAATTATTCAGTTCTGACAGGTCTTTGATGAAACAAATGGGCTTATCATCTGTGTTTTTATTCCTTGCTTGTGCCTGAGATTCTTAGGCTGTTAGCCCACTCCCACAAAGGGAGTTCTCCTCTGCTTCTGATGCTGTCTACCTTATTTTATTTTGTCTTGCTCGTCCTATTTCCTATACATTTGGGAAGATGCCCTGCCTATTTGCAGTTCCTTGTGCTTCCCGTCTCTGCAGCTTTCTGTTACTTGGATTCTACCTGCCTGAAAATACAGCCATTGTTGTCTGTGTCACTGGTGATCACACTGCTCACATACTTCAGTAAGATTTCTCTCTGGTTGTACCATCTTAGTGGTACAAAATAACTCTCATGCTATTTCCAATGACACCATTCAAGTCCACCTATATTGAGTTTGATGCAAACTAATATTAAGAATATTCTGATACCCATCATGTGTGAATATTGCAGGCCTCAGTTTTCATGAAACCTGATTTTAGAGAAGCAGGTCTTTATAAAGTAATTTAGAAGAATTGGTCTGAACATTTTGTAAGAATCTGTATTTCTCAAACCTTTTAAGTGACTTTTGTTTTTGCAGTGCTTTTCATTAAAGATATCTATGCATATTTGGAAGAATAACTTGCACAGACACATGAACTTATTATACAGTGACAGACTTTTTTTTTTTCCAACTACTTAAAAATTACCTTCCTATAAACTGTGTGAAACTGGATAAAAGTTAGCAGCTAGTTGAAACTTCACTTAAATAAAAGCAGAGGTAAAGAAATATATGTATTACAACTTTAGAGGAGTTGCCTGTGAATACTGATTATGAAGCTGTGTAGAGTTGGAGTCCTTGGAAACATGATCAGATTCAAAGATTGCAAGAAAAGATGGGACAACACAAATAGTGACAGGACCAACAGTATGTTTCTCTATTAGAAACAGAGCTACAGCTGATGTTCCTGACACATGCACTGGCATAGTAGTTCACAAGGCTCATGATGTATCCCACTGACAGGGCAACTGAAGTGAGAAAGTGACCTCTCTCTTTATATGCACAATTACTCATCTCTAGTATTCTCAAGACATGCTGTATTGTACTTCCTTATGCTGCCCATATATGATCTGAGTAATAAAGGATGATGATCCGTTTCTGGAGTAATTATTGTATATCAATGTATTTATTGATCACTTCTGCCTCATGCACACCACAGTAACTCAATTTTAATGGTGCTATTCTCTGCATTTCCTTTTGCCCTAGAACAGTGTGACACAGATGGCTAAAACCAATTTCATTTTAGAAGAAGCCTGATCCTTTCCTACTAACAAAGGTGAAATGTCCAGATATTTTAACTACTTTTGCAGTATCATAGAGCATAAACACTGTCCATACAGAGGCCATAATGACACTGCTTTAGTGGCTTTATTCTCAGAGGTATTTAGTAATCCCTAGATGCCTACAAGAAACGTACTTATTGTTAAAGTACACCAGATTTTATGTTTAAAACTATTTTGATGTGAATGTATTGCTTTCATAGAGCCATAGTAAAAATGAAGCAACAGTATGTGGACATAAAATTTACTGTACAGCTCTGTAATCTTCAATTCAAACAGCCTGTGTTGCTGGCCAGAGATGGCTGGGGAGATGAGCTCTGGCAAACCAATAGTTACATGGTGTAGACCAGTTCTAGGTATGAATTGGCATCAACTTTCCACATTCATTAGAAGGTCTGACTAGGGTTGCTTGGGAATTTCTGTTGAAAGTGGAGCAGAGTCAATGATGATGAACTTTTTAATTGAAAAATACACTGAACTTTTTCTGAAGTATTGTTATAGCTTTCTCTGTTGTTTGCTACTTTCAGCTCCTCCAACTCTAGGATTTTAGTCCGTGCATTGGCAACAAAGAATTGAAGAGAGAAGAAACTTTTTCCTTTTAATTGTAATCAGCTGTCTCTTTCAGGAGAAGGGTAGCTAGAATACTAGCCCTCTGACTCCTGCTTCATATAGTCTTTGACTCAGAAGGAATAGTGTCTTAATTGAGGACATTATCTTATCAGGTTCTGTTTATTAAACTCTGAAAAAATATTATCTATGAGCAGACCTTTTCTTTTTCCCCCCCCCTTTCTTTTTTCCTGTCTCTCTTTTTTACCGTTTTCTTTCATTTGAATTTTCTGTGTTCAGTGCAAGGTCAAGCTTTGTGTTAACAGTCACTGTGACAAAGGCTTCTTCATAAAACCAGTAATATCCTCGAAATTGTAAATTCCTTTAAATTACCTTTCTGGAGATATATTCCTGTCACATAAACAGAAAATAAATCAGTAATTCTATCTTTTGAGGTATGCAGTGTACCAAGAAATTAACTTTTGTAAAAATTCAGAGATCATTCCAGTATTCTACATGCCTTTTTCATAAGAAATTACAGGGAAAATAATCAGAGTAATAGATTGTTGGGGTTTTGGGGAGTTATTCTGTTTTCCTTCTTGTCTTAAAGA
>JANVCC010010369.1:9214895-9232986 GCA_025345505.1 Todiramphus chloris collaris
GGGGCTCCTGCCTTCCTTGGCAGACACCTGTCTTTCAAACCAAGACATAGATTTTTTTAATTTATTATTTTTTTAATATTTTAATGAAAACTAGTCTGGTTCATCTCTTTTGAAACTCTGGATATTTCTCCTTTTCCAATTCTTCCTGTGCTTAAGTAGAAGAAATATATATATATATTTTTTTTTATATAAGTGAAATGAATATGTTTCAAATAATGCAATATTTCTCATCCTTCAGAAGATGCAAAAATAGCTGTTTTCTTTCTTTTCACTTGAATGATTAAATAGTAAGAAAGTCAAGAAATGTGAAAGAGAAATCTGAACTTGTAAAATTAATCTGGAAAGTAGTTTATAAAATATCAGGCTATTTCACATATAATGCCATACACTGCAACGTTATGCAATTTTGTTAACAGCTCTGTGTGGCCTAAGACACATGTTTACGCATGTGGAGATTGAAAGCCTGCTATTTTGGCAGCAGTCAGAACTAGGAACATACTTCTTAGTACACAATATGATTGAATAGTTTTGGAATAGGTATCTTTTCTTATAGGAAATCTATTATTTTTAAAAGGAGCTATAATCTTTACCCTTTTGAGGAATAAGCAGGAGGAATTGGAGATCTGTGTTTGGTTGCAGGGCCATGATCTCATTGCAGCTGCTGAGATGTGGTGGGATAGCTCACATGACTGGAATGTTGTCATGGACTGCTATACATTTTAAGGAAAGACAGACCAGCATGGTGAGGTGGTGAAGTTTCTCGTTATGTGTGAGAGTAACTGGAATGTATTGAGCTCTCCCTAGGTGGAGATAAAGAATGTATAGAAAGCTTATGAGTAAGAATTAAGGATCATGCAAATATAGAAAAAACTGTGGTGGGTGTCTAATACAGACCACCAAACCAGGAAGAAGATGTCTATGAGGCCTTCTACAGACAGCTGGAAGTATCCCCAAGATCACATGCCCCGGTGCTCATGGGGGACTTCAACCACCCTGATATTTGTTGGGAAGGCCACACAATGAGGCATACTCAGTCTAGAAGGTTCTTGCAGTTCACTGATGCTAACTTTCTGACACAGGTGGTGGAAGAGCCAATGAGGACATTGTATTAATGAACAAAGAAGGTCTGGTTGGGAATGTGAAGGTTGGGGGCAACCTTGGCGTTAGTGATCACAGCGTGGTAGAGTTTAGCATCATACAACAAAGAAGAAGCAGGACAACAAGTAAGACTGCACCCTTGGACTTCAGGAGAGCTAAATTTGTCTTCTTCAAAGACTTACTTAGGAGAATCCCTTGGACTAAGACTCTAGAAGGTAGGGGGCCCCAAGAGAGCTGGTGGATATTCAAATATCACTTCGTCCAAGATCAAATAGGTGTATTCCTTTGAGTAAAAAATCAGGTAGAGGAGGCAGGAGACCAGCATGGATGAGCAAGGAGTTTCTGGGAAAACTCATGTGGAAGAAAGGAATTCACAATATGTGGAAAAAGAGACTGGTCTCTTGGAAGAATTGTAGGAATGTTGTCAGGGTATGTAGGGATGCAACAAGGAAGGCCAAGGCCTCTTGGAATTAACTCTGACAAAGGAAGTAAAAGACAACAAGAAGGGCTTCTTCAAATGCATTGATGCTAAAAGGAAGAACAGGGAAAATGTGGGCCCACTGCTGAATGAGGTGGGAGCTCTGGTGACAGAGGATGCAGAGAAGGTGGAGTTACTGAATGCCTTCTTTGCTTCAGTCTTTACTGCTAAGACCAGCCCTCAGGAATCCCAGACCCTGGAAGTTAGAGTGAAAGCCTGAATGGAAGGCAAGTGACTGCTTGCAGGATGAATGAATGAATGTCTAGTGAGATCCTTGGAGCTAATTTCATTAGCCATAAACTACTGATCAAGTCTGGGATTAAGTCTGGATCCAGCTACACCTAGACTCCTCTCTGAGAAGTAGTTCAGAAAGAAAGGGGGTCCATTCTCAATCTTGTGAGTTAATATGGAAAGATCTCCATTACCCTTATATCTCTTCCATCAGAGATAAACTGTTGACCAGATTGGAGACCAGATTAGACCTAGCTGCTCATAAACTCCAAAAGGAGTTTGGAAGGAAAGGGAGCTACCATTATGAACCTTGTGACTCAGTGGAAGAATCTCCCTTACCCTTTTGCATCTCCTCCGTGTAAATTACTTTAAGTCTATTTTAACTTGATTTTCCTTTTTGTGTTTCTTCCATATAGTAGGTAGTAGAGTAAACCTTGTTATCAAACTAAATCACTTTTTCTAATACCTTTAATGGTGATTGTTTAAGTGATTTAAAATATTCCTCTGTGACAAATTGGTGTAGTTGGCAGAATCCTCAGTTAGGATCTGGAACAAACTGGCATATTTGGTAGGATACTAAATCACTTTCTGAGAAATCCAGGCACGATGTGAGTGTGAAAAAGGTTGTTTCTATACATTCTCCTGAGAGAATGCTGTTTAATTAAAGCATTCAGATACTGGCAGGTGTGTAAGAGTATTGTTAAAGGTGCAGTTTAATTGTTTATTCTTTCCTCTTTGTTATAAATTGAATGGATTTGAAAATGCATTAGTGTGAAAATGAGACTCAAAGGTCTGTTCTATAAAAATCTGTTGAACATTCTGTTATTAGGGGCTCTTCATTCCTGTTACCATGGTTTCAAAACAGAGCTGTCATAGTTGCCTAATTTTTGGTGAATTTTTAACTTGCCTTGACATCAAATTTCCCCTTTGACTCTTATGGATATGTTTTACATTCCCCATAAGTCTTTTCTTATATTTTTCCAGAGGAATTTTTCCCTGACTTTTGTTCTTCTATTTTTAAAAAAAATTAAAGTAGTTAATATAGGTAATTTTTTTTTTTTTTTCATAATTTTTATGTATAATTCTTTTTCTTTAAAGATGGGGGGGATTTGGCACACCAGCAAAGCACAAAGTTAAGACCTCTTCCACAGAAATTCACCTAGGTAGACAAAAGGAAGAAGAGATATTTGTAACATTTTTGGCTAAACCCTCCCATACATTTTGTGATCAGTCCCATTTTGGAAGAAACATATCTGATTCTATCACTTGGAAAAGAACAAAAAATATGCAGCCCTTCAATTTGTAATACTATTGCACAACAGGACATGTTTTAGTGGTCCTGATAATATTTTGTAGATGGTTGGACTTGATGATCTTGAAGTTCATTTCCAACCTTAATGATTCTGTGATTCTATCACAGTACAGTCTTTAACGGTCCCTCTGAAACAGCTCTCCACTTGTCCTCGCATTCCAGTGGGGGAGCTATTTGACTTGTGTAGCGGATCCAAGAACTGATTCCCTCCACCTTTCCAGCTGTTTAGGTGGTCAGCAGAACAATGTAAGGTCCTTTCCACTTTTCTTTCAGTGACTCATCTTTCCAAATACAGATGTAAACCAAGTCACCATGTTGAAAGGTATGTTCCAGCAAATCCAGGAGCTCACTGATTGAGAAACCTACATGAGGATGATAAAGCATGAGAGAGACACAACAAATAACATTCTCTAACCCTTGATATGTATCTGATTGCGGGAGGATACTGGACTTGTACAACTCTATGAGAGTCATAAAGCAAAGCCAATCTATTATCAAATTGCAGCTTAATTTATATCCTAAAATCTCCTGATCACTAACATACTCACTTATGATTGGTTCTACATGTTTATACATGAGCTGTTCATGCGTCTTAAGCTAATACATAATTGGCTATCTTACACCACCTCCATCACCACCCCCATCCTGGTTATCTCTACTTTCTTCTTCTTTATCTTCTTGCTTCTCTGCTTTGCTTCCTCCTTTGGCATTCTCAAGAATACTTCAAGGTCATTGCACATGGCCCGATTTATTCCCACATAATCTTGCTGATAGCAGGAATGCCCATTCTCCTTGAGGAACGATCCCACATCTCATCACTTTGAGTTTCTAGGTTTTTTGCTGGGTATGATTCACCATAAAATATTTCAAAAGGATTTACTCCCTCTCTGACTCATGGAGTGATTCTAACTCACATCAAAACAACTGGTAAAACATCTACCTATTTGAACTGAGTTTCCTGGCACAATTTTAAAATTTGTCTTTTGAGTCTGATTCATCCTTTCTACCTTTCCATAGACTGTGGTCTCCAAGGGATACACAAATCCCATTGAAACTGAAGAAATTATGACATTCCTTGGACCACTTCTGAAATAAGATGGGACCCATTGTCTGAGGATTATCCCTCATGAACTCCAAACCTATGGATTATTACCTTTAATACTTTATTGACTTCTGTCCGTCTGAAAAGGTATCTACTAAAACAAGTACTGTCTATACTTCAGCAGCTCAGAGAAATCTATTAAACAATGCTCCCTAGGAGTTATTCTCTTTTACATCCCCTGATAAAGGTTTTCTTTGTATTTTGGGATTATTTACACAGCAAATTTGGCACCTTCTTACCGTCACACCTACACTTGTCTGCATCTTTGGCCCTATGGCCTGTCTTTTAACATTGTCATCACAGTATCTGCTCCCATATGTATTTCTTCATGTAGCTTTTTAAGAAGAGTTTCTACCATTTTAGCTGCGGTGAGGACCTGCCAATTTGGAGTTATCCACCATCTTTCTGGATTCTTTGAGCATTTTAGCATTTCTGCCAAGCAGTCTTCCTTCTCAGAAGACTGTGGAGGTGTTACGTTGGTGCCTCAGCTTGGTTTCAGGGCTCCATTGTCACCTGGGCCTTCTTCTGGGACACTCTTTGCTAACATTGAGCATTGAGCATGCTAATTATTGCTTCCAGACATCTTTATTCAGTGGGCTGCTTTTGAATATTTGATGGAGCACAGTCCAACATAGCAGGGCCTTTCCGTCATGGGGTTCTCCTGTTTGAGGGCAAAAATTGTTTGGCTTTGTTTGCCTACTGGGATACGAAAGAAAGCATCTTTCAAGTCCAGAACAATAAAAGACGCATTTGTTGCAGGAACCAAAGCTAGCAGAGTGTAAGGGTTTAGCAGAGTATAAGGGCTTAGCACGGTAGGGTGTATGTCCATGGTTATTTGATTTATGTCTCTTAAATCCTATACTAGTCTATACTTCTTCAAAAAAGGCTTCTTTACTGTTAGGAGTATTGAATTCAGATTGATATTCTCTAAGCAGCCTGTACTGCATGAAAGTATTTATCAAAAGCTCCAATCCTTTCTGTGTGTCCAGTCTAATAGGGTATTGATTTACCCTTACTGGTTTTGCCCCAGGTTTAAATTCTGTTTTAATTGGGGTCATGTTTTTCACTTTACCTGGTTTCTTCAAGGCCTGCACCAAAGGAATTAGTACATTCAGCACTGTGTGCAGTATGTTGTTTTTGTGGTTTTTTTTTTTTAAAGTCCTGTCTGTCCATAAGCAGATTTGACTCTTCCTTGCTGTTTCTTGTGGGATGTGCAGAGTTCTTAGAAAAGGTTCTTTAAGCATTCAGTTTACATAGTAAATCTCATCCTAACAACAGAAGGGGCATCCTGGCACATATAGAAACTCATGAGTCAGCTTAGTTCCTCCAGTTGTACACTCCATAGATTGCCACAAGTTTCCTTTCCTGCTGGCCTAACAATTGGTACTGTAGTTTTGTTTAGAGGCCCTTTACAGCTAGTCACTGATGAGTGAGTGGCTCCATGATCTGTCAAAAAGTCTACTGCTTCTTTCTACAGCTTTACTGGAACCAGGGAATCCACTGAGGATGCTTTAATGTTCTCCCCCATTCCCCTTCATTCATTCTCTGAATCCCCTAACATCATTACCTTGATGTCCCCTGACTGATCAGTTCCTTTCCTTTTTCCCCTTTCTTTTTTCCACTTTCCTTTTCCCCTTTTCATCACTGTTGTTCTATAGCTTTTCCTTACATCCTCAGATGACTGGCCAATAAACAACATATTAAATATTTTCTGGTTTCCCTCCTCATGTGGAGCTAAGTCTGTCAATGTCGTAGCTATTTCATGTAAACTTTCACAAAAAGCTGATGGACTTTCTTTGGGCTGTTGTTGAACTTCATATGATTTAAATACTTTTTTTTTTTCTTTTGTTTTGGGGACTCTAAGTTGTATGTCATATAGTATAAACTGTTGGTCCTATTTTAGTTTAGTTTTTTCAAATCCAGTATTCAGGTCCTAGGCTGGATCCTCCCTGAAAGGCAAATACTGATCAGGATCCTCTGATTCCTTCTTCCCCCTTTCTCTTCTGCCTTGTCTAACACCATTCTTTCTTCTTCAGTGAAAAAGGTATTCAATAGATCCTGCATGTCCTCCCAGTTAAAGTTGTGAGTAGCATAATAGTTTCTAAGAGCTGTTAGATTCCTTCAGGGTTCTTTTGGTATGAACCAAGGGATTGTTTCCAATTTAACAAGTCAAACACAATGAACAGGATGTTTATAAACACTGACAGACCCTCTGCCCCCACTGCTTGCATCAAGCACGCTACTGGCTGTGTTTCCAAGTCCTTCTTGTGACTGGGCAAAAGTTTCCATCTCATGTTTGCCCTTTTCCCTGATCCACCCATTGATCCCTTTTTTTTCACCTGCTTCTGCCCTAGTATTATATGGGTGTGGAAAAGAAGGAGCCACAATCTTTTCATCTTCCTGTTCATCCCCTTTGCAACATACAATCCCTTGCCTTTTCTCTTTTTCTTCAATACATGGCATTAATATATTCTTTCCTAATATATACTTTTCCTGAACATCTGGATTTCTATACAAAGTTATGAAAGCATCAATATACAGAACTTTATCCCATTTCCCAAGTCATCAGCAAAACTCCATCAGTTCCAATATAGCATTAAATTGTAAAGTTCCGTTTATATTTATAATTTGTCCACCATTCATTTTACCTTTAGTCATTGTATCCCTCCCTTCCTAGCCAGATCCAATTCTTTAACATACAATCCAGAGGGATACAGGAAGGATTTGTGGATCACTTTGATCCAATATTCCACCCATGCCTTCCCTTATTATGCATATTTGATTCTGACTTCCCTTTGTCAGCACATGGACACTTTCCACTTTTCCCTTGGTACCAAGGGTCCATGTGTAAGATAAGATATAATCTTCTGCATAAGTTATTGAACGTGATACAATTCCAGGAGTTCACCCTCTCCCCTTTCACTCTTGCACAAATACAAATCTCTCTTCTGGCCATTGCTCTCTGAGTTGCTTACTGCCCTAACACTGGAGAGGATTCAGGGGAGTCCCTGCTCAACTGCTTGGTCTGTGCTGGAGTCCTGTTGAATCTGATACTCCTCTGCCAGGGACGTTAATCTGGGCACGGCCTTATGGCTGTCCCATCTGGGCTGGCAAAAATGTCGGTCCCTGATAAGGGTTCTTTGCCCAGCATGTGAAATGCCAAACACCACACCGAGTTGAGATATTTGTCTTTATTTCTGTTCTGCACAACAGGGTGCCAGGCTCTTAACACAGCAAGCACACCTTTCAGGAAACATGTTGCACCTTTTCTACAACATAATAAATAAGAAGCTGCCCAAAAGCAAATGGTTACCTTGCTTATACAACATTTGCACATGTTCTGACTTCCGTCTTACTCATACTAAGGTGGTCCTTCATTTCTGTATGAAATCTCCTCCTAGAGGTGTGGGTTTTAGTATTATAATTTAGTATTATATTTAGGTAAGGTAATCCAATCAGCCAAGTTTTTAATTGAATTCGTGTCTGACTACAGTTCCTGTTCAAATCTGTTTTGAACAATAGCGTGACCACACAATAGATACTACAGCATTCTGTTCTGAGTGGCTTTCCATTCATGTTACCATGGTTTCAAAACAGAGCTGTCACGGTTGCCTATTTTTTGTTAAATTTTTCTCTCCCCTTGACATCAGTCAGCATGGGCAATCCTCGTTCTCAGGCCATGTGGCAGTGCGGAGAGCGACAGCTGGCCATCACAGCGGGTGGCACGAGCCGGGCCAGCCTGGGTGGGCGCGAGGGTGGGCAGGAACCAACAAACTGTGCTTGGTTCCTTTCCGTCAGAGAGATGACCGTGGTCGCAACATGGCCAAAAGTCACAGCAAGAAAGAATGTGGGAACTCAGAGCGAGGTCCTGAGTAAACACATGGCTGTGCAGGTCTCCGACTGCAGCGAATGCCTGAGCCTGACGCTTGTGCTGGAGGGATCCAGTGACACTGCTTGTGTACAGTGTGAGCAAAGAAATGATCTGCTCAGGCAGGTGGTTGAACTGAGAGAGAAGGTACGGAGATTGAGAATCATCAGAGAGTGTGAAAGTGAAATAAATTGGTGGAGTCACATACTGAGGCAAGGGCAGCAGGGAGAGGCTCTGCAAGAAGTGATGGTTACCCTCCCCTCCTGTCACCAGGCAGAAGGAGGGGACCTAAGGGACAGGGGGGAATAGAGATGGGTCCCTCCATGGAGAAGTAAGTGAAAACCCTCACACCCCCCCCCCCCCAACCTTACCCTTGGAAAATAGCTATGGGTCTTTAGAACTTAAGGGACAGGAAAATAATGATGGAGATTTATCCAATGAGTCACCCAGGGCTTGTCACTCACCCCCACACCTTAGGACTTCTTCAGTTAAAAAGAAAAGGAGGGAAATTGTAGGGGGTGACTCTGTTCCGAGGGGAACACAGGGACCCATTGGTTGACTGGACCCATGCCACAGGGATGTCTGCTGCCTCCCTGGCACTTGGGTTAGATATGTAAAAAGGACACTCTCTAGTCTGGTGCAGCCCTCTGAGTATTACCCTTTGCTAGACATCCAGGTTGGCAATGATGAGATTGCAGAGGGAAGTCCAAAGGCTATTAAAAAGGACTTCAAGGCACTGGGGTGACTGGTTGAAGGCTCAGGTGTGCAGGTGGTCTTTTCATCAATCCCTCAAGGGGCAGGGAAAAATACAGAGAGAGGGTGGAAAACACACCTGATCAACACGTGGCTCAGGGGCTGGTGTCGGTGTCGAAATTTTGGGTTCTTTGATCACGGGGAAGTTTACATGGCACTGGGTCTGCTGGTGACAGATGGGAGTACACCTGTCTCAAAGGGGGAGAAGGAACCTCACACAGGAGCTGTCCGGGCTCATTGAAAGGGCTTTAAACTAGGCTTGAAGGGGAAAAGTGATAAAACCAGGCTCACTAGAGATGAGCCTAAGGATGTTCTTCTGTCTGCTGTCCCACTCAAGGTGGGAAATGGTGATAAATGTGACAACAAAAATATAGGTCTCACTAATAACCATGGAAGTGTCTGGGATTGGTCAGATTCCAAAAGTGAAAACTAATGGCTTGACTCCCTCTCTGAAATGGTTATATACCAATGCACGCAGCATGGGGAATAAGCAGGAGGAGTTGGAGATCTGGGTTAGCTTGCATGGCTATGATGTAATTGCAATCACTGAAACATGGTGGAACAACTCCCATGACTGGAATGTTGTCATGGATGGCTACGTACTGTTTAGGAAAGACAGAGAAACCAGGTAAGGTGGTGGTGTTGTTCTTTATGTATGAGAGCAACTGGAATGTGTTGAGTTCTATCCAGGTGGGGAGGTAAGACAGGTTGAAAGCTTGTGGGTAAGAATTAAGGGACATGTAATTGGGGCTGAAACTGTTGTGGGTGTCTGCTATAGGTCACCAACCCGAGAAGAAGATGTCTGTGAGGCTTTCTATGGTCAACTGGAAGTAGCCTCTAGATCACACTCCTTAGTACTTCTGAGTGACTTCAATCACCCAGATATTTGTTGGAAAGCCCACACAGCTGTTGGAGACAGTGTCAGAGATGGTGTCAGATCAAGGATTGTTTGTCTCAACATTACTGTACCTGTGTCAGTAAACATCTAACTGCGGACTGAATTATGACTGAACTACACCACTCAACTTTCTGTTTTGTGCAAACTCAAGTACAGAGCTGATCCCCAGAACTGACATCTAACCCTTGCGCATGTGCGCAGACTCAGGGCGTGGAAGCTGAGGGGTCCAGAGACCCCTGAAGACCCCCCCAGGGGCAGTATTGGGCATGCCTTCCACTGCCAGCTGGTAGGTGGGGTTAAGCAAAGCAGCTCTGGGAATATGCTAAATAGTTCTCTGAAAGGGGATGAATATTCAAAAGGACCGTATGATAAAAGAGCAGGAACAATGAGCATCAGTGTGTGTGTGCATGCAGCGTGTGAGACATGGCATCGTGCGTGTACTAACATCGAGAAGTAACATCAGGGAACCAACATCAGAGGAAGGAACATCGGGGGAAGGAGCACTGATGCGCGAAAGGAACGTTTCCATTGGACTTGGATTCACAGAACATCAATAGATGTTGTGACTGAATTGATAGAGCAGGGAGACCAGTGAATGTAGTCTACCCTGACCTTAGCAAGGCTTTTGACACAGTCTCCCATAATATCCTCTTGAGTAAGCTCAGGAAGTGTGGGATAGAAGAATGGACAGTGGAATGGATTAAGAACTGGCTACAGAATAGAGCCCAAAGAGTGGTGATCAATGGTGCAGAGTCCAGCTGGACACCAATAACTGTTGGAGTCCCCCAGGGATCAGTGCAGGGTCCAGTGCTGTTCAACATCTTTATCAATGACCTTGATGATGGGACAGAGTGTCTTCTCAGCAAGTTTGCTGATGACACGAAACTGGGAGGATTTGCTGATTCACCTGAAGGCTGTGTGGCCATTCAGCAAGATTTGGACAGACTGGAGAGCTGGGCAAAGAGGAACTTAATAATGTTTAATGAGACCAAGTGTAGAGTCCTGCACCTGGGAAGGGACAATAAAATGCACTAGTACAGATTAGGAGGCGATCTGATAGAGAATTGTTCCATGGAAAAGGACCTTGGAGTCCTGATAGACAGCAAGATAACCATGGGATGTCAGTGTGCCCTTGTGGCCAAGAAGGCCAGTGGTATCCTGGGGTGCATTAAGAAGAGTGTGTCCAGCAGATCTTGGGAGGTTCTCCTTCCCCTCTACTCTGTCCTAGTGAGACTTCACCTGGAGTATTGTGTCCAGTTCTGGACTCCCAAGTTCCAGAGGGACAGAGATCTACTTGAGAGATTCCAACAGAGGGCTACGAGAATGATTAAGGGGCTGGAACACTTGCCTTATGAGGAAAGGCTGAGAGACCTGGGGCTTTTTAGTCTGGAGAGGAGACGACTGAGAGGAGATCTAATTAATGTCTATAAATACATAAAGGCTGGGTGTCAAGAAGGCAGGGACAACCTCTTTTCACTTGTGCATTATGATAGGACGGGGGGCAAGGGTTTCAAGCTAGAGTACAGGAAGTTCCACTTCAACATGAGGAACAACTTCTTTACTGTAAGAGTTGTAGAGCATTGGAATAGACTCCCAGAAAGATTGTGGAGTCTCCTTCTCTGGAGGCTTTGAAGACCTGTCTGGATGCATTTCTGCATGATCTGCTCTAGTTTTGGTACTGCTCTGGCAGTGGGATTGGACTCAATGATCTTTGGAGGTCCCTTCCAACCCCTAACATTCTGTGATTCTGTGGTTCTCCTTTGGAGGACAAAAGAAGAACTTATTTTAAATGTATAAATTTACTTTCATGAAATACTGTCTTTCACTGGGATGCATCAAAAACTGTTTCAGGTCTGTAAATTTTAAATCTCACATATCCTGGATTAGATTTCCTTCTGTGTAGATAAAACGTTTTAGTTCTCTTTAAAAACAAACAAGCAAACAACAACAAGAAAAAACCAAAACAACAAACAGACAAACAAAAAAAAAACCCAAACTAAAACCCCAGTAAAGTTTGTAGTACATTGCTTTGGCAAATATCTTTCATTTGTTGGTTTCTGAAACTCAGGATGAAGGCCAATTAATGTTGATTTTACTTGGCTATGTAAATTCCTGAACTATTGTACTGTAGACTCATAGAAAAAAGGAAGATGGGAAAAAAACCTTTACGGTCCTGTGGGTTAATCTTCTGTCTGACCAGGACTTCACCTTCTAGTACTACCTTAGTTGTCTTTGCTGGCTGAGTTGGATATGATGCAAATATTGTGCCAGCAAAACCTTGTTGTCATTCAGTAGAACATAGAATTAGGTGTTTTCTGTATTCTTAAGCTTTTTTTTTAACTTATTTTTGTCCATTTAAAAAATACTTACACTTCCTACAGCTATCATTTATGTAGTGTTACTCTCTTCCTGGTACTTGTATGCTCTTTTTAAACAGCAGCCTTCTTGCATACACAGTTCCTTGCTGTTTCACTTTTAAGGAGAGGAACTTTGCTCATAGTGGTTTTTATGGTTGTTCTGAGGCATGAAGCCTGAGACACAGGATCTCTGCTTTCTGATCTTTAACACTCTTGCTTTTTTTATGGAATGGAGCAAATCACATTTATTCTTTCCGTATGATGAAGAATTAATGAAAGAAAAGTAAAGGTAAAATAATGACTCAGAAATGTAAATGTTTGAGGTCCGTTATATTTGACATAGAAAATGCGTAGCATACACAATATGCACGTGTAGTATGAATAATATGCAATTAAAACAACTATTGATGAAAACTCATTCTTACACGTATTACTGTCTATTAGGACCTCTTTCTTGCCAGACTGAAAAAGAGTAGCAGCTAACTGGCAAGATCCATTCCTTTCTTCACTCTTTATCTTGGTATGGCACCATGGCCATGCCTCAGCTTCTTCATGCTGAAAGCAAGGACAATCTTTTTAAAACATAGGTCTTAGTCTGATTTCAGAGGTAACAGAAGAGCATCTAATCTATTTGTAAGCACTGGCACTCCTCCATTGGGCTGTTCAATGATAAATGGGCAGTTTTGGATCGGGAGTCCAAAAACATCAGGCTGGATTTGCTCTCTTTCTGCAACTCAAGGACACTTTCTCTTACCTGGATTGTTGGCACAACACTACAGAGACAAGCACTCCCTGCTGAGGGACCCCTGCTCTTGGGACTTTGTTACCTCATCGCAACAGTGACTCCTAAAGGGTCTGAGGGCTTTTACTCATTGTTTTACCTTCAAGAGGTAAGAGTTTTCTTCATCCTTTGTCCATACCTTTGAGCCTTTATGAGCATCAAAGTTTAAAAACTACAGGAAAAGGAAAGGTGCTGGAACAAAATGTGTCACAATGACTCATGCAACTGTATAAAGCATTTTTACATAGGCCCTTCTAGTTCTTCCAATGTGCTCAAAGTGGTATCCTTCGAGAGCTTTAAAAGCATGAAGGAAGCAGCATAATGGGTCTGCTACATGGTTTCTCTTTCTGTTTGAGAGGAGTATGAGATTTAGGGAGCTGAACCTCTTGCTTGTTAATAACCATACATGAAAGGAAGAGGGAAATGTTTCTTATCACAGCTTATTTTAAACTGTAAAAAAAACATTTATAGCACTGTCATCACCAAGCAAGCACTCTTAAAAGCAGTTTTACTTTGTGAAGACACATGCATAATACAAGTATACAAAACTAATTTAAAAAATCTGTGTGAATAATGATTGAATTCTGTGTGACTGTCTTAAAAACAAAACCCTATTGTGACAGTACAAGTATTTGCAAGCCTTCCATTTCCTTTTTGTTATTACTTTTCATATTTTTGACACTTACCGTACAAGATTGTATTAACTGATGGTATAGCATCATACTGTGTTTTAAGAGATTACTGCTTTTTGAGTGAAGATCTGTTGTCAGTTTTACTAGTAATGATTATATCTCATGTCTCTAAGGGCAGGAAAGGACATGTTGTCAAAAAAAGTCAAATACAGGGGACTTGGCACACACCCCTTGACAGATCATTTACAAAGTGATGTCCTTGAAAATACAATTCCCAGCAAATTAAGCCTGTTAAGGCCTGTTAAAATGATTACCACTTGTACCCAGAGAATGGAATAGTACTGTGAGTTTTTTAAGCTTGTTCTTAGGAGAGTCTACATTATATACCTGTGTAAAAAAAAAATCTTTAATTTTTACCCTTTATTCTTATCTTTGTCTACTCATGTCACTTCACAGTACATCATGCATTAAACACACAGTACTGTGAAGTTGATCAAAAGATACTGGGGAAAAAAAAAAAAGAAATAATTAAAAGAAGTATGTTTCAGTTGAGAAATCTGTGAAATCAAACTATATAGCCCAACTTCTGCAGATATTTTTTTTTTATTTTCCCACTTCTGAAGAAACTCCCTGGTTTTCTTCTCTACTTTTTCATTACCTATAGTGTATCATAAGCTCTTCCTGTTTGTATTTGTGGTATCACTTAAATATTTGAGTCTAGTGATCAGGTCCAGGCTTACATATATATCAAAATGACAGAAATCCCAAATCACCCTCTGTTTCCCCCTGCCTATTCACATATTCTGGAATTTAAAATTATATGTTGCTAGTGTCAGCTGAACATGATTGCACTTTTGATATTTTCCACAATAATTCCATGTAGACACCTGCAGAAGCTTAGGTCAAGCACTTAAACAGTCAGGAGAAGACTTAATTGACCTGAGCACAACCTGGATGGTGAGCTAATGGAAACTGAACTGAGCAGTGGATATTTCCAACTCAGCTCTTCTTTATAAGTAGGGATGCTCTGCACCTATCCATATACTCTAGAAGAAAAGTCAGACAAGGAAGGATTTGTCCAATGCTGTGCTCTGATTTGTGCTCTTCTAATTTCTTTTGGGGCTAGGATGTAAGCTTATAGCTTTGTAAGTCATAGTGCAGAAAGCAAAGTGGGTGCCTGCACAAATGAAGGCATGTCTGCTTTGAAGTGTCTTAATAAAGAATTATATTATCTTTCCTAAACTCTGATTCAAAACTTGTTAGACCAGAGCATTTAGATTATTATGGACTTACTTATGTTGTGTAATGAGTGCTTAGGGCCCTTGAGCTCTGTTCTTTCTTAGTAATTACATGTGGCCACTAAGTTCCTGTGCAAAACATGCTTATGAAATTTTCATTGAGGGAAATAACTGTGTTTATATTTTCAGCCTGGCATGAAGGAATTAACTGCATGACTCCCATTAGTGTTAATAATTGTGCATCTAAATGGATGTGCACTGTACTTGAAATTTACCTCTCTGTGTCTTACAGTGGAACACTATGTATTTGAAATCATCCTTCCTTGAAAAATAACCTGGAAATTTAGTGAATCTAGTTGCATTTGGAAGGCATTCAGAACTACAAATAAAAAAACCAGCTATCAGGAACCACAGGGAAAACAAAAAACAAAGAAAAAGGACATCAAACAGCTGTAAAGTTAAACAGAATGGGTTGGAAACAAACAAGGATGTTAAAAGCTTTACAAACCAGACTACAGAAGAATCAAAAAACTGCATTTCATGCAGGTCATCATTAAACAAAAGCACTGTGTATTAAAGCACTTCCTCAAAACCAGAAATCTCTTCTGCTGATGTCTCTGACTTTCAGACTTCTCATGGAGTTGCAAATAGTTGTGAATCATGGGACATAGAAATCACAGAATCATAGAATGGTTTGGGTTGGAATGGACCTTAAAGATCATCTAGTTCCAATCCCCCTGCCATGGGCAGGGACACCTCCCACTAGACCAGGTTGCTCAAAGCCAGTGATGGAGCATCCACAACTTCCCTGGGCAACCTGTTCCAGTGTCTCACCACCCTCATAACAAAGAACTTTTTCATAATTTCTAATCTAAATCTACCTTCTTCCAGTTTGAAGCCATTACTCCTTGTCCTATCACTACAAGCTCTCGTAAAAACTCCCTCTCTAGGGACACATATACCAATGCTTATATTCTTTAACCACAAAGTAAATATTAGGACATCACATTGATCCTCTAGACTTTCATGTTTGGAAGTCTAAATTTATATAATTCTTTTTTTTTCTTGACACAGAGATTAGAAGTTTCACTGTGTAATCCTGTTGAAACAATCACAACTCACGCCCTTGCAGTACAAGCTTGCAATAAGCTGATCTCTCAGTAAACTGACATGTCTAATCTCTACGATCTGTGCAGAAAGAGAGTGAGAAAGAGGAAAGCATGATACCTTTATTTCCTTACATTTGCAGAGCAGGATGAGTTTGTTGATCACTTACCCACGATGGAATTGCAAAAAGAGTCTATAGTGTAGTCCAGATTTTGACCTGGCTGAACTGGTAGAAGAGCTGCCAGCTGTAAAAGAAAAGCAAGATTGCCGGGAGGTTTGTGGGAACAATTTTCCCAGCTACATTCACCTTTATAAACACCAAATCTTTTATTCATTTTCCATGAAAAGCTGTGTATATAAGATCATAGTCAGAAAGGCTGAAGGGATCAACCCCCTCTTTTATTAATGTTTGATACCTGTCAAATTAAAAAAAAAACATACTACAACTTAAGTTATTTGAGCATGTTAAAACATTCTAAAATAAACACATTTCTAAGTGGTAAATTACTGTATGCTCATGTGGTACTTATTGTGATGTTTCTGAGTTTGAATTAATGTATTTGACATTTTCAATTTTAAGCTCAGGAAAACTGCCTTGGGATCTCATTAAGAAGTTGTGAAAATTGCTTTGACATTTGTCTATTGTTTCTGGCAGACAAATTTTATTATGATTTTGAATTTCCACTCTAGATCTGTTCCTTCACATCCTTCCTCCCTTGAGCATTTGTATACATGTATCTATATCTGTCTATAGAGTGAAGCTGCCACAAGGGAAAGAAAGATCTCATAACTGAAAAATAACCACACACCTCTGTGGTTGTCAAGGAAGATCTGAACACTTCAAAGAGCAATGACTACCTTACATACTTTCCTTGTGCAAATGTACTATAGTGGTGAGCCATCTGCTGTCCACCTGGTATGGGGAAAACTTTAGTTCTGGCTTGTTTGATCTGCATTGTGGTTTTGCTTTAGTACTTTACTCTTGAAGAATATAATATACAGATTTAAATAAAATGCATCAAAAAATGACAAAGGTAACAAATTGAGGAGTCTTGAGGTATTATTGTTTCTGTAAGCCTTAATCTATGTTGGAAAATCATCAGATTAGAATTTTTGAGGTACCAGTCTTAGTGAAATGAGATTTATCTGTTTTACCTATTCTGTGTCTTTAAATATGAAGTATATATTCATAAAACATAATAATTAAAATCTTAAATACTATTCTTTATTCCAGAAATGTAGATTTCAGAACAATGTTGATCTAGATGGATCACTAAGCAAACCATATGACTTGCATCCAATAAAAATAACACAAATCTAAATTATCAAATGCTTACAATAAGCATATTCCATACTAATCTATATTAAATAAAAATATTTTTTTCAATGACAATACCTTCAGATGCACTTGATCAATCCTATACAAAAGAAGATGATTAGGACATTTGGTGTGAAATAATTTGTTCATATGTGGTGTTATTCTCTATGGCTGGCAATTTCAAGATTGTCTATTCTATCAGACTATAGAAATAAAATCTAAGGATCAACCTCAAAGTAAAATATATTTGTGTAGTTCATCTGCCACAATGAAAGAAATGTCAAAGATTTTCAAAGCTAAACCCAGTGTTTAAATTTGTCATTTGCAAAGTATTGTGGCTTAAATAAAGTTCAGAGCACCTACAAGCTAGAGAGAGAGGAGAAAGCAATGCTCTTTTAAGTCCTTTATCTTAGTCAGGTAAATCAGACATCCCTTTAAAAAGGGGAGCTCTTACCCATAATCATAGGTAACTAAATTCTAAGAAAGTAAAATATTCATACATTCTGGTAAAGTATCAGGAAGTATAGGTATCAGAAGATTGTAGAAACCATACTTTCATTTGATGTCAAGCTATGATTTTAGACCAGATGAAATGAGGCGACTTACTGAATGTCCACAGACACTGTAACTGTATGGACATGGGTGGGACTATAATAATTTTTCCCACTTTCATACAATTTTCTAGAGTTAATGATAAAACATATCTCTACATAAAACTATCTGCCTTATACCCCTGGGATGAAAATACAGTATTATTATTGTCATTCATCCTGTTGTTGTAATGATCTCTGGGAGAATTCTCATGTTTCTTCTTTCCCTCTTGCCTTGCCTTGCCTTGCCCTTTCTCATGCCTTTGCCCATGCCCATGCTTTGCGCTTCCCTTCCCTTCCCTTCCCTTCCCTTCCCTTCCCTTCCCTT